>CAMQGK010000481.1:0-597500 GCA_947000775.1 Pterois miles | reverse complement strand
GGGCCAATCATTATATTGTGGATATGTTGAAGACAGGATGCAGTTTGAGCAGCCACAGAAAGATCACTGCTGTTCAGCTAAAGTTTCAGGCCATACAGATTTAGGCAAAACACGTTCAGATGTATTAGATGAGTTTAATTGTAGGATTCAAGGCGAGTTCACAACCTATCCCATGTGCATGAGGAATACCAACCACTCTCATACAGACAGCCCAGCCCCTGCAGGTTAAGCCTAACAGATTGTAGAACTAATTCATCACTAGTTCAATTAAACTGCTAGAGCAATATATGAGCTTGCAAGAGGCCAAGGGCTATGTGCAGTGCAGTTCATAGAGAGAGATGGTTGCAGTGTGTTTTGCCAGTGGTGAGGACTTGTAGTGAGTTAAAGTAGGTCATGTCATGTCAGGGATATGATTGGGATGTGATGGTGTTTATTGTAGCATATGTACTGCAACATACTGTATGTTATATAAAACGGTGAAACTAAGTCCGGGCATTCATTTTAAATACATAGTAATATACTCATTTTAAACAGAGCTGATATATTGATAAAGTCATGGAGGTAAATCCCCCATCTCTGGAGAGAATCCCATCTGACACTGGGTGAAGGCGGGGTTCACCCTGGACAGGTCCATCACAGGGTACACAGAGACAGACAAACATTCACGCTCACAGTGACACCTACAGGACATTTAGAGTCATCAATTAACCTGCATGTCTTTGTACTGTGGGAGGAAACCGGAGAACCTGGAGAAAACCCACGCCAACACGCTAAACTCCACACAGTCTGCTTAAACTAATACCACACAAAGAAATTAGATATTTTTCTGTTTTTCCTGAACACAACATGTAACCATTCACAGTGAAGGGTGGAAAAAGTATGTGAACCTTTGGATTTATTAACTGGTTGACCCATCCTCTGATCTTCAACTACAGGAAATTTGTTGAGTTTATTATTATAAACTCAACCAAATGTTTCCTGTAGTTAATCAACCTCTCAAAGTCAGGAGGCGTTTTGGACCGTTCCTCTTTACTAAACTGTTTCAGTTCAGCAGTATTCTGGGTGTCTGGCGTGAACGCTCTCTTGAGGTCCTGCCTCAACAGCTCAATCGGGTGAGGTCAGGTCGCCACTCCAGAAGGCCTATTTTCTTCTGTTGAAGCCGTTCTGTTGTTGATTTACTTCTATGCTTTGGGGTGTTGTCCTGTTGCATCACCCATCCTCTGTTGAGCTTCAGCTGGCAGACAGATGGTCTTAATTTTTCCTGCAAAATGTCTTGATAAAATTGGGAATTCATTTTTCCGTCGATGACAGCGATCCATCCAGGCCCTGAGGCTGCAAAGCAGCCCCAAACCATGATGATGAGGTTTAGATGTTGGTGTGATGAGCCTTTTTTCCTCCACACATAGTGTTGTGTTCCTTCCAGACAACTAAATTTTGGTCTCGTCTGTTCACAGAATATTTTGCCAGTAGTGCTGTTGAACATCCAGGTGCTCTTTTGCGCTGTGCTCTAGTGGCTATTTTTACAGGACAGTCATGCCTAGGGAGAGTAGCAGCAGTGCTGAACTTTCTCCATTTGTCAACAATCTGTCTTACCGTGGACACATGGACATCAAGGCTTTTAGAGACTTCTGTAACCAGCTTCATATCAGGCAACAGTTCTTGGTCGTAGGTCTTCTGAGAGCTCTTTAGTGCGAGGCATGGTTCCCATCAGGCAATGCTTCTTGAGAACAGCTAACTCAAAACTGGTGTGTGTTTTATAGGGCACGGCAGCTTTAACCAGCACCTCCAATCTCATCACATTGATTGGACTCCAGGATGGCCGACTCCTGGCTCCAATTAGCTCTTGGAGAAGTCATTAGCCTAGAGGTTCACATACTTTTTGAATGTTTACATGTTGTGTTCAATAAGGAATGAAAACATCTATTTTTTTTTTTTTTTTTGTGCAGTATTAGTTTAAGCAGACTATGTTTGTCCATTGCTGTGACTTAAATGAAGATCAGAACACATTTTATGACCAATTTATGCAAAAAACTCAGTAATCCCCAAGGGTTTGCATACTTGTTCTTGCAACTGTATATAGACTTTTGCATAAATAATAATAAAGTGTGTTATTTTGTTTTTAGTTATACATGTGCAAATCTAATTTTTACATTCTCAGAGCACACAAGTCCTGGACCCCAGGTTGGGAACCAGTACTTTAGGGTGCCCTTAAATGTAGAGAAAATGTGATGACATACCCTCTTGGGTGTCCTAATAGAGAAAACATGATGACGTACTACCTCAGGTGTCCTTCCAGTAGAGAAAATGTGATGAAGTGCCCTCTTGAGTGTCCTTCCAATGGAGAAACCATGATGTAGTGCCATAAAAGCTGTAAAACATGCTAGAAATCTTTCTGTGCACTGGTGCCCTTTTTACTTTTTCCCACCCCTGCCATTCAGACAACCTGGTATAATCACTGAACGGTATATGAATTTTGTAGGAGTTTACTATCATTCTTCCATCCTATGGAATCCTGTTGGAGATTCTCCTTTACATATTTAACATATTATTCTGTCAAAATGTTTGGACATTTCCTATATCCAAAGGGATGGTCCTGCTGTACACATTTCATTAGTGTCGATGCCGCTGGAGGGTTTTAATGTCCCATGATGATGTAAATGCTTCTCACCCCTGACTGAAGCTTTTTGCCATGAAAATGGTCTGATTTCATCATTTTGTATATTGGTGTGATATATCAGCACAGTCAGTCCACACTGGTTTACAGCGCCTGGTCTTTATCAGTCCGTTGTGCCTGTCCAGTGTCTCATTGCTCTGAAATAGATCACAGCAGTTCAGCCACACACTGATCCATGGCAGAAGCATTACCCCCACCACACACACAAAAACACGCATCACCATCAGTCTTTTTGACTGGAGGGCCTGTGTTTTTCTGAGGTCATGGAAGATCAATGTTGACTCCATGGTGTAATCATCTGAGGAATAAGATTAGCATATCTTAGCGCCAATTGAGTTGTCTCACTGGCTGCAGTGGGGAGGGGTGATTAAGGATTGATTGTCCCAGCAGGAGCACTTGTGAAATTCAGGAGACAACGAGGGAGAAGAGAGGAAAAAGAGAGCCGAAAGACAAAGTGAGGAGAAGTAGTTTGACTCACTTTGAATGTGGCAGATAAAACAATTTCTATTCCAATTGAATAACTATTCTTATTGATAAGAATTTGTAGCTTGTATTTCTTAATAACTTTATCAATGTGTTAATAAGAATAATTCTGGTTTATTACAACTTGGGTTTTATTTAAGATATTAAGATAAGATAAGATATTCCTTTATTAGCCTCACAGTGGAGAAATTCACAAATTTGTGCCATTCTGGCCATCATTTAACATTGCACTCACTCAAGTAATTGTGTTGATCACTGAAATGAAGCCAAATGATGCCAAAAAATGCTAGATATGCTTACTTTAATTTAAATTTGAATCATGACTTTTGTCCATCAGGAGCCAACAAAACATCAGATGTTACCACCATGTTACCATTGTTCACTTCTCGTTTCCTTTTGATAGTCATTGTTGGTGTCTTTTAAACATTGTCTACACCTTAAACGGGACATATCATGAAAACTCGCTTCTTCATTGCTTATACAGCTGGGTGTCTTAAGTGCCTACTAATCTACAAACTGTGAAATAAGACAACCCGGTCAGTTGTCTGTGGGTTGTCTAGGTCAGCATTCACCCATTCACACACACATTCATACACTGATGGTGCCAAGGTGCCAACTTTGCCCTTCAGGATCTATTATAAATAATCATTCACACACCAATGGCTATGCCTTCGGTAGCAATACTGGGGATAAGTGTCTTGCTCAGGACACACCAATGTAAAAACGGCAGCCGGGGATCAAACCACCAACTTTCCAATTTGTGGACAGCCTGCTGTACCGTCTTAGCCACAGCCATTCAGATTTGGCTCCTCCTCCTACGTCACATGCAGGCAGGAATACACCGCCCACAGCTTGAGAGCTACATTTGTAATGGTACACCATATTTTTCTCTCAAGCCAATCAGAGGAGACTGGGCTTTTTCCCAGAGGGTTTTAAAGAGAGATGCTAAAATGGAGTGTTTCAGACAGAGGAAAACAGTATGTATATATGCATGTTCAGACAGACAGAATGAGAAAAAATTATGTGTTTTTGAACATTTAAGAATGTAAACATGTTGTAGTTGAAGCCCAAAATACATGTATGAAACTGGAAATGAGCCTGATATGTCCCCTTTAAGCAAGTTTTTGGGCCTAAATTGAATTAAACCTTGACCACTGGTGGCATATCAGAAAACATGTGACTTGTAACTCTTGTAAGGCATTGCCCATTACTATTGTCCTGCCTTTAGAGGCTTCAGATCACTAAATACAGACAGTATTCAGCTGTTTTATTTGTAGGGCTGGTTTCTTTTTTTTTTTTTTTTCTTTCTTTTTTCATTGTACTTTAACTCTACTTGAGTAGTACTATTTCAATTAAATGCTTCTTTATACTTATACTCCTCCACATTTTAGAGGCAAATATTGTACATTTGTTTGGCAGCTTTAATTATTAGATATTTTGCAGATTCATATTAAAAGTACTAAATTTGATATCTCATGCATTAATATAGCATCAAACAACTATTCTCTATGCTATAGAGGCGTCCTGTCTACCTGAGCAGAGAATGAAGTCCCTCTCTCCCTTTGTGCATTGGGATCCGAGCTTCTCTGAGCTTCGTTGACATAGCTGACTGGTCATGTGCGTTTTTAGTGCATTTGAGCATGTCTCTAGCTCACAGTCGCTGCTCTGCACTACTCTCATACGGCACCTACAACTAATAATGCTGTCCCAACCAACGATGCCGTTGCAGAAGCAGATTTTACTTACAAGTCTGCAGCAATCATAAAACACCAGATATAGCCCTTTGATACAGCCACCAGATGGTAACAGAAAGCAATGACCCTGTGACATTCTGTTCCCTTGGTTCAGAGGAATCTCATGGGACCTGTTTCAGTCCTGTTGGCCCTCCCATTCTCCATTTATCTGCTGTAGCAGGGAGCTTTTTGGTCATATATGAATATTGATTAATATTCTTTGTGTGTATTACTAGTTCAGTGTTTTGGGGACATGTAACATGGCTATATGGAAATTAATATTTTTTGACATAAAACTTCAGTCAACATGTAAACAGTACAACATAAGAGCACCTGAGTATATCTTTATTAGCTGTATCATACACTCCTGATCAAAATCTTAAGACCAGTTAAAAAATTGCAAGAATTTACGTTTTGCACTGTTGTATCTTAAGAAGGTTCTAAGTAGAGTTTCAAAATGCTAAAAGAAGAAATGAGAGCAAGAGATTAAATGTTTTGAGCAACCAATTTATTGAAAAGAACAATTTAACTAAAATAGGCTGTTCATCAGTTGATCAAAAGTTTAAGACCATAGCTCAAAAAAACCCTAAAAAAAAAAAAAAAAAAAAACACAGAAATTAAAGTCTCAAAAACAGACTCAGTAATGAGTAGCTCCACCATTATTGTTGATCACTTCAAAAATTCGTGTTGGCATGCTTGATGCGAGTGTTTCCAAAAGGCTTGTAGGAATGTTGCTCCAAGTGGTGAAGATGGCTTCACAAAGGGCATCCACTGTCTGGAACTGATGTCCATTTTTGTAAACTTCCCTTGCCATCCATCCCCAAATGTTCTCAATTGGATTTAGATCAGGGGAACAAGCAGGATGATCCAAAAGAGTGATGTTATTCTCCTGAAAAAACTCCTTTGTCAGACGGGCATTGTGAATTGCAGCATTGTCCTGCTGAAAAACCCAGTCATCACCACACAGACGAGGGCCCTCAGTCATGAGGGATGCCCGCTGCAACATCTCCACGTAGCCAGCTGCTGTTTGACGCCCTGCACAACCTGGAGCTCCATTGTTCCATTGAAGGAAAAAGCACCCCAGATCATGATGGCGCCCCCTCCGCTGTGCCGTGTTGAAAAAATCTCAGGTGGCATCTCCTTGTCATGCCAGTAGCGTTGGAAGCCATCAGGACCATCAAGGTTCAATTTTTTCTCATCAGAGAATAAAACTTTCTTCCAACTTTGAACGTCCCATGTTTGGTGCTCCCTTGCAAAGGCCAAACGGGCAATTTTGTGGCGTTGAAGGAGCCGTGGCCTTTGAAGAGGTTTTTTGTTTTTGAAGCCGTTCCTTTGCAGATGCCGTCTGATGGTTATTGGGCTGCAGTCAGCACCAGTAATGGCCTTAATTTGGGATGAGGATCGTCCCGTGTCTTGACGGACAGCCGTTCGGATCCTCCGGCTCAGTGCCGGTGAGATTTTTTTGGGTCTACCATTTGATTTTTTTGTTCCATAAACCTCAGGATCTTTTAAGAAATGCAAAATGACTGTCTTACTGCGTCCAACCTCAGCAGCGATGGCACGCTGTGAGAGGCCTTGTCTATGCAGCTCAACAATCCTGCCACATTCGAAGGCAGTGAGTTTTTTTTGCTTTTCCCATCAAGAGGTCTTGACAGTGTGATTACTTGACAGAAAATGACATGGAATCCAAATTTTTGCACAGATTTGGGCTTTTAAAGGATGTAGTCTTAAACTTTTGATCAGCTGATGAACAGCCTATTTCAGTTAAATTGTTCTTTTCAATAAATTGCCTGCTCAAAACATTTGGTCTTTTGTTCCCATTTCTTCTTTTTGCATTTTGAAACTCTACTTAGAACCTTCTTAAGATACAACAGTGCAAAATGCAAATTCTTGCAATTTTTTAACTGGTCTTAAGATTTTGATCAGGAGTGTATATGTTGTATTTTGGTGTATTTTCATCAATGTGATCTTGGTTTTAATAGTGTAATTGCCTTTGAAATATAGATTTTATATGAGGCGAAGATGAAAATCTTAATTTTTTTCCTTTATTGTATCTCCATTTTCTCTGAAATGGTAACATAGCTCAGTTTATTAATTAGTTAATTAGTTAGTCAGTTATTAAGACCAGATATGTGCATGTAAGCCGTATGGTTGAGGAACTGTTTGTGATTCATTATGGGTATGTTATTTTCAGAGAGTGTTTTTTTCAAGGGATAAGGCTCAGCCTCCCGGAAACTTAACGGGTTAGATATGGACACATATTTCTGTCGGAACCCGACCCAAACTTGACAGCCAACAAACTGGACTTTAATCAGGAGTCCTGGAGGTACGTTACTTACATTGTGCCTAAACATAAATGTGACTGTTTCACAGTAAGCATGTGGCACTTAAAATGTTTAGTCATGACACATGGATTTTCCTTAAAATGTTAGAAACCAGATTAACCACCTTATATTACATTCCAGCAGACATTAGTTTAAACAAGACATACATTTACCCTATGTAAAACCTTGTATGGACTGTATAAGCGCCCCTGTTCATCTTTTGGAAATATGAGTTCTGTGGGGTGGATTATTCCGGCAGTGTACCTGACTTTACTCACTTGTAAACAAAAAAAGGGAAATTCTCTACAAACTTGTTCCATCGCTCTTCTTTATTGTCTGGGTGTTTGTTCATAAATATTCATGAATAAATTCCCACCTCTGACTTTAACTGTCACAGGGGACAACAAAGGGCTCATCCACATCCTGTGCCAGTTGTTGTCAGAGAATATAAAGAGCCCATTACTGGGTCTGTTTGAGTTGCTGTGAATATCATTACAGAGTCCTCTATGCCACCTCTGGGTCCGTTTTGTGGCACTCCAGCAGGGTAAAGGTTACATCACGTTCATTTATTGTGGCCATTACCTGCATATTCACACCTGCTCTCTCCAGATGCCGATACATTTGGCTCAGATCATCTGAGTGTGACTGACAGATGCCAGGAGTGATTAGATCCAGTGGATTTAGGTGGATGCTTGCTGCCTGGAATACACCTCTGCAGCTCTCAGATGTCAGCCATGAAATGAGACAGACACTCCAAATGAGGGAACAGCTCAGGCTAATATCCCATTACAAATGCTGTTTACTCCGGGTGTCTGGATTTAGCCCGGCTGCCCATGACTGTGTCTGGCTAGACTGCGTGTTGGAAGGAAGGAGCACTGCCAGAAACATTTCCCTTGAAACCTAAAAAGACATTCCCAACGTTCAACGCAGAATGCTCCGTATCTCATCCAGCCAATTCTCTGTCAGTCATGTCTGAAATCTTCCCCCCAACGCAGTCACAGAATGGTGCCTCCTATTGCTGGGGAGTGGCAAAGTGCCACAGAGGCTCACCTCAGCCAGAAAACAGCAGATAACATTAATTATCGAGTCCTTTGTCCTTTTATTTTTGGATGGCTTCCTCCTCTTTATGGATGAAAGTGAAAAATCTCCAACTGAGTTCATCATTAAGAGAATATCACACTATTGGATGTCGACATGATGGCAAACAGTCTGTCAGAGCACAGCGACTCTCCAAAAAATGTTTTTCACTTCCACTGACACCCTGAGACAATGCCACCTCCTTGCTGCACCTCATCACTAAGGCTGTCCCTTACACCATCATGTTCAAGCACAGTATAAGCAAAGAATGTATATTGCTAAGAAGTCAGTTGTTTAATAGCAACGTCATTGCCGTCCAACAAAGCAACGCCTTTACCAGACACCAGTAAAATGTCCACCTAGATAATAAAAATAGCATATATATGCATACTATTATGTAGTTAGCGCTGTCACCTCACAGCAAGAGGCTAACAGTTTTGAATCCGACTTGGGGCTCTTCTGTGTGGAGTTTGCATGTTCTCCGCGTTAGCGTGGGTTTTCTCCAGGTTCTCCGGCTTCCTGCCGCAGTCCAAAGACATGCAGGTTAATTGATGACTCAAAATTGCCCGTAGGTGTGAATGGTTGTCTCTCTCTATGTTATCTGTCTCGATGTGCCCTGCAGTGGACTGGTGACCTGTCTAGGGTGTACTTCATCTTCGCCCAATGCCAGCTGAGATCTGTTCCAGCTCCCCCACGACCCCTAAGGGGATAAGTGGCTGCAAATGGATGGATGGATGGATGGATGGATACTATTATAGCTATTTACATACTTCTTTATCAAGCTTTTTTCCCCTGACTTTTCCACAAAGGATCATAAAGTAAGCAATGAACATAAATGGCAGCACACAGATTTTGAGAGCAATTTAAAACTTTTTCATATCAAGGATCCAAATTGGAGTCCAATAGAGCCCAGACCATGGATGCAGAAGAGGTTGTGTCCTGTGCTGTTGCCCAGCATGTTAGTAAATAGCGACAACGCCATTAACTCCTGTTGATGTCAGCTACTAGCACTACCAGCTACTGGCTGATAGCTGGTTGTTTGGGAACAGAGACGTTAATACATCAACCATGGTGCTTTTAGCATACAGCCCATGGTGTATTACAAGATAACAAAAGTGATGAATTACAACCAACATATTCATTATTACAGCTACATACAGCTAACAGGAAGCTGGCAGAACCAGATATGTCATATGAGTGTGCAGGGCGGTGCAGTACTGTGGGTCTGATGCACATTCATTATACTGAGGAATATAAATCTGGATTCAGCTATTAGTTCATTTTGCAACTTTTAGTACATAATGATTTAAATAAGGGCTATTTTATATGTTTGATTTAACTCAAAAAAAAAAAAAAAAATCCTCGTATTTACATGTCTCTTTATACATCCATGGCTATGGACTCAGTGGCGTTTTCAGTCCAAAATGGTGGCAGCGGTACCACAGCACCATCTAGTGTCTGTTGTCTACAGAGCACCAGAGTTTTGTCTCCTTGCATCCAGACTCTTTGGTATACGTGAAGCGATTACAGTGTAGCATCAAAACAGAGGACCGTCACCATTATGTGATCTTGTCTGCCTGTTGGAAGCTGACAATCACAATCATTTTAAGCCCTATATTTACTTACGAATTGACAGACAATGCTCTGGAGGTCAGCTTCCAACAATTTTCATTCTGCAAATCCTGTGGTACAATTAATGTGTTTTTGCTTGAAATGAAAAAAAAAGAAATTAAAATTAAAAATTTGCCAAAGGAACAAGTGAAAATGTATATTTTTAATAAGATCTAATCTTTAGTAGGCCTTTCATGATAAAAAGTATTAGCCTGCAATGCTGAAAAGTAATATTTGTTTGAGTTAACAAATTATTCAAGATGCATTGTCTAAAAACAACTCCCTGTATCTCAGTCAAATGTTCCTTGTTAGGTGATTGTGTCCTGTATCGGTGCTATGAGATATTTTGTAGTAGACAACTTAGTCAGATTTTACGCTGTTGCAGTCTGTTTTGTGGTGATATTACGCTACCAGAGTTACTATTCTGTAGTCGAGCTAAAAATGAAAAGTTAAAGAGGGTGTTGCCAGAGGAGTGGCAATGTGGTTATTAAAATAAAACTTAAAAAATGATCCTCATGGAAATCAACATAATTGTACCATAGAGTCATACAGTCACAGAGGCCACGTTTCATGCTGTCCGGAGCAAAGACAGTATAAATATGCTCTATGTATATTTGAGACACTGACAGCAGAAACAGCCAATGAGTCATGACTTACTGTAAATCATCACAATGTCAGAATTTATTCGGCAAACGTGTTTCCGTAGCTGTTTAAGTGCATCAACTTTTTCCCAACAAAGGTACAAACCACCTCACGTGAGTACTGAATCTTTTTTGCATAATTGAGGAAGTGTTCCTGAATTGTGTAGTTTCCATACAGCTGTTCTAATGTGATACTTCAAAATGTGCACAATATGTGACTAGAAAGACGGTTACCTAGCCAGCGTGTACAGTACCAGATTATGTGCAGAAGGTAACCCACAAATTGCAAAATCTGATTTGAAATCTGCAGAAATTTGCAAAAACTCTTGAGAGACTCGCTGCTCGATGACCTATTCTAACCTTAACTAATCAAGTCCTAAACTTAAGCATCTCCAACTTGTGCACTACATTTAGACACAACCATGACACCAGGAACCTGAAATCAAAGCAGCTAAATGGAATTCAGCCATCATTAAATTCATTATGTTCACATTTGTTTTTCCTACTGTAACGTAGGGAAAAGGCCTATACCATTAATACTGCTAAATAAAAGCATAGTCTCCATTATATACTGTTTGGCCACTAGTGACAATGTTGAGGGCGGAGTAAATCAATATTTTTGGTCATTTTGAGCCCATCTGATGTGGTTTTCCCATCTGATGACTAACCATAACAAACTGTATGGGCTAATGACTGAAATGTCCAAATTATAGTAGATAGTGATCAAGGACCATATATACCACATTCCTAGTCAGGGTCAGCTATAGACCATAGTGTTGGCTGCACCAATACCATGGTTGTTAGGCGCTAATTGAACATTTTTGTTAGGATTTCTCTCAAGCATACATGTTTAATAATTTCTATTGGGGTTAGGATCAGTAGCTATTATCAGCAGTATGAATATTACATGATAGGATTATCATCTTCTAGTTCAGTGGTAGGCCAATGGTGACAATAATGATCTAAATCGGTGGGGAGGCGGGTAAATCCCCATCAACAAGGGGGGGTTTCCTTGCCGCCGGCCCCCCAGCAACCCCCACCCTCTGGGCCTGCCCCCCCCCCTCTCCCCTTTTATTTTTTTGTTTAAAAAAAAGGGTAAAAATGAATTTCCCCCCTTGGGATAATAAAGGAATATTTTTCTTTTCTTTCTTTCTAAATGATGTTAAAGTTCAGGAGCAAACACTGATTGTTTTGTCTTTTATTTTAAGGTCATATAGCATTGATTCAAGTCACTGAGAGTACCTGGATTCCAGAAATATCTGTCAAGTTTCAAACCTCGGTTGGTGGCACTCTGGAGGGGAGTTTCTGACTGTGCTGGTAGACAGAGCATGTCATCCGTCAAGGTCCAGCCTCCATGTCTGTGCTGTTATTCTCTGTGCAGTGGCGTGATAAAGGCTGCAGGGAGCTGATCTACACCTAGCCTTTGTGTTCACCATGTTTGTTGTTGACTGTGAGTCAGTCCCGCTGCAAGGACGAGACAAATGCACAGCTCTGACCTCTCTGACCTCTCACATCACTGCTTTTTCCCACTTCTCCTCTCCCCTCTTGTGTTTTACACAATAAATGCTTCTCCTGATTGGGTATTTTCTCTCTCCTGTCTCAATTATTGATGAAATAGTGCGACCCATGCTACAATGCCCTTTCCCTTTTAGTCCTGATATATAGTATAGTTGTGTGTGTTACTCAGCTACTTAATCCCTGCTCAAACTAACTAACAAAATATGTTTCTTATTATCACAGAAAGTAGACACGTTAAATAGTATGTAATGTAATGCACATATGTAAGAGAGAAAATGTTGACACCTTCTCTCTTTAACATTTATTATCTCTTTTTTTTTTTGGCTTTTCAGTGTTTGCTTTTGCCCTTTTTGCCTCTTAAATTTCTCTGGAGATTTCCATCACATTTTATTGTCAAAATGTTGTCCCTACATTTCCTACAATGCAACTCAGCCTCTGACAGTTCAGTCAGAGATGTGGGTATGTTAGCAGCGGCTAATGTAGCAGAGATGAGCGGTGAGCTACAGAGTTCTGGTAAGATCACTTCTTTCAGATCCTCCTCCAGCCCTCCAACACTGACTCCACTTACATCACATTAGGACATTCATCAGACTTCACACAACTCTATCTGCACACACTAAAGGCTTATTCTGCTTTTTTCATGTTTGCAATAGAACTTCCTAACATCTAGAAATACACCTTTATGTGTGAAATTGGTGGAGTTCCCCTTTAACTTCCTCAGTTCCTCCCTATTTTCCCAAATTCATATTCTCTTGCTAATAAGGTGAATTATGTTCTTGATGTGACTTTGCAATAGGTTTTCTGCAGCCTTTGGACATAGTTTAAAGATTCTGCTTATTGTGTAGTTGTGTGGGATAAAGCCAGCATTATTTTATGTTTCTTATTGGCAATAAACTTCATGAAAAGGCCAACAACAACTTTATATTAGTCTGTCTCTCAACACTTTCTGACTTCCTGTCAGTGGTTCTCAGCCCCCAGCCCATCGGTTCCTACTGAAGACTGATATCTTTAAAAACAGGTCAGAAAGTTTTAATTCACTGTTGGTTTGACAACAGGGAATATACAGTATGTCAGCCATATCCTTTCATGATCAGTGAAGGGATGTGACTAAAATATAACTACTTCTAATAGATAGATAGCTAGATAGCTAGCTAGATAGATAGATAGATAGATAGACACTTTATGCACAACTTTAAACAACGTCTTAGTGTGTTTTCCTACAAATGTTAAGCAACATGTAATGAATGTGTCAATTTCCAGTCTTTTCAAAATAAAACTACTTAGTTAGGTATATGAATAGATTGACTTGGCTAGGTTTAGACAACTACATTACTTAGTTAGGTTTAGGAATAAACTGACTTGGTTAGGCTTAGACAACTATAGATATATGAGAAATAAATCAACTCTGACTTGTGGTTTCACACAGGACACGGACACCGATCTGTTGGACGAATGTTTTTTGACCCACCTATCTGACCCCCTCCCTACATGGCATTCAACATTCTTTATACTTCCTGGTTCAAAATTACATGGATTACATACAAACTGATTTTGTGAAGACCACCAAAAAAAAAAAGTAAAATTTCGGTTTATGAACATGAATCAATACATTAAATTTTGCTGCATATTCAAGCCATCTAGGTTGTTGCAATTCGTACTAAAATCATGTTTTTTTGTATCATTGTAAACAGATGTAAACCATCACAGTGTAGCTCTCCATCTTTGACTTATGTGTTAATTAAAAGTAAAAAAACTATGTTCAGAACCACCTATTCAAGTAAAAGACACAAATCCATACAAAGAAACATTTAAGCAGCATGTCTCATTTCTCTGTGCAGTATTGTTCTTAGCAGCCTAAGCCTTACACTGTTTTCCAATCATTTGGGCTGTGCAACAGTCAATAATGGGTGAATCAGACGCTGAAATGGGGGGGTGGGAAAGGCTGACAGCATGGCAATGTCGCTCCGTTTTAGCCTTTAGATCAGCCAGCATGTAACACAAAGTGACAGGCAAAGCCGACTCCAAAAATCAAAGCCTCCTTTAGCTTCCACATTCAGCGAAGGGAACTATTTGAGTGGCTTAGAAAAACTTCAAAGCCGGGAGAAGGGGACTTTTTTAATTTCAGATAAGGCCCTGGAGCTGGATGTGAACTGCTGGAATTGTAGAAGTTCACATCTTAATCGACGTGACCAGCTGAATTGAGGAGAGAAGAACTCATCTTCTGAGTCCTGTTTTCCTTTCTCCCTCCTGTTTTTTTTTTTTTTTGCTTCGTTTTTTTCTTCAAATTTGTATAATCGAAAGATGTTGCCAAACCTCGGTGGGTAGAAAGAGACTGAAAGAGTGAGTGTATATTGATTTAAAAGGAGCTTTGGTTAGCGTAAAATACATTTACTTAGTTAAGCTGCAGTAGTATCATCAGCTCCATTGATTTCAGTGTGATGCTGTTGTCATTATCAAGCCAAGATAATCTCTCCTAAATCAGCCTTCCTGCCTGAGCAGTGAAGTCACTGGCTTTCATTGTGTTAGGCTATTGACTCCAGCTTGTTCTGCTGTCTTCATGTGTGGCACTGTGTGTGTGGTGCTTGTTCCAACCCCACTTACTTCCTCCCTTGTTTATACTGAAGGTCTGACTAAGGGAGCGCAGTCATACAAACACACACTGTCACACTGTCACATAAATGAGCCCAGTGAAGCAGGTCTAGCGTAGAGACAGGGAAGCAGCTCTGTGGTGGACTGACACAGTCTGACTTATTACTCAGGAGAAGGAACCTCAGCATCAGCTTCCTCTGTTTGGATGCATTTTCTTTGTTAAAATAGGAGCAGAGTTTACCAGCAGCCTGTATTGCTGCAGCCTACCATAGAGACAGGATACCAAAAAAGATCACTTTTATTTTCCATGTCCAGAGCATGTACTATAGGAGCTCTTCTTATAAGATATTAGACCCTTTCACAGTTGACATCATGATGATGTTGCAGCATTAGCTCCCCAGTAGGAACACTTAAATGCCTCTTATTTAAATCATTATGTCCTAAAGTTGTAAACTGTTCACTAATAGCCAAATCCAGAGTTATTATCCTGAGCATAATGAATGTGAATCAGACCCTCCTGCAAGCTCATATGACATATCGGGTTCTGCCAGCTTCCTGCTAGCTGTATACAGCTGTAATAAAATACATATTTGCTGTAATTCATCACTTTTATTGTCTTCTAATACACCCTTGGGCAGTATGCTGTCAGCCTGTATCTTGGTGGATGTATTAATGTCTCTCTTCCCAAACCAGCTATCGGCCAGTAGCTAGTCGTGCTAGTAGCATGACATAAAGATAATTTCATGGAGTTGTGGCTATTTACGAAAACGCAGGGCAAAAGCACAGGAGACAACCTCTTATACATCCATGGTCTGTGATCCGTTGGACTCCATTTTGGATCTTCGATGTGAAAAAGTTTGAGATTACTCTCAAAATCTGTGTGCTTGATCTTTCTAACCTCCATTTATGTCCATCGCTCACTTGATGCTCCTCTGGGAAGCAAAAAAGTTAACAAATAAATAAGTAAATAATTATAATAGCATGCATATTTACAATATTTGCATCATTCAGCACAGGCCATTTCAGTAGAGACATGAAATGCAGTATGACAGCAGAACAGAGATAGATTTGTTCTACTTTGTGGGTGGATGTTTTGCTGAAGTCTGGTATTCACTCTCAGTCCAAAATGGCAGAATGCACGCTGACGTTGCAATAAAACAACCAGTCGGCTTTCACTTCTTATGCATTCAGTCAATAACAACATATATACGCTCTTTGCCCCGGCGGGGACCTCACTGCTCATGCAGAAGGCTAAACTACTAGAGAGATGAAAAGGAAATGCTAACAGACTAAACCATAGACGCTCTATAACAAAGATGATACATTATAAGCTCCGCTAGTGGTGTGAAATGGTATACACTTCCTGTCTCCTAAGTAGGTGTGGTCATGGTGTGTTTACCTCTCCCCCATCCCCCACCTCATTTGAAAGTGTTGTAAATGTTGGATGTCGAATGTCGGATGGATTAAAGCAGATTGAGTTATATTTGCATAATGTATTGATATTTTCTTTTACTACCTTTAGATATTTACACAGCTAGATAGCGAGGGCGCTCACAACAAAATTAAGCCCCTCCTGATTTGTCTCAACAATGTCATTTTAGTGTCAGATTGTTGGGAAGATACAGTATGTGGCTTGTGAACAATTGGTCCAACTTTTAGTTTAGTGATTATGGGGTGAAAGAATTAGTCATAATCTATCTTCCCATTCACTTCTCCCACTGGAGTTAACAGATGTTAATAGTCTCCTAATGAACCCAGAACCCATGTGACACTAAACTATGAAAGATGAAGAAAAAATGCTGCTAATAAGGTAAACTAGTAATAGCCTCGGTCTATAGTAAGATATGTTTGTGTCTATACCACCACACCGCTATATAATCAGCTCCATGTAGGCCTATGGTATAAACACCACATAGGGAAGAGCACATCCCTGTACAGTACAGGGGCAACTACTACCGGAAGAAGACAAAAACAGGAAATCACTATATTCTAATCATATTTGTTAGAATGGGTTGTTAGAAATTAGAAGAGGAGCTGTAAGGAAGAATTCAGACAATTTATCCATATTTTGTTGGAAAAACAACAACCAGTCGATTTGACTAATTTCATTGGACTCTAAGATTATGGGCCAAGAATTTAGCTAATTTCCTGTGTGAGGAAACAGCCTTTTGCTCCTTAAGCAAACTAATGGTATGGGCAAGCAGCCATAGACCGGCATTAGGCACAGTGCTGTTAACAATGGGGACCCATTTCTCCACCGTTCAGGATGGAGTGAACTGAAGGCTGCTTGTCTGTATGGCTCAATCACAGATACGGTGAGTGGAAACATCGGTTTAATTAGTAAATGTTCATGACAGATGTTGACATGTTCACACATCCTCCCCACCTTCAGCTCTTTTTACATTTTAATAAGTTTCATTCTAAATATCTTCTACAAATTGATGACAGGATTTAGCAGGATTTTGACATCACATAGTTTAAAATTAAACCAGTTCTAGACAAAAATACTGTAATTGTTGACAAGTTTCACTATAAACTGCACTATTAATACGCACTATAAAAATCCATCTCGTCAGTAATGCATTTATGTCTGGCAAGCGAGACAGCGGACCAATCAGGATCCTGTGAGGAGCTACTGGCAGCTAGCGGCGTGGCGTAGGTGTGTGTGATGACCTCTACGGCGGCTACTGAAGAGGTTAGCGCCGATGCTGCAGTAGCATCAGTTCTATCAGAAATGGAATGTATTGATTAATAGACAGAAAAGCAAATTACGGCACTGGAGGCTTTTCTAGATCGCTCTTCTCGCGAGTGGCTTCAGCAAGAGTTTGACTGACAGATTCATCCAATCAACTGCCAATGATGGCTCCTCTGACAGGTCTGTGCAACAAACCATCTGGCAGGTCTTATACTGTAACTCTCCATATATCATCTAAGCTGGGTGATTTAAACTTTTTCCTCGTTAACGATTATAAAATCCCTGTTAGGATGTCTGCTTTTCATCGCCACGCTTCCTTGTCATGTGTCTCTCATCTACAAGAACAATTTTCACCTCATAAGTACTTTATATGGAATGACGCAGATTTTATATAAACACAAGTTCCTTCATTGACTATTGGTCAATGCTCTCAGCTGAGGGTTAATACAACAATTTCAAATTAATTCAATTCAATTTTTTATTTTATTTTTATTTATATAGCCCAGAACCACAAATCACAATTTGCCTCGGGGGGTTGTAGAGTCTGTACAGGATACAACACCCTCTGTCCTCTGTCCAGAACGACCCTCAATCAATCAGCCTTGTTATCTCAGATATACACGAGGCAAAATGTCTTTTCCCAGTTATTCTGGTAATAGAATCTCTATTCCAAAGAGACTGCTACATTTTTATTTGTTATTTCATATCGGCGTGATATCGTGTGGAAAAGGACTTGACTTCTACCTAATTGATACTTAATCACCAATAAAGTTAAGAACATTTCCCTTGAACCCATTCATAAATTATATCCAGCATACTTTTCACTATAATTAAAAAGATTTAAGAGAGACACTGATGTGAATTGTAATTTATTTTATGGATGTCCAGAAACTGTTGTGCTTTTATCTTGGCATTACTCAATTGTGAGGACTTTATTTTTGGGGGAAACTTATGTGCTTTCATCACTGATAATATTGATTCAAGTTTTGTCTCGCTTTGGAGGAACGTGTTGTTTGGTCTCCTGGAAAATACACAAAGAACAATATTCATGTACATGATTAATCTGAAGTTATGATGGCCAAATCCCGTGTCCATAGATGCATATTCACAGTAAATGGTACATGGACTTTCATTTATATACCGCTTTTCTACTCAACTTCATGTTGTGCAGCTGCTTGTCGTACATTTATTTTTACCAGTTCAAGCTCTGCCTGTGACAGATGTCCATGTGTTTCTACAGTTTACTGTATTTTGCACTGTGATCACATCATCAGGTGTAATAGAGCATGTGTAACTGAAGTGAATCAAAACCGTTGATGGAGTGCTCAATTTGTCAGACCAATATGAAGGATGCATTTTACAAGAAACATCTAGTTTAGTGCAGATTTTGAAGTAGTATTACCCCCTAAATACAAACTGTTTTCATGTGGGGAGTTTGCTGGGTTTGCCTCCATGTTCTGACTCGCCTGCGGCTGCTTAGCTTGTTTCATTATGTCAAAGTGTAGCAAAACAACCCTGTAGCAATCATAATCCTGTAGTCTGTGGCAGTCTTTGGAAAACTCCAAAGAAAATTTCATTCCTCTGCTTTCAAAGACGGGCTTTCACACTTCAGAGATGGCTGACTTAGTAGCTGCAGGGGAGTGCCGGGAACCCACACAGCATCCACACTACAGAGGAGAAATAATGCAGTCCTTTGGACGGATGGCAAAAATATTTACTTTGGAGCTGCGGCAGGAGACACTGGGGGGAAGTTCTTTAACCTTGATGTAATCGCCTGGAGAGACAGAGCTTCTCACGTCTCTAAAGTGAATTGTGGATTCGTCTGCATTCTGATGTGTGCAGAATCTGCTTTCCAAAGGCTGTATAATTGTCAGAAATGTATGCTACCCTGAGATTCTGCTTCTGGTCGAGTAGTCAGGAGGACTAAAGCTGTGGACTGAAGCTTGACATGGAACTACTTAATGTCAATATCCAAGATGCAGGGTTAGAATAAGATTTTAAAAAAAAGCATATGCACATGATTACTTATAGTATACGTAGAACCTCCCACTGGGAAGAGTAATTATAATTCTACTTATGTACAGTACACACACACACACACACACACACACACACACCACCCTCAGCTCTCACTTCTCTGCAGTTTATGGTGTCTCTTAATCCCCCTCACATTCTGGGAAGCTCAGCATCGTGTGTCGTCCTCAGCTCACACGTCCTATCTTTTTTTTTTTTTCTTTTTGGTTTGGTTTTATAGTGGATGTTCATCATGCATATTGATTGCATTTTTATGTGTGATTGAGGCCCTGTCTCCATTTGGATCAAAAGGTCAAAGGAATCAGAGAATGCTTGTGTGCACTGTGGATGGATAGTGTTGCTGCTGTGGCATGTGTCCCCACAGCACACATCACTTTGTGCATACAGATAAACAGTAGCTTTGAGATGGCACATTTCATACACAGATTAGCCTTCACGCATAGCACATCGGCTGGCTGAGTGCATTCCTCTCAACCTGCGATCAACCTACTCTCTGCTTGAAGGTTAAAAATTAAACTGTAACAATAAAATACCTGCATGTGGTCTCTCTAAAGAAAATAGAAGATGTTTTACCAAGACAATCTGCCATTTGTATTGCACTTTGGCTAACTAATGGCACTCTACTAGGCTGCAAGGTTGTTCACAATAAGGATGAAATCATGACGCACAAATTGTGTGTGTGTGTGTGTGTGTGTGTGTGTGTGTGTGTGTGTGTGTGTGCGTGTGTGTGTGTGCGTGTGTGTGTGTATACTGTTCAGCATTGTGACATACACCCAGGACAGGCGGGCAGTCAAACACAAAGAAGCAATCAATAATCTTGTACACACCAATGGGCAACTTAGAGCTTCCTGTTGACTTGTATGTCTATGTCTAGTATGTATGTCTACTTCTAGAAAGGTTCAACATTTTTGTGAGATGAAGAGTGAGATGAGAAAAACGATACCACTGTCATATCTATAAATATAAGAGCCAGGAGGCAATTAGCTTAGCTTAGCATAAAGACTGAGAGCAGGAGGAAACAGCTTGTCTGTCTTTGTTCAAAGTTTAAAAATACACCTATCAACACCTCTAAAGCTCACTAATTTCTACACTTTATCATGTTTGTTTTAATCCATATGCAAACAGAAATATAAAAAAAAATGCATGCAAATCCATAGAGCAGGCACAGGAGCGTTTTTAGTGTCAAATTAGTCTGGCTGGAGTCTGGTGGCTTTGAAGATAGCATAGACTTCAGTGTCCCATCAGAAAGGGCTGTCTGACAGCAAGATGAAGTAATGGAAATATTCAAAATATAGCGTAAACTTAAACTGATATTGATTTTTTTTTTTTTTTTTGGGGTGAGCCTTTCATTTAGGTGTCAAACAGTTTTTGCTGCTGGCCTCGTCCACAGCGGTACACGGCTTTACTACTCCTGTCTGTTTCTCCAGACTGGGGGCGTTCCGACCGCTATGTACTGTTGGTAATACAGACTACAGATAAGTCTCTCATACAACCCCACTTCAGACCACCTAAACAGTCCCCAGGAGGATCAAACTCTTCTTAGGTCCATCCCTGTTGATACACAGTAAATTTGATGTTGGGTGAACACTTTTTTCCAGGTAACTACTGTAGCTGTCTAAAGACCCTGTGATTAAGTTGCTGGTATTCAGAAAAAGAAAACGCAAATGAATCAGTGCATGTGTAACATGTGTTTTTTTTTTTGTCCTGTCACATCTTTGAGTGATAATAGAAGCAGCCAGACTATCATTCTCTCCGGGCACTGACGTCAGCTGCTCTAATGGATCCCTCCCACTGCTCTGCAGTTTCAGTCTCCTGAAGGAACACTGGTTGGTCATGCAAAGCAGTCAGTATGCAGTCTTTTCCAAATGTTATAGTGCTCTTACGTCCAGTGGATGAGGCCATCTGTCGGTATCGGCCTGCTGCCCTCTCCCAGGTCTCATTATGTTGGCATGGCGCTGAATATCAAACCAATGCCACGCCGTCTGCAGCGGCAACCACTGAGCCGTAATGTGCACTGGCACACACTGAGACACACAGGTGTGCATGGAAGCATGTGAAGCACACACACAGCACATACGCTCATTTACTCACACACTATTTAGCTGTGAATTCACTCAGCAGAAAAGCAGACACACGTCGTGTGTGAAGTAAACTGAACTAAAATGAACAAGCAACAGACAGTGAATCATGTATGATACAAACACTGCTAATGCAAAATAATGCCCATACTAATATTTTTGCTTTTTTTATACTATTAATTCACATTAAAATCAACACAAAATGACATTTCAAGATACAGGTGTTGATGTTCCTGCTGGGCATTGCTGCCTGACGCACCTCCTCCAGTGCCTTTTGAACAGGTGTACTGTGACACCCCACTGAACACCTCTGTGGGCCTTGACGGGTCATCAGCTGGGGACCACCACTCATTAACGTTTCGCTCCTTTAACCCCAGTACGTTTCATGGTGGCGGAGCGATGGCAGGGATCGCTCCCTGCCACCCCCTGCTGATGCCCTAGGCGTCTCCCCCCCAACTCTTCTGCTTCCTACTTAGCCACAGCCAGAAGCTGCCCTTCTCTGCCTCCTCAGCCAGCTCTCTCATGGCCTTCCGAAGCCCCGCTCCTGTGCATCCCAGGTCTCGAAGAAGGCGGGCGGTTGAGGAACCTACAAAGCCCCTACACCCCACTTCCACAGGGCAGATGACGGCTCTCCAGCCGACCTCCCTGCACTCTGCTGCCAGGTCCGAGTACTTGGCTCGCTTCCGTTCGTTAGCCGCCTCCACCCCTCCCTCCCATGGGATGGTGAGCTCGATCAGCAGGACTGTCTTGCACGCCTCTGACCACATGACGAGGTCCGGCCGCAGTGATGTTGCCACGATCTCCTTGGGGAACCGGAGCTGCTTCCCCAGGTCGACCCTCATCGTCCACCCCTTTCCTGGTGAGAGAAGTCTTGCTGCATCTCTCTGGCGGGACGGTTTGACGCACTCCCCCGCCCTCGCAAACTGGATGGGATGTCTGCCTGGAGCGGAAGGTCTGCTGTTTGCCTCCTTTCGGCATGCCTCTGACACCTCTGCATGCCGAAACACATTATTACACACATTATTAATCAATTGTTTATTAATTAATAATTATTAATTTAAAAATCAAACATGTACTGTTTTAGAATACACACTGCTCAAACATCAGATCTTGATGAATTGACTATACAAGTTTAAAATCTTGACTGACATACATTGTATAATCTGACATAACAAAATAATGTAACAACGGTCAGTGGAAACCAAAATCATCAACCCCACTGAAAGCTAGATTCAAAATCATACCAAAAATGAAATGAGTACAACATTGAAATCTCAGGATGAATTTCATCACAGCAATTCATAATGCGACTCAGTTGTGTGTTTGGCCCCCACTTGCCTGTATGAACTTGCAACAACGTCTGGGCTCCGTGGTGGTACTTGGCAGCGTCGGATGCACGATACATAACGTCACATAGGTGCTCGATTGGATTTAGGTCAGGAGAACGTGAGGGCCAGTCAATGGCATCAATGCCTTTGTCATCCATGAACTGCCTACACATGAGGACACATGAGGTCGAGCATCGTCCTGCACCAGGAGGAACCCAGGACCCACTACACCACCATAAGGTCTGACAGTCACTCTGAGGATTTCATCCCGGTTCCTAACAGCAGTCAGGGTACTGTTGGTTATGACATGGAGGTCTGTGCGACCCTCCAAGGATATGCCTCCCCAGACCATCACTGATGATGTTACAGGCAGCATAATGTTCATCATGGTGTCTCCAAACTCTTTGATGTCTGTCACATGTGCTCAGTGTGAACCTGCTCTCACCTGTGAAGAGAACGGGGCGCCAATGGTGGACCTGCCAATTCTGGTGTTCTCAAATGAATGTTAATGGAGCTGCACGGTGCTGGACTGTGAGCACAGGTTCTACTAGAAGTCTGTTTCTGACAGTCTGGTCAGAAACATGCCCACCAGCAGCCTGCTGGAGGTCATTCTGTAGGGATCTGGCAGTGCTGCTACTGTTCCTCACACAAAGGAGCAGATACCGGTCCTGCTGCTGGGTTGATGCCCATCTACGGCCCTGTTCTGCCCTCCATGTAACAGCTGGTCTCCTGGTATCCTTCATGCTCTTGGGGCGGCAGTAGCTCAGTCTGTAAGGACTTGGGTTAGGACGCGGACGTCACAGGTTCAAGACCCCCATGGACCAAGACCAACTGGTTGCTGGAGAGGTGCCAGTTTACCGCTTGGGCACTGCCAAGGTGCCCCTGAGCAAGGCACCAAACCCCCAACTGCTCTGGGCGCTTGTCAGGAGCAGCCCCATCACTCTGACATCTCTCCATTGACGCATGTATATGTACTGTGTGTGAAAAACAGAGTGTAAAACTGAATTTCCCCACTGTGGGACTAATAAAGGAATATCTTTCTTTCTTTCTTTCTTTCTCTTCAGACTGTACTGGGAGACACAGCAAACATTGCGACCGCACATATGGATGTGTCATCCTGGAGGAGCCGGACTACCTCTACAACCTGATTGGACTGCAGGTACCGCCTCATGCTACAAGTAGTGACAAGGACACTAGTAGACCAAAAAACTGGAGAAGAACCAGCCAGGACGGATCAGGAGAGAGCAACTGTCTGCCACCACCACATATAAAACCGTCCCTTTGTGGGGGTTGTCTTGCTGTTGCCTGTCTATTACACCTGTTGTCACTTCCATTTGCACCAAAGCAGCTGAAAGTGATTCACTTGTTCCTACTAAATGGACAGATTGATATCCCTGAAGTTTAACTGACTTGGTGTTATAATGGGATCATTAAGTGTTTGTTTTATTTTTTGAGCAGTGTAGAATATTTCATTTCTTTTTTTTTTCCTTTTCATGATTTTATATTACCATATCATATAATATTGGACTAAATGGACACATGGGGCTGAATGGAATGTAATATAAATTACATTACAAAAACAAACAAGAAAATACATTCACTGTGGTAAATGGATTTGTTTTAAAAATTAAACATAGTAATATAAACATAGTAATATAACCTATATATAACTTGGAAAGGTTACCACCTACGTGGTTTGCTTTGTAATTGAATCACCCTGATGCAGAGGGTCTGTGCAGTGACAGGTTATAGAGCTCTGCACAAGCCATAAGTAAAGGACGTGGTTTAAAAGTGATGTTCAAGTGAACGAGGATGTGAGGGAAGTGAAGGAATCGAAGATGTGAAATAAGGCAATGGGATGAACCCCACCCTCGCCTTCCCCTCCCATCTCCTGACCTCCATCTCAGACCTCGTTTGAGGTTTGACACATCAAGCTGACAGTCAGCCATTGGACAGTTTAGGGCCATCGTTGAGGGTCAGATCGCCTAGTTCTTGTGGTGTGTCCACACCTTCGGCTCTCGTCTGCGTTGGAAGTTTTCGGCTGATTCAGCATGTTGAATTGTTGCGGAGCCCGTTGGTGGGAGAAATCACTCTGATTGGTGGTTCAGCTTAAGCAACTTAGTGCAAATACGTAAAGTAAAAGAGGAGAAACACAGACACACACTTCTCATTTTTCATCTTCAGCCCATCTGATCATCCCAACATGTATCACCAATACGCTACTGGATCAGATATTGGGCCGATACTGATTGAAATTGTTGGATCGGGTATCATGACAATCAGGCCAGTGTATCCAATTCATCAAGTTATCTATCTCTGTAACCACTTATCCTATTCAGGTCTCCAGTCCATCACAGGACTGACACATAGAGACAGACAACCATTCATTCACATTCACATTCACACCTATGGGAGTCAACAATGAACCTAACTTACACGTCTTTGGACTGTAGGAGGAAACTTACCTGCTTAATCTACCCTGACATGGGGACAGTCAAGTCGGATTCAAACCTGCAAGCTAGCTCTTGCTGTGAGGCAGTAGTTATGTTGCCTTACACGTAAAAGAAAGATCCCAGTCACTTCCACACACTGAGGCATACGGTTTATTAACCACTGGTATTTGATTGGTATTCGGTATCGGCTGACACCCAAAGCCCAGGTCAATGGTAGCCCAGAAACGGTACATGACTGCCCTCGCACTATGTATTGATTAAAAATTCAATTGCATTTCAACTTCCACTTGTTCACTGTGGTCACACAGACAACCTCCGGAGATGATTTGGCTAATCGGATCACAATTCATCTTCAATGCGTTTTGATTGCTTGTACTTTCCTGAGGTCATGTACTATATGATTGCAGTCTTATCACCCAAAACACAATTTAATGCAAAGTGTACAGCGGTATCATTCCCTCATCAGCCACTCTCCACATTCTTTGTTCCTCTGTCACTGCTGCCTGCATGCCTGTCAACCTACCTGTTTCTGCTCTAAGCTTATTTAAACCTCCAGTTTATCATTCAAACTTTAAACTGATCTTACCCGCCTCGACCTGCATTTGTGTCCTTCTCCTGCTGCCTGACAGCTTGGTTTTGTATCTTGCTCAAGATCAATCACAAAATTTAGTCAATGTTTGCCAAAACTGTATCTTTTCATAAACTCCTCCCATCTACTGTGCATCCACGATTTGTGGCAAGTTAAGCTTGATTTCTTTGTCCTACACTGACAAATATGGGCCATAGACACCATCACTTAGATTTTTTACAGTACAATTAGAGCATAAAACACAATCAGAGAAGAAAGAAAGAAAGAAAGAAAGCCAAAGCCAAATCTTGTCTTGTATTAAACTGGGAGTATGGTGTATATATGACTAAGGACCCACAGCCCCGCCGTGGAGAAGTGATACTGCAGCTTCACAGAAAACTGCAAGGTCAATTAATCGCTTCTTATTCAGGCCATCGATTCCATAAAGTGGTTTGGCTGAAAAGGCAATTTCAGAAACCGATCCTGACAGTTAACTTTGGCTCAACCTTCAAGGCAATTTCGAACTGTTTAACATGCGTCAATAGGAAATATTTATCTTCATATGAGTTAATTGCGTGATACAAGAAATCAATATTGGTAACTTATCTTTTCCCCTCCTGTGGATGTGTTCAGAGACAAAGACATCACTGGCGGCTGATGCCTTCTTTCTCTTGACACATTGTCAGCAGTCTCTCCATATTTTGTTCTTTTAATATCCCTTACATATCTTGTTCAGTTCCCCCATCTTTAAGAGCAGAGCTGAAAGACAATCCCAGGAGTGATTAGAGACTGTTAAGCTGGAAGCAGATCTGGCTTCATCTCCCCAACATCCCTCTGCCTTTATGCATGCATTATTGCTCTCAGGCTGTTGGCCAGAACAGAGGAGAGAGGAAAGCAGCGCCCTCAGGTTAGTTGTGTTATCAGTTCTAAAGGTAGGGCGACCAGGGGGACTGTCCTGGCAGTCTGGGAGGTCTCAGTGCGCCTCTGTCTGTGGGTTATGAATGATTTACTGAGCAGTGCTCTGGGGCCTGAGGCAAACAGGTACAGGTTCTCCTCACCCACTCTTCTCATCCTTTCTCTTCCTATTCTCTTGTTCTGACAACCGTATCACATCTTTTCACTGCACGGCTGAATTGATCTACTGCAGAGGTTTCTGTGATCTATCTTGTGTTTCATCTCTAAGAAGAGAGCTGTGGTAAATTGTGGTACATGTGACTCAGGTAAGGCAGCACAATAAAGCCACCCTCTAGTCTTCAATTCGTTTCTGCGCTGCTTCCGATTACAAAAGAATGTTTCAGGTATATTCTCTGTCACCATAGCCATCATCATAAGCAGATGTGTTGTATCATCACTATTAACGCTAACATTACTTGCATGGAGGAGCACCTGCTAGCAGCAGGTTGTTCACCATAAGCTTCCAACGCAGTGCCCTGCTTTTCTCCTTTTTTTCTCATTTGTTGATCATACTGACAGAATTAGTATAGTCAAAGAACATTTATTGCCAATAAGTGAAAGTCAGTTGTTCATTACATTGCAACGTCATGACAAGCGTCACTAACTTACAAAACAACACTGGTCTCAAATATGAATATCCTATCTGTCTCTCTCTTTAAACTCATGTGTTTGTTGGACCTATACACTTCCTCCCACCTAAGATAAGTGGTCCTTCTCCCTTTATTCTTTACTTTATTTCCACTCACAGCTGAATGAAGGATCCTTTGTTAAGGTGTGGGGTATAAATACAGCAACAAGCTTTGGGACCAACTTTCCGACAAGAATAGAAACATTTTGTAACCACGGTTTCATATCTGGCACATGGGATATGCAAAGGTTCACAGTAACTGGTTTGGGGTGGCACTTAACATGGTAGACCCCCCATGCGAATGTGCAAACTGAGTGGAAGTGGGTAGGGAGAGGGTGTAGGGGGCAACACAAAACGTTACCCTGGCATGGTTTCTTCTGGTGGACAGGTGGGTCTATTACACACTTTGCTGTGACACCTGGCTGCCTGCTGCCTTCAGATGAATTGAAGGAGAAACGTTTCATATAAAGCAGCTGTGGACAGAAGATTTACCAACATTCCTGCTTCACCACAGTAAACATCTATTTTTTATGCCAATTTAAGTGCATCTTCTGGTTTTGTATAGTTACAATAGTTCACTTTCATTCCATCCTTGTACCTTTCTGTTGATGTTTGTCTCTCTCTCTCTCTCTCTCTCTCTCTCCAGCAGTGGGTAAGCAGATTAAGTCTGTGCATACTTCTAGGGTTGTGCAGGGTTGTTGACAGAGCTGGGATGACGGGGGCTTCATGGTGAGCTCCTTGGATTGGAACAACACGCTGCACACCATCTCCTGGATCACAGGAGTTTGTTGCATGCTTCCTGACTATCCAGTCTTGCAAATGTTGGTTCTGCTTACTGGCCAAATGGATGAGAATGGAAGTAATTCAGCACCTGATGGCACTTAAAAAGCATTCTAATTGATACAGAAATATATAATCTTTATCATCTACCAAAACTGGGCATTCTTTAACTAAACACCTGAAACATGAAGGTTTAAGGGCTGCATTGGTGTATAGTACTTATGTAAACAATAAGCATTCCTCAGTCTTCAAGCTTGTGTGTTGACTGACCAACACCCCAACTAAAGCTTGTGGGCGCTCTTGTCTTTGTCTTTGAAACCATTTCAAAGTTTGACACAGCCAAAGTTAATCACAACTAAATCATATTAAGAGAGATAGACAAGAGGTTTGATAGTCTGTGAGTGTCAAATGTGAACTTAGGGCTGTCATAGTTAACGCGATAATAATGCTTTAAATGCAAATTCGCTAAACGCCACTAATTTCTTTAATACATTACCACAACTTGTGATTTTTGCATTGTAGCAGGCTCAGATTTAAAGTTAGAGTTAAGATTCTATCATATGAAACTACGACCTGAGGGACCCATTGGTACCAACTATGTCATACTAGCTGGTTTTGAAGGAGGTTTGCTAAATTTGCTAAATTTTGGCGAAGGACATTTTTGACCTCTGACCTCTCGATATGTGAATGAAAATGTGTTCTGTGGGTCCCCACCAGTCTCCCCTTTACAGACATGACCATTTTATGATAATCACAGTTTGCAGTTTGGATCAAGTCATAGTCAAGTCAGCACACTGACACACAGTCAGCTGATGTTGCCTGCAGTTTGCCATGTTATGATTCAAACATATTG
Organism: Pterois miles; assembly: GCA_947000775.1. Lineage (NCBI taxonomy): Eukaryota > Metazoa > Chordata > Actinopteri > Perciformes > Scorpaenidae > Pterois > Pterois miles. The sequence goes on along the minus strand of CAMQGK010000481.1, from coordinate 568,479 downwards.
TTATGCTCAATGAGGGTTTAATAACTTATTATGTCTTTATTTTCATAGTTAATTGGTTTCCAATAATAAATATATACACATATATTTACATAAAGCATATTTTTTTTAATGAATCATGATTGACTATGGACAATCATGTGATTAATCGTCTTTATATTTATTATTTTAATCGATTGACAGCCCTAATTATTATACATACTGAAATAACTCAAACTGTCTGATTTTTCCCAAGGTTAGCATGTGGGCAGCTGTGGCTCAGTGGGTAGAGTGGGTCATCCCTAACTACATTGTACTGTTCATAGCTTGTTCATCGCCTGTTGGATGGAATAGGTTAAAAAATTGAAGAAACAAATGTGTGTTTGTGGAGCAACAAATATTAGATTTCGTTTCAGAGACCTCAGAGGCACCACTAGGGCTGCTGAGATCAGACTGTTGGCCGTGGGATGACCCAACAAAACACTGGAGCAAATGTCATGTCCCAAACCATACTCTGAGCCACCTAGAAATCCTCCTCCAATCCACGCCAGGGCCCCGGCTGATCTGTGGCGGCTCCCTGCTGGGAGCTTGCTGGGTCCTTGGCTGGAAGGAAATCCCCTGCAGAGCGGTGATTATGGAAGCTGATGCACTTTACGTATTGCGCCTGAAATTAGCTGTTTTGTTCTTATCATATTTGATATGTGTGAGGGGAGTGTGCTTCACATACAGAGCATACTTGATTATGATTATTATCATATCATTATCATGATCAGGTGATGAAATTATTATGCTAAAGTGTTTTGTAAGACCCTAATACAGATCGTTGTTTTTATGTGTGAAGCGGCTGAAGGAGTTACTGATTATGCCCTCTATTGTGTCTCATTTGTACACATGTAGGTAAGTAAAAAATGTTAATGTCACACCAGAAACTCTCACCAGACTGTCAGAAATACTGGCAAGGAATATGTATTTGTGTATTAAAGCACTTACATCAACTTGAAAAAGAAACACTGGTACATGTTACTGCTGCTTTTACTTCTGTATTTTGTCTGCATCTTCTTGTTATAGTTTAGTATTGTTAGGCCATAGATACTGTACTACCTTATTTCTTATGGCCCAGGAGCTATCAGGATTGGCTGCACACAATGGGACCTCACTCACTTCTCAAAGGAAAGCTCTGAGACTGCCACAACATGTGTAGAGCAATGGTTTGTTTCCTTTTAAGGGAATCTGTAAGAATCAGAAATTGCTTGTTGACAGTGACAACTGTGGCCGTTAAGTCAACAGCAGTCAGCGTCCTGTTGCTTGTGCTCACACTACGTGGATGTGAGCAGGCATCGGTCAAAAGAGGCAAAAGGCAACACACGAGACAGAATTGACAGGCATCGTGGTGATGAACGCTAGCAACATTCTCCAGCTAAAAGCACTATAAAATGCATTTTGCATGCTTGGCAGTAATGTTAGCTTCCCAAACAACGGTCACTGCGTGAATGGATGTTGATCCTAGTGTTAACTTTTCTTGCTTCAGCCGCCCACCCATAGTCAGAGGGAACAGGGGAGACACCACAGTTTGATTCTCCTGGGCCAGAGTCGATAACGTTACTGTCTTCAGAGTTAACCGTGGTCACTCCACTCAGCAGCAGAGAAACAAGACACAGGAAAACATTATTAAAACGTGTGAAAACTTACATTGCCTTAAATGTCACTTATGTTTAAACAAGCTGATGATGCAAAGGTCCTGACAAATGTGAGTGAGTGAGAGAACAAGCAAGAGAAATGAAACTCATTACCTCTCTGCAGGTCAATGCCACCTCAGCCAGCATCCATTCAAACAGTCCCACACTATAAATGATAAAGACCAACCTGGTGGCTCTGTGTTCCTATTTCTTAACACAGTACTGTTGTCTTTCAGTTTGCCATCAGTCTAATCTCCCAAATCTTCAGGGCTGTTGAGAGGCAATCCAAATATGAGTTTTCTTATCAAGTATCACCAGACTGTCGCTACCATATTTAGAGCAGATACGGTAGGCTACAATAAGCAAGAAAAGCTTTGAATGATTTGTTTCAACCTCTCATTCATCAGTTTGTTTCATGATTTAGATTATTCTCATTGGTTTTACAAGGAAAATGTGAGTCTACAGAGAGATGAGTGCTAAATTAGTGGTTTGACAAGCAGCTTATTTGAAGAGTTAAATGTAGATCTGTTGTCTACATCTGAATCTAAAGTTGGTTCTGACAAACAAAATACAGACTTTTACATTTGCCAGTTTAGCCTACATTTAATCATTTAATCTACATTTAATCAATGAGGAAATGACAATCTATTAGATAAATCTGCAAAATGTTCACTGTCAACAACAAATCACTGGGTCTCCTGCAGTGTTCAGAGGTGGGCTCTGCTCACCCAGCTCACACTTTTCAGATTATCTCAAACAATGAAAAAAAAAATTGAATTGATAACATTACAGTGCAAAAAGAGGACAGACAACCCAATATCACACCAAAGTGTGTATTAAACCCACCTGTCCACCAGAGGATAGCATGTCAATATTACACGTTTGTATGAAGGTGCAGTAACAGCAGGGAGCAACAAAACCACTTCGGGAAGATATCATGGTTGAGCTTAAAATCAGTATGTAAACCATGCACGTGGATGAAACAATAATACGGATCAAACAACATAACAAGTGCAGATAACACATCACAAATGTCACATAACTTACAAAAACAAAACTGGTTTGTAAAAGTGTTTGTTGCAGTCTTTCTCACTTTCAATTCCACGTTGTCCCATAGTCATGCAGATGCATTTACAGTGCAGTCAGTACAAAAATTATAAAACAAGAGGGAAAAATAGTACAGTAACATATAGAAAATGTTGCTTAAACATGCTTAAACGCTCAGAAAATCTTTTCCTTTAGAGGTCTGCTGACATTTCCAATGGAGTCCTGTTCAGGACAACCTTGACTATGACCATCTCACATTTCACCATCTCACTCCAAACTAAATCAAAAAGTTGGCAGCGCTCACATGAACCCTCCGACGTCTAAGTCCTGTACTTTGCACTTCCAGCCAGCTGCTGCGACCTCCTTCCTTCCTATATCGTCTGTGCCGTGTAACGATGCCATACTTCCTGAATTGGAAAAAGAAGCTTTGTCAGTGAATGTAATCCTGCAGCTTTTATCCAAAATGTATTTGCCAAATACAGTGCATAAATTTGAGTCCCATGAGTTGTTAAAGCAAAAGCAGAAAAAGCACTTAGGAGAAAGATGGTGATTTTAGTTAATAATTGAAAAAGTGCTTCAAGTCATCATCATCTTTCCTTAATTTTAAACAAGAACCATGAAACATGAATTACATTACATTTATTTAGCTGCAGTGCTGTGTATATTTTGTGTGTTCTTCATTTGTCTAATTATATCACTTTTCCTTTCCGTTGAACATGCTTTTCACCACCTAACGTATGGTAGACTATTAATAATTAGCTATAGATGCTGAAGACTGTAGTTCTATGAGTAGATTACAATGTAGTTTTATGAGTAATCTGGCCATATTTTGGAATCAAGATCAATACTGCTTTTCTGAGCTTCCCACCACTGCTGCTATGAGCAGTGTGTCTGGATCAGGACAGGAACTGACAGCATAAAGAGCTGCTGCCTTACGGATGTCAAGCTTTAGTCCAAGTGGTGGACCTAAACATAGAGAAGGGTGAGGAGGCAGCAAGATGAACGGATGGATGGATGGATGGATGAATGAATGAAAGAAAGAAAAGAAAACATACTAGGAATAAAAAGCAACTATTCCACATGAGGATCAATGATGAACGGTAGAGGAAGAGACAAGAGAAATAATTACAAAAAGGCAGGAAACAAACAAGATGCACGAGGAGTGAATTTCAAAATAAAACCGGAAACACCTGAATGAATGAAAATAACAGAAATGAAAATGACAACCACAGAACCAATAATGCACTAAAAAGACCAACACACAAGCTTGACAAGAACACTCAACAAAAGGAAAAAGTCCAATGACAAGTGAATCACACACTGAATACATACATATTGTTGCTGGTGGTTGGAACTCAGTGACATTTGCCATATGACATTTTCTTAGTTAAAAGTTATATTAATAACATTTTTATGTAGACTATTTTATTTCTAAAGTATGCATCCATAGAGCTTTTAGGAAGGTGCCAAATAAAAGATTGGCTTTTCTTCAAAAATATCACTGTGACTGTGACTTAACAAACATACCAGGCATTTACCCGATGGGCCGATGTGCCTTTTGGGTCGGTTGCTGACGTGTCTTTTGTTTTTCTTTTCTTTTCTTTTCTTTTTTTTTTATGGCCCAAATTAAACAGGTAAAACACTTGGCTGGTATTGCCCAATCGCATCCTTAAACATCTCCCACTGTGGGCTCTGTGACGGCAGAGGAGAGCAGTCTCGCGACACAGTGCACTTTGAGCTTGTGTTTAAGCTGCGTTCACCACACCTAGCAGCGTCTGAGGTTCAGCATTGCTTGATGCAGCGAAACGCTATCACAGTGCGGTGCAAGCTGTTAGAAATAATGTGTTTCAAAGGTCAGTGGTTCTGTTGTAGGAGAAGGACATTCAAGACTCACCTGTTCAGACTGTCCTGTTCACTGTAGTGTCCATCATTCTGTGTCCTTCCCTGAACACTCCGTTTTATTCCCTCCCAGATATCTCTGACTAAGTGTCTCTTGTTATCTTCACTCACTGTTTTTATCTGTTCCAGTATTATTTTATCTTTGCAAGGTGTCCTTGGGTGTCCTGAAATTATTATTATTATTATTATTATAATTATTATTATTATTATTATTATTAGTGGTAATGAGAAATGGAGAGAACTCAGAGAAAGACATTCTCAAAATATAAGTTCATGCCAGAGATTCACACACCATGTTCACACCAGAGGGGCAAATTATTTAGTTTTATTTCCTGGAAGTTAAAGGTAAAAGTTTAACATAAAATGCTGTTGCAATGATGTTATTATTTTCTTATTTTCACCCTGTAAAATTCACCAGAATGCAACAAACAAAGTCTCTGAAACTTTGGTTTTCAAATCTTGAAATTTTGGTTGGCAAGTATGCGTTGAGGAGGGATGAGGCAATGCTAATCTCAGTCCACAAACACATTACAACGTTACGGTTGATGGAAATGGGGAACAAACTAGGTGGCTGGGGGGTCGGATGGGATGGGGCCGGTCTGGGCCAAAATGCCCTGGCTGATTTTATGTCCCAGTCCTGTATCTGTGGAAGATACTGCATCTGACCTTTGGTTCCCACTTCTAACAAGGCTGGTGAGCTAACAGTATAACGATATTAGTATCACATGGTATCTCTATGTTGCCAGTAATCAAGTTGCCAATTTAAAATAATTAAAATGGATAGATGGCTGAGTTTGACACTGGTGTCTCCATCAAGCGGCAGAGTATGTGATTATTTACCATGGAAAGAAGTAACTGATGTTTGCACATATTAGTCTAACTTAATAACTTAAATTAATAACTTAATATTAGTCTAAACTTAACTTAGTCAGTGGAGACTGGACCTCGATGAGTGGCAAGCTGGCAAGTAATGGCCCAAAAATTTGAGGGGCCTTTTTTTTTTTTTTTTTTTTTAAGTTATTTTCCCACGCCAGGGCTGTACTGGATAAATACTGTGTAATAAATACACATGGACTACTTAACTGGACTATGTGAAGCTCTGATTCCAACACACAGAGGAAGAGAAACTTTTTTCTCTGCTCAGGTAAACATTACTCCTCCATATCTTTACGTAGACAACAGTTGTTTGCTGCTATGTTAATTATCTTGATATCATATAATGTCTCTGTGTCAATCAAAAGGCAAAAGAGGACTTTTTTTTTTTTAGATTGAACAATCTTCAAAGATTTGTGTCATTTCTTCCTTACAAAAGAAAAATAACACAAATAGAGTTAATATAGTTGTAGTTTTAAAGCTTTGACTTGATTTCTGACTGTGAAAATGTTGTTTTTCTAACTGGCTGGATGAAAGGAGGCCTAAGTAAGATGCTGTGTGTCTTGCTTCAAGCTTGATGATTTTATAGGCTTTGACACTCCTTGTGAGGCTTTAATTATCTTCCTCACTTATTCATTTCTCTAAAAAAAGGCCTGTCTGACTTTCAATTTCTCTGCTTTTCTTGCATCACGTATTCCTCACTGTGTCTGTCCCTACCTTGAAAACTGATTGTGTCCCACTGTGACCAGCCCTGCTCTCCTAGACAGTAATTGGACAGTGAGTATAGTGGGGAAACAGGTGCAGTGTAGTTTCGAGGTTGCTCATAACAATAAATGTGTTTTACCGTCAAGCTCATTGTGGGTTTCTCTCATGCATAAATTCCAGCTCTGCCTTTTTTCATACATTATGGTAAAATGTTTGGACAAGCTGGGAGTTACAGATCTGTATACCCAATCTGCATGTTTCTGTTTAAAAAACTGCGGTCACCTGTGTGGAGGCATTGCACATAAAAGCAGCACATTTGCACACTGTTGGTTCTGCACTGTGGCTCTCTTTTTGCCTTATAGAAGTGAAAAGCGAGGGGGTGGGAGGAAAAGACAGATGGGAAATAATAGGAAAGATATGACTGACCAACCAGGGGAGGGAAAGAAGTACAGTCAGAGAAATGAGGGTGAGATACCGAAGGAGAGGAAGAGAGAGAGCAATGTAGCAGCGGCTGCAAAACTGTTTGCTTGAGAGTGCCTTTTAATCAGCAGAGAAAGCACCGCCGAATTGGATAAAATGTTATCTGGGAGCTGGAAAAGTGGAGGTGGAATTTATGGTACATTATGTTCCCGCTATAAACAAGTGCTCCACGAATTTTAGCTCACAGAAGTCATTCATCACACACCGCTCAAAGCACTCCTTTCCTTTTCTTTGCTTCTGCACACAGCTGGAACTGGAAGTGTGCCCAGGCTCCAAATGCACAGAGCGCTACGAGAAGTTAGAGGCAGAGAAAAGCACTTTTCCATTGTTCTACAATGAATCTATATTTCTCTTCTTTATCTGTGATAAACACATTGTATGATTTGTCTGGAGACATTCAAATGTGCACACTTGTAAAGAAGCAAAGTGAGGAAATCTTGAGAGTTAATGCTGAAGTTAAATACGGACATTTCCAAGTAAATGACATCTGACATCTGAAATGCAGTTTTTTTTTGTCTTGTTTTTTTACAGTCGTGCTGCAGTGTAAGTGGATGTCAATCAACCAACTAGAGGACACAAACCTAAAACAGAGGCTTTATATGTATGAGGACATGGTTCTTGACAGCCCAGAGATCATTGTGCTTAAAAGCCTCTCTGAGATATGTTGAAATGCCTGAATACATTAACATATTAGCTGACGAGCACATTTCCAATTCAAAGGAAAGCACAAAAATGCAGATGTTTTCAAGTTGAAGGCCCATTTGGACTGGAGTAATGCCCTCTGTTATGACACTAACTGTTCAAATTACATGGGAAGACTCAGGGGTGGAGCAGTCATTTAGAAGTGTGGGTGCTCTTGGGGTGGGACATGAACGCAGCCCCCATATATGCCAAATATGATGGTACTCACCAGTGCAACATTAACATCATCCCCTCTCAGTGAAGTTGATGCCTGATGTAACTGTATATCCAAAACAAGCAGATCACAGCAGTAACACAGTAATGAGTTGATTCAGCTTTTTAAAAATAGTTTTTAAGCTCAAACAAGTTTGGTATCCAGTTCTACCAGCTTCCTGCTAGCTGTATATGGCTGTAATAATGGATATATTGGCAGTAACTGATCACTTTTATTATTTTAAAATCCATCCATGGGCTGTATGCTGTCAGCCTGTACCGTGGTGGATGTATTATCACCTCTGTTCCCAAATAACCGATTGTCCACCAGTAGCTAGTAGTGCTAGTAACATGACTTAAACATAACTTAATGTAGCTATTTACTAAGATGCAGGGAAAAAGCTCAGGACACAACCTCTTCTACATCCATGGTCTCGGCTTTATTGGATCCTTGACATGAAAAAGTTTTAATATTTTTATTGCTCAACAGAGGCCGTTTCAGTAGAGAAAAATCATGACAGCATTGTAGAAATAATTTAGTTTTATTTTTGTATGGCTCTTTGTAGGTGGAGGTTGAACTGATGTCCTGAAGTTGCTTTCAGCCCAGAATGGTGTAGGTGGAGCTCGATTAGCTTTCATTTCTTATCATTAAACAGTATCTTCCTTTCTCCTGATTCTGTGCTCCTCTCAGTTGTTGACAAAACATGTATTATACTTAGTGTAAGTATTTATTTTAAGCCCAACTTTGGCATTTTTCCTAAACCTAAGCGAGTGCTTGTGTTGCCCTGCTGGTACTGCACCTACATACATGCACGTAATATTCACGCAAAGCAAAACTTGACACTGACACGCTGCCCTCTGGTGGACACACTGGTCCATTACATGCTTTGGTGATATTGGGTTATATACTTATGTGCTGCTGATATTCCAACAATTCATTAGATGAACTTGTTAAACCTCACCTGAGATTGTATTTCTGTCCTTTCTGTCAGTCTGATGATTTGGGTGGATGCTTAATGACGCTGTATTTAAATATCTGAGACTTCTTTTCAGTTTTTGAATCAGCTGTGCAGCATTTTGCTGTGCCATCAGAGCTCATCGCTAAGATGCTGTAACCAGGATTTTACAGATTCATAGTTATATCCCTCTATGTAAAAGGTGCCTCTTTGGGTGAAGAACCAACAGAGGATTATCAGATGAATCTGCAGCTTCCCTCAGCTTCAGCTTTAAAAAGGCTGTCTGGCCCTCAACTTTACTGTTTTGTGTCTGAGTCCCAGTATCCCAGTAGCCCCTTCTCCACCTGAATCCAATTCAACTGTTATCAGGTCCTGAAGGGGCCTTATCATTTGCTATAAGCACCATAGATGTGGGTCATTAAGAGCCTACTATGCCTACTACATTGTAAAAGTGAAAGTGAAACTTAAAAGCAACACGTAACATGTTGTAAAACTGAATGAATACAAACAAAAAAGCTTCTTTAGGTTTAGACAAAAAACATTTTATATATTTTTTTTTTTTGGTTATTTCAACCCAAACACAATGTTTTTACAATGTTTTTACATTGTGTTTGGGTTGCGGTTTGGGGCGGCAGTAGCTCAGTCTGTAAGGACTTGGGTTAGGATGCGGAGGATGCCGGTTCAAATCCCCCATGGACCAAGAACAACTGGTTGCTGGAGAGGTGCCAGTTTACCTCTTGGGCACTGCCGAGGTGCCCCTGAGCAAGGCACCGACCCCCCAACTGCTCTGGGCGCTTGTCAGGAGCAGCCCCCTCACTCTGACATCTCTCCATTGACATGTATATGTACTGTGTGAACAACAGAGTGTAAAACTGAATTTCCCCACTGTGGGACTAATAAAGGAATATCTTCTTCTTCTTCTTCTTCTTGAAATAACCACGAACACTGAGACAACTACATATTGTAGTTTCACACTAGACATAAGACATGTCCTGTGTTTTGTGTCCCATCCACTGGCTTCTTTAGGTTTAGGCAACAAAACTACAACTTTGGGAAGTTTAGGCAAAAAACCAAACAGAAACACTTTGTGAAGTTTAGGGAAAAACAATGTGTTTTGGTTTAAAATAACTACCAAGACAAATTCCTATCGATGATTTCACACAGGCTGCAAACTCCAATCTCCTGGGTGAAAACCTGATGTTTTGTGTCCCGACCGTGGTCTCCAACCTCCACCCCTTATGGAGTTCCATACTGTCTATACGACAGTGCCTGACTCCTGCTTCATAATTACTATGGTTGCTGGACATCGCTGTTGTGTTATTTTATACTTTCTTTTGGTGATCTATCATGTGAATGGATAAGTGTATCTATATTCCTTTATATAACCATATAGGTGTGTGTAGTAGGCCCATAATGACCACATCTGTGGGGCTTATAGCAACTGATATCTTCTATTTAATAGCCTTACAACAGTCTAATCAGCTGCTACTTCCTACCAACATACTTCCAACCCCCTTGAACTTGGCCTTCATTTTGATAGTATTCCAAAGTATCCAAAGTTGTCCAGTTCTCTGTGGTAGTTCCTGCTACAGTAAGTGTCTCCAGGACCACATTTTGCCACGATGACTCACAGGGTGAAAACATACCAACAGGCCCAGAATTGGTTTAAAGATAACAGCGGGTAATGGCCGGTTCTGTTGCTAAACTTTGCAGGTGTGCAGCAGCTTTGCAAAAGCGGAAATCTGCAGAACTTTATACAGATTATAAAAAATGTCGGCCCATTTTGCAAACTTTGTTTTGGCAGCAGCATAGACATATATGATGAGTGGCTGATGTTGTACCACCCATAGTACACAGGACAAGGGACGCCCGATTGTCAAAGAACATTTCGCACAACATTTCGCATAGTGGGTAAGTAGTCGGACATTTTAAAGCAGGTCATAGGACCCAAACATAGATTTGCAGCCATTCTCTGAGTCACTATCAGACTTGGTTGGTGCATTGGTTGGTTGATGAACAGTCTTCTGTCTCCACACATACCGGCAAACCTTATCTCCCTGCTGCTCTGTGTCGGGACACTTTATTAACATCTGCAATGCTCCCTCATCCTGGGCTTATTTTCCTGTTGCTCTTCTTTGTCGTGTTTTTCTCCTCCTCTGTTTACAGCTCTGTTTTGATTTCCTCTCAGCTGGAGCGAAGGTCACCCCCATGTGCAAGCCATGTGATATGGAAGGCCCCAGCAGTAAATGGTGGAGCAGCAGAAACAAGATATGGTGATAGGAGGTTTAGCGCAAAGCATGTTCAGCATTACAGATGGGTCTTCATGGTGGTCCGGCGCAGGGCTCCAACCACTCACAGGCTTTTATCTCTGTTTAACCTTGAAGACTGCAGATAGAGAGAAATGGCTGTGGTTTCGCTCCTTTGACAGACAAAAATCTCATATCCCATGGCCAACGCACACAACATTCATTTTCACCATTTATTCTCACTGCCATCCCCTTACTCTGTGCTTTGCTTGCTTTTGTGATAACACTGTGTTCAAAGTCAAGGATCCACTCAGAACAAATGGTCACAATTCCCATTTCTCCTCCAGTCTCTAAAGCTCATGTTTAAGAAGCAGAATATGTAGAAAGATCTGCTGGAGGATGGCGTGTCGTCGGGTCTTGATTGAGTTCTGAGATCATAAGCTCAGTGGATAGACTGAATGAAAGGCTATGAAGCTGTTTGCTTTCATCCCCACTCCTGGTCTTTCCCTGCTGATGCAACTTTCTAAAATGCACCACTCAGAAATATTAAGGGAACACGTAATCACCACAGTTTAACACCGACTCAGTTAAACTTCAGGGATATCAATCTGTCCATTTAAGAAGCACAAGTGATTGAGAATCATGTTCAAACTGCTTTGGGGCAAATGAAAGTGACAACAGGTGCAATGGAGAGGCAACAGCAAGACAACCCCCACTAGGTATGGTTTTGCATGTGGTGGCAACAGACAGTTACTCTCTTTATCCTTCCTGGCTGATTCTTCTCTAGTTTTGTGTTCTACTAGTGTCCTTGTCGCTATTTGTAGCATGAGGCGGTACCTGCAGCCCAGTCAGGTTGCAGAGGTAGTCCAGCTCCTACAGGCTGACACATCCATAGGTGCTGTTGTAAGAAGGTTTGCTGTGTCTCTCAACACAGTCTCAAGAGCATGGAGAAGATAGCAGGAGACCGGCTGTTAAATGAGGGCAGGACAGGGCCATAGAATGGCATCAATCTAGCAGCAGAACCGGTATATGCTCGCTGTGTGAGGAGGAACAGGAGAAGCACTACCAGAGCCCTACAAAATGACCTCCAGCAGGCTGCTGGTGTGCATGTTTCTGACCAAACTGTCAGAGACTCCATGAGGGTGGCATGAGGACTCGACGTCCTCTAGTGGGACCTGTACTCACAGCCCAGCCCTGTGCAGCCCAGCTGGCATTCACCAGAGAACACCGGAATTGGCGGGTCCACCATTGGTGCCCCATTCTCTTTACAGACAAAAGTAGCTTCAAACTGAGAACCTGTGTCTGGCTTGAAAGAGAGACACTGGAGATACCGTGGTGAATGTTTGCTGCCTGTAAAATCATCCTGCATGGCTGGTTTAGCGGTGGGTCAGTGATGGTCTCGGTAGGCTTATCCTTGGAAGGTTGCACAGACCTCCACGTCATAGTCAACAGTACCTTGGCTGCTGTTAGGAACCAGGATGAAATCCTTAGAGCGATTGTCAGACTTAATGCTGGTGTAGTGGGTCCTGGGTTCCTGCTGTTGCTGGACAATGCCTGGCCTCATGTGGCCAGTGTGTGTAGGCAGTTTCTGGATGACGAAGGCACTGATACCTTCACTTGCCCCCATTCTCCCCTGACCTAAATCCAAATGAACACCTGCGGGACAAGTATGGCCACAGACTGTCCATGTTGTTGCAAGTTCATACAGGCAAATGGGGGGGGGGGGGGACAGACAAATTGGTGAAATTGGTGAAATTCGCACAACTTAAATCAATCTGTGATTTCAATGTTTTGCCCTCAGTGGGTTGATGATTGTGGTTTCCATTGACCAATGTTATGTTATTTTGTTCTCAACAAATTATAAATGTACATCAGTCAAGATTTTCAACTGAACTGATTTTTTTTTTCATTATATATCCTTTTTATAGTTTGTTAACTACATTCTGTCCCCAACCCAACTGCTAATGTCAGAACCCACTCTAATGATTCAGAAGAGTCCACTGGAGCTCTCATACACTGGTCCAAGTACAAACACAGCTCTCCCTCCCGCTCCCAACCACAGCAAGTCTCTGCAGCCAGAGCATGAAGACCCTGGTGCTAGTGGACCCTGGTGCAGTCTATCATTTGGACCACCTAGATGGTCGAAATGATAGACTGTGCTCTCCACTGCTGTTGTACAGTCTAATGGCAGTGTGCACAAAAGAGTGCCTGCCATGAGACCCTGCCATCAACTCTGACGTACGTCCACAGTATGTCAGTTGCAGATGCAGTGTCAGGGTGCAGTTGTGTCACCAGAAAGTGTTCCCTTAAGCTGGGGACACACCGAGCTGACATCAGAGAACCAGCAGCGACGAAGGCCACCATTTGCCTCACTTCATGCCGTCCTTTTTCGTGGCCAAAAAATTACAATTGAACACACTGCAAAGTGCATCACACGTCTATGGCCAGTTACCATGCACATTCTGCACCTGCATGAGATGAAATAACTGAAAAAAAACAAGACTAAGGATGGCATATATACAAGTACGTAAGGATACGTACATGAAACAAAGTGATGTTTGCTGACTATTTTCACACCACTCTTACTCTTACTCACTGCTTCATTCCAGATGGCCATATCACTGTCAAAATATCCGTCAGTCAATATCCATGATCAGATGACATGAAGATGAAAAATGAGAAGAGCTTCCAGGCTGTGCCCTCTTGGCTTTATTCGTTGGCTTGCTTTTCTCACTTCCATTTCTCTTCTTGTGCACTGATTCATTAAAACTGAACAGCCAATCTGAGCGATTTCTTTCACTGACAAGGTCCTCCACCCATTCAACATGCTGAATCATCCAAAAAAAAAAAAAAAAAAAAAACGAACAGACACAGGCAAACTGTCGATGGTGTGAGACTAGACGTCAAAGCATGACGCTCACAGTGCTTCCCTGCTTCTCCAGGTTCAAGACTCATGAGTAAGAAAGATGATGGCATCTTCCACTCTGATGTGCGCCTGGTATGCAAATGTTATGCAGTTAGCAAGGTCCTCTGGTGCCATAGAACCAGCCTCTCAGAGGTCTTCATCCCGAATTTCAGCCCGAGGATTAATGAAGGTTCATCTTATCTCATCGTATCGTCATGACATGTGACATAAGTGCCACAGGTCTGTAGTCACTGAGAGCACTAGGACATCCTGGAATGATGCAAGAGGTCTGCCAAAAGACACCTTCCTCAACCTGAAGAAGAGGTTGAAGAGGTGCTTGAAGACTACTGCACATTGGCCAGCACTCACTTAAAGTACCAGACTGATGTTGTCTGGCCCATTATTCAGAGCCTGGAGAGGTCCCGTTCCACCTGGCTGGGGGTAAGGGTGTGACAAAAATACTATTTATGTTATAAGCCAGGGAAGACAGTTGAATACACACATAAAACATGCATGTTGACTATGGCAGTATGCCTCCCTGACATTTTTTACTGCACCCCCCAGACAGACTGAGTCCACCCCTGACTGCATAAAGATTCTACTACAGACCACACATCAAACAATATAAATGCTACTTAACTACTAAATACTGCAATACTTAAATATACTACTGGAAAACACATATGTGTACACACAAAATAATAATAAAACATTCCATAAACAGAAAAGTGTTTTACAGTCCTGTGCCTGCCTTCAGGACCAGAACATCATAATTATCCAGATGCCTATATCACACACACACACACACACACACACACACACAGTGTTCGGTCTGTGGTCAGGTCGTTTGTTACTACATGGTAAATTACTCTTTTTCAATTTGCAATGCAATTTTCATTTCCATTATATATATATATATATATATATATATATATATATATATATATATATATATATATATATATATATATATATAAGCTCTATGGCTGTACGGTGGTGCAGTGGTTAGCACCGTCGCCTCACAGCGAGAGGGTCACAGGTTCGAATGATCTCCCCGTGTTAGCGTGGGTTTTCTCCAGGTTCTCCGGCTTCCTCCCACAGTCCAAAGACATGCAGGTTAATTGATGAGTGTAAATTGCCCGTAGGTGTGAATGTGAGCGTGAATGGTTGTCTGTCTCTCTGTGCCCTGTGATGCACCCAAAGTCTGGCCAAAGTCTCTCATCATGGGCTACATTTTCTAAAGTCCAAAAACAGAGCCATGACAAGGTGCAGAAGTCTAGTTTTCTCTCTTGAATTACAATTTTGAATTTTAACCCAGTGATAGCAAAAACATTTTTGGTAGGAGGCCCAGGTACCAAATTAATATACGTGAAAAAATGAAGCCATTTATTCTCATACAGAGCAGTAACTTTATATCCTCAGTGTAAATTTCCTGCTATCTAATAGATTTCGTTGGTACTGAGTAATTATGAAGAACATGTTTCCTCTCAAAAAGCAAAAATATTTCCTAAATTCATTCAACATTCTAATAAAAAGGTATTTCAGTCTGCTACTGGGTCAATTTCTATCTTGCTGTGTTGTGTTTGCTGTTTGTCTTCAGGGATAAATCCATCAGATCCAGTTGACTGGCTGAGCATCAGCAGCTCATGTGTTTCTCATTGCATAGGTGGAATAGTGGCATATTCATTTCTGGTGTGTCAGTGGAGCTGTGCGCCTCTTTGAATGGTATGCTGCAGGCACGCCCCATGCTGAACACTGCAGCACAATAAAAACATGGCAGGATGTATTCCCTTCTGACCTATCTCAGAGGGTGTGGGCCTAATAAAAGAGATATAAGTAGCCTGTCATCAAACCCGTGTGGAGATGACTGCAGTGGCTGTTGTTATTTTCATGAAATGAAAGCTATTGTTTGATTGTGCTGAAGGCGAGGCAAGATATTCCTCATTCACTGGAAATTAAAGTCCAACCCTCTGAGCTCTGCTGGGTATAGTAGATTGAGCTTCTGCTGGATGTGGTTTTATTGCCTCTATCTTTTCATTATCTCAGCTAGGTGCTCTTAAATCTGTGAAGTTTCTGTTTGTCAATAATTTGAGACGGTAAGATTATCCAGAATAATCTGCTTATAATTCACAACTTCATGCAGCTGTAAGAGTTCCTACAGGGCATGTTCTTGATATACAATCCATAGAAACAAGCCACTGATTTCTCATGCAATTATAGCATCTTTTAAATCATTCTAATGTCATAAAATATTTATATTGTGGTGAAATTTAAAGTCTGAGGCTTTCTGTTCCTTCACATCCCTGGGTCAGATCTAAGGGGGAAGAGAAGGGTGTTGGCATGCACGTCTGCCAAAGTGTCTTTTTTGCAGCCTGTAACATACAACCCTGAGATTATTAATGCAGCAGCTTCTTATGACCCATATTTACTTTTAGCTAGGAGGCAATCTCTAGTGGCCATAGTAATTATGACGGGAACAAATCTAGAAATGATGAGATGTAGAGTTGGCAGATTTCTTGTATACAGACATTACTGAGTGCGTTCGCATTCAGGGTGAAAACCCAACCACTTTAATCAGCATAGATTTCGCATTGTTTGTACATTCTGGATGACAGTACTAGACCTCTGCAGAATCCGACCACCAGATACCATTATCGTATAATGTATTAGTATGACATTTGTTTGTTATTATCACCTGTTGAGGTTAGATCAGTCATAAGTGTGATTTAACGGGGGGCCGGGGTCTTTTTGGTTGACACTCCGTGCTGAACTTGCGTGAATCCCTCTTGATGGACATCGCTGGACACTTTCCTTAGCGATTCCTCAACAGGTTTAACGTTTATATTACTTATACAGTATAACTGGAGACTCTGGATTTTGGTCTTGTTATTAGTCCGATCAGTCACCTCACAACTTTTTGTCTGTTAAGCAGGCGAATGTGAACATTAGACCCCAGACAGCTCTCTATTAAATAACGTGTTGCTGGTTGCTAGCTAACATTAGCGGCAAGCCCTTGGAAACGTAACACTAAAAGTCAATACAGTATTGCACATAAGGTTATGTTTGACTCAAATTTAAATGAACGCTAGCTTCCACAGCCTCTTGCTGTTGTGACTGTGGGGTAGGAGGAGCAGCTGTCCCGGTAGACCACGTCCTCCCTTCAAAATGTGTTAATAAAGGTTCATCTTATCTTATCTTATCTTATCCGCAGTGAGCTTTACCCCACCGTAGTCGCGTTACAGCAATGTAGCCTTAACAAAGTCTTGCATAATTTTTTTTTTTAAGGCAGTCACAAAATCTATTATTTCCTTGGAGTGTAGGTCAATCACCCTGCTGCTGATCAGGTTATTTTTATCAATCTGTGGAGCGTGACTGCTGCTGTACTAGCGCTGTGTGGCTAGAATGCTTTTGCCCATCGGGCCTGGATTCATAATCTCATTGTGTTTTATTAAAGTAATGTGGTCCCCTCATAATATTATATCCGTTTTGTCTGCTTTGGCCAGGAGACCCAGGAGATAGCTGTTAGTGTCCTGTGTAAAACCAACACTCAACATTGACTTCTTTTTACTTAGGCTAGTTACGACACATAAGCATGTGATACCATCACGTCCCTCGTGTTTATGTCACTACTACCACATTACTACACTACGTTACTTACATACATGACTTATATAGTTATTTTAACCACAATCATTATCTTTTTCCTTAACCTACCCACCTACTTTTGTTGCACAAACCTAAACTAGCTGTACCTGTAGAGTGCAATTTTAGGAAACATACATGTGGTAGAACAACCAACCAACCTATGTGGTTATATGAACTGGAGGACTTTTTTAATATTCCCACTGGTTTGTGCCAAAGTTGTACATTTTTAAGTGCTATGTATAGTGGTGCTAAGAAATAGCAATGTAGTATAAAACATAAAACAAAATAAATGGTTAATCACCTATTCATGGGAGAATGTCATTAATCAATGTGTTAATGCACCCATGAAAATTAAAATGCATATCACATGTTGGATGCTGAGGAAACTGTCATCACATTTCTTCATACAGCATCGCATTGTCCCATTAACCTGATGGGTGTACCATGAAGGCAGTTGGACAGTGCCATACTTTCTGGTCCGTGTACGTTCAGGCAGTTCTGGTTTTTCATTTGAAGCCAAAAATGAAAAAAAAAAAAAAAACAGAAATACCATGGAAAACCAAATAAAAAAAGCAATCTAATTTTGTTTTGGTTGTTTTTGTCATAATTCCTTTTGAACCAAAGGCTGAAGAATGGCAGACATGTGGCCCGGAAGTTAAAGTAAACATATCAAAACAAAAGCCAAGAGGATAGATTGGTCATCTAAAAGTGTATATTATTAAAAAAAATAATTTGTCTCGATTGGGGTTTTAGTCGGTTACAAATATGAACATTACTGTTTTAATATGTTCCTCATTGTACTCTGAAAAACTACAGTGAT
Source organism: Pterois miles (assembly GCA_947000775.1). NCBI lineage: Eukaryota > Metazoa > Chordata > Actinopteri > Perciformes > Scorpaenidae > Pterois > Pterois miles. Next base: position 550,357 of record CAMQGK010000481.1, on the reverse strand, counting down.
TTAAGAAGCACCAGACAGGTGAGGTCTGTCATACTAACTTGTCAGGAAGGAAGGAGGGTAAATAATGCTCCAAAGTTGTAGCAAGCTCAGTTTTAAAAATTCAGTCTTCTTCTTCTTGTGAGGAAAAACTGACATGGTCATTTTCTGAGGAGTCCATTGACCTCTGACCTCAAGATATCTGAGTGATACCCACGAGTCTCCCCTTTACGGACATGCCCACTTTATGATAATCACATGCAGTTTTTAGCATGCAGCATAAATGTGTTATTTTCACCCATTCTAAAATGATATATTTGAATATTTCTGCATATTGGTGATATTGTGTATCACTGTCAAGGTGAGCCTCTTGGCACAGGTTACACCAATACAATGGTGGAGACTGTGAAGACAGAGACTGAGGACTGAAACCGAGATCAGTAACATTACTGCAGCGCAGCAACCAACCCTATGGTGTCACCGGCTAGAGTACTACAACATGGCGGCACTCGTCATGAAAAATGAAACAAAGCTTATGTATGTTGATTATGAAGCTTATGCAGAAGTTCAGAAGACACTCTCACTCTCATTCAATCACAAATATATCTGTGACTCTATCGGGCCCACCCATGCTCTATCAACAGATTGTAGGCTTTTCACCTCCTCCACCCCATCACCTCCGGCTGTCATTGTATCAGTGCCAATCCTGCTCCACATCCAGCAGGTTAGGTCTGGTAAACACACTGATGCCTACATTACATTATGACCTCATCATGACCCTATCTTTGCAGAGACCATTCTGCATTTAGCATTCACCTAATATTCATATCAAAAATTGCAATGGCAAAAAAAGGCAGTATTTCCATTATGACTGTGAAGTTATCAGTTCTATTAAAAAGCTGTTCAGTGCAGGTAGTTAGCCCATTCAGAGCCCTATCACATTAGTATTTACTACAGCTAACTGTGTATGTCCACTATTGGTCCAGGAGATGTGGTTTCCATTGACAACAGGAGAACAAATATGCCCCTGATCTATGTAAAGCAGAAATATAAGAGCAGAAAGCCACTCCTTTCACTCAGCCACTTTATAGCTGCACTAGCCACTTTATTTCCTATAATAAAGTCCCACTTAAAGCAGCATGGAAATGACATTGCCATTACTGAGCTCCCACTGCTGCTATCAGGCCAAAGTGCTGAAAAGCCCAGCTAATTAATCAGAGAGAATTACAAGGTTTGCACATTCAGACGGCTTTTCTTTGAGAGAGAGGGCTGCAGAACATGAAATGACACAGCCTGTAAAAAGTGACAGAGAGAGCAGAGGATCTCTCAGTTCAACAAAGACTGCTGTCCGCTCTCTGTCACTCTGTGCTTTTAGTAAACAGGAAGTGTGTTTGAAGCTATGAAACAAACAGCAACGGTTCCCTGTCTACATTGACAGATTATATTGTGTGCTATGTAGAGCAACATGACAACAAAATATGTGTAATCATATTCATCCTTGAAATGGTAATCATCAAGATGGATTGTTTTTTCCCCACCCTGTGCTGCGAAGCACTCACTGTTTACTGCACTTTCAGTCAAACATTTCACCTGTGAATCAAAACACAAAATTATGTTTCTAAGCAACTGCTTTTGTGTGCAGTTTGAATTAGTGCTTCCCTGTCAAGAAGTTGCTGATTTTTGGCTGGACCGCAGAGGGCCAGCCAAAAACAAATACAGTCTGTCACTGAATGCTGCTTGACGGGCTGCCACTAGACACCAGACACTAGGCACGAGGCACCTGATTAGAGGAAAGCTTTCCCTCATGGCAGAGGATCAATATATATTCTTTGGGCTGCTGCTTCCAGCTTTCAAACTGGAAATAGCGTGGCAGCTCATCTGGAAACTGTCTTCTCTTATGTCATGAAAATACTTCACCGAAATGTGTTTCTGAAAACATTTTATGCAAGAAATGAGCCATGCAGTTGCTAAACCTGTCTTTATTTTGGACTGACAATAGTTAGTTAAAGGGTTTCTGGGGAGTCGTGCTGCTGCTGGACGCCCCTGTTTTACATAAAGTAGCGTTGACCTCAACGTGATGCCCCGTCTCGTGAATCACGCTGCCACGCTAGCAGAATGCATTTCATGGCTGCTTACATAGATAATGGGAAGCGTGGAAAGAGGCTGAGGCTGTGGTTATCTGCCATTACTGGACTTAACATTATAGACATGACCACTCACTATTTGTGTAACTATTTGGCCACAAGTTCACACACTAACCATATTGTCAGTGTTGTCCATGTTAATGCAGAAGCTCATTAAACCACCAGGGGAATTCTGGGAAAAATGACCCATGACCCCCCATTCTCTCACCTTTAAGTACCTATGTAACACAGGTACATAGCAGACACATGGCAGAGCTGTGTGCTAATTGGGACCTCACGTTCTTCAAAGGGGGGTCAGGTAGGTCTATTTCATGCTTTGACATGAAATCAAGTTGCCCTGTGATAGTTTTCTGGATGTTCTTTTTTTTTTTTTCTGTGTCAAATTAGCTTGTGATAATGATTGCATCATGGAAAATGGAAATTAACTATATTTTCAACACATTCTCATTCCAGCTCACATGCTGATGTTTTGTCAGACCCCTCTGTGTCACTTTTCAGTCAGTTAACACATGCTAATGTTGATTTAAACAAAACCCCTCGCTTAACATTAGACAACAAAACCGCAATAATTAGGTATAGGAAAGAACTACATGGTTGGGCTTCAAACTGCCGTTTGTACAGAGAAAATGAAAGTGGACGCTGTGAACACAGGACTCGAATGAACCGGTGATTGTAATGTGACACACGGGACACAAACAGCGATCTCCTGGACGAAAGCCTTGTGTTCGTTTGACCCATCCCCCTCCCTTTCCCAGTGTGTCACTCTTTAAACTACACCACCACAGCATTTTCCCTAAGCATTTCATTTTGACGCAAATTGGTGCACAATACAGTTAATGGAAAGCTGCTAAGCGGTGCCTTGTGCAGCAGTACCAGACAGTAATGGTCGTGACAGTGTTGGTGTTTGACGGAATGAGGATGAGCTGGTGGTATCAGTAATGCAACACTAAATATTTTGTCTCAGGACGCATGTATCAGACAGCCTGGAAATTAGGTCCTTGCGTGAAACCCATATCTCTGCAGCTAATGTTGATCTTGGCCATTGTGGCGGGTGACTTGTAGGAGCTGCACATTGTTTGTGTTTTTTTTAAAGATTATTTTTTGACTTCAGCCTTTGGCACATGAGGCGCATGCTCTACCAACTGAGCTAAACAGCACCCTTTATACCTTATTCACTAATCAAGGATGTGACTACATGAACATTTAGTCACTGTTGATAGAACTGTTCAGAGTGCCTATTCAGTGTATATATTTGTGTTCAAATCTCAGTCAGTGACGACAGAGAAGAAGAGAAGAGGGCAGGCTCATTCATCTGATAATGATGTTAACATAACTCTAAGTAGTGACAAATAGTCATTACTGAAATGCTGAGTGTGGTGTGCATGTGTTTGGTCTCTCCTCCATGCTGTGTCCATCTGGTGTGTGTGTGTGTGTGTGTGTGTGTGTGTGTGTGTGTGTGTGGAGAGAGAGAGAGAGAGAGAGAGAGAGAGAGAGAGTTACTGAATGGGAGTGTGGTTGGTCGATGAGCCTGCCATCCAGACCAAAAGGCCAATGATCCTCTCAGTAGGTGGATGTCCTGATTGTGGGATGGAGTTGTCATTAGTCATTGTCCAGGCCGCCACCCTCCCCACCAGCCTTTCATTTGTGTCCCATCTCCCCGGCCAATCATATGCCCATTAGTCTTCATTTCTCCTTTTATGGCCAGGCCCTGCTCAGTCCAATCAGCTCCTGCTCTCATTTTCTTCACATTGGTTTTATCTACAGAATCGACAGAGCTGGCAGCCCTCCAGACACATACTTCCCCATCCCTTACTGAGCCTACACACACACACACACACACACACACACACACACACACACACACACACTTTCAACACATATAAACATATCTTTGATAAGGTCAAGGTTCTCTCACTGCCCAGAAAACAAAGCTGTTTGGGAATAATCTTGTGATACTATGACAGGCTGGAGTTTTAGTGCCACATGTTGCTGGAAAATAGCTGTTGTGAAGGCAGACCTAATGTGATTGGTTAACAAAACAGCAGAGTGACTTTATCTTCGTCATTGAAAAACTCAAAGAGATATAAGAAAGTATGGAGATTTTAATGCTGCATGAAACTGATGTATCCACAAATACACAAAACTACAATATGCTAAAAATCACAGGTTTGACATAGTGTAACCTTGTAAAACACGTAGCATACTATTTCCTGCTTCCACATCCAGCAGACACAGATTAACATAACCATTCATTTAGAGCCATGTTTTGTTACTTTTTCTACTTCTTTTAGCTCTGTTCTTAGTCTTTACCAACTCCTGTTTACCTGCTAAATGCTCCACTATGTTCACCAGCTAGTCCCTAAGTGTGTCTGCTGCTGAGCAGGTAGTGTACAGTGGGCTCATCAAAGCCTTTTGACACAAAATGGATATAGGGTTGATGGGAAAAGCATGAGACCAAACAATGATGTTGCAGGAGTAAAACTGAGCTGACAGTTGCTAAATAATAATTATCTGCATGAGCTACCCCTTTCACATAAGTATTCACAGAATGCAAGCCAAATGGTGTCAGTCTGGTGCGTCGGTCACTCACATTTCTGTACATGTTAGTGGTGCATTTCAATGTAGCTCTCTAGAAAGGACACGGACAGCACACAGTTCTTACACATGGGGCACATCCAGATGATTACACTACAGTGATGTTGTTTCCAGAACAAGAGAAAACCTGTTTTTGAGCTGGAGGAGTCCATTCATCTACAGTGTATCATCTACATTGTTAATGGATGAATGAAGATCTCTTTAACATTAAAGTCTACCACGTGGTGAGCTTTGATTTTTGTGGTTCTTTCTGTCTACCCATCAGGTTTATTACAAACTAAAACTAAAAGCCTCTGTCCAACACAGTGTTTTTGTTGACGTAACGTAATTTCTGTCATCTGTCTGACACAACAGCCATGGTGAAATATGAAATGGATCTCAAATTGAAATTGTATTTTTCATTATGCTTTCATATACACGGCACTGATGGAGAGAGGTTGCAGGAGCAAATGTCACTTATTGTTTCCACTGCATTGCTTTTTTCCCTCTAACACTCTTAATTATGGTTTTATTTGTCTGAGAGATGCAATCAAGTTTGAGCTGTGTTTTCTCAGCCTATGGAATGGCTGCTCTGAGGGGACTCCGCCAGCCTCTCACAATAAATGAGATGTGGCATGACAATCTGTGGTAAGAGGCTCAGGTCATAATAAGTGCCCTCATACATAAATTACCTAGTTAATGCACAGCTAATGATCCAGACAGACGGAGGGCAGCACCCGCTGGCAACGTGCAGTTACATTGCATGAAATAGGATTGACATCAGCAATCAGACTGTAGTGATGGAGGTCTGCATGTGTCTCTGTAGGCATCTCTATGAACTTCTTGCTGGGTACATGCATCCACAAAAGAAAATCATAATTGTTTGCAAAGTTTGTGTAGTTTACACTGTTGATTGAGTGATTACAGTGAAATTTGTAAGTAAACATCTTAGTGTGGCAGTGGGCAGAATGGCAAAATATCCATAATAACATTTCAGTATATTGTAATTGTTTTGAGAGAAAACTAGACTTCTGCACCTCCTCATGGCTCTGTTTTCAGACTTTAAATATTACCGGGGACGGAAGACTTTGGCCAATCACAGATCATTTGTGTTTAAACTAGGCGGGGCTATCAGATATGAATCAGTATTCTGTTGTAATGACTATTTCTCTCCTCAAATGTTTTCAGAAACATCTTGTAGTTACTGTTTAACTGTAAAATGAGAAAGTGTGCTCTGACACTTGGTATTTCCTATTCTGATGTCCTACATGGCAGCCGGGTCACAAACTTTCTCATTTTACTACCAAACAGTAACTACATGGTGTTTCTGAAAACGGTTGATTCTTACTTGATCAGCACTGCCTAGTTTGACCAATTGTGAGTAATTGACAGCTGATCAGAGATGGCAGACTCCAGATCAGCTCTGATTGGTTGTTTTCCTTTGGTCTGTGAAATCTTAGATGCCATTAGGACCACCAGATGTCACAGAGGACCATGATTTTTTTCAGATTATACGTCTCATGCACTGTCAGGACCATTTTATAAAAGGACTTTTTCAAATCATATTTGCTCCAGTTGTACCCACTGCAGCTTAACATGTTAAAAGTACATTATTTCTCATGAAAACAAAAGTTAGATTCTGAAGAAATACAAACAGTTTACAACACCTACCCTAACCCTACCCACACCGATCCAACCATATCGGTGTCTTTCAGACTGCAAGCCTGGACTGCATCACTGTACTCTTCACAAAACCCAGCAGTTGTGAGGCCAATCTCTGACACTTAACGCTATGAAAACTGTTCTATGAGAAGTCATACTTTTTAGTAGTTCTTGACTGTTTCATACAAAACCAAAAGAATCAGCCTCACACGTTTAGCCAAATCAGGGGTTAGCTGCTTGAGCTTGTTGTTCACAGCGAAGCCAAGCAAAATTGTCCTTTAGCCTTCTCTCAAGTTCCCCTTTCAGTTGAGTCATTACCTGAAACACAGAGGTTAGGCTGAATTATTTGGCCTTGAGTGCTTCCCTGCCATCTGAGAACACTTTCAGAATGTGACAGAGGAAGAGAAAATACATCTCAGATAGTTCAGTGCCATCCATCCTCTCTCCAAAGCATTTCCACAGGATCCTGGAGCATTTCTCCTCCTCTAGACTCTGAGAGTAGCAGGTAAGGGGTTTCCAGCACAACAGGATTCTGTCAATAATCGGCAGCAGAGAACCACCTCATGACAACGTGCATGGAGATTGTATTCATCCACTTCCACACACTTGCAGAGCTCATTTAACTATGCTGTTCTGTTGGCTGAGATGCTAAAATGGCTATAAACCTTAAGCGCCACATTTCCAATGTCAACGTCCAACCTGCCTACTACATTGTTAGAGCCAACATCTCCAGCATAGCCAGCAGCTGATCAGCTGAAGCTTCCATTATTGCTATCACTGTTAACAGTGATATCAATAATCAAATGTTGTAACATTTTATAAATCCATTTCAATATCCCCCTCACATATTGAAATGAGTTAATGAAAGATTAGACTTTGAGTTGGCCTACCTCAAATGAACAGAGACATCTGTGCTCATCTGTGTGCATGTCACATTTTTATGCCAATCACTTGTGATTGCCCTAAGGCCACTTAGGCTGCACCAGCATTTTATTGACTGTCCTGTGTGATCTATAGTTGGTGGTTTGGCCAAACTGAAAAATGGTTTTAAAGTTTTTTACTCACAAGCAAGAAACCGAGCAAGCATCAGCAGCATCAAGGACTCATTAAATTAATGAAATTATAATTTAAACAAAATTAAGATATCAAATTCTTACTTGCTGTCAAACGAGACTGTCACTGACAGGATCACAACATCACAACAGCTTAATGTGAATTCATTATGCCCAGCAAAGTATGTATTAAGAAGAAATTAAACTCAATTGTTTGTTCTGTTGCAACGTCAGCTCCCAGCAGAAAAGCTATTTTGGATAATCAGATGCCAGTAAAATATCTGCCTACAACATGCCATACAAAAGTAAAACTACATTATTTCTATCCTATTGTCATAATCAATTTGTAATGTCTAAATTTAATGAAATGTCCTGTGTTGAACAATGAAAATAACATAAATATGCATACAACTTACTGAATTATTTACTTTTTACTGGGAGGAGCATCAATTGAGTGATGGGTACAAATGGAAGATTTTGAGATCAACCTCAAACTTTTTCATGTCAAGGATCCAAATTGGAGTCCAGTAGAGTCCAGACCATGGATGCAGAAGAGCTTGTGTCCTGTGCTTTTGTCCTGCGTGTTAATGAATAACTGCAACTCCATTAAATCCTGTTGATGTCAGCTACTAGCACTACCAGCAACTGGCCGATAGCTGGTTGTTTGGGAACAGAGACGTTAATACATCCACCATGGTACAGGCTGACAGCATACAGCTCATGGTGTGTTATAAGACAATAAAAGTGCTGAATTACAGCCAGTTCATCTATTATTGTAGCCACATAGACAGCCACTGGAGAACCAGATATGTCATATGAGCAAGGCGGTGCAGCCTGTGAGTCTGACGCACATCATTGCCGAGGAAAATAACTCTGGATTCAGCTATTAGTTGATTTTACATCTTTAGGACATAATGATTTGAATAAGGGCTATTTAAGTGTTTCCATACTGGGAAGTTGATTTAACTTGAAAAAAATGATGCTCTGATTTATAGATGCCTCTTTATACATCCATGGGTATGGACTCATTGGTCTTTTCAGTCCAAAATAGCGGTAGCACTACCACACCACCATCTATTGGCTGTTGTCAAAACAGCACTGGAGTTTCAAATCTCACACTACACAACTTTAGTCCTGTTTTTCCTCTCAAAGACAGGAGCTCCCAGACAAAAGCCCCAGATCAGAGGCAAATCGGCATTGGCTTGGCACTCATACATTCAGTAGGTGCTCACAAACTGGCGACTGAGCGCCATGTGAACTGTTTGAATATGTGAGCCAAGAGGTTTGCTGACATATCACCGGGGGAGGAGTCACCTGTAACAACAGGAACTTTATTATATGTGGTACATTTGCAACACCGACCAAAACTGTTGTTGCACCTTGGGTGTTGATGTTTTGCAAGATTGAACATAACACATAACATAGTGACTGACAGAGGAGAAATATGAAAGACGTGTAAACAGGATATTATGTGATCATGTGTGCCAACAACAATATCAACAAGCACAACTACACACATGGTATTACATCATTATACGTCATTATTGTTGAATTCTTGGATTTTCATGACAAAATATAGTTTGAGACCAGACATGCTCATCTGGGATTCCTCCTTGTGTGTCTTTTGTGATCCGCTGTCAGTCATGTAGTGGAAAACCACAATCACTTCAACACACTCCTGATTCCATTAGCTGTGCAGTGTGAACAGTGCAGTGTGAACAGTACAGTGATCTGACCACTTATCAATAACGTAGTGTGGACTTGCCTTTAGTATCCACACCACGACAGTAAAAACCAGCTAAACTTTGAGCCTTTTACACATCTTATGGCATAATCTTCTGTTTTAGAACTTAAATTTACCCATCACAGCTGGATCCAGCATCTCATACATGAACTTTAGCCGGTCTTCAATCCAGGTCCAGGTAGTTGTGGATCTGAAACCTGCAGACTACCCTGCACACACACACACACACACACACACCTACACACACAGCCATGAACTGCCACACTCTCACACACCATTCCATAGATGTACAGTACAAGCACATTCACGTCTCAGTGTCATCATGTGCAGTGATATTAAACACTTGGCCGTCGTTATTGGGGCCGTCGTGTGCAGCAGATTTAATGGGAGTCCGTTTTGTGGGGGAAAACACGGTGTAAATCGAGTTTGCGGGGTAATTTCAGAAGTGGCTGTGGGAGCAGGCTGACACTGCACTAAAGGGATGAGGTAGAGCCAGCCCCAGGGTGCCTGGCAGCTCCTCAATAGAAGTGTCAGGCTGACTCACTGGGGGAAGTTTTACTGCCAGTCTGATTCAGTCAATGTCTAAGCTCCATCGAGGAAGCACAAAAAGCACATATGTACTTATGTCTGCCAAGTGTGACAATGTCAATGAAATTCTCTCTCATGTGCACACAAACACACATCAGTGAATTTCTACCCTTGTGGGCGCTTTTTACTGACTATGTCAATCACCGTGAACCCAAACCTGAAATCCTATGTAAATCTTATCATAAAGGACAATTTCACTGACTTTCTTCTTATCTCTATACTGTACATTCATCATGGAGTCACGTAATTACCCATGCATCACTTTGCCTGACAGCACTCTGTATTTTCTTAGATAGTGCTCTCTGTCACCTTAAATACTGCACCTGGTCACATAAGCACATGGGTAACTGAGTGAGCTGAATTTCGCTGTTATGTACCATATTTTTCGCACTATAAGGCACACTTAAAATCCTTTCCTTTTCTCAAAAATCGACAGTGCACCTTATAATCCAGTGTGCCTTATGTATCAATTCTGGTTGTGCTTACTGACCTCGAACCAATTTTATGTGGTACAGGGCGCTCAAAAATCGGTGTGTTTTATTGCGACTTTGGTAAGCTACGAAGCCGCACTGCTGGTTGGATTGTCGGAGCATTACGGCACTCACCGACACTGTCAAAACGAAAGTGAAGAAAACTAATTCAGAGTTTGCCATCATTCCAGATGGATTAACAAAAGAACTCCAACTGCTCGATATTGGCGTCAACAGGTCGTTCAAAGTTAAACACGAGCTGCGTGGGAGCGTTGGATGACAGAAGGCGAACACACATTCACTGAGACAGGGAGGCAACACCGGGCGACTTACTCCACTATCACAAGAGGAGAGCGCTTTATGTATGAAAACAGACACGTTCGTTGATAGTGCGCCTTATAATCCGGTGCGCCTTGTAGTGCGAAAAATACGGTAACTAAAAACCCATTCAAAAAATCCACTGAATTCCAGATGAGGAAGTGCTAAAATGTTCAGGTTTTAGGACAATCTCAAATTTTTTCATGTCAATGATCCAAAATGGAGTCTAACAGACCACAGTCCATGGATGTATAAAAGGTTGTGTCCTGTGCTTTTTCCCTAAATAGCTTCAACTCCATTTAATTTATGTCATGTGACTAGCACTACTAGCTTCTGGCCGATAGCCGGTTGTTTAAGAACAGAGGCGTTAATACATCCACCATACGAGCTACAGCATACAGCCAATGGTTGTATTAGAAGATAATAAAAGTGATGAATTATAGCCAATATATCCATTTTTACAGCTTATGCAGCTAGCGTGCAGGGCGGTGCAGTCCTGTGGGTGTATTTCACATTTGTCACGTTCTACCGTGTAAGGGCCTTTAGTCATGCTATAATGATCATACAGGTATTGAATTACTAATGAGGCTGCTTTGGTGACTTGTGGCCTCTAATGTTGCCATACGACGTGAGCATGTCAAATTAAAGGAAAACAAGAGCATTACTGTCACTTCTGAAAACTATTAACAAAAGTTCTAGTGCATCACAGGAAAACTGTATGAACTCCCGACAATGCCCACACTGATGAGGACAAAAGGAGAAATCAATCATGGTCAAGAAACCTTGCCAATTTCTATTTGCAGGAAGTACTATGCAAGTCTACAGTGCACTCAGTCACTCCTATTGTATGTTCACAACATACTGATGTGCATCTGTCATCGCTTATGAACTTGCAGGTAGGATTTTTATTGCTGATTAGTACTTTTCTTCATTTTTTTATTGACTAAATCAATGACACTAAAATTTACCTTCATTTTCAATTTCCAAAATGCTTTAAAAACATTTCCTTTGACCATGTGATCCCACGAGGTGCATGCACTCTACAGTGCAGGCTATGTATGAAAATATAATAACAGAAATAAAACTTGCTTTTTTGGTTTGGGTTTCTTGTTTATTTACCAATTTCAAGATGAAAAACTTTTTACTGTCCATTCTTAAAGTGAGGACTGATGAGTTATTAAAGGAGACATATCATGAAAAACCCACTTTTTCAGTGCTTGTGCGCATTAATCTGTGCATGTGGAATGCCTACCAACCCACAAACTGGGATTATGACAACCCAGTCAGCTTTTTGTGCACTGTCTAGATCAGAAAAATGTGATTGAAACAAGCCATTCAGATCTGGATCCTTTTCTTATGTCACAGGCAGGCTCATTAGAATATACCGACCACAGCTACCTAAAGGTGTGCCATATTTTTCTCACAAGCCAATCAGATCAGACTGAACTTTTTTAGGAGGGGGTCTTAAAGACAAAGGTGCAATGAATGAATACCAGTATATTCAGACAGACAAGACCAGAAAAATATGTTAGAACATTACAGCATGAAAACATGTTTTTCTAGAAGCCCAAAATACAAGTATGAACCTGGAAGTGAGCAAGATATTGCCCCTTTGATAATATTTCATTTAATATGTTACTATTTAGTGGATTGCAGAGTAACTACTGAACTTTGGTCATATAACACTTGTTATACAGCTGTGACTATATGCATACTATATATTAAATGCACACAGTATGCTGTCACTTGTCTTTGAGTCCACTTGTAGTTCCCTGTACCCACTCAGCACCTCATTCTGCTGGTTGACCCACTACATCCTATCAACACCCAGACTGCTGCTGAGCAGCGGGAGACCATGACACAAGAATGGCTATGGGCAAACATGGTTACCTAGAGATGGATGCATCGCTCTCTCATGTATTTCCACAAATACCTTTGAAGAAGAAGAAGAAGAAGAAGATTTTCCTTTTTTTTTCCCCCAATTGGGAATTTCAATTTTTACTCTCTCATGTATTTCTTCATGGTACATCAGACCCGAGACACACAAATGCACAAACAGGACCCATATTAATTAAAAAATATTTTAATAGGGGGGGGTTTTCTTTAAATTCCCCCCAAATTAAAATTTGGGGTTTTTTGCCTTTCTCAGGGGCACCTCGGCAGTGCCCAAGAGGTAAACTCGGTGACCCCTCCAACAAGATATTCTTTATTTTTGGTCCATGTCGGGACTTGCACCTGTGCCCCCCCCTCCCCCACCAACCCCCCCAAAACTAGGCTATTCCCCCCCCCCTGTGCCCCTTTACAAGATATTCTTTATTTTTGTTTGTCTTGCATCTGTGTGTGTTTAGCAGTCAAGCGCAGAAAGCTGTTCACATTATTAAGACAGCTTTATCTAGATCAGATTTATCTAGATCTAGAGTGCATCTCAAAATTATTATCACATATGTGATTTCCCTGCATGTTGCCACAGCCAGGTGGCCCTTTCACTTTCCTATTGTGGCTAACTTTGCATTGGGCCCACTGACACAGCCTCTGTGGGGAGAGGGGCGGGACCTGGCCATGACATCTCATTTGGGGAAAAGGTGCAGGTACAGCCCGTTAGCATCAGTCCTCTGAAGGCTACGCCATTGTAGGCTGTGTCTTTCAAAAGAGGCAGCCCCTGAAATGGGACATAGCTTAGGACTCAGCCTGAGGAACACAAACTCACCCTGATTAGCTCTGCCTGACTGACACCAGCAAGCCCACAAACTATGAATACAAATCCCATAGAATGGATCTTGCTTTGAGGAAAAGCATGCTATCCACTGACTTCTATGGGTTGGATGGTATAAAAATGATACGTTACTTTGCATTCAAGTGAATGTACACGTGTGGCTGTTTTCTTTCATGGTTTTATGGATTTTTTGATATAACTTTAAATCAATATTCAATCAGTGTTTGTGTAACAATATTTTTACATCAAGAATGGACATAAATGAGTATGTGTAATGTGAAAGGTGTCAACTGCAAGGCAATCATATGTTAATCACTGTTCTGCTGCTACATGTGGCCACAAAAGGGAAATGTTATTTGCTATTACTTATTACTTCATTTATTTGAATGCTCCTATGGTGGTCACAGTATGTGAGCTGTTCTTGTTGTTTTTGCTTTGTGTGAGCTCACCAAATTCACACAACATAAATTCCTATTGACTATGGCGAAATGACAATAAAGTATTGATCTGGAATCTTGAAAAACTGAGTTACTGCTGCTTAAATGTGTCCAGTTGAGATCTGGTGTCTGGTTTCACACCTGCACCACATCAGGAAATTAGATGAAACAAAATGCTTGTTTGACATGCAGGGCTGCAGCATGCACGTTGTGGAGATCTGGAAGGTGTTTCTGACTACTCGGCAAGCCTCTGTGACCTACAGTCACCCATTAGGCTGGAAATCTACACAAACTTGTACAAACTTGCTTTATACCCACTCTGAGCCAGCAGGGGGAGTGTAGATTGAAGTTGGTTATCAACTGTAACCACTGTATGAGAACAATGAAGAGTGGCTGCTGTAAGCTAGCCAGCGGGGCACGCTCACATGCACTAGCACACTAAGAGACCAACTTGTTCTCACTCCCAGCTCATCAAATACTGCTGTTTGGGCAGTACCCATCGCACTGGACACCGAAGCACGAAGGCACCCTTTAGCAACAGTATGTGACGATCTGGGCTTCAACTCCAATGTAAACCCACCCACAGTGTTATTCAACGGCCAGAGCAGGTGGTGTAGTGTTAATAGCGTGAGTTTCTGTTCAGGGTGGTGCATGGGTCAAACAAACACAAGACTCAACCTGGAGAATTACTGTCCGTGTCCTGTGTGAAGCTAAAAGTAATGTTGACTTTGTTAGTATCGTCGTATCAACTCATAGTACCCATGAATCATGTGAGTCGCTAGTCTGTGAAGTTAATGTCTACCACAACCATTTCCTAGCCCTGCCTAAGTATTGTGTTGCCTAAACCTAAAGTCCTCCAAAAATGGAAGTTTATTTTGAAAGCACACAACGCATGTAACCTGCCTATGGTGACACGCCGTCCCTGGTCCGTCCAAAAGTAATGCAGCAGGGCTACCCCGTTGAGGCTGAGGGGAGCTGACCAAATTCGACAAGATGAGAGTGGGAATGTGTGGAAAAGGCACACAGTCGGCCTAGCTATGTCAACAAAGTCCACAGAAGCTCTGATTCCAACACACACTAAGGGAGAGAGAGCAGACATTTCTCCTCTATATCTTTACATAGACAATAATTGTTTACTGCTATATTAATGCTCTGGATATCGTATAGAGCACCTTTAAAGTGTAGTGTCTTATAGTGTCTGACTGATCTGAAATTAAATTATAGTGCATACTGAGGTGCTCTACCACAGTCACTGTGAGTTGATACAGTTGCTCAACTGTTGCTATACTGCTGTGTTGTTGTAGAGCCGTTGGGCTACACTTCATTTCACAGCAGATGTTATTCACAAGTGGGAGTGACAGCAGAAGTAAAGAAGTTAACCACCTGTGCTCATGACCACAAAGTCCTGTGAGCCTGAATCTTGATTTGCAATACCTTTGTCACAATGCAAACACAATGCCACAGCTGACAACTGCATATCTGTAATAAGTGGTCTTTACGCATGGGACTTGTGGTTTGATACATCTACTTTATGACTGTCAACATTCCAACTGTATGTGGTTATTTCAAGCTGAGGCTTAACTTGTCTAAATTGAAACCAAACTTTGTGCAGACCCCAGCTGTGCAGCAAACAGTACTTCCCCTTTCATTGTAAAAAGAGAGAGAAAATAGCTCTTCCTCTGATAAAAACACCAAGTATACTGCTTTCATCCTGCACACACAACACAGACAGAAGTCAACCACAGGGCCCAGCAGCTCTGTCATCCGCACCACGGATAGTATAACGTACAGACTTAAGCTGTTTGCAGGCACATTTGGAGAAGGCTGTTACAGACAAACTTGCTCCTTTTAATACTGACTAAGAGGTAAGACACTGTTATGTGCTGTACTTTCACTCATGCACAATGAGATGTTTTCACCAAGATATTGTGATGCGTCTTTTTCCATAGATAACTTCAACATGGGACATGGCAAAGGGATGCAGTTCTTGTTTCACTTGGCGTTAGTGCTGTCAATCATTCTGACCTCTCTGAAAACCCTAGACTCAGATCAAGAGCTACAGGACAGTGGGTTTGGCCAACCTCCACCTCGCCATGGTCTGAAGTTGCTGGTGTGGTATGTTCAGGACTGCCTGGACAACAACATGGTGGCTCTGTGCGATCCCACTCAAGGAGAGTACGGATTTCATGTGTTTTTGAACCGGGGGCCAAAGCGTCTGCTTCCTGTGATAAAGGACAAGAACCAATACAAATACTACACCATTGGAAACCTCCATGCTCCCCATGCCGCCGACCTGCCATATGAAGTCAGGAAGTACTACAACCGCAGTGACCCTGAAAGTAACAAGGACAGAGTTTTGGTGAGATACAACAAGAACAATAAACGCATCGACCAAATCTACGCATCTGCACATTATAAGCCAAAGGAGACGTACATAATTGGCCCCAATCTTCTTGCCTCTCTTCGACAGCCAACAGCCCTTATTAGCATAGAAATGTGATGTAAAATCTCTCTGTGGCAACTTAAAATAGTTCTGTGATTCCTCAAAAAAAATGTGACAGGATTTAAACCTTTTTTAAACACAAACATATATTGGCTGCTGCTTGTCATTGTAGACAGGATGTAAAAAGTGCTAACTTGATGAGCTTCTTATAAGGCTTGAGAGTCAAAAAATAACCCTGCACAGCCTGCTTGCTTGAAGAATAAACATTATGGAGTGACCAACAAAATAAATACAAATATGCTGCTAAAGAGTATTTTTTTCTACAATAACTGACACTGTGTGTCAAGTTGTTCTAATCATTAATAATATAAAAAAATGTGAAAGTGTATGAGTGTATAACATGATGATATATAGTAAGTTTGTGATGGTTATTTCTGTGCTCTACTATGGCCCAAAATCGTTTCTGAGATAACAAATTGCAATATTTGGGTTGATATCATTTGTTACAAAGAATTGGTGCTACATGTATTACTATTACATTTTTACTACTCCAGAACTGATAAAAATGACGCATAATCCCTACAAAAAACCACATACGAAGACTTATAGAATAACACTAATACTGTAATAAATACAGTATTACTGAAATAAACTAATACTGCATTCATAAAACTGCATGTACACCAATTTGCAGTTTTAATTTAACCAGAACTATCTACAATCTCAATAGATAAAATATAAGTCATATAAATTTGCATTTGTATTTAGTACTTCAAATGGATAAATTGAAAGTAAACAGTTCTGTAAGGTATACATATCAGTCATATACTGTGTATATATATATATATATATATATATATATATATATATATATATATATATATACACACACACACAGACACACACAACTAAAGGAAATCAAAGGGACAAATTATGTGGCGAGAACAAACGTTAGGCAGAAGCTGACTTTGCTTTCTCTATACATATCACAATCAAGAAAACAGTTTATTGAATTAATTGAGAAAAGCACGAGAAATAATAATATTGGATGACAAATAGGAGTCAGAACTTTCCTCTGAGGATTTTAGATGTTATGACCTTACTGTCAAGGTAAAAAAAAAAATACCTCCAAAAATATAAAACCTCTCAAAATGAAAATTCTACACAGCTTTTGAAATTTGTATGAACTCCAATATCAGCTTGAATAGCAGGCAGTCAATCAAAATGTTGACTCTAATGAATTGTGAAACAAGGCAGCACACACCTTCATGGCCAAAAGGCACGAACTCCTGCAAAACTCTCTTTCAGTATTATGATGACAAAGCACCCTCATGCCTGCAGTCCTCAAAAGCCACAGAAAGGCCTCATTCATCTTCTGTTCTCCTCTGGTGCCAATGGGAGGACACCATTTGGACCGCTGTGCGTTCACAGGTTGAATTCAGATTTGATTTGATGCTCCCACTGAAAATATAACAGGGCTCCTGAAAGGGCCCATGAACAAGCAGGACCAATCTCAGCAGATAAAAAAGATTTATTGGGTCCTTGCTTTATACAGAAATATGTGGCTCACTAAAGATACACTGCTTGATTTGGTACTACCTACAGAGGGCTTAAAACATGAAGATGTCCTTTCAGCTTACTTCTTTTTTTTATTTCAGTCCTGGTTAATTTGGCTACACCTGCGGTTATTGGTGTAAGCAGCAAATGTGTTTTATTAATGCAGGTCTGTTTCTCAGTTATGAGTGACGTGTACCAGCCACTGGGGGCAGCAAACCTCTTGAACAGCTACTCTGTCGGTAGTACGATGTGCTGTACACTTTTCATCCTTCAGCGCCTCGCCAGGCAGCACTGCTCTGTTGTTTAGCGCCAGACACGCATGTTTGTGTGATCGTTCTCCAGGCGAATATCCATTAGACAGTCTACACTTTGAATGATGCTTTTATAGACAAATAGTTTAACTTTAGTTTAACTTGTGATAGCACAATAATCATTTCATTCCCTTCCAGGTGCTGGGGGGGCACCTTGCAGACTTCCTGAAATCTCACAGAACAAAATGGCGTGGCGGTATCCTGCTTGATCAGGAATGAAAGAGGGGTAACTGAAGGTGACACATAAATTTTATGCAGGACCTGGAAAAATTGATTCAGCGATCAGCGAATAAAGGTCATCTGTACGCAACATCATTAGTGTACGTAATATAGTTAGTGTACGTTAGTATTAGCACTGGCAATAGGCAGCTAGTCTGCTAGCATATCTTCTACTGGCTTCCCATCATTGGCTAAAGATAATATGATACTGTTGCAGAGTACTGTAGGGACGTTTTTGTAGGCCAACCAGGAAGTTAGCATCGCTCTGGTTCCCTCGACAAAAAGCCAATTGGATATTTCCATTAAGTTTGGATTATTGCAGAAAATCAGCTTTGTGGTAAACAAATATACATATTTTGTTCAGCAAGATAATCTTCACAAGTGGACACCACTTTAAAGATTTCTGAAGTGTGAATGCGATCACCAGAGGTAAAACTCTGACATTAGGCTATAAACAAACCACACTCAGTCATGTGACTTTACGTCACCACCGTGAAGCTAAATGCAGATTAGTGTCTGGTGTGATTATGTTCAGTACACTCATTTAGCCACAACGTCTAAATGTGGCGATGCCTTGAGTTCTTAACAGACCGTAGTGTTTTTTTTTAAAAGCACTCCAACATGCGACTCGTTGAAGCGTTGAATACTTTTTTGCAAAAAAGGGTAAAACATGTTTACAAAAATGGTTCCAAAATCCCTATTAAACTCAAAGGTGTCAAAAATAATAATGAGACTAAAAAATTGGTGGTAAACAGTGAAATTAACATAAATGAAAAATAACAAAAAAGTATTTGAGCCACAGTCTGACTGTGAAGTGTTACAATGCTAATGCTCATTTCTGGGTCTTATTCTGGTTTTTGTATTCTGCATCATGCATGACACTTACATCACTTACTGTGAATCCCTTGTCAATGAGTGCACAATAAAACCATGCAGAAAAGGCAGGTGAGAAGACAAGTGACAAAACTATTAGAGAGGAAATTACACAATGCAAATACAGTACACTGAATGCTAATGCTAAAGAAATGCTGGCCATGAATGGGGTTGATATGACAGTAACTGAAATAAAATGTTCACATTCAAAGCACTGCTCACTTTCACTAAATGCACATATCACTTCACAAAACAACATTTTGAGTCATTGGCACAGATTAAGTTAAGTTGGACTCCATATAATTTCTCTGCATTTTTTCCCTTTATAACTTTTTATTATCTCATAATGCTTGTATGGTCAAAGAATATAATTTTCAAGTCACCCATTCCTACAGCACACATATCTGCTCTAAATCGTATTTGAAGAAAGATTTTGCATTTCTAATTCTTCCCTGTTAATTTTTGCATGAAGTCATCAGAACTTTGACATATTTGTGATTTAAGTCATGTTAGTTTAAGGTCATAGTAAGGTATAGGGTTGGATATGCATCGTTTTCACTTAATCCTCCAAAGAATGAATGTAAGTCAATGAAATGCCCCCTAAAATGATATATGCAAATGCTTGGTGTGTGGGTGTGTCAGCTTATGACATGTGGACATGCATGGCTGTTTCCCGTATGACAGCAAATCTCTTGCACAATAAAACCAGCCAAATGCAAATAATAGCACAGATTTACACACTGCACTCCTTTCCCTGTCCCCTTGTTTTGTTCATCTTAAATGGGCTTGAATGGAAATCAAATTGAAGGCGACTCTTAGGGGAGGCTTGCTCTGATGTTTCACTCTGCCTGTCCATGCTGAACGGAGGACAGGTTTTCTCTGAGTGGATGGTTGGGGGTGGGGCCGAGTCCGAGCTCTTTGACAGAATTGTAAAGCGGCAGAATGAACAGATGTCTCCTAGTGATTAATGTTCCTCACTGCCTTGCCTCAGAGGAGCTGCGTGCCCATGCATCTCTAACCCTACATCTCCTCCCCAGCACTATATAAAGCTAATTTCTTTAACTCACAGATTTCTCTGTCTTTTCTCTAAGTTCATCTTGCCTCTTCATCTTTGATATTTCTCCCTCCAGAAAAACTTCAGTTCCTTGCATATTTTTGGAGAAATTAGCAAGAAGTGGTGCCTTCCCTGACTGTTGAATTTTGGGGAACTGTTTGGTGCCAGTCAATGTACTAAAGGACACTACATACAGTCTAATTTGTACCCACTGTGGTGAAAGGACTAAAATGTAAATCCCATGGTACTGTAAAGCGGAAAGGCTATAGACATCCACACTGTGTTGAGGGGATCAGTCATAGAGAGAAACAAATAGAAACAGGCTCCTCTCTCTCCCCTGACTGTGATTTAAATAACACCTGAAAAACCTTTGTCACGTAGTGTAAGCCTGACCCCTGTTGACAGAGTTGGAATGTGATTCTTTTTTGCTTTAATGTGCATAAGATGATTTAATAGGACAGTGTCTGATTTCTGTTTTTAGTTCCTCCTTTGTTGTCTTCAGCTGCTGTTTGTCCCAACATGCATTAAATGGACAACACACTGGGCAGTTACCACTCACATCTCACAGCTAATATGCCCCATGAAACAATTTCTCCCATTTGCATAGAGGTGGACATTTTGCCCTTTGATTAGAAAGGAAAATAAAAACCCACAGTAAAAGTGCATCTTTTAGTTTCTCAAAACATGTCCCTCAGTCCGTCTCCTCCTGTCTTTACAATGGATTTATTTTAGGATGAGCTCAACACAGAAGCGCAGAACAACAGCGTCCCCTGCTGCAGCCGGGAGGGTAAGAGGAAACTCACACACTCTCTGGGGAAATTGCCCATTAAAATCCAGCACTGCATGGTAATGAATACCAGGCCTATGGTAAAGGGCTCACATTAAATATTTACACTGTCGGTTAATATTTCATATGGTAATTTTGTATTTAAATTGGATTTAATATTTAATATAAATACAGAGCTAAGTGGGGTATATTATTCTCAAACACCAATCCAGACACCTTCCATATGACTTCGGGAGTAAATATGACATGGACAGCATACATATGTAGACCCTCAGAGCAGGAACACACACATGCACCAGCCAGGACTCAGACACAATATCCACCCTGTCTGCAGCACTGGGTTTATCACTGGACTGTTGAACTGGGCTGTAGGGGAGAGTGAGGCTGTGCGTTGAGGTAATAAATGAACAAATGACAAAAGAAAGAATTATATTTTTCAGCCCTGTAACTCTCTTTGTCACGCTTTATTTCATCTAGATGGACAGATTGTAGTTGTACATGCTAGTCTTCTGTTTTCATTTTTGCACATTTGCCTCTACAAGGCTCATAGTTTTACAGTGAACATAATACCTTTTCAATACATGTTACTGAAGCAAAACAGTATTGGCTGTCACTAGGACTGTCTGACTTTATTAATATTCTGTTAAACCTGCAGTATAACTTGTAAAAACGTTCTCTGCAAACAGGTAATATTTTTATTTATTTGACATAAAATGTTACAGTCTAGGCTGCACAGCAGTGTAGTGGTTAGCGCTGTCACCTCACAGCAAGAGGGTTCAAATTACTTCTGTCCCCATGTTAGCATGGGTTTTCTCCAGGTGCTCGGCTTCCTCCCACAATCCAAAGACATGCAGGTTAATTGATGACTCGAAATTGCCTGTAGGTGTGGATCTGATTGTGAATGGTTGTCTGTCTCTATGCGCCCTGCGATGGACTGGTGACCTGACCAGGGTGAACCCAGCCTGCACCCAGTGCCAGCTGGGATCGGCTCCATCCCCCCCGCCATCATAAACGGGATAAGCGGTTGAAGATGGATGGATGGATGGATGGATGTTATAGTCTAGAGCATAAATGTGGATGATGCCGAATGAAAAACTGCACTGCACTCTCGCTCAAAATTTTGCCCAGGGTACCAAAAGGGCTATCACCCTGATGGTGACAGAACATATTTACAGGTTGTTATATTCCAGTGGGACTCATCATGGGATTTCAGGATGTTTTGAATCTCTGCAAGTGATCAAATTATTCTAAAACAAACAATTAGTGGTAGATATTGAACAACTAACAGCACTTGGACTTTAAAGGGAAATACACTACAGTACACATATCAAACAGAACACCTGCTCCCAATAGGTCTTTTTTTTCATAGCAGACATTTTGTATTGTTTTACATCCTTGTCATTTCAAGTGTTGTATCCATAAAAGAGATGAGATGATACACATATATATATATATATGGGGGCGGCAGTAGCTCAGTCTGTAGGGAGTTGGCTTGGGAACCGGAGGGTCACCGGTTCAAGTCCCGACATGGACCAAAAACTGAGTGTGAACTGGTAGCTGGAGAGGTGCCAGTTTACCTCTTGGGCACTGCCGAGGTGCCCCTGAGCAAGGCACCAAACCCCCAACTACTTGGGGCGCTTGTCAGGAGCAGCCCCCTCACTCTGACATCTCTCCATTAATGCATGTATGTGTGTTTCAGGTCTGCATGTACCATGTATGAGTTTAACAGAGTGTAAATTGAATTTCCCCATTGTGGGACTAATAAAGGTAGATCTTCTTCTTCTTCTTCTTCTATTTAGCCTCAAATACAGAGTCTTCATTGGCCATATCACCAATCTGATTGCAATCCGTCTGGTTTTCCTTGCTGGTTCAGTTCAGAAGGTGGTGGAACTGCATCTGAAACTGCCTTGTAACTAACAAAAAACAGAAGAAGATAGCAATATAGTTACAAACTACAGCTATTTATGAATTATGACAGAGGCAAAAGTTATATCTTCTTCATGCAGATCAGTGAGCAGCATAAATGCTACAAAAGCACAGTAAACCCTCTGTATAGTGTGTGATTTTGCTCAAATCCCACACTAATTTCATTGTAACTTTAGCTTCCATTATCAGAGGACAGACCCTATGTGGCTGCGTCCTGCTCCTGCTGACTGACATAGTTACAGTTGGGAAGAATAACGGTCACAAGTGTATCTTGGAGAAAGGGATGCATTTACACCTTTTAAACATAATGTGTCTCAAACCTCCCAACGTGGTTTGAATAATCAGGTTTCAATCTGTCTTGAATGCCTCTTTGGTGTATGTACGCTTCGCTTTTGTGAGATCAGTTATCCAATCTACCCAAGATGCATGAAGTAAGTGTAAATGAGATCTGTGTAGGAAAAGTGACAGTGACACTAATAATACTGATGATGGCTCTGTTTAAGTGTTAGTTAGTCATGGCAGTGTGGCATAATGGTACCAAGACCCTGAAGCTGAGGCTGCTAAGTGGAATCCAGTTAGCCTTTGCTCCATGTCAGATCATCAGCTGTGCCATCAGAGGAGCATGAATGTTCCCAAAGTCCTGTTTCCCAGCTCCACATCTGGCACATTAAATGTTCTCTATGATATTCAGAGCAATGTTGTATATCATCAACTATTGTCTGGGGGCAACTGTGGGGTAGAGTAGGTCGTCCACAGCTCCATCAGAAGGCTTCGCCATCAATGTATGAATGAATATTAAGATTAGATCCTGATGGGCAAAGTTGGCACCCTGCATGGCAGTCTCTGCTATCAGTGTCTGAATGTGTGTGAATGGGTGAATGCTGACATCTAGTATAAAGCAAATATTGAGTGGTTCGAAGACTAGAAAAGCAGTATATAATTGCAAGTTAATTTCCATTTCTGTAAATATATAGAGGAGTGATGTCTACCTGAGCAGAGAATGAAGTCTCTCCTTCTGTGTGTGTTGTAATCAGAGTTTCTCTGTGCTTTGTTGACATTGCTGGGCTGGCCACACTTGCCTTTTAGTGCATGTTAGTGCATGTGAGTGTGCCCCATTGACTAGCTCACGGCTGCCGCTCCACACTGTGCTCGTATCCTCCTGACTACCAGCAGTTCAAATTTGTCCTCTGTGGAGGACATTTGTAATCCTGAATATTTCTCACCAAGTGCATACTACTGCATTAATTCCTGTTGTTCTCTACAGAGGACACCTGGGGCTTTTCAATGATACCAAATGTAAGGGGGTGGGTCTTTGTTACCTTTAACTTTTTCATCCTGCAAAATGGCCGCCGTCAGTGCAAGCACATTTTATGGGAAAAGGAAAAGTAAGTGCAAGGTATTCCTTTGTGTTTCCAAGAAGGGGAATTGCTTTTTGAAGTATGACACCAAATAAGCACAAGTCAACACAAAACAAAAGTGATGATGGACAGTTATGTGAGTGTTAAACCCTGGCATTTTGTTTGGGACTAACTGTTTGCCATCAAGGTTCAGTTTCACTCATTGCGTTCAGATGTCCACTGTGGACACATGATAGTGTCAAAGCACAACACAGAAAAAACACAAAAGTTATGGACAAATATGTGGAATGTTAAACTCCTCCATATGTTAACTTTGATAATTTCTCCAGGACAGACTAGTTGCCGTCAAGGTTCCAATTCATATGTATGGTGTTCTGATGTCCACTACAGAGGACACATGATATCTTAACTTTTTTTTTTCAAAAAAATGCTTTCAGTGTTCTAATTACCCTACAAAGAGATGGGGATAAAAAAATAATGATAATGTGACAACTTTTTTTTTTTCCCTGGTAGTCAGGAGGATATGGTGGTTACAGTGTAAAAAAAAACAGATCGGGAAATCAGATCAGGAAAAACAGACAGGCCATAACGCCTTCTGCTACTGAGGGGTTGCACACCTCACGGTCAAGACAGCTATACTTTCCCAGTAATCTGGCATGACATGTTTGGTATCAACACCACAGTCTCAAGAGTCGTGTGATGGCACTGACTGTCCCCCATCATAAAAACAGAAACCTGCAACAGCCATCATAAAACACTAATGTTATGTCAGATGATCCACCATCACTGTCAGAGGGTTAGAGGTAAGCCTGTAATCCAATTCCCATTTTAAGATCATGGTGATCAATGAGACAGTCAAATTAACATATAACATGGTTCTATGTTTCCCTTTTAGATAAATTATGTTAGAAATAGGCCTACCTGTAGGCCTATTCAAACAGATATATACGGTAAATGAGATTACCTTGTTCTTTTCTGTTACTGTTACTGTGATGGATGCATTCTGGTCACTTTTTTTTTTCTTTTTAATAAAGACAAGATTTGATCTTCAAAAAAATATTTTCCAAAAAAGGAGGTGTCTCATAATCAAGGTCAATATTGTAGCTGTATTATAAGCAGGTTAAGAGGCTATGTCATGCCATGCTGCATGCACAAAGATAGCACTGTTATCAACCAGGCAGGGGGAACTTTGCCAGCACACAAGATGAAGGTAGGGGGGACCTGCTAAAATCTTGCCAAGGGCACCAAATTGGTCAAGGCCAGCTCTGGACATCCCAAACGACAGCATCATTGCAGAAGAGTAGCAGCCACCATTCCAGCTACCCCACTGTCAGCACTATTACTGTTGTTTTCACTGTTAGCACAGTTAGCTGCAGTTAGCTCTCAACGGCTCAGCCATCAGCATGTTGAGAGCCATGTGAAGGCAACAAAAAAATTTCTCAATCTTGCATTTAGCATTTTTAAAGCTTTAGACACAGAATGTTTTTGGCATCATTAAAAAAAAAAATCCATAATAGCCTTTCAGCATAAAACAATTGAAGTGTTCTGAGAGAAAGCCTGACCTCTGCATCTCCTCATGGCTCATTTTACAGGTCACGGGTCATTTCATAGAGAGAGAGTCCCTATTGAGTGTTCTTATTGGCCAGTGGGCTGTACTTGGTTTTCCTTAACAGGTCAACATGGCTTAACATGGCTGTCAGGTCACAATTTTCCTCATTTTACAGCTAAGCAGTAACTACAAGATGTTTCTGAAAACATTTGAGGCGAGAAATAGGCATTACAGTAACAGAGTATTGATTCATATTTGACCAGAGCTGCCTAGTTTGACTGTTTGATCGAGGATTGATGGAGTTTGCGAGTGACTGACAGCTGCTCAGAGACGGCAGGCTCCAGCTCAGCTTTGATTGGCTGTTTTCCTCTGGTCTGTGAAATCTTGCAGATGCCATTTGGAACACCAGAGAACATGATTTTCCAGATTACCTGTCACATGCACTACTGTCGGATATAGTGCCCATTTTAAGAAAATAACTTTTTTAAGTCATAGTTTCTCTATTTTTACCCACTGCTGCCTTAAGGAGACCATTCTAAGGGTTTTATGTTCTCTGCAATGTTTCTCTCAAATGTCAAATGTTCCCCGAATGTTCAATATGTTGAAATTACCTACAGCCAGACTACTGATGTTATTCTCCTCAATATGTGCTCAAATTTGCAGGTTTTATGTATGTATGTACTGTATGTATGTATGTATTTGTTTATTTATTTATTTTTTAATTACTGCAATGATAGCCCTTACCATCACTTACAATGTTAGTTAATATCAAGAGATGCACATGACCTGGTAACATAGGATGAATGATCCCGCCATCCCAGCCAGAGTTCCAGCCTTCTTGGGTCTTGTTATCATGCTAAAATGTATTTTCCACTTTCTCTCTGCCTAATCAGTTAAATAAAATGAAGGACTTGGGACCAATTTTGATTAGTTTTCTGGAAATGAGAGCCACCACTTCTTCACCAGCTATAATCACCCCACTTTCCTCTAGGAAAATAAAGCTAATCCCTTCCCCATATGGCACTGGCAGGCATCAATATGAATAACAAATGGCAAGAGATAGTGAAAGAGAATCTGATCTACTTTGATAAAAATCCAAATTATAATTTCTTGGA
Organism: Pterois miles; assembly: GCA_947000775.1. Taxonomy (NCBI): domain Eukaryota; kingdom Metazoa; phylum Chordata; class Actinopteri; order Perciformes; family Scorpaenidae; genus Pterois; species Pterois miles. Next base: position 523,487 of record CAMQGK010000481.1, on the reverse strand, counting down.
TAATACACACAAACGAGACAGAGTGCTTGACATACAGCACAGATTGGTGAGGATTAAATTGAATAAATGTCTGACCTATTTGGCAAAGCACAATTATCTGTGTGGGCACGGCAGAAAGCTATGAGTGACAGCATCAGGGAGATTTTTCAACACGACAACAAGAGCTGAGACAGCACACAAGGATATCTGAGGGTACGCTATCCTCGTCAGTCGCCATCGGGTAAGCTGTCATATCAAACATCCAGCCCACCGGAGGGACAGGAGATCTGTCTCTGGGAGGAAAGTGTTGAGCCTCGCTACAATCAGCTTCTTTGCTCTAAGCAGACATTATGTGGTTTGCTCAGGAAGAAAGTGATGGAGAGGATTTGGGCATGAGCTTTTCCTATCAAAGCGTATAGTGCAGACAGAACTAATCAATCACTGGAATAAGCTTCAAACTGATGAGGTTCAGACAGATTGTTAGTTCTCCAGTGTGACACTGTTTGTTGTTTTTTTTTTTTTTTTTCTTTTCACCCATTTATCTTACCATTTATTTACCATTTATGGGGGCGGCAGTAGCTCAGTCTGTAGGGAGTTGGCTTGGGAACCGGAGGGTCACCGGTTCAAGTCCCGACATGGGCCAAAAACTGAGTGTGAACTGGTAGCTGGAGAGGTGCCAGTTTACCTCTTGGGCACTGCCGAGGTGCCCCTGAGCAAGGCACCAAACCCCCAACCGCTCGGGGCGCTTGTCAGGAGCAGCCCCCTCACTCTACATCTCTCCAATTTTCATGTATATGGACCTGTTTGTGCATGTGTGTGTATAAGTTAACAGAGTGAAAAATTAATTTCCCCACGGGACTAATAAAGGAATATCTTCTTCTTCTTCTTCTATCTCTTGATTGTTTCATCTTAATTTTGTCCTTCACCTCAAAGATCAGTAGCTTCAGTATTGGTACCTAAAATGAAATAGGTGAGTGTATACCTGAAGTACAGAGACAGATCTATTAATTGTTTGTCACTCTCGGATATCAAAATGATACAAGTGACATATCCTATTGATTGCATCATCTCCATCTGTAATGTACCCATGCATTCTTTAGCATATCACACCATATTTTGTGAGAGCATGAACACTGAAACACAGGACTCCACCTGTGCTTGCTTCAAAGCAAGAAATATGTAAAGGGGAAAAAGTCACTCTCCCCTTTACGAATGAAAAATGATCACCTTTACTCAATTCAAAACATAACTTAAGGCTGGCCCACTCTGAAAGATTTTTCAAATCATAACAGACACCTAACAACCTGTTATGATAAATTTAACAGTTTTGTTCCTGTAGTGTGAGGAAAGCGAAAACAGCACAGCACACACTAACCGATTCATTCATGAACAACTAGAGTTACGACTCCAAATAAAATCACAAAATATCTTGTGATCAAATGCGACTTTAGTGTAAACAAACATGGTGGCCGATGGGCAGGAAGAATTAACAATGGTTTTGCAGACAATTCCTCAGAGTTCCCTGCGTGCATCAGGCCATTTGATTGTAAATATAGAACATGTTTAATATTTATGATTTGATGTGAAAAACACTCACATACCACATACCACACAACACAGGAATATCTGGAAAAGATCATCTTTAGAACCATGAGAGCTCAAACAATCAGAGCTTTGCTGACAATCGTTGGGAGGGGGGTATTGATCCTAATATCCAAAATCATGGACACTAATATGTCAGTTCAATACTTATGCTACTATTTTGGCATTTAGCGCTACTGTATGTAATTGTCTCTTGTGGCTGTGGCTGTGGCTGTTCAGAAAAAGTTCATCTCACCACAACCTCCACATGTAAGCATATTTAGTCTTCGGTACATAAATCAATTCCTTTAAAAAAGTATCATACCTGAGTTCATTCTTACAAAACTGCCAACTGCTACCTTCAACATGATTAACAGCCCTCTGGGCAGCTCTACGTCTTTGTCCTCTCATGTTGGACAGAGGGCAGACTAGATGCTACAGTGACTCACCTCTCAAGGTAAAAGTGGTATTACAGACAGGACAGGCTGGGGCTAGCTGGTTAGCCTGCTTATTTCAGTGGATATCTCTGTAACACAATACACAGTCATCTTTGACATAACATCAATACTGTACCTTCACATTCTGTTGATAGCATTAGCTTATTTTTCAATGTTTAAACTAACATCCTCACCAGATCTTACACATTGTACCTTTAATGGCCATGAAAATAAATACATCTGTCACATCACGAAGACAGATGTCTACAACAATATGAGCGTCATTCCTCAGTGGTGACAGGTAAAATAGTGAATGCCATTACAGTGAGCACTGCTGCAGAGATAAACAGTTTTGCCCTCACACTCCCTTCACGGTAAAGCTAGGAACAGTGTGATGCTAAAAGGGCATACAGTATAACTTGAGTTTCATTTTCTGTTCTGTTAGTCATGATAACACTGAGCTCACTCAAGTAACTGCTGACATCTGGCAACATTGCTCAAAAAAGGTCCAAGAAACAAAGCTAAATGTACTTGGAAAATAAAATGAAAGTGACAGGGATTACCCAAACACACACAAGCCCTACTTTCTGATTCAAGTTTGACAAACGGTACCTGCTGTAGTTGTGCCCACAGTTTTCTTGTGCAATGATGAATTATTACGTGTTCTCATGCTCAGGGCATCAAGTACCAAGGCTTTGTCACAGCCATCAGTGTTTTGTACCGCTGCAAATGGCACACAAAGCGACAACAGTAAACGCTTTATGAAAGTGTGCCGAGAGTGAATGTGGTGACTTCGTTTTAAGAGCGAAAAGACACACGAAAAGAGGTGGATGGGTCCAACAAACACAATATACGCTATTCCAGTCCTGTGTGTCATGTTACAATCAGCTGTTTGTTGTTGTGCCATGTGTCAATATCACTGCACAAACACGGTAGTTTTAAGCCCAACCATAGAGTACTTTCCTAAACATAACTGTAGTGCTTTTGTTGCCAATAGCAGTACACTAAGGGGAATGACACCAGGGGCCGTGATTCAAAGTGGCGATATGTGACTTCAGTCTGCTGTTCATGGCCATGATTGTTTTCCATTTCTCTGTATTGTGGCTTTCAACTCCCATTGTGGTATTTCAGTTTCAGACTATCAACTTTTTGGGTTGTGTCACATGTCATGCACAGATTACTTTACCTTTACCTACATGTTTATTTGGATGTTGAAACAGGATGTAGACTCCACAGACTCAGTGCTGTGAGGTTATCTGGAGTAAAGCATCTACTGAACTGCAAGCATCCACTCTGGATTCTTATACTCTAAATCAAAAACAGGAAGTTGAATGCTGAAGAAGGTGCACGTATGTCTTACTGACAGCCTCTCCAATTATCTGTGATGGAAGTGCATCCTCATAAGCCACTTTTCTAGAAGAAGCATCTACACATGAATACGAATCAGAAGAAAGAGCTAGTGTGTTCGAGAGTGGAGTTAACTGTCCGGTTTTCACAGCGGAGATGATCCCAAAGTTAAGTGTGACAGGAGAGGACAAAGCCTTTATTAAGGCAGGGAACTGGTGCATTTACATCAGAGAGATACATGATGATGGGAGTGTGGATAGGACCAGCATTCCCATTTCAATCAGTTAACCAGTTATCGTGGAGAGAGACAGTCAGGTACAACACTGATGGTCCTATCCAGCTCTGAAATACAATATCAGTAGATGCTAAGCATTCATTACAATAGGATACAATAGAAAATACTACAGTTTACTGTCTAATTTCTGTGTGCAAAAGGCAAAAATTTGTCTTTGGTTTGCATGTGCAAAATACGAGTACATTACTCTTGTTTGGACTGAGAGCGGGGGACGCAGTGGCTGAAATGGGTAACGTGGTGGCCTTTATTACTCTGTTAGTACACCTCATCCTCAACTGGAGGACATCGATGCCACTGTCTCATACAAGATGAGTTAGAGAGATTAAATTTTACTAAAAAAAAAAATCTAATTATATTGAAGGGGATGATAACAAATTTGAAAGAGTCTGGAGACCTTTTCTCACCTATTACAACAACCTAACCCAAATAACGGACTGGAAGAGTTTATAACTTAACTCCATCTTGGTTCAGAGTAATGCATCTCCAACCAAAAGGTTATTTTGATGAGTGAAAACCTTCTTTTTTGCGCATACAGAGACCCGCATACAGAGAAGGCAAGTAAGTTTAATTTTTTTCTTCTTTTTCTTCACTCTGGTCTAAATAATTTTTCCTCCTGAGTTAATCAATTAAGAATATATGAAATATCTTGCCAGGATAAATTTTCTAAGTTCATTTTTTCCATGATATAGGGGGGAAATTCAAAGCTGATTTTTGTTTGTTTGTTTTTGTTTGTTGTTGTAATACTGATTTTGACCACCAGGGGCAGCACTGGGATGAGATGAGGTGAGATTTCATTTCTCTATGCACTCTAAACACAAGGTATAGGCTGTTTCAATGGCACTGAATTGCTACACAGCAGCTTATGTTCACGTTTACTTCCGATCAGTTTATGTCATTCACATACGCTGTAACAGGAAATAAACAGGGAAGCATCTGGAATGTAAATGTTTACAACTGTTCGTGGTCTATATGCAAGTTATGCAACATTGTCATTAACAACAAAAAATTGCCTTTCAATTCATCTGTTCTAACTTAAATTTCTAATTAACTTATTTATTTTCTCATTTGTTAGGTCAGTGTATTATTTGTGCTTGATGTTATTGTTCTGGTCATCTCTAGAGGACGCGGTGTGGGAGTACTTACTGGTGAAGATATTTTATGTCCCAACGGGGACATTTAGCTGATTGGGAAAGAGTTCCTCCATTATTGCTCTTATTCCTCACTGCTATTCCTTCCTTCCTCACTCATTTGTGTTTTAAACAGACAAGTGATATACAGGGGACGTTTATATCTGACTCCTTCTAGGAAATGAAAGGTCAGTGGTATTTCATCTTAATCACACAATGCACATTTGTACTTAAGAACTGGTCACACATTACCACTACTGCCATCCTTGGCTCTATTGAAATTTTAATTTTCAGGTCAGTCTGTAAGCATAGTAATTACAATCATCATAAATCGTCTGATTATAGGCTCTGACAGGAAAAGGGTGTGGACCAGATTATCAAGTTCTGTGAGGGAGGATAACTGAGTCATTCAAGGGCTTAAAGAGTAAATAGTCCTCACAATAGTCTCATGATTTTTCACATTTTACAAATAAGACCAAAAAACATATGTTACCTGCTGTACATGGCTATCTTGGAAGACATTGTTAAACATATACCAAAAAGTTTTATTTATTGTGTTTTATAAAAATTAGATTATTCTTCTAATCACATCCAAAAGCAGTAGCAGATTGATATAGATTGTCAGATAGATGAAAATATCTGGGCATTAATTATACAAAATATTAATATTCTGAGCTGCAGTGATAGAGAGACACAATTTCAAATATTACACAGGCTTCATTCTATACTGTTATTGAAAAGCAAGCTTGGTCTAAGCTCCCCTAAATATATGAAATGTGATTCAGAATTCGGTACACATGCACACGTTTTGTAAATGTGCAAAGGTACAAACATTTCTGAAAGAAGTAGAGAATGAGGTGGTGACCGTGGTGGCTGTGAGCTGTCACCTCTCTGGATTTTGGAAGGTAAAGAAGTGGACAGTTCAATGAACAACCACAACACTAAATGTTACACAGAAACACTATCCTCAAGGTCTGGATTCCCAAGGACATCCTTTCACTGGATGATTGGAATAAGGAGGTATTGAGGATTTTCCCACTGGAAAAGCTGACCTACACTCTTCATGACAATGTCGAGGGATTTATTAAGATATGGCAACCACTCTTGGACACAGTGGACCCCACTGGACTAGACTGTTCCACCTTGAGGTAGATGAAAAACTGAAAAGAAACTGGTTCTGTACATATTTGGTACTAGATGTATATGTAATTGTTGCCAGAACCTCAATAAAAAATGTCATTACAAACTTTTTTCTTGTTATTACAAATTTTTTCTCATCTGCATAATCTAATCATAATCCATGCATAATTAATGGTGGGATTTTTCTTTCATGGAAAAAAAAACTTCTAAATATGTAGTTTAAATGAACAGAGATGAGTTTGTAGGGGTTTAATCAATGCCAGGAGAGGAACTTTAATATGATCTGAAGTGCTGATTTTGTTTTTCATGTTCTTGCATTTTCATTCATTCGGTAATTATCTATACTTCTTCAACGCTATGAGCCTACAGCTGTGCTAACAGCTGTGCTAGCAGCTCTGTGGGGCTGCCTGTGAGATCGTGACCTGCTTGCCATCCACCATCATGGTCATCCCTAGAAATACACTCCCTGAATCTGTTATAGCACCCCTAAAACACAAAATCTAGTCTCAGCTCAGTTTTAGTGATAATGTCTATTATCACTACAAAAATGTCTCATGTGAGACCACCAACTTTATGGAAGTGCCATAATAAAATCACTATCTAGGACTTTCAGCTTGAGTTAAGAATACCACTAATATGTATTTCAAAGGTGCTAAATCCAAAATTCGGCTCTCAACATGGCGACAGCTGAGCTGGCGGCTTGCAGCTACTAGTGCTAACAGCCATACCCTTCCCAGGGTATCAGATACTGATGCTTTGTCATGGCTGTCCTCTCTGCTCAGGTAGACATTATTCCTCTGTATCTTTACATAGACAATAGTTGTTTGATACTATATCAATGTTTGGGGTGTCATATAGATCAGTGGTTCTCAAACTTTTTCAAGGACCCCTAAAGTGACACTGCTAGGAACCCCCATCTGATAAGATTTTGTCCCAGGGTCCCTCATCTGGACTTTTGCTTTTAGATGTTTTATTACAGAACGTGTATGAACCCTGTGACCAAAGTAGTCACATTCCCTCATTGTGTTATTTATGGATGGAATTATAGTGAAAATAAATTATTCCCATTTTGCTGGGGATTCCCTGGAACCTCCTCAAGGCCTCCTGGGGGTCCACAGACCCCAATTTGAGATCCACTGGTATACAGGACCTTTAAATATTCCACATTATTGATGTTACTCTGTCAGCAGTACTTGGTGGTTCATGTGATACTCCATCTGACTGCATACTAGTGGCTAAACTGTAACCATCCATCATATTGTAGGACTCTATGATAAAGTATCCTACTAAATACATTGATAAAACACACGAAAATAACGACTGAATAATAACAGCACATTTCCAAAAGCAGTACAGAAGTGTTTCTTTTGGCCCAATGAATTTATTGTTGTTATATTTCTGTATATGAACTTCATTTCCTAAACAGTACAGTATAAGGCGATAATGTGAGTGTGTGTGGTGAAGCCTCATGTCTGCCGTGTGATCTGTAGATATCTGACCATCAGAAGTTTAAAGCACATAAACTGGAATGAGACAGATCAGCAAAAACAGGACGGTCTATATGATGTCTCTTTCCTGCCTTGTATCCTTGACACACTGTATGTGTGAGTGTTAGAGGAGTGTGTACAAGGTTATGAGAGACAGAGCCATACAGGGAGGCAGGTGAAAACAGGGTTTATATGGATCCGCCCTGACCTCTGAAAGAAAGAAAAAAGCGAGCAAGGTAGAGTTTATTAGATTACCACTGATCTCTGGTGACAGACTGCCCTTCAAGGCACACAGACAAAGGGAAGAGATAGATTGATCCTCAGCTCAATACTGCCACCAAGTGGAAAAAAAACATCACCAGTTCCCCAAGATCGAATCAGTCCGGCTTTAAGCTTGTACACTGAGTAAGACTTTTGTTTTCCATCAAAATGAGCTGAGAATGAAAATCTGCTCGAGATATGACAGCTAATTCACACTGTAACAACTGGGTGACGTAGAGTTAACTGTTATGTTGTACTGTGACTGTTCAGACTGTGTTCTGTTCATCTAATGTTAAAAGGCCTGTTATTATAGTTGTGAGTTTTCCATGATGTCATGAACATAGCATTGCCAGCGAAGTTTTGTTTTCTTAGATGCTATGTAGCCTGTCACTGATATCAGTTACCTGTGACACTAGCTGCATTTCCATGGAGACAACTAATCGAAATAAAGGCCCAGTCAGATTAAAAATGCTTCATGTAAACACGTCAGTCGGAAGATTCTGATCCGATACGGCCCAATCGGAAAGAAATTTCATTCTGAATGAGAGAGGTGGTTTATGCCGATCATTGTTCCGATCGGCGTCCATGTACGCACCCATTCGGATCATGTCTTCCTGGTTGGGGTAAAATTATCTCCACTGCGCATGTGTGCTATGTCAGCGTGACGCATTTCCGCCTTTGCAGCAGCGTGTCATTCTGCAGGTGCAGACAACACAGGTGGAAGTACAGCTTCTTCTTCTTCTTCTACCATTTCCAGATAAATTGGACAACTATGCCCAAAGGATTTTTTTTAATTAAACTTTATCAACAAATAATATACAGAAAATATGGCATAACATTACATAGGAACAGGTGTAGCTTAAGGAAACATACAAAATGAAAGAATCTGAGATAAATAAAATACCAAATACTAATGAAACTAGAAATAAATTAAATCAGTTAGGGCTTAAATCAAATTTTCAAATAGACTTAGAAGTTTGATGGAATTTTTATCTTTCATTATGTTAAGAGCTTTAGTAAATATAAGAAACTCATTATGAAACACATTAAATCTAGGTTTCACTTTCCAAAAATTTACATTTGTGTATATAAAATTTACCAAGGATGAGAATATTGTTTAACAAGAAGTCATGTTCATTGTCTGTGACAAAACCACAGATGATGTCTGATATTTGTGTGCAGCCAGTCATATATATCAGTCCAGAGAGCTTCAGAAAACATACATTGAAAAAACAAGTGATCAACAGATTCAGTCTCATCACAAAAAACATAGTTATTTGTTTCCAAACCGAATTGTTGTCGTAAAAGTTCACTGGATGGATACACACCATTTAAGATTTTAAAAGGGATTTCTTTTGCTTTAGGATTTATGGGAAATTTCAAATATTTAGTACACAAGAAATATATGATATCTTTGGGGAAAATTTGTTTGATAGAGTTTCGAAAAGACGGTAACTTGGATGTGATGTCTCCAAGTGCCCAAAGGATTTATTTTGATTAAACGCTTGGTGCATGTATATGTAACATCCTGTAGTTACACACACAGAGTAATCCCCAAATGTTTCCAGTTTAACCATGATAAACTGTACCAGTTGAGCTTGTTTGTATTGTGTTGTAGTTCCTTACTTCCACCAGCAGAGGGCACATCAGTCACAAACACAGCGCCACTTTTTTCAACTTCACTTTTTCAATTGAACCGTTGCTGTTGTAAATTGCTAGCTAAAGCTACAAAGCTAGTGGAGTTGATGTTGTGAGCTAAAACACGCAGCAGTGTGCAGCTGAGTATTACTGAGAGACAGTTACTTGATTGTTTTTTTTTTTCTCAAACATGATTCGGATGTGATTCAGCTCATGATTTATGTGCACTATGTGGTGGTAAAGGCTTAAAAGAGCTAAAAGTAGTTAAAACAGTTCATATACACCATTTTGTGTGTGTTGGCTGTTAAAAGTTCATTTTATAGCTGTAAATGATATATTGTCAAAATTGAGTGGTTCACATTCATTGATTTAAGAAAAAAAGAATAAATACTGTACAGCTGATTTAAGAAGATGTTTAGAAAGAGATAATTTATGGATCTAAAAAACTGCTGCTCTATGCAGGTTGTTTTTTTTATTTTTTTTTTGTATGAACGATTCTGAGGGCGAGCCAGAGCCCGAACCAGTGAGACGTGGAGCAGGGAACCGACTTCCATGCTGGAGGGTGTAACGACGGGAACAGCTTCATGGAGCATCTGGAGAGATCACATCGTATCACATCATACAGATAAGAGAGAAAAATCACACTACCCGGGTAGATGAGTGACACACACTGACTTTGGACAAACTGGACACAGACTGTTTTGGACATTTGACTATTTTTGGACTTATTCATTTACCATTTTGGGCCCATTTTTCTATTTTATTTGCACTTTGAATATTATATGTCTTTACTGTGAATTTGTTTTGTGGTTATTTACAACTGAGGTTGTTATTTGTAAACTGATGGTGAATTTTGAGTGATAACTGTTTTTGAAATGCCAAGAAGTACACAGTAGTCAGTCATAGCTGATCTTTTTTCCGTTTGTTGAAATTGCAGAGTGGCTTTCCTGCCAATAAATATATTTTTATTACGTTTTCCTTTCCAAACCGTTGTCCTTGTCACATTTATCCTCCCTGAGTGAAACTATATCTTCTGATCAGCCCAAATTACAGTAAGTGACATTAACTTCAGTATGTGTGCACTAGACAATGTCACATAGAACATGTTACATATATGCACGTCATGATTGGATCATCTTATTTAGTGTCCATCTAAACTGGATTTGGATTTGGAGAAATCTGGCGCATGTAAAGCTAGTGGTTTGTGTGAGATAAGCACCTCTGATTGGCAGAGGATTTAGGGGGGGGGGGGCTGATGCTCCCTGTCCCTGTTGGTCAAGCAAATCCAGGGAGGGTGCAGGCTGGCGGGTTGAGCAGCTGGTTTTTACAGAGTTTGTTGAAACTGTCCCAAAGTTTAGTTAAAGAGAAAGAGCAGCAGTCAAGATGTGGGACATGACTATGTCATGGACACTGATCTGCTAAACAAAAGGGAGCATGGAACCAACTTGGCACCATCGACACCCAGTAAGAAGCCTGTAGAGAAAAAAGCAAATTGAGCAGATGATGTTAAGAATGCAGAAGTCTCCAATTAGACCATGTTGGAAGCAATATTAAGCCTTGAAAAGAGAGTGGAGGAGCAGCCGGCCGACTTAAGCATGCAGGCAAAACAAAGCAGCGCCATGATTGCTAGCTTAGCAAAAGTGATTCAGTTCAACACAGAAGGAGAGAAAGAATGCAAACAGAAAGTTAAGGAGGAGGTGTGGCGCCACGGGAAAAAGGCACTTTTCTTTTGCTGAGATGCTGCTGTGGGGAACTGAGAGGAAAGAAGGAAGCGAGGCAGGCTGGCAAACCGGCCTTTTTTAAGGGTCCTCATGCATACATCCAAGGTCCATTTACTGGTATCAACAGGTGAACTCATACAATTACGGCTATGATGCAGTGGAAGACTATTAAAGGGACAATAAAGCTCTAACTGCACTACACTTGTAGTTCACACAGTCCCTTTTTCCTCTGATTTAAGGTTCATGTTAGATGTTTGGATTTCATATGGTTCATAAAATGTTTGGGCTTGAAGAACACTGTAAAGAGAAAAGCGAAGGGCAAAAATCTCAGTTGTTTATTTTTGCAAGAGATTCATTCTTTGGGCAGTGATATAGCTTTTTGACTAACCACTGGGGAGACAGGATCTTATTCAGCCATGGATCTAAGCAGTCAGGAAGTATGGCAGTTTGCTTTAACAAATTCCCTGGAGAAATCATAACTCACAGCTACAACAATGATGGTCAAAACAAAAAACTAATAGAAAATATAACAAATGTTATTTCAGATCTTTTGTATTGCTCCCCACCGATTATACTGTATCTTAGTAGGAGGTGACTGGAACATAGATGTTCTCCTAGACTAGCCAAGATTCAGTATAATGACATTATTGGAGAATTTATGACAATTTATGACTTAATCGATATATGGAGATGTTTCACTCCAGGAGTCAAGTTACTCATTATTGGTTGGTGAGTGATAATATTCTGAGCTGTACTTCTAAAATGTGCCTTTGTCCAATCACTATTTAATAGATCTAGCTTTAGATGACTCAAGGAGGATGTACAGAAATAAAGGGTATTGGAAATTTAATGCCAGATTGTTAAATGTTGTTAAAAGTTAAATGCAGATTACTGTGATAAGACATTAAGAAGGGATCTTGAAAACATTGTATTGCTTGAAGGCATTATGAGTAAATGGGTATCTGCTAAATACAAAATCAGAGAATTTACAATAAATTATAGCAAGGAACATAACCGGAGAAAGAACGAGTATGAAAGCAATTAGCTCCAAGAAATCAGTGTTGTAGCAAATCAGAACTAAGTAATAGCATTTTACTCATCTGCTCCGTATTTATTCCTGGACCAAATGTATATAATTACATATAATTGTATAATTACATATATATATATGTATGCTATGCATATACAATACCCACCCACCTGCTGCACTTTACTTATTACTGTGCTACTTATTTATTTTATTGCCATTTCCTTCATTGCACCTTCTCTTTTACTTATATTGTAATTCATCTGTACTGTTGTTGCTGCTCCTCCGGGGATTAATAAAGGTTCATCTTATCTTATCTTATCTTATTAATGGATGTGTGAATATCTTTGCAATCAATACAAACCTTTGGGTACAAACCTACAGGTGTCCAAAACAGCAGGGAAGTTCAGGAACAACTACACTTCTTTTCTAATAGAAATATGGATTTTCATTCCAATTACTTTCTGTGAATATGATAAGATAAGATAAGATAAGATGAAGGTCTTTATTAATCCCCGGAGGGAAATTCGGGTGTCATAGCAGCAGCAACAGCATACAGATGAATACAGTATAGTAAAAAGTAAAAGAGAAAAGCAATGAAGAAAATTGACAATAAAATAAATAAGTAACAGTAATAAGTAAAGTGCAGCAGGTGGTGAGTATATATATATATATATATATATATATATATATATATATATATATATATATATATATATATATATATATATATATATATTTGTAATTATATAGGGCTGCACGGTGGTGCAGTGGTTAGCACTCTCGTCTCACAGCAAGAGGGTCGCAGGTTCGATTCCGGCTTGGGACTCTTCTGTGTGGGTTTGCATGTTCTCCCTGTGTAAGCGTGGGTTTTCTCCGGGTACTCCGGCTTCCTCCCACAGTCCAAAGACATGCTGTTTAGGTTAATTGATTACTCTAAATTAGGTAGATGTCTGTCTCTATTTTGTCTGTCTCTATGTGTCCTGCGATGGACTGGCGACCTGTCTAGGGTGAACCCCGCCTTCGCCCAATGCCAGCTGGGGTCGGCTCCAGCCCCCCGCGACCCCTAACGGCGGTTGAAGATGGATGTTACCTCTGGTTTATAAATGCACATGAACGTTCAACAGAAAACTAGCCCAAATGACAGTTACAACCTATTCAGCGTCCTGCTAACATATTAAAAGCTTATGCTTACCTTAATGTTAGCTAACTAAATACTGCTGACAGCTAAAACTGCTGCTTTCATATTCTTTTCATCAGTCTTGGTTTTTGGAGGAAAACTGACCAAACGCTTTCTGCCTGGTCCACTTTCCTCAGTCAATTATAACGCCAAACGTATCATATTTGATACATGAGTTTTTCAGCCCTCCACATGAGCAGTGTGATATTTTTTTCCCTGAAAAACCTGATGTATACAATCAGATACATGCAGTGCACAGGTAATCCAACAGGGGGTAGTAAATAACTCATTAGAGGGGCTTCCAGGTGACTCAGGAGTTGGGCATAGGTGTTTTTTGAAGAAGAACTTTGCCAAATTTAAAAAGGTTAAGGTAAGAAAAACATTAAGATTTTTACTGAAACAATAGGAACAGTTACTGGGCTGATGCAATATGAAAATACTTAAAATGTCATAATATGATAGAAACAAAAACTTATATATAAATATATATATAAATATATAAATTATATATATATATATATATATATATATATATATATATATATATATATATATATTTTTACCTGGCAGGGGAGATACCATGATCAAGAAGGTGGTTCACCCAGGGCGAGGCTCATCCATTGCGCTCCGGTTGTGCTGACCCTTGCAAATTCCCCAAATGTGGGAATCTCGACTGCATAATTTCTGGTAGTGGGGGACTGCGTCCGCGCTCTCCCCTCTGATATTTCTTTTTTATCAGGGGCGGCAGTAGCTCAGTCTGTAGGGAGTTGGCTTGGGAACCGGAGGGTCACCGGTTCAAGTCCCGACATGGACCAAGAACTGATGTGAACTGGTAGCTGGAGAGGTGCCAGTTTACCTCTTGGGCACTGCCGAGGTGCCCCTGAGCAAGGCACCAAACCCCCAACTGCTCGGGGCGCTTGTCAGGAGCAGCCCCCTCACTCTGACATCTCTCCATTAATGCATGTGTGTGTTTTGGGTCTGCACGTACCGTGTATAAGTTAACAAACACAGTGTAAAAATTGAATTTCCCCTCGTGGGACTAATAAAGGTTGATCTTCTTCTTCTTCTTCTTAAAAACAGTCTTTTTGTTTTTAAATTACATAATTTGGTACATTTAGAGTAAAAAACTAGTCTGTATCATGATGATGATGACTGGTTCGGTGTTGCCATGATACAATTGCATGTAACTTCCTTTTGCTTACTGCTTTTCACTAAAAACTGACCAATTCAAATAAAATCACAATCAGTTTTTGTGTGCATGTGTGTTTTTAGATGGCAAAAAAATAGTGTTGATGATGCTCTGAAAATGATTATGGATGGGAATTCAAGTGACATGGAGTAGCTAGGGGAAGGTGATGATGATGAGGAGGAAGAGGAATGGACTCCTACTGCAAAGATTGGGGAAAACCCGGATAGCAGTGATGACGAGGAAGAGGAAAACCCAGATATTAGTGATGATGATGATGATGATGAAAGCCCAGAAGTCCCAGAAGAGGACACAACAAAACTGAAGGACACAACACTAAAGCAGATGGCAAGGGGTAAAGTGAAAAGGAAGGTGTATCGGTGGAAAAGAAAACAGTTTGAACCTCCATCAGTTGAGTTTGTGGAATGTGTTGAGGAAGACTGAAGAGAGGCTTGACTGGACACCATATATGTATTTTATTTGTGACTGATGAAATGCTACAGGAAACTGCAGAAGAAATAAACTTGTACAGTGTGCAGAAAAATGGAAAGTCAGTAAAATTGAGCAAATTCTGGGTATGTACATGCACATGGGGTTAGTACAGATACCCAACGTACGAGCCTACTGGGAGATGGAGACAAGGTACCCCGCTGTTTGTGAAGTGATGTCACAGGGTCGATCCTTGAATTTGTCGACGGTGATTCACTTTCAGGACAACTTCAATGTGTCTGAGGATGCAAAAAAAGATAAAATGTGGAAACTCAGGCCATGGTTAGAGAAACTACGCCAACGCTTTCTTTGTGTACCTCCTGAAGAATGTCACACTGTTGACGAAATCATGGTGCCTTTCAAAGGAAAATCATATCTACGGTGCTACATGCCAGGAAAACCTCACAAGTCTTCAAGACGTGTGAATGTGGAGGGCTGTTTCCCAACTGATTCGTATTGTAGACTAGTAAACTGTTGTATGCTACGATCTGCGAATAAAGTAATCCCGTTGGCTGTAACTTTTCTCCGTGGTTCTCCGAGTCTCTTCATTTCAGTGTTTGCTGAAGTAGAGCATTTTTCTTACATTGTTTGAGGTTTGATGAATATTTTATTGATTAGAAATGGCTGATAACATTGACTGGACCAATAACTAACTTTGGGGGCAGCAGTAGCTCAGTCTGGTTTAGAAATCGGAGGGTCATCGGTTCAAGTCCCAACACGAACCAAGACCAACTGGTTGCTGGAGAGGTGCCAGTTTACCTCTTGGGCACTGCCGAGGTGCCCCTGAGCAAGGCACCAAACCCCCAACTGCTCGGGGCGCTTGTCAAGAGCAGCCCCCTCACTCTGACATCTCTCCATTAATGCATGTATGTGTACTGTGTGAAATTAACAACAGAGTGTAAAATCTGAATTTCCCTACGGGGATTTCGCTGGTACTCCTCCATCCGTGAGCCTGAAGTGGAGTCATTTCATCCACTACTCCCTTTTAAAGTGAAGTGACAATAATCACTTGGATGGTTCAATTATGATGTTTCAGTGGTGGTGAGTGAATGTAACATAGGCTATTTTTTAGGCTACTTAGGCATTGAGTCGCTCCACCTTTTCTGCCATTTCAGCCAACAGCAAAAAAGGAAACAGCCTTTCTACTTTTTTTTTTTTTTTATAGGGGGGCCCTGCCCCCCCGCCCCCCCCCCCCCTCCCCTTTTTCCTTGGGTGTGCCCCCCTCCCACCACTCCCTCAGCTGAGCACTATTCCCATGTGTACTTCTTCCTTGTAATCTTTCATTACTAAATGTTTCTCACTGGGGTTAAAGTATGTGAAATGCATTTACTCCATTTCAGCAGCAGTAAATCTGTGATGGACCTGCAGTTTTTTGGTTTTCCCCCTGAATGCTTGTGAAGTGAGCCAGATATTCAGGTGATGTCTCACTTAAGCAGCTCTACCCATGAAGGGAGTACTCACGTCATGCCATTCAGTCAATGCAGAAAGGAAAAGCCTCGCTTCCCTTTTCTCTGAGGGTCATGATAACAGGACACACAAACCACACAGTGACTTTAGTGACCTGACTTTAGTGACTTTAGTGACTTCAGTGACTTGCCTTTAGTGACTTCAGTGACTTGACTTCAGTGACCTGTTAGTGACTTTAGTGACTTCAGTGACTTCCTTTAGTGACTTCAGTGACTTGCCTTTAGTGACTTCAGTGACTTGACTTCAGTGACCTACTTTAGTGACTTTAGTGACTTCAGTGACTTGCCTTTAGTGACTTCAGTGACTTGCCTTTAGTGACCTGACTCTACGACACTATACAGTACCATGTCTGTGTGTGAGCAGTGACCTGTAGCCTACATGTGCTGCTGTATTTACTCCAGATTTGTAGTGAACGAAGCAGAAGGACACTCGTCACATGGTAACAGCCAGCGTTGCTTAATCGCTCAGAGAAATGGTGAAACCTTTTCTAATCAGCTTCCAGAATCCCTGCACCTGCCTGCATGAAGGCTCCAGCTGATATCTGGCCACCCGAACACATCTAGGTTGTAAAGTGGTTATGAGAACAATACAGATGCCAAGACAACAAGCAACAGCTGAGATGGTTTTCATCCATCTCAGCTAGCTGTGCTGAGATGGTTTTCATCCATCTCAGCTAGCTGTGCAGCTAAAACTAGACAACAGCAAGTTCTATATCCACAACACAATGCCTGATTTTCAGCCATATAAAAACTGAATGATTAGCTCGTTGATTCTGTTGTCGCATTTAGTAAGGCCAGACACCATGGTCTATTTAGAGATTTTGGGCTATTTTGCTTCCCTAGGATGTCTTCTTTCAGCTGTTTATTTTACTACTTTGTCTATTGTGTACATTTCTCCTAAATTCACATCTGAAGGGTTTTACAGAGGGGTTTGTTCATGTAGCAATCCTACCCTGATTTACACAACATGTTATTCCTAAAAACATGGTGAAAATGGATCTGTATGTGAGCTGACAGTATTTTCTGATTTACAGAGTGATAAAAAAGAGATATCAGCATTCCCCCTGTAAAAACCTTTGACTCTAAAATGTCAACACGATCAAACCAGAGTGTTGAACCTGCTTTATCCAGTGTTCAGATTTCTGTTTTGGAAATCTATGCAAATTAGCACAGATCATTGTTGTTGGCATTTTGCGAACTTCACTGAGTGAACAGAACGTCATTCTGAGTTGAATATTTACAGCTCTTACAGCAAATGAGGAGAGAGATGAGCAGAAATGAATTCATATTTTTTATTTTTCAAATGTATTTGATGTTATTATTATTGATACATGTTTATCATCCGTGCGTACCACAATAGACAACACTGAGTACTGAGGTGGCACTGAGAGCTTACAGCTCTCGCCCTTATTTTGAAGGAAAAAGTCACTTTTTCCTTCAAAATGAATAACATATTAAAGACATTTTTTCAACTTTTGATAACTAACATATACGTATCACATGTATAGCATACATCACGTATACTGTATGTGATATATATCAAGCACCCAGAGAAAACCCATGATCTACCAAACCAACCTAACACCGTCTCACGGCTCGGACCACAGCTGAAAAGAACCTGCACATGAAGTTCTTCCCTGCTGATCGTGCCTTCAGGTGACCTTTGATAGAGGAGGCAATGAAGTCTCCAAGTGCTGGGTCATCTGACATCAAGCACACCAGCACCCAAGATGCATTGTTCCACTTCTTACACAGGTCCCGCAAAAGGGTCTTGTCAAGGTTTTTGAATGTTTTTGGGCTGGAAACAAAATCGATGCCCTCGAGTTGGGCCCATGTTCTCTCCAGAAGACGCTTAATGATGTCCTGCACGTCTGAAATGGTCCAGGTAATTTTTGCCTCCTTGAAGAGCCGTGAAACCAGCTGCTCCAAGAAAACCTCCACACAGAACTTGTTTTGCGCTTTCTGAGCAGAGTCATCGCATGTCTCCTCCACATATGCTGGGTCAGGCACTGAAGCAAGTGCCAAAGGTTTCCTCCTACTTGACTCGGTGCCCAATATAGCATCTCCCATCTTGTCAGCGAGGTCGCTGGCGAGATAGCGCTGCCACCATTTGGCCAGTGAAAGGAAAGCAAGCACTTTCATCTTCAAGTCAGCCAGCATGTCAGCACGTTTCTCTGCCTGTTTGGGTGAAGCAGGGATGATCTCCGGCTCATGAAGCTGTGTGTACAGGAAATGAGTCAAGGCCTCTGTGAACATCAAGACCTGATCTCCACCAATGTCTGGGTGTGGACCAAGAAGAAGACTGCATATCTCTCGCTTTTTAAACAGATTGTCGATCTCCTTTGTGAGACTCCTCGCTGACGCCTTGCTGTGAGCCTCGGAGCCCTTGTGGAATCTCCTCTTCATTTGTGCCACCAAACGATAGATCCACACTTTGGCAAAGTGCTTTGCCACAAGGAGCTTCTCCAGAAGACTCTTAATTTTGCTCCGTAGGCTTTTCTTAGACTGCTTGGTCTTCTGCTCCGCTGCAGTTGGGCCAGCAGTATACTCAGTAATGGCCCAAGTGATGTCCTCTGCGACATCCTCGATCTCCCGCCAGGTTTGTATCTGCATCTGCTCGTACTCAGCGTCTGGTATGTCATCCAACAGAGGCCCCATGATCTGATCCAGCAAGGTCCAGATGATCCCTGTGATCCTTTTGCTTTTTCTGATCTCAATCACAAGGTCTGATGAAGGATTCTCCACAGAGCGGGCCTCATCGTCGGTCTCTGAATCCTCGGAGGTCGTCGGACTTGACCTCTTTTTGCGTCGTCGAGGTGTGAACGCAGATTTCATCTTGCTGATGAATGCCGCGCACATTTTGTAGGCATGCTGAAGCAATCTTTGAAGTCTGCCGGGAGGAGTGGGGCGCGTAGGCTGGCCCTCGGGACTGGCGCTTTGGACAATGTCTGAAACCTCTTGAGAAATCAAGCTCGTCAAGATCTCTGAGCTGGGACACTGGACGGAGACGTCAACGCCCAGGGCTTTGGCCAAACTGTCAGAGATTGTGCTGCCCAGTTTGTTTTTGACACTGTCCTCAGACACAGTAGCGCTCCCAAGAGAGTGCAGGAAAGCTTTTGTCAAGGTTGCAATGATGTTTAAAAGCAACTCTGCCATCATGGTTGCGGTGGTCTCATCAGGTTTACATGATTTCAGCAGCCCCCACTGCTCTGCTGTCATTCCATTAAAAAAGGAGTGGAACAGCTTTGTAAGAGCGGGACACACATTGAAATCTGTCATGGCTGATTTCTGGAAAGTTCCTGCTGAATCCAAGTCTATAATGCTGAAAATACAGTCAACACAAAATAAGTTGGGTCTGTCAGCTGAAATGTGTGGTTTGGTCTGAAGAGCTGCAGGATTTAACCTGCTCACATCAAAGCCACTATCAATCTTCAAAGACACTTTAGTGATCCATAAGCCCTGCTCAGTCAAACAGCAACCAGGCCGTTGCTAGGCAACGGTGGCGCCATGGAAACATTGTTGTTTTTGTTTTTGTTTTTGTCCACAACCTTATGTGTGTATTTTGCCTTATTTTTATTAGTCTGCATAAAAATAAGTACTTAACTGATAATTAATTTTTATTTCTATAATTATTCATGTGATAATCATTATTACAGTTATGTTGTGTTTATGAGGACTGCCGTTCATATTGTTGTTAGAGGTTTGATGAATATGTTATTGATTAGAAACGGCTGATCATGTTGACTGGACCAATAACTACACTGTATAGTGTGGTGTATATTCAAGAAACAACAGGGAGAGGATGCCACGATTCTGACCTTTGACTTTTGTTGGATCACTGGTCTGCTGGGAGATGACTGAATGATTAGTACATTGTGTTGCTGTGTATACTTACATTGTACACATTTAAAAAATGATCACTTAGGCTACTAATTGTGCGCTGCACAGTAGGAATTACGCATAGTGTGAATGTACATGTACCACTCACTACATTTCAAGTTGACTTTCAGGCTGTAAATATCCTGGGTCCTGTTAAAAATTATGTTTTCCATGAGCATCACATCACTGACTTCTCATCCATGATGGACTAAAGAAGTATTTCCAGCAGACTGACATCCAGCCTTCCTCATGTCTTTCTTTCTTTCTTTCCTTCTTTCTTTCTATATACAGTACATAATGGTCATAACAGAATATCACTAGAAAAGCACTCGCAGAGCGCAGACCTCCGCCAAACACCATAGTTTCCCCCCTGGCGGTTTCTTCTGGATCTATCTCCTCAAGTATTAAAGCTAGATCAAATTTCTTGACATACTTCAGATGAAGAATTGTCTCAGCTAGACGATGCCGCTTGTTTGAAATCTCTACCTCTAATATTAAATGCACAGTAGATAAGATAAGATAAGATGAACCTTTATTAATCCCTGTAGGGAAATTCAGATTTTACACTCTGTTGTTAATTTCACACAGTAGACATACATGCATTAATGGAGAGATGTCAGAGTGAGGGGGCTGCTCCTGACAAGCGCCCCGAGCAGTTTGGGGGTTTGGTGCCTTGCTCAGGGGCACCTCGGCAGTGCCCAAGAGGTAAGCTGGCACCTCCCCAGCAACCAGTTGGTCTTGGTCCATGTTGGGACTTGAACTGATGACCCTTCGATTCCTAAACCAGACTGAGCTACTGCTGCCCCCATGCCAAAATGTAAGAGTACCCCCGTTTGTTTTACATAAATTGCTATAAAATCCGCCATCTGGATCAGATCTGGATCAGCCTTTGGGATTTGATAGAAGTCCACGTTGTAAATCCCCGAGTCCAATTTCATGAGCTTTGGGCAACAATTACCAGAGATATTGAGAAACAATTTTTTGGATCCCATTTACCCCAATGTTAACGAAAATTTCAAAGTGATCCAGAAGAAGAAGAAGAAGAAGATCTACCTTTATTAGTCCCACAATGGGGAAATTCAATTTACACTCTGTTAAACTCATACATGGTACATGCAGACCTGAAACACACACATACATGCATTAATGGAGAGATGTCAGAGTGATGGGGCTGCTCCTGACAAGCGCCCCGAGCAGTTGGGGGTTTGGTGCCTTGCTCAGGGGCACCTCGGCAGTGCCCAAGAGGTAAACTGGCACCTCTCCAGCTACCAGTTCACACTCAGTTTTTGGTCCATGTCGGGACTTGAACCGGTGACCCTCCGGTTCCCAAGCCAACTCCCTACAGACTGAGCTACTGCCGCCCCCAGAATGCAGGACTTCTTCCGGATCACCCCCAAAATTAAATCACTTCTTCCTTTTCACATTTTCGACACACCCTGAAAATGTCATCAAAATCCGTCCATAAGTTTTTGAGTTATTGTGACGACTGATGGAACAGGCAGGACTGGACTCAAATGCAAAACTCAGAGAGCAGGTTGGATTATAAAACACTGGGTCTTTAATATCGGAAACGGGTCGGTACACACGTTGAAAGCACTTACAAGCAACAGTATCCAGGGCGGCAGGCGAAATACAGAGTCGAATAAACAGTCAGAGTTCACAGGCATGAGTAATCAAACACTAGGAAAATTGCCTGTGCGCTATATCACAACGGAACAAGACGAACTGGCACAGGAGGAAAGGGAGACGCTGCTTAAATACTGGTGAGGGAAGTGACTAACTATGGACAGGTGGGAATGATCAGGGGCGGGGGCGACAATCAGACACAGGTGACTGGTGCAGGTAACTGCGTCAGGAGGAGGTGCTCAAACATGAAAGCGGGAAGCATGCAGGGCAGGGAGTGAAGTGAACTGCAATGAGAGGAGAGGTTAAAGAGGTGAGGTGCAATGAGAGGAGAGGTTAAACGTCAACCCGTGTCCTGCAAGTACCACCAACATGCAGAAAGGTGCGAGGGCCCGCTCAACACTGCTTGTGGCTTTAATTGGTTTGTTTGTTTTTATTTTCCTGTTTTCTTCTCTTTGCTTTTAACCTTCCAGAGCACTTTATCTCAAAGTGTTTTGTGTTTAAGGCTCAATATGATAAAGTGACTTGACATCAGAAAGACAGGCAGGCAGGCAGACTGGTGCTGGAGGGATTGAATGTCCCTGGCTCCAGGGCTGCCTTCCTGCCTCTGTCTCTATCATGATATCTCCAAGACGCCTGTCAAACTTTAAAGGAAGGCAGCAGAGAGGAAAGAAGCAAGGAAAAAAAAAACTCACTTGTAATGACGTTGTGAGCGATACTTGTCTGCTTTTGTGCCCCTCTTTCTGAGTGAAACACAAAGAGAGACGCTAATCCAGACCTCAAAGAGAGCTGGCCTTCCTCTGTAATTACAGACGCAATACAACACTCTGTCCTCTGGGATATTACTGCCACCAGATGAGACACAGGACGAGGGGAGTCAGAAGTGGGGTGGGCAGGCAGAGTGAATCAGACCGAGATGGTATCAAATTCAGTTAAATTGCTGTCAATGGAATGCCTTGGCTGCAAGCATCCAAACACACACACACACACACACACACACACACACACCACACACACACACACACACACACCACTACGTGGTTAGACTGTAAAATGTACTTTCTGCCAGTAGCCTAGCCTCTGAGATTTTTCTCCCTGTTGATAGGAGCCAATGCATTGCTGGCTGCTGATGTCACAGTTTGAGTACCTCTCTCTGATTCTGTGTTATTGTGTGCCGCCAGCTGCAGCTGAGTAACCAAAATCTCCAAATCGCTTTCCTCCCCAGAGACAGCATACCCTTTCACCTTGAAAATCTGCACCGTCCTCTGCTGCACATTTTCAGGCCTTTCACAGGGAATGCTTGCTGCATGGCTGAAGACAGAGGGCCCTTCACAGCCTCTGTGCAACATCCAGCAGGACTTCACCTCCCCTCTCGGCTCATACTGGGGTGGTTGTATGTGCATGACAGATAGAGAAGAAATGTTCCACCAGCCTCAGAAATCTGATTGGATTCAAGATTCAAGCCAAAGACAACCAGCTATACTCCATGATCAGTTCTAGCAGCATGTATCTGTAAGACAACTTCACTTTGTTACACAGATGTTGAATTTCAGTTTGAAACAGTCTGAAGTGAGCGAGGTGAGTGGAAATTTAGGGATGTGGAGGTAATATTGGAAATATTGGGACTTTTTCTTCAGCTCAGTTTCAGTGTTTTTCAAACCAGCTGAGATCCAGGAGGAAATGAAGAAGAAGAAGAAGAAGAAGAAGATAGTCCTTTATTAGTCCCACGAGGGGACTGCCGCCCCCATGTGAGGGTTTGATGCCATTGTTGGGAGCAGTAACAAAGTCACGGAGGGTACCTTTACCCAGTTATGGAAATGTTACTAGAAATGTTACAAAGCTAGAGCAAAACTATACTTTCTTGAAAAGTAACAGTTGCGCTACAAGCTGCTCAGAAAAAAATAGATTAAGACATTTAAGCTATACAACAACAAGAAGCATCGTCTGTTAAAGTCTCAGTTAAGAGTTCAGTCCTGGTTGATTTAGGATTTCTATTTGAGTAAAAACAATGGAATTGTGCGTTGAGAGACGAATTTCCCTCCGGGGATTAATAAAGGTTCATCTTATCTTATGAGCTTCAGGTTTTCAGAACTGTGTGCAGTAGTATTTTTGTGTGTGTACAATGGAGATAAACTATAAGACAACATTTTTTTTCGGGGTCACCACATACATGTGTTTCATAAAGGGACAGTCACTTAATATGTATTTCCTGTTCACTTCCATTCTATGCAAGCAAAGGGGGGCAAAAACATTTACTTCTGGTTACAGAGCAAATTCACATCTTTGCATTCATAATTCAACTGTGGTGAACTTTCATTTTAAAAACTGCTTTGGCAGGCAATGATCACTCACCTGCATTTGACCATGTGTGACCATACTACAGAATACTACAGAATACTGCATAAATATTGCAAAACTTTCACTAGTGGGCCATAAGGTCAATCACCATTGTGTTACCTTATTTGGAAATATTAATGACTCAGCAGACATTTATTTACATTTAATTATTTGAGATTGCCACTTTTATATTTTACCACATCTTTTTGATATAAAGAAATGCACTTATTTATTAATACAAATCAAAGTGAGTTCCATACTTCACTGGTAAATGACTAGCACTAAATTAATTTAATATAATTACCAAATAAAATGAACTGGCTGTTTCACTTCTATATCTGCTGAGTCAGTTAAATGGCTGTTACACATTTGTGTCATTAAATGAATAGAGGAGTGTATGTGCTTGATGTGACGAATGTCTAGTTATTGTCTCTGAGTATTTCACTGCTTGGATCCAACTGCAGAACGGTTAAGCTCTTTTTGGAAAGGTCTTTATACAAGTTTTTTTTTTTTTTTTTTTTCCACACATGCAGCAGTTTCTGTAACTTTCCTCAAACACCACATTGTCATCCCAATTTGTCACATACCACCGAATTTCCCTCCAGGGATTAATAAAGGTTTGTCTTATCTTCTCTTATCTTATATCTCTTGGCGTCACTTTATCTTTGGCATTAAAACTACTATAGTTACCCTTGGCGTTAGTTTAGGATTAAGGAACCAAGACCACTTTGTTAGGTGGAGGAAAGAGCTACATGGTTGGGCTTCTAAGGCCTTAAAATGTGTTTTACAGTGAAAATGACACTGAAAGTTGTAAATATGGGACATGAACAAACGCTGATTGTAACATGAACATGAAACTTCTCCTGAATGAAACCCTTGTGTTTGTTTGTCCCACCCACCTCCTGCCCAACCGGTGTGTCTTTTCATTCCTTAAACTACGTCATTACACTCCTGTCACACTTTCTCTGAGTATTTGCTGTTGCCACTGATGGCTTTACATTGTAGTTAATGGAACACCCTGTGCATCTTGTACCAGCCTTAAAGGATGCCCTGTGAGGTGCTACTTAATGCCAATGGCTGCGCCAAAGCCTCAGTATTTGATGCCCTGGGAATGAAAATGTTCTGTCCCGAAATGACAATCAGACATTCACACCCACACCACGGGCCTACTGTATGGAGGTGAGGCACTATGGGGGTTTCAATTTCCCTCTCTAGCTCTCTTTCCTCATTTGTTACACAACAATTTCTTTCAGTTTTTATGTGAACAACTGTATGCATTGCCAACACATTCTCATTCCCAACTTGTCAAACACAGCCTGCCTGGTCAGTGGCACTATGCTTCAAACTATGACACTCTTGCATGTGTCAGTTTCTGCTGGTTACATGCATATGCTGTCTTTTCAAAATAAACTTGACTTTGACCTTGACTCCTCCTGGTTGAAATTCCTGTGTTTTCTGACCCATTCATCTACCTGGACCCCCTCCCTCTGCAGACTTTATCACTCTTTAAACTATGTAACCTGACTTCCTCCTTTAACTCCCACCACAAAAACCAACATATCTCCGTGTAAATATCTCCATAATTAGATGATTTTGCTCAGAACAACTACTAACACAATTTCAGGGCCCAGTTTGGAGAACTGAAAGATTCCCTGTCTCCTTCATTCCATATGCTATTAAAATGATCTAGAGCATATACCACTCTGGCTGCACCTTTTGCTCCTCTGTTGCGATATTGCACATATGCATATTTGCACGACTGTATATGTGTACTTGGTCCACATTTCCTTTTCTGTGCTTTAGCTCTGTGTTTGTATGTGAACCCTGGTTGCAACACAAATGTCCCCTCGTTGGACAATAAAGACAACATAGCCTAGCCTAACCTAATTACTATGTACTTTTTCATCTATATGTTTTTCCTGCACTGTGTGAATGTTTGCTGCCGTTGCTTTTGTCAGTGAGTCTTATTTTGCCCTAATATTACTGGATAAACTCATACCTAACATCAGTGGGTTATGCAGTTATACAGGGTTACATTGTAAAGGACAGAGGATGCCGTATCCTGTACAGACTGTAAAGCCCCCTGAGGCAAAATTGTGATTTGTCATTTTGGGTTATACAAATAAAAGTGACTTGAGTTGAAGCATTTACCTTTTGTCCCCTAGCCCTGTGTTTCAGGAAAAAAACCTGTACTGTATGCTAAACATTTATTCCTGTTAACCCACATTAGCAGTTGTGTGTGTGATAGATCATCAATGACACAGATGATGACACATTGCAATAGTTTCCAGCTGATACATACCGTATTTTCTGGATTATAAGGCATCCGTATATTAATCCCGATATTTTCTCAAAAGTCGACAGTGCGCCTTATATATGAATTCTGGTTGTGCTTACTGACCTCCTCGAACCAATTTTATGTGGTACAGGGCGTTCAAAAATCTGTCAAAATGTCTTATTATGAGTTTGGTAAGCTTCAAAGCTGCACCGCTGGGTGGATTGTAGGAGCATTACGGTAACAGTAGTCAGGCGCCTGGCGGAGTAATACTACTGTTACTGTGCTTCAACAGACAGGCACCGTAACATTATCATGTGTGTATAAGGAGCCAAAATGGCAGCTGTGAAGAGACATGCTGACGAAGCGGATTTCAAGCTTAAGGCTATCAGTCACGCAGCAGAACATGAGATTAGAGCAGCGTCGAGAGAATTTAATATTAATGAATCAATGAAGTGGAGGAAGCAAGAAGATGAGCTGCACCACGTAAAGAAGACCAAACAGAGTTTCTGAGGGAACAAAGAACAGTGGGTTATTCAACAGACAGCAGCAGGTGGAAGCGTCTTTACAGTTTCTATTGGACTCAAGGCAGCAGCGGTAGCGCTTGACATGAAAATCAATGACTTTTGAGGAGGAGAAATCAAGAGACTGAACAGCTTTTTCCGCAACTCTCCGTCCCTATTGATCTGCGACTCCATGCGTACCCATCTCACCGACACTGTCAAACGAAAGTGAAGCGGAGCTCGCCGTCATTCCGGTTGGATTAACTAAAGAGCTCCAACCGCTAGATATTGGTGTCAACAGGTCGTTCAGAGTTAAACTGGGAGCTGCGTGGAAGTGTTGGATGACAGAAGGCAAACACACAGTGGAGGAGGACAATGACAGGGAGGCAACGCCAGGCGAGTTACTCCACTATCTGCCAATGGATCACGAAGGCAGGAATCATCACTGAACAGCTAAGTAACAGCAACCAGACTGACTTGGATAATGACGAGACGGATTCGGGCGAGCTTGATGCCGAAGTCGCCCTAACTGATGATGAAGGATTTGACGGATTTGTGGATGAGGAATGAACTGGAAAAAAAAATGAAAGTGAGTGTATTGTTTTGTATTTCGTGTGTTCCAGCTGAAAAAATGTTTAGTTATTGACGTTATTGAGTTGTTAAATTAATAGAATCAAGTTTGACTTATATGACCGTTTTGTTTCCCTTACAATCCGGTGTGCCTTATATATGAAAAAAGACTTGGAGGCAGTGCCAAGCTCTCCCCTTGATAGGAACCACACAGACCCAGGACCACACAGTCTTTATTTATCACTGGTCTAGCATGCAGACCTAATCCCTCATACAGAGTCTGGTGGAAAGCCTCATTCCACCACTAACAAAAACCTCCCACTCTGTTAATCCTACTTTCACTCCCTCCACCTGTCCCTCTTCCATACACTACCATCCATGTAAAGTAAAGGTTAAATGCACCCCAACACAATTAATCTGACTTTGTATTTTAGCACCTGTAACACCTGGTTAAGCTGAGAAAAAAATGTTGTTGTTACTGATAATAAAAGGCTAAAATAATTTACAGATCTGGAATGGGACATGAACTCCAACCTCAGACATGCTACAGGTCCACCAGGTCCACCTGTACCTACACACCTGTACTTTCCACCTACTTCCTCACCTCTACATTCTGCATTAGCTCTAAATGTTGGCACTGGACATAAATCTTTGGGTGCAGATCCATTTTTTTGGGATCCTGGACCAGCTTTACTTCAATCTAAGCCAGGAACATGCACATCCTTCTTTATGAGGACACAGAAAGACATACTGCATGTCCATGCTTTTTACATATTTCCTTTTGTTTATGCTGTGTGTTCACATTGTGTGTGCCCTCTGGAGGCTATACCCACAATAGAAAATTTAAGTTTTGCAGAGGAATGTGATACAGTCCATTAGCTGAAACTATCTGTCAATAACTCTCACTGAGGGATCGGATATAATGAGTGTTTAGTTATATCCAGTATTTTACACTGGAATTATAATTCCTTAGTTATACTCACAGGTTAAACTGTGCCAGGGCCTCCAGCCGTACGGTCTTCTATGCTGGTGTTGCCAGGTCTTTGAGGTGTTTTCAGTGTAACCCTGAATATCATTTTAAATCTTGTGAAGCTCGACAGAATATAATGTGTGTGAATATTACATATTGGTAACAGAACTGTCAAAATAAATGCAGGTCTCTGAATCAAATGTGATTGATTGATGATTTGCCTTCATGGCTTTCCACAGCCAAAACTCAACAAGTGCAGGATGGATTCAAGTTTCCAGAGAGGAGAGGAGACACTGCAGCAGTCAGATTAAATATCACTTCAGACAAACAAATCAGCATCAGAGAGTACACACATAACACTGAATTCCCTCGAAACATAAATAATTTATTTACCACCAGAGCACCACAACAGCATTGTGTTACAATACAGCATAGTGGGTCAAAATAACATCATCATCATCATCAACATCATCATCATCATCATCATCATCATCATCATCATCATCAAAAGAACATAATACCGTACACATAAACATAACAGCTCTATTGTGACAAAGTTGATGCTTCGCTCTCTCGTTTCTGCCATTCAGAAAGTCCACTGGCACTAAATGCCCAAAGGGGCTGGGGTCAGGTTACCTATGTCAACACTAACAGGAGGAGTTCTGACTTAACAAGAAAACTCCGCATTTTAAAATATTAAAATTAAAACAGCATAAGTGCAGGTTGCTTTTATTAAAAAAAAACAAAAAAACAATAACAATGATTCTGCTGATAAGAGAATGATGACAAATGTCTACTACAGAGTGACAGAGAAGGTTGATGGTTGGATACATTTTGTAATATTTTTGGGTCTTTGAGCTTTTTTTGAAGATCATATCTACTCTTTATTAATACCAGCTATAATCTTTCATTACCCTAATCACCAACATTGTTTCTCCAAACATAGCTCCATCATCACTTACCAAAAGACAGCATCTCCTTTCTCTGAACCCAGACCTTTCATAGCTAGTGTGGACTGACTCTGTGGGGTGATGAAATGTGAGTTTTCTCCATGTCTGGAAAGCCTCTAATTGTTCAGTGGCAACCCCTGCTAAATACAGCCAGTTTACTAATATGGACATGAAGGACACCTCTGTTTATTGACTTTATATAAGTTATTATTGATATGACAGCAAGAATGAATTGGTTCATAACATTAAAGGGATAATTCTAGTTTATTGCAAATTAGTTCTAAAATTTGTAGTTATCTTCTGGTTCCAGCAGCAGTGGGTGTGCTGGCTGCCGAGCTTTCTGCATGTGTTTCCTCCCAAAGACACTGTGACGACCACCAGATCTTAGGTCATGTTTTGTTTTGTGTCTTTCTGTATCATTATTGTCATTTCCTGTTTTACTTTGAAATCACTAACCTTCCCTCTGGTTTCAGATTCACTGCACTTCCTGCCCTCGTGTGTCTCCATGCTCCCTGACCTACTTTCCATCACCTCACCTGTGTCTGATTGTCAAACCCCGCCCCGACTGTGTTCACCTGTGCCTCGTTACTCCCTCACCAGTATTTAATGTGTGTCTTCCCCTCCTCATGTTGCCAGTTCGTTGTTGACCCTTATTGGGGATCATCGTTCCCGCGTTCCTCCTAGTGTCTTCCTGTGGTAAATGAATCTCTGCCTGTTTTTTCGACCCTGCCTTTGCCTGATGATTTTTGGATTTCGTTGCCTGTTGATCTGCTCACTTGTGTACCGACCTTTTTGCCCGAGTAAAGACGAACGTATTTTTACATTACCTGAGTTTTCGAGTCATGCTATTGAGTCCTGTCCTAGCCGGTTTACTCAGCCGTCAAAGACATGCAGGTTAGGTTAACTGGGGACTAAAGTTTCTACAAATTTGAATGTGAAAATGAATGATTGAATGTTTCTATCTGTCAATCTACTCAAAATTCGAGGAATTCCCGGGGGAATCAGGACTTATACCCAGGAGACGACTGTTCATGTACAGTGTGAAACTAAAAGTAACCACTGTATACATACGTATTGTTACATAGTCATGAGTCATGTGATCGCTACTTATGTCAGTGAAGTTAATGTTTCCTAAACCTAACTGTAAGTGGTTGTGTTGCCTAAACTACACTATGTATGTAATGAGCGGATATTGACTCGCTGTCCATGGTTCCTCCAACAGTAAAGGAAGAGGGGTACCCTGTGCATCGGTATTTGCTGCTATGTCATTGGCCTTGACAAAACATTGGTATTTGACAAGTTGGGCGTGAGAATGTGTTGATTTGGTAGCACTGTACGCCAAAACAACCAGACCTGAGAGACATTTCTTCCCACTGGCTGCCACTCTGACTGAAGTTAATATCAATTAATTGACACTATATTTCTGATATAGTATTGTTTAAATACACTCTGTTTTTGTAACATGTACTGTATATACTGTATCACTGTCAAATATAAATGTAAATGTATATACTGAATATACTCCAAACCAACATGTATACATACTTATACTGTGCATATCCACCTACATTATGTCATGTATACAGCATAACAGCAACCTGTTAGATTAGACATTCATTATTTATTTATACACTATATTGCCAAAAGTATTCTCTCACCCATCCAAATAATTTAAATCAGGTGTTCGAATCACTTCCATGGCCACAGGTGTTTAAAATCAAGCACCAAGGCATGCAGACTGTTTGTACAAACATTGGTAAAAGAATGGGTCGCTCTCAGGAGTTTAGTGGATTCAAGTGTGGTACTGTGACTGGATGCCACCTGTGCAACAAGTCTTCATGAAAAGTCCTCGCTCCTAAATATTACACAGTCAACTGTCAGTGGTACTATAACAAAGTGGAAGCGATTGGGAACGACAGCAACTCAGCCACAAAGTGGGAGGCCATGTAAAATAATGGAGCAGGGTCAGCGGATGCTGTGGCGCATAGTGCACAGAGGTCGCCAACTTTCTTCAGAGTCAATCACTACAGACCTCCAAACTTCATGTGGCCTTCAGATTAACTCAAGAACAGTACATAGAGAGCTTCATGGAATGGGTCTCCATGGCTAAGCAGCTACATCCAAACCATACATCACCAAGTGCAATGTAGAGCATACCGCCACTGGACTCTAGAGCAGTGGAGACATGTTCTCTGGAGTGACGAATCATGCTTCACCATCTGGTGATCCAATGGACGAGTCTGGGTTTGGTGGTTGCCAGGAGAACAATACTTGTCTGACCACACTGTGCCAAGTGTAAAGTTTGGTGGAGGGGGGATTATGGTGTGGGGTTGTTTTTCAGGAGCTGGTCTTGACCCCTTAGTTCCAGCGAAAGGAACTCTGAATGCTTCATTACACCAAGAGACTTTGGACAATTCCATGTTCCCAACTTTGTGGGAACAGTTTGGGGATGACCCCTTCCTGTTCCAAAAGGACTGTACACCAGTGCACAAAGCAAGGTCCATAAAGACATGGATGAGAAAGTTTGGTGTGGATGAACTTGACTGACCTGCACAGAGTCCCGATCTCAACCCGATAAAACACCTTTGGGATGAATTAGAGCGGAGACTGAGAGCCAGGCCTTCTTGTCCAGTGTGACCTCACAAATGCGGCTCTAGAGGAAGGGTCAAAAAATTCCCATAAATACTCACCTAAACCTTGTGGAAAGCCTTCCTGAGTCAAGGCAGGGGAGCCAATACTTTTGGCAATTTAGTGTATTTATTCCAGCAAATTTGCTCTCTGCACATTCTGCAGAAACATTCTGACTTTTAGACATTGTATGGTGTTGTTCCTTGGTGTATTGTATTTTATGTATAGCCTACCATATCTATATCTATATTTAGATATTCATTTACTCAGATTTATATTTATATATACAGTATAGATATAGATAGATATAGATATGGTATAATTAACTCTAACTTGTTCCTGAATTTGCTGGCTGAGATGGCGGAGGCATCATGAATGTATGGAGCAGCATCAATTATACAAATACTGGATCAGGTGATGCTGATACTAATTTTTTTTTTCATAAAGAAATAGTCTTAGCACTCAGTAAAATAATACTTGAAATCTGGGAACACGGTGACATCACTACAACAAAGTGTGACACGTCAGGAAACGTGAGCAGTCTGATGAACAGATCGGTTCGAAACAAACCAAAAATGCATCCAAGGTATTTAAACCACTTTATTTGGAGGTCAAATTGAAAGTGAGCACACCTGAAATATCATTAATATCCCCTCAATACACAGGGAAATTGTGTGCACAAAACTGCAGTAGGTATAGCAGGTCAAAGTCAACAAAGGTCTGTAAACTGTGTAAATTTAATGCAATTTAATAGTGTCTGAAATAAGACTACCTTCAGAACCTCTTGTAAGGCAAAGTAATCTCTAGAGCAGAACTTCCCATACTTACTACTACACTTACTAAAGGTCTGATTTTTATTTAAGGTCAGGAGTCCAGAACAATTGATAACAAAATTACATCATAGTGTAAGAGTTGTATTCATGACACGAGTAAAGCTATTTAGGATTTTATCAATGCTACTACTCTTATCAATAGTCCTTATTGGTCCTGCTCTTTATCTATACTCGTACTGGATCTTTCTCATGTCCAGATCATTTCTTTTTGATTTGTTATTAGAAAAAAAAACAGTTAATTAAGTACAGGAGTTTATTTCTATTTGGAATATAACTAAATGTTTCTAGAGCAGCTACAGTAACGTTTACAGCAGTAAAGAAAAAAGCTTTTGTTTTGAAATGCTTGTGTATTGTTAGTGTGCTTCTTCCTGTCACACTTGACACTGATGTAAATTGACGTGAGTAATGTTTGAAGTAGCGCCACCTGCTGAGGCGGCAGTGTTGCCAACTTAGTGACTGCATTGTTAAATTTAGTCAGTTTTCAGACCCCTCTAGCGACTCTTTGCCAAAAAAGCAACTAGAGACAAATCTAGTGACATTTCTTGGTGTTATTGGAGAGTTTTAGAGACTGAAAGCACGTCGTTCTTACTCTTCTCAACAAGCCGCGGTGCTGCCGTGGACCCCTCCCCGTTTTTCACAGAGGTTGGTGGTAAAGCTGTGTGCTTAGTTTGCAGAAAACATGGCTGTATTCAAAGAATACAACTAGAACCGTCACTTTCAGACAAAATATGCAGAAAAATACTGTATCTGGAGATGAGAAGGAGAGGACAGCTGAGGGGCTGCTGGCTAAGATACTACAGCAGAAAGGACTTTTCACTAAGCTGTATGAACCAAAGAAGAAATGTAAGTGTTAATGTTAAGTTAAATGTAAGTGTTAATGCTACGTTACATGTTGTTTTGTTAATGGAAACATTCCTACCCTAACCAGTCAGTCCTGTATGGTTCATAGACTCCTGTATATAATGTCATTTTCTTAATAATATCCTGTTTGGATTTGGAGTATGTTTTCTGTAGTGATAAAATAGAAGTTATGTCTGGCAGCAATCTGGGTTTCTCATATGGCCCCCGAGGGAAAAATAACACAAATGTCCCCTCGTTGGACACCTGAACTATACTATACATACTCAACAATGTCTCACTGAAAACAAATTTAAAATGTCACTGAAACAAATAATATTCCTGAAAGAATGAAGAATACAATTACATCAGTCAAACCTCTGTCCTCCTCCCTCTGGTACTGGCCTCGTAGAGGGATGAGAGGCTGCTTTGTCTCAACCAGCTGCTGAGTTTGTGAATTTTTTGATTTGTGGCAAACTAAGCAAAATAATACGACAATTTAGACAGACAGTTTTTGTTTTAGTTTGTTTGCAACTTGTTATTAGCTGACCTAATGTGCTGTCCTTGTGTAACACAAGAGGCAGTAGATGAGGGGCTGAAGACAGAGCACACTGAAATATTGCTTCTCTACATGTTAACTAATCCATGCTTGTTGAACAGGTGGAATGATAAATTATTGGCTTTGTACTTCCAAAAGGTTTTATTGCACGTACAGTAACAAGTGTAGTTGTTGGCATCTCAAGGAATCTTCAAATTCACTCACCTGGTTCACTTCACTGTCTCCTCTGCAGCCTCACTGATCTGCTGTTCAGTGGCTTTACTGTGTGTGTGTGTGTGTGTGTGTGTGTGTGTGTGTGTGTGTGTGGAGGAGCTTAGCTCCAACACAGAGAACAGAGAAGATACAGCGTATCAATAATTTACGCCAAAATATTAAAAGAACAGATAAAAGAGCCGATAACATCAGAGTTTATCAATACTATAGCCTTTAATAATTTATCAACGTTATTCACAAAGTATGGGCTGGGTCCGGTCCAGATGTGGATTTAGGTCTGGACTTTGGGAAGCCCTGCTCTAAAGGGATTCTTTTATCCGGGGTTAAAGGGTAACTTCAGTGTTTTTCAACCTGGACCCTATTTCCCCATGTTTTTGTGTCTAAGTGACTAATAAGGATAACAATTTCTGAAATTGAGTTGAGGGAGAACGCTTAAACAGACTGAAATATAATAATTTGGGGCAACCAGGCACCATCAGTTTATTACCACAAGACGTCTTGTTTTTGCCACAGACAGGCTCAGACTGTTATTATAGGTGTCTGACAGCATAATGGAAAGGACCCCACAGACCGTTCACTTTGTGTACGTCATTGTGTCATGTGACTGCCAGAGGACCGGAAGAACAGTGTAAATGTGAGAGAGTTGTAGAGAGGAGAGAGTTTGTTGTGTTGGACAACAGAAAACATAGCTCAGCCATATCTAAAACATTTTCAATGTCATGACTATTTAGCTGATTTCGACAATGTGGACACGACGCAAGGTTTCAGAACGAAAGTTCTCCAAGTGAGACCCAATAACAAACAGACCAGATCAAGTTTTATTTCTCTGTAGGGTCTAAAATTCTGTCAGACACTGACAATAATCTGAGCTTGTCTGGCCCATTCCCATTCCCAGGTCATTAGATATTAGTGTTTTGTTACAGCCCTCAGCATTAAAAAGCCACCTTTTAGCATCAGTATGAGACTCACCGGCTTTCCATTAACTACAATGTAAACCCATCCGTGGCAACAGTAAATGCTCTGAGAAGGTGTGTTGGGAGTGTGGTCGCGTAGGTTTAAAGAGCAAAACACACACAGGGTGGACGGCAGTGGAGGTGGATGGGTCCAACAAACACAGAGCTTTCATCCTGCCCTGTGTGTCACATTACAATCAACTGTTCGTTCATGTGTCATTTTCACCATACAAACAGTAGTTTTGAGCCCCAACCATGTTGTTGTTTTTTTTTTCTTTAAACCTCCAATAGTGAGAAATATGTGTACTGCGTGTGCAGCATTCATCTGAGCAGCGTACTTATCTGCAGTGGTACCGTCACAGACAAACTGACAATGGTTTTACACAAAGAAAGAAACTTTATCTATCTTACACTTGCCAAATTTACAACAAGGCACAAATAATTACAAATTTGCCATTGACAGCATTACACAACATTCATAAAGTTTTTCCTGACTCAACAACGACATGATTGTGAAGAGAGTCAGGGGGTTTCCTCCCCAGGCGGCAAAGCATCAAGTTATGGTTGCTGTTTAACTGAATGATTTTATTTTTGATTGCAAATTAATCACCGATTTTGTATCTATTCAAACTGTACCCTAACGGGAGATTTGTCAAGTATTTAACACTCTTATCAAAATGGCAGTGGATAAATATGCTGCTTTATGCAAATACCGTATATGTGTCTATTTATTTTTGGAAATCAATTAACAACACAAAACAATGACAAATATTGTCCAGAAACCCCCTCATCTATTGCATTTAGCATAAAAATATGCTCAAGTCATAACATGGTGAACTGCAGCCCAACAGGCAACAACAGCTGTCAGTGTGTCAGAGTGCTGACTTGACTATGACTTGATCCAGACTGACTGGGATTATCATAAAGTGGGCATGTCTGTAAAGGTGTTTTCACACTTGGTCCCTTTCAGCTCTCCAAATGTGGAAGTCATGGAAGATGTTGAAGTATGTGACGATGATTAGTCAGTCTTTTTTGTGCATATGTGAACACTCCAAAAGTTAGTTTGGTTTGCTTTAAGTCCACATTGTAGTTCACTTAACCTGTGCATTGTGAACACAATGTGCTTCTGGTTCTATTTGCCTATTTGCCCTTTGCCCTCTAGGCCATTAGGGACGGCCAATTTGATCAGCCACCGGCTGTTATCTGCCGATGTCAGTAAAAAGTTGCAGTTGGGAGATTGACATTAATGGTTTCTAGTCACCAATCCATGATAATGCTACATTGTGAATAACAAATCTGTGTTGAAATCAACAGGAGAGCTAGTTAACATTAGCTGTTAGCGGCCGGTGGGCAGCACAGTCCTGCTTGGCCAAATAATAATAGGAGGTTCCACTGAGTAATATAAAGATACGTCCAAACTCAAAAAAAATTACTGTATATTGTGTGAAAATGATAATGTTACCATGGTGTCTTCAAGTGCAATCTTTAAAATGTAGTTTTTGGCAATAATCTTGAACCTACAGTTGTTTGTTTACAGATGTTTTCACAGCAATATAAAATAGATACTGATAAGAGAGGAAAATCCTCTGACACAAGAGACACATTCCTTTTATGACAAACTGGGCAGCGTTCGGAGTGGACGTGCTTGTGCTATCCCTGAATATGTCACTGAAGGGGAAAGTATTGGCCAGCAATGAAGGTGATGAAGGGAGGAACTACCATATGGTGTTAACAGAAGGAGGACCAAGGCCCATCAGAGTCTTTCTTCAAATGAAAACTGAGCCCCACATCACTTGTGCTTGAGAGGTGACAGAGAGGGAGGAGAAGATGGAGCAATGTTTCTCTATCCTATAAATAATCATTTAAATGCCAACCTTATGAATGAAGGTTCAAACTATTCAGCCTACAGCCCTCGTTGAAACAGACTGTGTGAAACTTTGATTTGCGCTTGCAAAGTAAACCCTTTTAAAAAGCTTTTATTTTATATTGTTTTATATTTATATTGTTATTTTATATTCATCCATGGTGCTGTGCAAGTCACTGCATGTTCTACAACACTGTCCTGCACATATTTCAGAATAAAAGCCTTGTGTTAACAAATGAAGATATTCTGTGCATCGAAAAAAAATACTTTGAGGGCTTTTATTTTGAAATTAAAGCAGGAAGTCCAGTTAAAATGAGCAGAAAACCAAATGAAAGCAGAATCGAACCACAGTGTATTTTACCTGTGTGACTGCGAGAAAGCTGCGACTTGGGTTTCTTTTTCGCCTGTGAGTAAGTTTGTATTTCCTCGATGTGACTTGATATTAACTTTTAACACTAACATGTTACCGCCAGCAGAATACCCTAACTAATTACACTCATGCTCTGGTGGCTGTGTCAAAGCTAGTGACTAATATGCCTACAGTACTTGTAAATGACCTCCACTAAATATATTTCACTGGTGATTCTCACCATGACTAACGGTGACTTCAGTGTGTTTTTCAGAGGGAATGCCATCTTGCTTTACTCTCACTGAGAATGTCGGTATTTGCAGTGGTAGAGGAAGTACAGTAGGCCTACTCAGAACTTTATTTTTTAAGTAAAATTGTTAATAGTAAAACTGTTAATACTGCAGGGTAAAAGTAGTGCATTCAAATGTTTACTTCAAATGAAAAGTGAGAGAGAGGTATTTTCAGCTCAATGTACTTAAATGTGCTTAATGTCTGTTCAAGGTAGAGCTTTCAATTCTAATATGATGATAGATATAATAATATTTATAATAATTATGCATTATATTTGTTATATTTTGTGGGTCAAATGTAATCTGCAACATAACTAGTAACATTTCTCTGTCAGGTAAATGTAGGACTACAATGATTTGCTCTGAAATAGAAGTACAAAGTAGGTAGTATATACTGTGGTTGCATATTACTACATGCTTTGGGGGTTTTTTATATCTTATGTCAAGGTACGATGAGTTAGAATTGTAACATAGTTCAATTCCTTTCATATCTAAATATAATAACGAAGTTATAGCTGTTTGGGGCCCTTTTAGTTGGTGCCTCATGCTACCTTGCCTCATGCTAAAGTTTGATCCTGGTGGGTTTTTTTCCCATGAACCAGAGTGTATTTCACTGATGTTTCTGATAGGCTGCAACTTTGTGTGTGATGCAGCTATGTCACGGCAGGTGTATTGCTCAGGTCCCAAGGACGCAGTTCTTCAGAAACCTGCAAGTAGCAACACCACAGGCCAAGCATTCTGCCTGTGGCATATAAGTGGCATATTTTGAATTGGCACTGTACTACTAAGTATAATTGACTTGAATTGACATCATTGTAATTCTGAATTCATTTTTTAAAAATCTGAAAAACAGAAATTCAGGTTTTACTGCTTTCTAATATTAAATGGAAATCATAGACTACAAAAATAAGATCGTTGTTATAATAAACTGGAATTATCCTTTAAGGAGCTCCGATGTAATGTGTTTTCATCTATCTATCTATCTATCTATCTATCTATCTATCTATATGGGGTAAAAATTTACAGGGTAAAATAGCAAACAATGGCAAAATTTAGACAACTACAAAGGATACCAAACAAAGACAAACACAGAAATGAAGACGTGATATGACTGTGAAAACTATGGAGGGCTGAGGTGGGGGAGAGGGCAGTTAGGTGGTGGATGGATGTCAAGGGTGGAACTGTGTTTTTGTCAGGACTTATTTCACATATAGACACGTGTGACTTATACTTCCAGTGTTTTCCTTACTCTTGTGTCTCAGTGTGAGGTGATGCATGTTGACGGGTCCTTCAAAATGCAAAACTAGACGTACCTGTCTAAAAGCCATATCTGTTACTGCATGTGTATGTATGTATGTGTGTATGTATGCATGTATGTGTGAGTATATAGTATATTTGTCCCATGCATAGGGGTCACAATAATTCAACTGGCATGACTTTGATACCACTGCTAAAGATTGTTTTACAAACATTTAATATTTCCATCAAATGTGTTCTAGCAGTCAAAGTCACCTCTTGGCACTGCAAACGTGAGCAGGCAGGCAGGTAATGCAAACAATAACCAGGGGTGTCGCCAAAGCAACTAGCACTGAAATCTTAAAGATGATAACATTAAATTTGGTCATTAAAGAATTGTGACCCAGAAAAAAACAAAAACAAAACGATGATGATGAATGACCCTATGCTGTTATCCATAACTTTGTGATGAATCATAATACTGTGCTAATTTATCGGTTGGGATCTACTTTTTAAAACAAATTTCAATACGGTCAGATTTTTAAACAAAATCTAATGTGCATCAGTGGTGCTCCATCTTAAGGCACTTCACTGGATTAATCACACAGTTGCTGCTTGGTATCAAGCAATTTCTCAAGTCCCATTTCATTTAATCTCGTCTTTAAACTGTTGCCAGGAGCCACACGTGGAACTATTTCACTTACAGACAGCAGTGGTTAGTATCTCAAACCCTCTACTCCATTATTTCGGGGTTTTAAGCTGCAAATAATTACATGTGTGGGCACTGTTACTTTTTGTTGCCTTTAGTTTGGTCTGCTTGGCCACATTAAAACAATGTAATGTCACTTACACAATGCCATTCATTCAGACTTGTGTAGCACCAAATAACTGCACTGGCACTCCTCTAGGAGAAGAAGGTTTAATAGGTATAAAAAGCTGCATGTTGACATTGGATAACCATCAGTTCCTGATGCTTGGAAAACCAAACTTTACACAGCAAATAAAAGACTCTTGTGTTCAACAAGAAAATCTCTGCACACAAACCCCAGTCAGCTTGTCATTGGGCAGTGTGAACCTGTGTCACCCAAATACTACAATACAACACTGTACTTATGATACTCAGCATTGGTATCAAAGTCAAGTTTCTGGTAGGACGACACTCTTCCTGTATGTTGTGTATGCATTGAATTGGTCTGTACCTCCACTCTCCAGCATACACTGCTGAGTATAATAGAGCATCTAAGAGAAATTATAGTTGCAGTTTGACCGTATGTTTGTGCAAATCTACTGTATGTGAGTGTCTGTTTTTGTGTCAAGGAAGGAAATAGAGACTGTTTATGTTGGCTTGTAAGGCCATCTAGCTGCACTTGCAGGACTTGACCTTCATGTTGGAGAGCTGCTCTATTTTGGGGGTCTTGCCAATGTAGTAGAGGATGGTGAGGGGCTCCAAGTCCTGAGAGACGCAGCAGGGTGATGCCGAAGCTTCGGGGTTGATGGTGTTATACAGGCCTAACACCTAAAACACAAGAATTAGAGCCATTCTGTGAAGAAAATACGACTTAAAGTGATATCAAACAAACATTCATACTCAACCCCACAGATTGTTTAACCTTTGACCCCGTTCCTCATACACTACCTTGGAATGCTGGGTATCGGCGCTCCACAAATATGGACAGGCCCCGGCACAGAAGTTGGCCTCATAACCTTTTGGCTCATGGATCCATCTCCAGCCCAGGTCCTTCTTAAAATCGATATAGAGTGACCGTAAACAGCAGTTGTCTTGAACGTTTCTATAAAGAGATGAATGGGGAGAGGTGAATTGTAATGGAGTAAGAACTGAGTGTCTATGTCACAATGGTGTCACAATGGTGCATACAGTTCATTATAGACTGAGGGTGAAGACAGGATCATACAAATCCTATTTACAGGGCGAGGGCCCATGTCCAAAGTGGCCAGCTGGGAGCGCTTCAGACTGTTTTAGAGGTGCAGTGTTTTTTTTTTCAGCTAATATGCTTTGGTTGCATCTGGTTGCTATGATATGGAATATCTGCAGAAGTAAAAATGTTAGCGCATGCTCTGCATGAAAGGAAGGCTGGAGCATGTAAGAAGAGAGGACAGCATTATTTCTTATTAATTCTTATTATTATTCTTATTCTCCTCCATTGGTGTTGTTCAGCACTTGTAGCCTAGATAAGTGACGGTTGGTCTTTGTGGTATTTGTCCCACCCCTTCTCCACTGTGATCGGATGGCAAAACGACAGTTACAAATGCAGCGTTCTATCCAAAGTTTAACATTTTTCAACTCGCTGTCACCAGAAAAAACATCAAAAATGCAGCGCTCATGGCAGAATTGACACTCATCACCTCATCACATTGCTGCCGTTTGTAGTGTAAATACGCAGTGCTCCCATTGCAAATAATTAAAAAAATATGCTGACCTCAGGAAAAAATGCTTTGCCCCTAAAGACAAGGCCGCTAAATCCAACCATATTTTATTATACTAAAGCTACTTACTGAGAGGGAACATGGTGACACAAAAATTATGTAGTACTCCCTGATAGTAACAACTGTGTGTATATGCTCTTTATCGGTGCATTTGGTTGGTTATTTATTAGAGCTGCATTGTTTTTTCTTGCTCAGAGCAGGACTGTGCTGGACTGTCTCTACTGCGTAACAAAGCACTTGTTTATACAAAGTTTATTATTATTGACGGCGTTGCGTGTCTAAATTGCACAAAAACACTCCACAACAACACACCTGCCAAGTGTGAAGTAGATTGGATAAACAGCTCTCAAGATATGAGTGGCATACCCACATACCCACAGACAGAGATTCTTTGCTTTATCATTAGATGAGTGAAGGTTCCTTCATGACTACAGCTAACCAAATAAATGTACAAATATAAGATCATGATTTGATTTCTGCAGCCCATAAAATTAAGGAAGTCTGCCTCACCCTGCCTTAAGGAGCTACGAACACAGATGAATTTCATTACTATGCCTTTTGAAGGAGACAAATATTTAAATGGTCTGGAGTGTGAATTCCAGTACCTAGAGCAGTAGGCAGCATCCAGGGCTCTCTTAGATCGATGGCTTGTGTGCTGAGACTGGGACTGGGACTGGGATTCCAGCCGGTACGACGGCAGCAGCATGAGGAGAAGGTGTGGAGCCCGAGTGCTGTGCCGCCGTTTCTTAAACACCTTCAGGTCAACAGCATGGATGAAGCTGTCATCAATACCTGGACACATAAACGACATCAATAAGCTGCATCTTATATGCAAGTATTTGTGTTAATTAACAGATCAAAACATTTATTCTGATAACCATTTGTCAATTTATAGAAGCTTGAGACATTAACATGCTTCAAAGGAAGTGCTCGTGAAAGCAAAACAGTGCCTGCGACCCCCTCCCCCATTCCTCTGCACTATGGCAGGCTGTTCACCCTGACTTCACCCTGCCTTCGTACTTGGCCATCAGAGCAGCTATAAAGCGGCGCTGTGAGGCTGTACTCGGGCACAGTGGCTTTGTTAGTGTCGCCATGCTAACATGTTCACAGCGGCGAATGTTTAGGTGGTATATCAACCACATCATTAAACATCATCATAGATTAGCATGTTAGATGGCCAACAATTGTTAATTAGCAGTAACAAGTTAGTTTTGCAGATATTTGGTGAAGAACCAAAGTATTGGACAAATTAAAGTGTTGACATAATGACAGCGGTAGACATTTATAACATTATAGTTTGCTTGTTCCTGTCTTGGCTTAATACTGCATGTTACTCCATGTTTCCTGCCATCCATTGTTAGCTGTTTGTCATGCTGCTGTACCTCCTCTTTATGTTCAAAATTCTGCAATGAGGTGCATTGCACATGTACTTGATTTACTGTAAGTGGAGATCCAGATACCTGGATGTTAGGATTCAAATGCAGATGAACTTTAAGAGTTGCTGCTGACACAGCAAAATTGATGCCACAAAGGCTGATGCTGATGTTGGGTCAGAGTGGCAGAATAAAATGGCTTTGCTCAGGTGCTCAACACAGGAGCCAACCAGGGGTCTGCCCTGGGGCCTCTTACCAGTTGGTTCATCCTGATTAGATACCACTACCTTAGCTGCCCCCTTTCGATGCAATGGAGGAGCAGCTCTACTCCAAGCTCCCTATGGAGTTCTGAGCTCCTCACCCTAGGTACTGACTTGGACTTTCATCACAAAGCATATCCATTGCTTCACTGGTCCAAAGCCTGGACAGAATCTGCATTGTTCCTCCTGGATCTGAGGTTCGGTCAGAGCCTCCTTTCCAGCCCCCTAGAATAAACTTTCCCGGGGATGCTGTCCATCCTGATAATTGTAGCACACCCTCCAGTCCCCCTTTTTTAATATCTATATCTATATATATATATATCTATATCTATATATATATATATATATATAATTCACTATTTAAAACAAAATGTGTATTAATATTTACAGTGATAAATGAAACTTGGTGAAAATGAATTTAAATGTGTTAAAATATTATAGAAATTAAAAAAAGGAAAATATATAAAATGAACATTATTATCATGTTGGACATTGAGTAAGAACAAGTTAAAAAATAAAAGTGAAAAATAAACGTTTCACATTGAAATCTCCACTATGTAATGTTGTGTACCTGTTTATATATTGCACACTCTTATTGTAAAAATTACAATTCATAATTTTTTTTTAATTTTGGAGAGCCAAAAGAGTCCAAATACATTTGCAT
The DNA here is from genome assembly GCA_947000775.1 of Pterois miles. Classification (NCBI taxonomy): domain Eukaryota; kingdom Metazoa; phylum Chordata; class Actinopteri; order Perciformes; family Scorpaenidae; genus Pterois; species Pterois miles. The sequence continues at coordinate 479,515 of CAMQGK010000481.1, read as the reverse complement.
AAAGCAAGCATTTTTGCCCACTCTCATGTTGCAAATAGTATTGAATAACTGATAAATCTCCATTTAAGGTACAATTTGAACAACAACAATTAATATCTGAGTAATGGCCATTGTGACGTGCTCTGGGTTGACCGTTATGTTGTTATTCTTGTACGTTGCTGTGCTGTGGTCTTCCCTTTCGTTCTCTCTGTTTGGTTTACTGTCCCTCCACTCAGAGATGACATCACCTGCTCTCCTGAGGGGGATCCCCTTCAGGGCAACACCTCCAGACAGCCCTCAGGGGAAAGAGCTGTGACCAGGTCACTGTGGGCAGTGATTTAACATCAGCTGTGACCAGGTCACTGTGGGCAGTGATTTAACGTGAGCTGTGACCAGGTCACTGTGGGCAGTGATTTAACGTGAGCTGTGACCAGGTCACTGTGGGCAGTGATTTTACGTGAGCTGTGACCAGGTCACTGTGGGCAGTGATTTAACATCAGCTGTCCCACTCTGTGCCACTTGTTAACTAGTGTAACTGTGTATAGATCCAACTGGAGTCAGTTGATCTTGGTGTTGTATGTTAACTCCTATGAGGGACTTGTTCTGTGTTTTCCTTACTATGGGCAATCTTGTGATTAATTATGATTATTATTTTTAATTGATTGACAGTTTTTAACTATCTGCAATCACGGCAGGGCCCTGCGCTCTTCAGGACAGCTTCTGTTAGACGTCCTCAGGGCAAAATGCAAACCGTGGGGTGAACGCTCTTTCTCCGTCGCTGCTCCCAGACTGTGGAACAAACTGCCCCCCGATATTCGCACCATCACCGAAGTCGGCCTTTTTAAATCAAAGTTGAAGACCCATTTTTTTTAGACTGGCTTTCAACACTGACTAGGGCAGCCTTGTCTTGTATTTCTTTTTATTCTATATGTATTTATTTTTGTTGGTCCCATTTTATGTACTTTTTAAAGGCTTTTAGCGCTCTGCAGCACTGGAGCACTTTCTTATAGAGTTTTGTTTTAATGTTGTGTTCTTATGTATCGTTTTATGGCTTTGTTGTAAAGCACTTTGGGAGTCTTTCGGCTATTGCAAAGCACTATACAAATAAACTTTGATTGATTGATTGATTGATTGATTGATTGATTGACTCTCTTGTTACAGTTGATTACTGCTTTTACAGTGACTTTCTCCTCGGGGTTTTGGCTGTGGTGGCTGCCTGTTGTTTCAGAATTATCTCTCTGACATGTTTGCAGTGTGTCAAGATAGGTAATATTCAGTCCTCTTTTCTCCCTATTACAAAGGGAGGTAATTATGGTTCTGCCCTTGGACCGGTCCGTCTCATGTAGATAACACAATCCTTTATCCCTGTTTTATATCTGTTTTAGTATATGTAACTATATATTTATGAGCTGTAGGCTTATGTACCCATAATGGACCTGAATAAATGAGATAGTGGTGGAAAGGAGTGTGTGGGTATTTGGCTGGACCAGATAGAGGAGCAGGGATATGGGCTCTGCTTCTATGGTGTGAAACTGCTTTGTCAGTCCGTGTCAGTGATTAAGGTTTGTGACGCTCAAGCCATTTTCCTGCTGTGTCCCCCGATTTCCAGATCTCCTGGAGCTCCCACCCATACACACAAACCCGACCCCCGACCCCTCATCCAGTCCAGCAAATGAATTAAAAGGTTGCGAAGTAAAAGTGAGCAGCTGCCTACAACTGATGTCTCTACACCTTACTGGTGTTAATGGAGAATGTGCATACTGCTCAATCACAACAGTAGGAACCAATGGGCTTGGAGCTGAGAGACTAGGTAGGGACGTCAGATAGTATGACAGTTTTGCCCAATCGCTTTGGCTCATTTTGTGATACAAACTTAGCATTCTCTGAACTGTTAGACCAATTGCCTCAACTGTTTCAGGTGACATCCCACCTCTATAGCATGTCTGCAAAAAGCAGTAACTCACCTAAAATACTTCATTCATGTTTCAAAAGCCAGTTATTGTGTCAGTAAGCTGGCCAGTAGCACCAAAATTAAAAGTTGTTTTGTCATCAATTGAGACATACTGCTCAACATGTTTAGATGTTTTTTCACAATCAACCCTGGAAATGTTTCTTACATACAAATCTCTGTTTTATTCTGCTGTTTGTTGACAGACAACACCAGAATATAAGTTGTGTCTAGCAAGAAGTGTATCACACTGAGCTGTTCCCAGTTCACCAGTATGCCAAAGCCAATAGTGGTAGTTACACAGAAAAAGAATATGCACATGTGTATGTAAATAGTGAATTTAGCTGTGTAGCAATGGGTTACATTTACTGTAAACAAGACATTCACTTCTAATCTCTCTTATAAATTAATATACAGTGAAGAGGAATTTTGCCACAAAATGACATATATGAAGAAAAACAACAATCCTGCAACAATGAAAGAAACTTGCGGTAGTTCAGTTAAAAAAACAACAAATTGCTCCTGCTTGTCATAGATATGTATGATATGGGACCTGTTGATATTAATATGATATGTAGCTTATAGAATAATAAAGAACACCTATCCTTGAACATGCCTTAACAATTTTCTGAATAAAATAACCTGCAAACCGTGCCTCCAGCTCCTCACTCTTGTTGGGAATAATGTAGTTATTTGATGGTACAAACGTGCAGCATGGGCAGTGGAGGCTGATCTTGAATCCACTGTTTCTGTCTGTGGAGAAACGAAAGTCACAACGAAGGGATGCCACAGTGTAACAATGAAAAAATGCTGAGCAATGTGCTCCAGTGAGGGAAAGATTCTGCACTCACCTCTGTGGTTTAGCCATTCATTCACTGCCTCTGTCACGTCAAACGACAGCCACTCTCCCTCTGTTTGTGTTTGAACCACCTTGCTGTCTATATATCGCTGTGTTGGAGATGTCAGGTCTTTGTGTCCTAAAATCTGTGCACAAACAGAGGCATGAAAGGTCAAAACCATGAAACAAATGATATTTTATTACTTTTTTTTAAATGTCTTAAAATTGCTTTGTTTGGACAGTAGAGAATGCTGGCACACAGTCAGATTGCACTAAATAACTGTACTAGGATGCTTTTAGTAGTCTCAGAGGAAAAAAAGAAATACCCAACAAGTCCTACAATCAAAATGGATCATCTGTAATCGCCTTCCAAAATGACCCATATGAGTGTTCTCCCACCTCTGTGGTTAAGATTTGATTAGGGTTAGGAACTCCGGTTTCCTCCCACAGTCCAAAGACATGCAGTTTAGGTTAATTGATGACTCTAAATTGCCTGTGGATGAATGTGAGCGTGAATGGTTGTCTGTCTATATGTTGTCTGTCTCTATGTGCCCTACGATGGACTGGTGACCTGTCCAGGGTGAACCCCGCCTTCACCCAATGCCAGCTGGGATCGACTCCAGCCCCCCACGACCCCTAACGGGATAAGCGGTTGAAGATGGATGGATGGATGGATGGATACTGTATTCATTCATAGAGCCCTGTAAGCCAACACTGTCCTGCATATATTTCAGAATAAAAGCCTTGTGTGAACAAATAAAGGAGTTCTGCCCACAGAAAAAAAAAAAAATGATGGAATGCTCTCATTTCAGATCGGTACGGTGGTTAACACTGATGCCTCACAGCAAGAGGCTCGCAGGTTCAAACCCAGCTTAGGGCCCCTCTGTTTTCTCTGGTTTCCTCCCACAGTCCAAAGACCTTCAGGTTAGGTTCACTGTTGAGTTAAATGTCCCGTAAGCATGAATGTGAGAGCGAATGGTTGTCTGCCTCTATATGTCAGCCCTGTGATAGTCTGGTGACCTGTCCAGGGTGTACACTGCCTTCACCCAGTGTCAGCTGGGACCCTGAATGGGATAAGTGGTTACAGATAATGGATGGATGGATGTTCTCATTTAAGCTTAATGATACTTCAGCGTTTTACATCCAAACGGGGCTGCTGAATGAAGCCCGGGTAATATTTCAACCGTAGTCTAAGGTTTAGCAAATGCATGCACAATTAATACACAATACATAAACATAGAAGACGGACAAGCAGCCACAGTAGGTTTGGAGGACATTTGGTTGAAGTCTAGCAGCCTGCTCGTTTCTCTCTGATTGATTGGCCAGGTCTGGGAGGGGAAGTGAGAGCGTAACCAGATGCTGGACAGACCTCTGCTATTCTGCTGTCCTTCAGAACCACGTGTTTATGTTGGCTCAACTCTGCCTAATGTGTAAAACACAATTCCTGCCGCTTTCATTGTGATCTCATGTTAGGACGGGAGTGGGAAACGTGACAGAAGACACACTGAAGCTCAGCCACAAACGGGACATAGAGAAAAAAATCATAGGTATATGTTGGTAATGAAGCAGTTTTTATGATGTGGTGTGTTCAGGAAAATATTAAAATAAGTGGCAACAAGGAAGGAAATACTGTATATGTAAAAGCCTTTTAACCAACAGTTTAATATGATCAATACCCTCTATGCATAACAAAGAATCATTAGCACAGTGATAATCACTGAAGTGTCTAGCCATGGGGTAATTCCTGACCTATATCTATGCAGAAAAAGTCCTCCTCATATGGACAAGACAGGCGGTAAATGACATAAATAGTATCACAGTTAATGAAATCACTTTGTTCATAGGTTTAGTTAGGTATACTATACGGTATAGTTTGCACAAGATTTCCACAGTGAGAGCAATATATGCATTTTAAGGTGGCCTCAGCCTGTTCAACAAAATCAGTCCTTTGATACAGGATAACTGGGTTGGATCAGAGCACAGGATAGGTGAGCTTTAAAGGATAGATTGTACATTTTGTTTTAATGTCTGAAAACAAGACTCACATGTGTGACCATATGTGTACATTGATGTTTGGTTGCTGTGAAAATTCCTGTCTTCATACTGGCCATTAAAAAGATCATCAAAAGATTGTCATTTCATAGTTAGGTTTGTGTGTGTGTGTGTGTGTGATGAATGTGTACAAGGTGCATGCTATCAGGTCTCCCTCTCTGTACCCATCCTCCCTCACACATTTCCAGGCGCTGTGTTTGCGTGAGAAAATCTCTGTTTGGAGCTGTGTTTAGCCCAGCTGTCATCTCCTTGTCTGGATGTAAACATAGCATGGGAACTGGCTGGTGCAGACAGGCTGACAGACAGCCAGGGGTGACTTCAGGGCCAAATCACTAATGTGGAGTGACCAGACTTCGTGGTTTGTCTTTCACCCAGACGGTGTCTCCAACCTGGACAAAATTTCATCTGAGCTACACAATTTTGAGTAGAGACAAAACACGTTGAAAAATAATGTATGAAGGCCCAGACAACAATAAGTTCCTTTGAGGAAAAGTGTCTACAGGACTCCTAAACTGTCAGTGTGTCATGACAGGGCTAGCCCTGTAATTAAAGGGGGTTAAAGTAGTGAATGTGTTAAATCATCATTGTCACAGCCTCTTATGCTCCCTCCTATAATAACGCCTCCTTTCTGATCCCACTCCATGCTCAAATGTGCCACAGCTGCACCAAGTTAGAGATCCTGATGAAAACGCCTACGCTCCATGCATATTGGCATGTGAACATGCGTGTGCATGAACGTATGGTACACTTAAGGGTCCAGGTTTGGAGGTTTGAAAATATGGTGACCATACGCTTATGTCAAACCTTCACTGTGTTAGAAACAATACTTCGTGGACCCTTATGAACAGTACTTGCTTTAAGTATAGAATGTGCACAACAGTTAGTTGGTGTGAATACTGGAAACCTCTAAAAAATGAATTATTCTGCCTCATTATTCGTCATCTAACAGTCAGAAGCACGACTTGAGAGGCAGATCCAAAAGTATACAAAAAGGCTTTACTGACAAAAATGGATTCGGTACACGGGCAGGCAAACAAATCCAAAAGGGCAGGTAGCGAAAACACAAAAATCGATCAAACTGGGAAGACATCAGAGACAAGGAAATTCTGGAGCACTCTAACATGGATGAAGACGAGCTGGCGACGAGGGGAAGACAGCACACACTTTAAATACACTGGGAATAGGGGAGGAACACAACACAGGTGGAAACAATCAGAACCGATAAGGGAAAGTAGGTCAGGGCTGTCACTCAGACAAACGGAAGGAAACACAGCGGCAGGAAGTCAGACAATCTGAAACAAGAGGAGAACAAGGGTGAGACAGTAAAACAGGAAACAGACAAACTATCACCAAAATAAGAGGAGCACCTAACTTAAACCCTGACAGGCATAACACCACCTCCTTCCGGTAGAAACTCCATTCAAACATCAAAAGTTCAGCTCAATTAGCAATAGTATTTTATTACTTTTCTCATTAAAACCTTTCATACTTTCAGAAATACTCAACATTTTCTGCCAAATTTATTCTATTCAAATGAATGGACAGCATGTTCAAATTTGATAAAAGTCATGCATTTTCAACTGCTATCTGCTCATTCACACTTTTACATGAGTAAGTTAGAGACAGACAGACAGAGTTACAGACAGACAGACAGAGTGGAGAGGAGGTTTAAAATCTCCTTAAAAATCTCTTTAACTTGTTCTCATTCCCACAATCTTCACTTTTCATACATAATTTCAGGTCACAATATTCACAAAAGTTTAAAAAATTATTGCTATGGAAGCAAACAGAGCCTCAGGTGCCTGAGAGTGACAGGATCTCCAACCAGCTGCTGCATAGCATAAGCACTCATGTTAACGGCCACCAAAAAACAGCCAACAGTACCAGTTTTCTAACACAATTAAGGCTTACAATGACATCTTTTCCAAAATAAATAAAAACTCACTGTATGTTAACAGGAAAGTAGGGCTATATGCATTTTTTTTCAAAATAAAAGCCCCAGAGAGTAACTATCTTAACAGGGAGCTCAGAATGAGGCTTTCTCTTCAAAATAAGAGACCCCAACCTTCACTATATGTCAAAATAAAGGTGCTCTTGTTAAGGTTTAGACCTCAGCAGATGTTTCATCCTTAATTCAACAAAGACAATGAAAGGAAACCAACTAATTCTCAGTACGTGGGGCGGCAGTAGCTCAGTCTGTAAGCACTTGGGTTAGGACGCGGAAGTCATGGGTTCAAGGCCCCCATGGACCAAGACCAACTGGTTGCTGGAGAGATGCCAGTTTACCTCTTGGGCACTGCCGAGGTGCCCCTGAGCGCCTGTGCGCCCTGGGCGCTTGTCAGGAGCAGCCCCCTCACTCTGACATCTCTCCATTGATGCATGTATATGTACTGTGTGAACAACAGAGTGTAAAACTGAATTTCCCCACTGTGGAACTAATAAAGGAATATCTTTCTTTCTTTCTACTTATTTAGGTCCTTGCTCTCACACTTTTATTTGAACATCTTTCATTGCTTACTCTATGTTTTGCATCCCTCCCTCAACCCACTTTTCCATCTATTCATACTGCTTGAGCTGCATTTTCATGCACTTTCAACTTGTCATGGATTCATACTCCAAGTGCTGTATCTCCCACAGTTTTCACTTTACTTACATCATTTCATCATTTTATCAAAAAATGATGGGAAAATGTGTCCCTTTTCCTGTTCTTTTGGAATCAGACTTGCACTTTTGGCTCTGGCAGTGGTGATACCGCTGTACAAGGCTGGGCAGGAGGGGAGATGGATGGGTCTAACAAACACAAGGCTTCATTCCAGAGACCACCGTTCACGCCCCATCACTTTCATGGTACAGTCAGCTGCTGAGTTTCTTTTTCACTTCACAAACAAAGTATTTTTAAGCACAACCATGTAGTTTTTACTAAACCTAACTTAGTGGTTTTGTTACCTAAAGTGATGCCAAAGGTAACTGTAGTGGTTTTGATGCCAATTATAAAATGATGCCAAGGAGCATCACAAAGCAGTGGTATGTAAAACACGTAATCTGCAACATACCAGTGAAACCAACGTCGTTACAATATTACCAAATTAATCAGATATCTTCCACAGTGATAAAAAAAAAAAAAACATTCATTTTGGACCCGTCAAACTTTTTTTAGATGATTAATTGACAATCATATCATACAATATTTTCTTTCTTTTTTTTACAATATTAAGAAACGCCATATCTGTTTTCGGCACCTTTCTAAAAGCTATGTATTATTTAAACAATAATCATTTGCCTGTATAAAAATGTTATCAGTAAGACCTTTTACTAGCTCACAGGACGGTCTTATCTCATGGTAATGCGGATAAATAGCATTTTAAGGACATTCCACATGTCATGATAAGGTATTTTAGGCTTTTTGTGTGCCATTATAAGCCACAAGATTAACATTGTGAAGTGGCTTTTCACATGTCATTTAATGCCTTACTGGAAAATGTTTGCAATTATGTTTAGGACACAAAATTACAGTTTAGGAAAAACATAATGGTCAGGCTTAAAATACTGTAACTACGAAAACTAAGTAAAATATCCCATAATATATACCATACCAATATACCATATCAAAATGTGAAGGACAGGTAAGGTCTGGCTTCACTCTTGTCATAATTCACCTTATAATCTGAGAAAATCACAAATGCTTCAGTCAGTTTCATCACCTGTAGGACTGACTGACCAGGCCAGAGGCCGACAGAAGCTCCCCTGGGAATTTTGTTTGTTACAGATAAGTTATATTTTGATGCTTTTGATGTGCTTGAGTACATATCTTTATCAACTGAAAGACAGTTGTTTACTTCTACAATGAGCAATCTCTTGTGATATATTCCTAGTTACTATTATTTATTTAAGCATGTGTCGGTCATAATCAGTTGTGATTTTATAGTGATATTATTATACTTGGACTATGTGTCTACTATCGCAGGCCTACAATACAATACATTATAGGGTTAATTTGGTGTGTTTGAACATTTGCCCATAGTGTAGAAAGTGTTTTCCTGTGTTATTTGTAGCTTATAGTATCGCCCTATAATATCTTATAGGATACCTTTAGCCTGGAGTCAACATTAGCCAGCCAGACAGGCAGGTATTCATGCAGACCTGAGGTGGATGAGCTCTTCATTCAGGTTTTAGGATCAGAGTCTCAGTCAGGACATTCCTACATATTATGCAGCAGGATTAAGAGACACATTCTGAATTTCTACAACAAATAAAAGATAGCAGGAGATATGTTTGGCTCTTCCCCCAAGAAAATATGAAGAAGATCTACCTTTATTAGTCCCACAGTGGGGAAATTCAATTTACACTCTGTTTAACTTATACATGGTACATGCACACAAACACACACACACATGCAGTAATGGAGAGGTGTCAGAGTGATGGGGCTGCTCCAGACAAGCGCCCCAAGCAGTTGGGGGTTTGGTGCCTTGCTCAGGGGCACCTCGGCAGTGCCCAAGAGGTAAACTGGCACCTCTCCAGCTACCAGTTCACACTCAGTTTTTGGTCCATGTCGGGACTTGAACCGGTGACCCTCCGGTTCCCAAGCCAACTCCCTACAGACTGAGCTACTGCCGCCCCCATGGTATGAAGGTTTCTGACATTAAACTATGCAGTTTTATATTATTTTGGACCATTACTATACCTACAGAACAATCAAAAAGCCTTAAAGAGAAAACTTACTATAGTTTAAAAAAACACTGAATGACGTCCACATATCACTGCCTTCATTTGAACATTTAACTCTTCTGAAAACACACATTCACACCCCTCCCAGGTCAGGGATGCTGCTCTGCAGTGCACTCGATTTGCATGTGTTAACTGGTGGCTGTGACAAGGAGCATCAGGGGTGTGTGGTATCGCAAAATTAAGTCAAATCCAGTTGTTGGGTGTTACAATACAATCACAAACGAACATTTCTGAATTGAAGTAAAATATAAAATCTGAAAAATAAATAGAAAAAAGGTCACCACCTGGAGTCTATCTGTGAATGTGCCTGCAGACACTTCTAATGCTCTTCTAATCCTCTCACTTCAAATCTGGTCAAACTCTTCAATAAACTATCGGATATGAATATTGGCCTCTGCACATGCCACTGGCTCAGGAGCTTCCTATGGAGAAGGCAACAGAGGGTTAAGATGAACAACAACCCTGACTCCTCCACCTCTATACAAAGCACTTCACTTTCTACTACAGCTCAGCCACTATTGTTAAATATGCATGTAATACAACCAGAATTGGATTCATAACCAACAATGAAGACCGGAAACAAGAGCAGCTAGTTCACCACTTGGCGCCTTGATAACCTCCAGCTAGTAAAACACAAGAACTCATTATAGATTTCAGGCACAGACCCCTTCCCAAATCTCCATATCTGTCTCAGGAGAACCCATAATCATCACAGTGTCACAGCAGTTTGTGAAATGGTTACGAAATTTTACCTATTTGATACAGAAAAATTCCCTTTTTTATGACACTCAGCACAACAACACATGATGTACATGTCAATTTTCGCTCCAGTCTTTTCAAAATAAGGTTAGGTTTAAGAATAGATTGAGTTAGTTAAGTTTAGGCAACAAATTACATACGTTTAAGAAAAGATCATGGTTTGGATTAAAATGACGCTGGAAGTGACGTAGCTTCCCCTCCGGGGGTTAATAAAAGTTCATCTTATCCATATCTTATCCTCATCCATAAGTTTGGTATGGCAGCATGGATACTCACACATGCAAAAAACTGCAGCATATAGTCAAGTAGTCATGTGTTTAATGTAATCCCGACGTCTGTGTTGTGATGTTCCTGATACTCTTGTTGAGCTTACCCACCACGCTGCGACCTTGGTCCTGTTGTCATTATTAAATGATTGATTGATTGATTATAAATGGATTCAAAATACTTGCTGAATCTGAACAGTGAAAATGACGTCAACTTTGCATTTTTAGGCCCTGCATACCCATGAGCCTCAGCTGCCATTACTATGGTGTGCATTTGAGCTGTGACTAATCCACACACACAACACATCATCACTGGGAACAAAACACAGGAAATATGGTTTATGCTGCAGATTGGGTTATCACTTTTCTGAAGTGGGTAACCTCATAAAATGTATAGAATTGCTTAAAATAATCGTTCCTGAAATAATTAATATTCTCAGCGAAAGCAACATCATTTTAAGATGAGTGATTAACATTAAAACACATTAAACAGTTTTTCAGTATAAAACCTTTCAACAAAAAATTCAACTGGATGCCATCAGAATGCAAATGATTGGATATGTTTCTGAAACTAATGATAACCTGTCTTATAGTGGCAGCATGTACTGTATATGGAAATCAAAATGGGTCCCAAGACCAAGTCCTGTCTGAGAGATAGGAGGAGAACCATTTAGATGCAGTCCCCGACATGCCCACAAGGTGGTTTAGCCTGTTTCTGGAGTGACCCAGTTCTCACAGGGCAAAGTTGGCATGATTGTAAAGTCCAAGACAAATAAAAGTAGCTTAAAGCCCTTAGAACAATTACCACCAGCTAGCCTAGCTCCAGGCTCCAGGCTAAGCATGAACCTGGTTAAAGTAGCTACAGTTGAGTCGGGTAGTTAAAAATCCAGACAGCCCGTAACTAAAATATGATACTGCGTTATAGTCCGTACATAAAATAGCAGAATTGAACACTGTGTGTCATAAAATTCTAGATTAACACTGGATAAAATCTTAATTCTTGACAGAGCTTCTGCCCAACAGTGAGGACGTGTCACAGATACTCTAGAAACTAAATAAACCACTAGAAAGGGTTAACCCTAACCTAACCCTAAATCAGGTGCTAAACCCTCTGCTATGTTTAAATGTGTGATTACAACATAAAAGTCAAAAAAATAGCAGAAAGATACAAAAGTACAATATGTCCCCTATAAAAAGCAAGTAAAAATAAAGTTAAAGCTGAGCCTGAATAAAAATAACTCAAGTAAATCAGTGTTGGGATTCCTGGCAGCTGCTGATATCAGCCCAGTGAAAGGTGTGTGTACCTGGTAGAGTTCGATGCGCTGCTCAGACACTCGGGCCCCGTGGTTTTGAAGACGGAAGATCCTGAGCTCAGCCTTCACCAGGTTGGAGGCATTCGTTTCCATGGAGGACACATCAAACGTCAGCCGCCTGAAGTAAGGGTTGAAGTCATCTCTCCGTCGAGAGATGACATCTACAAAAAAGGAGAGAGAATGGCTGATTGAGGATGCGTATATGACAGAGGACACTGAGGCACTGAGCCACTGTTCTTATCTCATTATTAGGTTCAACAGGCTTCTGTCAGAGTAGACCCACTCACTGTTTTAATCACACTCTTGACCATGTTTGGCCAAACATACATTTTAAAGATCATGTAGCTGCGCTACACATATTGACCATCATCTTTTCCTGTAAAATATCTGGTGTAATCTGGAACACCCCCTGTCATCACTGTCACATCCCTACTCAATACTTGATTACATGCCATCAGACAAAAGTTTGTACACTTTGTTGGTACTAAACACTTAACAAACACTCACAAAACTTGGCGCGTGCACCAAATCAGTGAACACTGGGAGAAAATACAGCAGCTGGGTTCATGCACATTTAGCAGGCTCCATACCTCCCCTGAATGCGTGGAAAGCCTTAGGTGGATATTCACGAAATTTGATACTCATATTGCTCTCATTATTTCAGACATACATGTACTGTATTTGCCATTGGCTTTCATTAGCTCCACCCACATTAAATTGTGAAGCTTTTGGCCATGGCAAGGCAGACAATTTGCATGTTTTACCATAACACAGGAAGCTCTTGTAGCTGGACTTTACATTGCCAAATCTGCCAAAATTTCACATGCTGGATAAGATAATAATCCAAGCCTGAAGACATAAGATAAGATAAGATAAGATAAGATGAAGCTTTATTAATCCCCAGAGGGAAGAGGGACATCTACATCTCCATATTGAGTTATAGTCATAGTGCCACCTACTGACAGGATGTCAGCCTTATGTGACAAAATTCATCCAGTTTACACAAGATTCCCAAATTTCCCTCCAGGGATTCATAAAGGTTCATCTTATCTTATCTTATCTTATCTTATCTTATTTACATGGTGTCACCCACACATGATGTACAGCATCACAGTGTTTAAATAGTGTGTGTTCTCTAGTGTCACAAAGTAGACACAGAAAGTGGTACAAAATTTGTAAAAGTTCATTTCCAGCACCACACAAGATATACCATCTGCCCACTGTAGTGCATTGTCAGACGGTTCCAGAAAGGCACAGCTGTGCCAACCAACGCCCCACCAGTACCCCCTATGTGAACAAGGGATGAGGGCCCAGTCATCGCTGCTGGCAGCTGTAATTTTATTATTATTAATACTATTATTGCTGATATTTCTATTATCAATCTATTATATCCACTGCTACTGATTATTGTTATTTGTCCTATTTGTATTGCTATCATAGCTGCTGTGCTATTATTGTGGCTTATAACCCTCCCTCTCTCTCCCTCTCTCTCAACCCAACCAGTCGAGACAGATGGCCGCCCACTGTCACACCTAGTGGATGCTCATGGGGGATCTTTTTTTGGGTTATAGAGTGCATACGTAGAGAGAGACCTGCTCTGAATGAAAAGTGACAAGGTAACCTTTTCATGATTTGACAATATAATAATGAATTGATTGATTGATTTAAATAGTGTATTTAATATTTCCACTATGAAAAAATGCTTGCACTGCACCCAATTGTAGGAAAACCCTGGTATTTATCATGGCATCATGCTGCATGAAATGTTGGTCATCTAAACAAACATAGGTAAAATTATATAATGAACATCAAAAGAATATCAGGGTCATGTCCTGTATCTTACTTGTATATATATATATATATATATATATATATATATATATATATATATATATATATATATATATATATATATATTATATATATATCTCATGATAATAAATAGATCATGAGATGTAAAAACTGTGGAGTGCGCCTTTAAAGATCAGTTTGAATGCTTGATATTACTATTAGACATTTAAAAGGGCCAGTTGAACCTCGACACCCACAGCCAAATAACACCCACTCCCTCAGTACGACAGCAGCCTAGCACAGTAGCAGCAACACAATCCCCCTCATATATTACTGAGAAGCATGTGTGTGGAATTGTTTGACAGGCACTTACACAGCACTGGGGTGACACACTGACAGCCATATGTGCTGCCATGTCTGACAGATGCTGCAGAACATGCACACATGTACAGTATGATACTGGAAACCATGTGTGAGGTGGAGGAGTGTTTGACAGTGTCCCACAGCACTTTGAATTAGGGGGCCTGGGGTCTTAAATTGATGGCTGTAACATAAGGCAGAAGCCCAGGATTAGCAAGACACTGTGGTTTGTTTAGAGAGAGAACACAAACACAGCAGCCAGCCACACACATGGACTGGGACCAGCTGACAAAGGCCAACACAGAAAGAACAGAGAGATTTTTTTCCACACATTTTGAAATGTAGTTTAATATGGCTATTTTCATATATTGCTTTGGTTAAACTGTCTCTTATTAACAACTGTAATGACGATATGAATGAGTGTTAAGCGGCAGTGACAGTCAGATGAGGTAAATGAGGGACAGACCTCTTTCAGACCTTTCCCAATATAACTTTCAGACTGGCACAGTCAGTTTAAAACTAGAGAAAGTGTTTCTCCCATGGCCCATCCAGCATTTCATCAAAATATCAAAACTACATACCACATTAAACCAACTCTGACAGTATGAATATTCCCATGTAATAAAATTAAAAAAATAGCCTAGTCTCCTAAGAGTTGAGTAAGCCAATTGCCTGCAGGATAACTGATGTCCTATGAACACTGGTTATATCCAGAGACATCCTGTAGTGCAGGTTTTGCTTTCTTCTTCACCCTCTGTTACCAAAGTGCCCTCTGATTCATTTACTGGCTGCATCGAAGGCCTTTGCCGGCCTGCCCAGGTTACAGCACAATATCATGAATTGACATTGTTTGATCAAACACGTTCAATGAAAGATTACTGTACTGTATATACTACTTGCAAAATATATTGCATACATTTCTTGAAAACAATCAAAACAAACATTCACAGAGAGGTTAGGTTAGTTAGGGCAGTTAGGGCTATAACTCATACCTCTGTATGAACCTCTTCATTTCACAAAACATATCTACTGTATATTCAGACTCGCAACAGGAGCTGTTGGAAATCATGTAGCATCATTTTCTGGATCCTGAATAGTCTAAAATAAGTCCACGTAAAAGCTCTGTATCTTTTGACGGTCTGCTAATGAATTTAATAGTGTAAAACAACTGAGGTCGAACATTGTTCTCTGACAAAACAACTGAACAAAGCTCAAAGCACTCACAAACCATTTTGATCTATGCCAACTCATAGATGGCCCTACTAAGATAACAGCTTCCTCAAAAACCTAAATTGATCTAATCTTTAGTAAATGACCTGAAAGAATTAGATAATCTCTCAACTTGCTTGCCAGCATGTCAAATCATAACATTACACCTATCTCCAAATCTAATATAAATATATATTAGATATCATAAATGTAAGGCCAAATGGCCTTATGCCAATAGTTTACAGACACAATTAATAGTGTTAAAGAAAAAAATGTTTAAAAATAATTGGAAATAGTTGCAGAAAGAGCAAGCGGTAATGGCTGAGTGATCAGATATGAAGCCTTCTGAAAACAGCATTGAAATCTGGTTTAAGACAAGACAGACTACTCTTTAACACTTAACAAAATAAAGTAAGAATTACGGAAGGCACAGGCACATTTTTTATTTGTGTCATAAATGAAGCGAAAGGAAATGGCAAAATGATATGGAAAATCATTAACCAATTGACAAACAACGACTATAGGCACACTGATGAAAGCCTTAGCACTGGAAATATGTGAAAACCCAACCCATGAGCCTGATGAAATATCTGGTGCTTTTAACAACTATTTTTCTGACTTGGTACAGAACCTGGCACATAGTGTTGGAACTAGAACTAAGGAGATACTTGTTCTTAATCCAGATTACCCTGTTTTTAATATTAGGGGAGCTTCTGAGTGGAAAATCTTCCTGTTAATATTTCCATAAGTCAATTTACACTCCCAAATGTCTGGAGATCTGCAGCTGTGACCCATATTTACCAGTGAAGACTGGTTAACCAACAGAAGTGGCAAAATATGGGCCCAGGAGCATTGTGCCAATGGCATCAAATAATATAGAAAAGTAGTGACAGAGCAACTTGTGGATATTTGGAGCTGTGGACATGCATCACTCAATCCTGTACATTACTTTTTAAAAAAATATCACTTGACTGACACTGCCAACTGTTATCTCACAGGACAAAAGGGTAGCATTCTAAGAGCAGCAGTCTTATTATTATGCAGAGCAGTTGATCATAATGTCCTTCTGTCTAAATTTACATTACATTTTTTTTCTGAAAAAAAAAATGAAATGGATAGAGTCCTATTTGACAATGCAAAGGCGACGCACATGGATTGGAGCTAAGCTCTCCTCACAAATTGACAGATGCCCCAGAGATCTACTCTAGGCCCCTTACTCTTTAGCTGATATGCTAATGACTTTCCTCCTGTATGCCCTGATGTTATGACGTAAATGTATGAGAGTGCCAACACCAAACTGGCACAGATTTTAATGTCTGCAAGGTCCGGTATCTCTGACTGGCTCTCTCAGTCCTGTCTCACATTAAATATTGTGTTGGGGATGTAGATTAAGAGTTAACGATAAGCACTAATTTCAATAAAATGTATATTCATAAATGACACACACACACACACACACACATATATAATTACATTTATATTTATAATAATATTACCGGTGCACCAAATTATGTTAGTACATAAGCTCAAAAAGGCATTAAAAGGCTATCAAAACGAATAATAATTAGCAAAATATTTTTTATTATATTTTTAATTTTTTATATTTTTAAACTATATTATTATTATGATTAGGCATTATTCAATCAATCTTAAATAACAATATTAAACAGACCAGCATGTACTATCTACAAACATTTATTTACAATATAATGAAGGTGAAACACATGATAATTAGTTAAACTTAATAAATAAACAAAAACAATTTGTGTGTGTGTGTGTGTCTGCTCCAATGATTGAAGAGCTGTTCTCTCTCTCTCTCTCTCTCTCTCTGTCACTCGACCACTCACTCACTATGCTTACATTGCACTACTCTTATGCCAGTGTAATACATGTGGATACCTAATGCTACTATAGGTAGGCTTAACAGCCTACCTATAGTAGCATTAGGTCCATATTTTCCCTGATAATGCAACATTGTGAACAACAAATCCAGGCTGAAATCATCAGGACCAGAGCTTGTTGTTACATTATGATGCCTTCAGGCTCTATTCAGTGAAGATGAGCATTGAGCTAACATAAATTCTCATGTTATGATGTGTTCAAACGTAATCTTGTACAAATTTAGCTTTGGTGAGAAACTTGAAAAAATCCAGTTGGCTAAAGGAAAAGTTTTAAAATAGATCCTGGAGAGGTAGAGAATCATGGCACAGGTTTTGATTTTGACTACTAAAAGTCTGTTTGGTGATATTCAAGGATGAAAACTGACAAAACGCTAGTATTATTGCTGCACCAAAAAAAAAAAAAAATAATAATAATAATAATTCTTACTTAATCTTAATTCATTAATTAGTCGCACTGCACAAGGATGGTGATGAAAACAATCTTAACTATCGGCCACTTTCTAAACTGTCCTGTTTTGCTTAAGTCTTGGAGTCATTAGCTGAAAATGAGCTGAAATCATTCGGCTCAAGAAACTCTGTTAAATCCAAACTCTGGGAAATATTGTGCAGCCCTCTGTATCAATTCTGTCCTGTTATCACTGTCAAAGGGGGTTCCACAAGGCTCTATATTGGATCCTGTCTTGTTCACAATTTATATTAACATTATGTTCTTCTTAACAAATTGTAACGTCAATATTTATGCGGATAGGACACAGTTCTGTATTGCTTTGCTGATAGTGCACACAAGTCAAAATACACGTTTATATCTGAAATTAGTTCTAAATACAAAGACTAAATATATCTTAATATCTAAAAATATACTGGCCTCTGGCTGGACCCAAAACTTGTTTAACTTTCACATAGCTAAACTTTTCAGCAAGCTAACATTTTTCTATATGATTTTGGGAGACTTGGTAATCTTGGTGGAAGTTTTTGCAAGATTTATCTGGGCTAGGATGTTTTTCTTCATGAGAAAAGGCTTAAATAGCCCAGACATATGAAGAATACGGTTGTCACATGTAGTACACAACCAGTACTTGCCACAAATTCCTGCAGCTCCTTTAATGTTGCTGTGGGCCTTTTGGCAGCCTCCCTGACCAGTTTTCTTCTGGTCTTTTCATTTATTTTGGAGGGACGTCCAGTTCTCAGTAATGTTACTGTTGTGCCACATTCTCCACTTGTTGATGACTGTCTTCACTGTGTTCCATGGTAAGTCTAATGCCTTGGAAAGTCTTTTGTACCCTTCTCCTGACTGATGCATTTCAACAGTCAGATCCATTTGATACTTTGTCAGCTCTTTGCAGCCCATGGCTTTCACTGAAAGATGCAATAAAGTACTGTAAATGCCAGAAAACTCCTACTAGAACAACTGACCTTTGTTTGGGGTTAATCAGTTACTTTATGGGAGGTGTGAACTGAGTGCTATTTAACAGTAGGTTGAATGAGATTGGTTAATTTTGAACACAGCCACATGCACACTTACAGTATGCAACCGCATTATTTTTATTTTTCCAGTTTGGTTTTCATTTGAATTGTACATGTTATAGGTCACATTAAAGGTGGGAAAAGTTCTGAAATGATTTATCATGGTCTCATTTATTACAAAAACCTGGCATTTTAACAGGGGTGTGCAGACTTTTTCTATCCACTGTATGTCTCCTAAGATGTTGCAGCAGTTTTTGGGTTGATACCATTTATACCACAGACTTGGAGCAGCCCCATCACTCTGACATCTCTCCATTACTGCATGTGTGTGTGTTTCAGGTCTGCATGTACCATGTATAAGTTAAACAGAGTGTAAATTGAATTTCCCCACTGTGGGACTAATAAAGGTAGATCTTCTTCTTCTTCTTCTTCTTTTTACCATTTGAGAATTGTTAAAAATAACCGAGCACTTCACTTCTAGAAACTGGTCTGAAACCCTGTTATTGTCAACATACATAGGAAAGCCATAACCCTTAAACAGTCTTGGCATTCCATTAATGGTGTATCACTATAAGGCTGAGACTCTTGTGGATCCAATGAGCCCAGTTGTTTTCATATGTGATGAAGTTAGTCTCCATAGTAGCCATTTCATATAGTGAGACCATTTTTTGAAACTTGACCTCGCTGTATAACACTGTATAAACTGACCTGTGGTGACCTCTAGGATAATCACAGCCTCATGAAACTTTATAGCCACAAACTAGAGACCTGGAGCATTCAGAGGATTATGCAGATTGTCAATACGTCGGTTTCCACAACAGAAGTGCTTGTCATCCAATCACTGAAAAATGTAATTCTTGCAGAAATCTGAAACAAATCACAGCATGGATTTTTCTATGGTGTTCCTCAAGGTCTTGGTGCCTTGATATATTTTGGAGGGATTTTTGATAAATTCTCAAATGGTAAAAATTGTTAATATCTACACCAAATGGGATCATCCCAAAATTGCTGCAATAACTTATGAGACATAATAGAGCACAAGTGGCCATCATATACTTATATTAAAATGTTCTAACCCCTTTTACACTTTCTGATTTAGGATTTAAGCAACTTGACACATACTGCTGAGCTGCATCTGACAGCAGCTGACAGGTTTTAGTTCACTCGCACCCACTGAAATAATCTGACGTACACAAGTATAAAAATAAATCCAGTTTGAGTATAGTGACTAGGTCTATTGAATGAGATCAGGGAGGAACCTCCACCACATTGGAGCTGGACTGCACTGACAGGCCAATATGTGATTTTTGCCAAGTTCACAGCAGGTCCTAACAGGCTTAGCATGAGTGTTGTACTGCATCTCAAATAATCTTCAGGTTCCCAGCTATCAGATGGTGTTCACCACTCAATGTGACATTTACTGTTGACCTGCTATCTCCCCTAAAGACCCCCTGACCCTCCTAAAAAAGATAAAAACATGTCTATCTGGGACTAACAGGATTAACTGTATACTATTTAACCAGCACTTCTACAAGCAATTTGAAATGTTGCCAAAATTGAAATGGAAACATCAGAGATGCAATCCGCCTATGTCTACAGGACCTATTGTATAAATGTTATTACCAAAAGCATATCAGCCTAATCACATGGAGATGCAGAGCCCCTCAGCACAAAATCTCTTCACAAACTATACTACTTTATGGAAGCGTATGACCTGAATGAACTCTAAGCAATTATTTGATCAAACAAGCACACATCAATGTTTAATCCCTCTGCTCCTTCCACTGCTGATCAGTGGCAAATATTGAGCAGTGCGAGTGACTGAGGAAGATCAGCCAGCATTAACAATGCTCTTACTTGTTTCCTTCCCATTCGCCAGCAGAGAAAGTCACACTTCCAACTCTTGGAGGACCAGCTGAAGGTGAAGTGTTTACACATACTGCTGCAGAGTCTCATGAATGAGTCTGCTGTGTGTCCAGTGCTGCACTAACACAACACTGGACGCATTGAGCAGAGGCAACACTGACATGCTGTGGACACACAGACACACACTCACATATAAACACACACACACACACACACACACACACACACATACTGGACACTGGTTGGTCTAACCAACATTTTGATACTCAATGTCAGTTATCACTGCACTGAAAGACTAAATAAAATTAAAAAAAAAAAAAAAACGTTTTGGTGGGTTAGCAGCTCTTTAAGGTATTGAGACAGGTTTCATTTTACCCACACCCACTGAAATAATCCCAGTGGTGTCAGGTTTCAGTTTTTTTGTGGTGGACCTATAATCAGAAAAGCCAGGCAGACTGGTAAATTCAACAAAAAGCGAGGTATAGGGTTAGGTGAGGCCAGGGAGCGGAAGAGCCAAAGGCTGGATGGGGCAAAGCAAGGAATCTCAGGCAGACAGCCTGGGCTCAGGGCAGAGACAGCCGGCCTGGCTGCCGTAACGACCCAGGCGGAACAGGATGTGTCTACAGTCCAACCTAAACAGGAGGTGGTTGCGATCCATCAAGTACAGGGGTCCATTGGACCCCCAACAGGACATGTGGAGCAGGCATCAGCTGGTCTACCAAGAGGATATGTGGACCAGGCATCTGCTGGACCGCCAACGAAGGTCCACCAGGACTCTCGACACTTCCCAGATCTCCGCCTCCAAAACCGACACCTTGCTCAAGAGGCTCCAGCCCCCAGACAAAAATCTGGCTGGAAGTCAGCAGGGTGGGCACCAGCATGTCGAGGAGTGGACCGGAAACTTTGAGGACCTCCCAGGGCAAGGCGCGTACCGAGGAATGAACCCGGCGCTGAAGCTGGCCCAGGACTGGCCAACAGCTGACCCAGAGAGCCAAGCCCAACAGACTAGGGCTTGGGCTGGGACTGATAGCAAGAATGCTGTGGCTGGAGCTAAAGCTGGAAGCCCAAGAATGCAAAAAAAAAAAAAAAAAAAAAAAATTCTGGTGCATCCATTGTGGTCAGATCGTTCTGTCAGGTTTTGGTTTTTATGTGGGAGACCCAAAACCAGAAAAGCTAGGCAGACCGGTATATTCAACAAAAAACAAGATTAGTCTTAAAGCTGAAGTCCATACACAAACCCAACAGGCACCAAAAAAACTAAGAATGCAGGTAAGGGAAGAAAGAAACAAACCAAAAACTAGACTGAAACCAAAAATTAGTGAAGTGAGTACAAACCAGAGGACAAGAGGAAGACTAAGAACACTGGCGGGACAGCAGGAGACACCAGTGCAACAAGACAGCAAGAACACTAGTAACAAGGCAGACATGCAGAATGAACACAGACTGTACAGGGCGGAGGAGGGCGTACAGGGCATTCAGGGCATACAGGGCGTACAGGGCGTACAGGGCGGAGGAGGGCGTACAGGGCGGAGGAGGGCGTACAGGGCATACAGGGCGGAGGAGGGCGTACAGGGCGGAGGAGGGCGTACAGGGCATACAGGGCGGAGGAGGGCGTACAGGGCGGAGGAGGGCGTACAGGGCATACAGGGAGTACAGGGCGTAGAGGGCATACAGGGCGTACAGGGCGGAGGAGGGCGTACAGGGCATACAGGGCGTACAGGGCGGAGGAGGGCGTACAGGGCGTACAGGGCGTACAGGGCGGAGGAGGGCGTACAGGGCATACAGGGCGTACAGGGCGGAGGAGGGCGTACAGGGCGTACAGGGCATACAGGGCGTACAGGGCGTACAGGGCAGAGGAGGGCGTACAGGGCATACAGGGCGTACAGGGCGTACAGGGCAGAGGAGGGCGTACAGGGCATACAGGGCGTACAGGGCGTACAGGGCAGAGGAGGGCGTACAGGGCATACAGGGCGTACAGGGCATACAGGGCGTACAGGGCAGAGGAGGGCGTACAGGGCGTACAGGGCATACAGGGCGTACAGGGCGGAGGAGGGCGTACAGGGCGGAGGAGGGCATACAGGGCGTACAGGGCGGAGGAGGGCGTACAGGGCATACAGGGCGTACAGGGCGTACAGGGCAGAGGAGGGCGTACAGGGCGCACAGGGCATACAGGGCGTACAGGGCATACAGGGCGTACAGGGCAGAGGAGGGCGTACAGGGCGTACAGGGCATACAGGGCGTACAGGGTGGAAGAGGGCAGAGGAGGGCGTACAGGGCGTACAGGGCGTACAGGGCATACAGGGCGTACAGGGCGTACAGGGCAGAGGAGGGCGTACAGGGCGTACAGGGCGTACAGGGCATACAGGGCGTACAGGGCGTACAGGGCGTACAGGGCAGAGGAGGGCGTACAGGGCGTACAGGGCATACAGGGCGTACAGGGTGGAAGAGGGCAGGTTGATCAAACACAGGTGGAACATCAGGGCAGTGTAGACAATCACAAAAAGGCAGGAAACTAACAAAGGTAGGAAGTAAAACTAGGCATGACACAAGAGGTGAGTGACTTTCAAAATGAAACAGAAACACAAGAATGAATGAATATAACAGAAAACTATGACAAGTAGTCTGACAACTAGTCTGACATGTACACAAGTACAGTGTAAAAGTAAAACCAGTATAAATTTAGTGACTAGGTCTATTGACTGTGATCAGGGAGGAACCTCCACCATCTTGGAGCTGCAAAATCTGATTTTTGCTAAGCTCACAACCTCAGTATGCTTAAAGCAAACAATGCGTCATTGTATAATGTGTCATCATACAACGTGTCATTGTACAACATGTCGTCCAACCATGACTTACTGAGCGAAAGTGTTTATACGGGTTCACTCAAAGGGGATAAGCCTGCCATCATAGCATCCCAATGCCCTTTTCCAAGACCTCAGTGTTGTTGTAGTCTAAGCGTAATGAATCATACACACGGTTATAACAGAGCCCACTTTCAGGCAGTCTCCTTGAAAGGCATTAATGGAGTTGCCCTGGGTTGTTCACACAAAAAGCTGCCTACTTTCACAACCCTACACATCTGACCTTTCTGTGTGAAGTGGGTTTGATTGTAAAGGATCGTCTGTTTTGAAACACATTCATACACATACAAACACTGCAATTTACTTTTTTCCATTGGTGAGATGTTCAGATGAATATCAGTCTCATGGTGTGTACTAAGAAGTGCTGGGCTAAAAACAACCAAATTTGTTTAGTTTTTCACTACACCGCTGGTTAAATATTGGACTACCTACACCCTGAATTAATCTAACTCAGCAAGCTGTATTGTTCCTTTAACCCAGGAAGTTGGGTTGATCACTCCACCAAAATATTGGCTTGTATATACTAGAATGCTGATTTACTTTACCTCATGAATGTTATTATTATTATTATTATTATTATTATTATTATCATATTTCCATTTAGTAAAATCTGTAAAAAACTTATTTTGGCTAAATATATTGTACATAAAATGTCTTGGAAATAAGCCTCATCTAAAATACATTTAAGCTTTGGTGATACAAATCATAAATACACTAATAGAGTTCTTTTTTTAAGACTTTTTCTTACATTTGTAAGCTAGCGAGGTTAATCATAGCTAGCTACAGTGCATTCAGAAAGTCTTCCTTCTTACTTCATTTACAATCATTTTCCTCCTCATCGATATATGCGCAATACACCATAATGATGAAGTGAAACAGAATTTAGATTTTTTTTGTTAATTTATTAAAAAGGAAAAACTGAAATATCACATTGACATAAGTATTCAGACCATTTCATATGACACTTGAAATTTAGCTCAGGGGCCTCTTATTTCCCTTAATCATCTTTGAGATGTTTCTCTGCCTTGACTGGAGTCCACCTTTGCTAAAAAGGAAGTGCCTGCAGAGCTCAGAGACAGGATTGTGTTGAGTCACAGATCTGGGGACGGCTACAACAAAACAATCTGCTGCATTTAAGGTCCTCAAGAGCACAGTGGCCTCAACAATTCGTATACAGAAGAAGTGTGGAACAACTAGGACTCTCTCTAGAGCCGGCACACTGAGCAGTTGGGGTAGAAGGGCTTTGATAAGAGAAGTGACCAAGACCGCAATGGTCACTCTGGCTGAACTCTAGAGAGTCTGTGTGGAGATGGGAGAAACTTCCAGTAGGACCATCACTGCAACACTTCGCCGATCTGAGCTTTATGCCAGAGGGGAAAGACGGAAGCCTTTCCTCAGTGAAAGACACATAAAAGCCTGCTTGCAATTTGGAAAAAAAGCACCTAGAGGAAAATCAGCCTGTGAGAAACAAGATTCTGTGGTCTGATGAAACCAAGACTGAAAGTGTTATGTCTGCAGGAAACCAGGCACCGCTCATGAACAGCCCAACACCATTCTACCAGTGAAGCATGGTGGGGGGCAGCATCAGGCTTTGGGGTGTTTTTCAGTGGCGGGGACTGGGGGACTGGTCAGGGTTGAGGGAAAGCCAAATGGAGCAAAGAACAGAGAAAATGAAAACCTGGTCCAGAGCGCTCAGGACCTCAGACTGGGCCGAAGGTTCACCTCCCAACAGAACAATGACCCTAGCACACAGCCAAGACAACACAGGAGTGGCTAAGGGACGACTCTGTGAATGTCCTTGAGTGGCCCAGCCAGAACCAGACTTGAACCCAATCAAACATCTCTGGAGAGACCTGAAAATGGCTGTCCACTGATGGTCCCCATCCAACCTGATCTGCTGAGATGAATGGCAGAAAATCCTCAAATCCAGGTGTGTAAAGCTTGACTCGTCATACCCAAGAAGACTTAATGCTGTAATTGCTGCCAAAGCTGCTTCAACTAAGTACTGACTAAATGGTCTGAATACTTACTGTAAGTCAATGTGATATTTCAATTTTTCCTCTTTAATAAATTTGCAAAAAAAAATCTGAAATTCTGTTCCTGCTTTGTCATTATGGTGTATCAAGTGTTGATTGATGAGGGGAAAAATAATTTAAACAAATTCAGCACATGGCTGCAACATAACAAAATGTGAAAAAAGTGAAGGGGTCTGAAGACTTTCTGGGTGCACTGTAAGTGAGGCGACAGCTACCAGTTAGCCTGGACCTAAGGAAAGTCTCATCATTCAGTATCCACAATAATAGTATAGGTATAAAAGTGGATAGAACCTACTACCTAATTATTATCTAATTGTGTGGGAGGACTGCTGTGGGTGTGGAGTCACCCTGCTGCTTCTTGCTGCCTGCAGGTAACCCAGCAGTTGGGTTAAAGTGGCCCAGCCGCTGGGTAGGTACCACACAGTACTACTGGAAGAGAGGAGGACTGCATTGTTTCAGCTGTCAAAGAGAATAACCCAGCCACTAACCCAGCGGCTGGGCTGCACAAAGGCTTCCCAGTGTAGTGGGAAAAAACAGGAAAAGGACCCAGCAGGCTCAACCCAGCGTTTGGGTAGATACCATAACCCAACATTTTGTAGTATGTACAGAACTAGAGTCAACTGAAATGTGGAAAAAGTTAAGTCACACTGAAGTCACCAGGTTTGGTACCATGGACCAAAACCAGATATGTTCGGTGAACAGCAATGTATTATCATTTTTTTTTTTTTAATCTTTGGACCGAGCAAGGCTAGCTGTTTCCACCTGTTCTTTGTCCAAGTCTTTGCTAAGCTAGGCTGACCATATCCTGACTCCAGCTCTGTACTTAACACACAGACATGACATTGATATTCATCTCCTCATCGCACTAAAGAAATGTTGACAAACACTTGTATAAAGAGAAGCAGGAGAAGAAGACATCCCAGGGATTGGTTGACAGTGTGGGTCGTAAGCAAATCGCTGCTTGACTGCCTGCAGGCAGCCGTATACAGCAGAGTCAGCTGACATTACCACTGATTTATCCAAACTTGACATGAAAATGATCTACCACAACTGGCGCCAGTGTGGTCTGTCTGTGTGTGTGTGTGTGTGTGTGTGTGTGTGTGTGTGTGTGTGTGTGTGTGTGTGTGTGTGTACTGCTCCATCATATTGACGGGAGTGAGACAGGAGTGAGGTGAATGATGTCATATCACACACACACACACACATGTATACACAGTGACATGGATGGTGTTCTTTCATACAGTTCCTCCCTCTGAGAGAAAAGCTGATGTCACATGAGAGCTGTCACACACAGCGAACACAGGGCCCCTGATTCCTGTAATCAGTCACTTCATTACTCATCACTCCCATTACCTCAGATACCATGGCAAAGCACTAAAATATGTGCTATTGGCCATAACACGAGTTAAAGTAGTACAGACAGTTTATGAGTGACTATCCTCGATTGATTAAATTACCTGTTAAATAATGAGAACATACTGTAGATACCACAACCATCTACTAAAGGTACCGCTGTAAGACCTGGCTCTGGGGCTTCATGTTAATGCTTTAGGCCTGTAGTTACCAACATTTTTCGCAAATACCGCTTGTAAATGCAAACAGTGCTATTAACCCTCACTATCCAGACTCCCTATCCTCGCTAGCACAGTTTGCATGTTTAGGAATGAGGTGTGCTTGGATAGAAATGGGGAAACAGAAGTGACAGAATCTCAAAATAAAGGTTTATCTTAAAGATGACAATATATATGGATCTTTTTCACTGTGCATCTTGATATAGGAAGAAGGGATATTGTATTTGCTGATGATGTGGATGCACATTTTGGTGGGGCAGAGCAGAGAGTCACTTCTGACATATTTTGTGGTGCATCTAGTAGAATCACAAGCAGAGTGGCAGCAGTGATTTATTTCACAGCTGTGTCTTGTGGAATCCATGGATAGCATGCTTGAAGGTGTGTGTGTGTATATTAGAGGTGTGGCCTCCAGATGTGGACACCTTCATCTGACAAATTTTACAGATTGCCTCATTAATGTTATCATGTCCCCTAAGCATTGAGTTGAAATCCGAGCTATTGCCATTTAGGCGTTGTTGTTTGTTGTTTCTGCATCACAGGGCTGGTTCTAGCCTATTATGGTGGTAGGTAGTCCAGAGGTTAGGTTACTGGGTTGAGACCCTGGCCAGATGGTGCAAAGATCTGGCAAAATGACAGCTGGCAACCAGAGGTTTGTCAGGGTCAAGATCAGGTGCAAGGTTCTGCTAATGTGCCTCCAGGCCTCTCCAGGTTATGGTTGTGTTTGTGGGCATGGTGTTTGGATAGGTTAAATGCAGAACATTAATTTCCCCAGTATTCTATGCTGTTTCATTCTAATTTATAAACAGGGGTGGAGACTCATCAGGGGTTAAAAAGATGATAAAAATACAAACTCCTTAGGGGGGTCTTGCGACATTCCCCCTTGGGATGAGATTATTTTAAATATCAGCTTTAAAATATGGATTTACTGTCAACTTTACAGTGAGGGTGAAGGGAAAAACGCACCTTAAAACTTATGTAATGTCACTGCCACAAAAGCAATGTAAAGGGTCCATCCACAGTGTCTGGTTCACCCTCTCATTGTCTCTCTGCTGGACTGATTATATACCTTGCCATATTGATATATTCTTGTTATATACTGTCTCATATTTCATAATATTTTATAATGTAACATATCATACTATATCATGTAATATGCTACATTATATTCTATGAAATTAATACAAACACTGACTACCAGTTATTAATCATGTCATATATTAGCCCAGTGTACACAGTTTACATACACTTGTTGACTCAATCATACCACTGGATGGGGTTCACCCTGGACAGGTCGCCAGTCCATCACAGGGCACATAGAGACAGACAACCATTCACGCTCACATTCACAACTTAGAGTCATCGATTAACATGCATGTGTTTGGGTTGTGGGAGGAAGCCAGAGAAAACCCACACTAACACAGAGAGAACATGCAAACTCCACACAGAAGGGCCCCAAGTCGGATTCAAACCTGCGACCCTCTTGCTGTGTGGCAACAGTGCTAACTACTGCACCACTGTGAAAAAAGTGTGTGTGTGTGTGTGTGTGTGTGTGTGTGTGTGGAGAGAGAGAGAGAGAGAGAGAGAGAGACTATATATTTAATAACAAGAGACAACTTTACTGCTAATTACTTCCCTTTGAAGAGCTGCTCTGCTCTCTCTCTCTCTCTCTGTCACTCGACCACTCACTCGCTACGCTTACATTGCACTACTCTTATACCAGGGTAATATGTAAACATGTGGATACCTAATGCTACTATAGGTAGGCTGTTAAACTCACTATTGATACATCCATATTTTCCCTGATAATACAACATTGTGAACAACAAATCCAGGCTGAAATCATCAGGACCAGAGCTTGTTGTTACATTATGATGCCTTCAGGCTCTATTCAGTGAAGATGAGCATTGAGCATAAATTCTCATGTTATCATGATGTGTTCAAATGTAATCTTGTGCAATTTAACTTTGGTGGGAAACTTGAAAAAATCCAGTTGTCTAAAGGAAAAGTTACTGGGAGAGACATGCAAACAGTAATACAGGAGTGGATGTTGAAGTACATGGGATTTATTCCTTAGCTTTTGTTTCTACCATGGTATTAAATTGGTAGAGAATCATGGCACAGGTATTGATATCGACTACTAAAAGCCTGTTTGGTGACATCCAGTGTAGACCTATGAAAACTGACAAAACACTAGAAATGTATTATTGCTGCACCAAAGAAAAATAACTGAAAATTTTGGCGCACCTAAATTATGTGCTATGCAAACAATGTAAAAAGTTAGTCTGGAGCCTGCAAGCCACGGCGCTCAGGAAAGAGGGAAGCATCCAGTCAGGACGAGGCCTCGACTAAGGACTGGTTGAAATGTGGTGCTTGCAGTATAGTGGCAGCCGCCAAGTTCAACGAATGGAATGAAATATCGGTCAATCTATACTCTTTTGCAAGCAGCACATCATTCACAAACTGTGAGTGCTCTGAGAGACACTGTGTAGCAGAAGGGTCTGCTTCAGAGCTCTGTGTTTGTACTTGAATACTATGAGAAAAGGGGGTGGACAGTAGGCAACTTGAGAGGTGGGCTGTAGGCTGCCCACCCAATCAGAAGCTTGAAACAAAACTGGTATTTTCTGTGCTATTTTTCCATTGGTTAAACAACCTTTGGATAGGATGAGGCCACCAATGACCTTGCTCCACCATTGTCTTGTCAGTAAACTCGCCTTACTCTTGTCATGTAATAAGTGAAATCTGACTCCTGCTTACGGTGCTGTGACTCTGCTGCTGCTGTATGGAGCAGACATTTTCAGTTCATATACAGTCTGTAGACTGGCAGTGTAGCCAGCAAAGTAATGTAATCGGTGTATGCCCAAACACCGGTAACACAACTACTACTGCAAGCCTACCTTGGAGTTCATAGGAAACCTGTGTAAGGATCCATCAAATGCAGGCTTTCTTCCTGGAGGGAGAAGGCTGAGAGTGCTGTGCTTGGCTGCTCTCTCCTCCCCCGGCCGGCAAACTCTGACTGGTGGCTTTGTCAGCAGAAACCACTGGCTTCACGGTTCTCTTCCGCTCTGCAATGACAGAGTTAGTACCACTCGTTCCAGATTTCTGGCTAATCTGTCATTATGACATCTTTTCCATATGGAATGTAATGTGAAAACAGCATTAGGCTGCAAGAAACCTATGATTAGAATGATCACTTTCAAATACTCTTATTTTTAATTGGGGTAATTTCTAGTAAACTGAATGACAGAATACTATCCCTTTGTGTATTTTCTGAAAGGTCATCACAGACTGTTATAACTGCGCTGTATAACAATGTTTGGACCTAAAACCATAACTAAGCAATCAGGCAGGTAAAGATGAAAGTTCACTTATAATGGTGGTCTGAACAGGAAGGGTAGTAAGAGAAGGCATACTAATCCAGTAAGAGATCAGGTCAGGGCTGGACTAGGACAAACATTGGCCTTGGCATTTTGGTCCAGACTGGCCCAGTCACACCACCCATCGTCACAGTCCCTTATAGGCTATATCAACCGTGCCACTCGAGGTTTAAGAGAGATGAAACATGATCAATACTTTAAACAAATGGTATAGCCATCAAGGGGGTTTGGAGTGGCATAGGAAAACCTTTGGCCATATATGACCAAATTTGCGCCTTCTGGTAAAGTCTAATTCCACTATTCAACTATAGTTGAACTTCCATTATACATGCAGTCAACAACTGTAATGGAAAATTAGGCTCATTGTGCATTTTAGCCCACACAGTCTGTAAAAAGATATTAAAATTTAAAACCACACCTATTCCTGACTGATCAGAACTGTTGCAATTAAGAAGCATTAGGCTAGACTTTTGTCTCAAAACTATGCAAATTTCAGACCATTGGGGTAGTTAAATAATTATTTTATTATTTAGACATACTGCAGGCTGTATTCTGCAAACTAAAAGAGCAGATTCAGAAAACTTTTAAGTAGAGTTTGATTAATTCTATTCATTCACAAATTATTATTATGCTTTCCCCTCCCCCTCTCCACGCTGTTTTTAAATCCATGCTTATTAGGTGCGGCCGCAAAAATACTGGTACTATGCCATTATGTATAGCAGTTATGAATAAGCGTGTACCACTGTATAAGTGAGTACCGGCCAACTTCAAACACTGGCAGCAGCACAACTTCTCAGCTGAGCGCACAAGCACACACACACACACACACACACACACACACACACACACACACAATTCGTAGCCTACAAGCATGTGGGGGCATGACTGATAGAGAGATTTCAATCATCATCAGCCCAGGGTTAATTTAGAAAAAAATAAAATAATAATAAGAATAATAAGAATAATACACTGTCCAATCTACCAGTGTTATAAAAAAAAACACATATGACCTCCACTGGGCACACTGGGAAAGTGCCCGGTATGCCAGATGGCCAGTCCAGCCATGAATCATGCAAAGGGTCAGAAACCCAAAGAGCAAGTAGGATTTCTAACAGGCAGGAATCAGGCAGACAGAGATGAAGGCTGAACACTAGCAGCAAGCACATGAGACAATCTGGCTGACAATGAATGGAAATGGACTGGTGTATACAGTATATAGGCTGGCTAATATAGGCTAACAGGGAAGTGGGAACAGGTATGCAGGAGGGTTGGGGGGATCAGGTCATGGGGAATGGCTGATAAACAAGGGTTACGGCAGGGCAGGAAGTAGTGGCAGGATCTGAATTGACATATGTGTCCCCACACCCCTGGGGCTAGACCCCAATCGGTCCCAAGACTGTCTTTTAAGCAAATTTGTGTCTAAGCAGTAGCTTTATTCACTCCTGATATACGCTACAATACAGCCGATTTGAAATCAATTTGAAATTATTGCAAGGATAGCCTCTGCCTCATTTCTGAGGGAGCCCTACAGACACAAATACAAAATTATAAAACACTTACAGACATACAAAGCATTACATAACATAACGTACGCTACAAATACATAGATGCAGACAGCTCGCTTCACCCCCTCCACCCACACCACCACCTTCAGCTGTAGGAGAACATGAGAGCGACCCACATAATAAAACAGTTATATCAGCAAAAAGAGCAACTGAAGCAGTTTGTCTTCAGTTGATCGAAAGAATGCACAAATTAACAGCATAAACAGGTTCATTCAAGATGAGAAAATTAAAATGTCCATAAGCAGTGGAAAGAAGTAAAATATCTCAGAGACAGAAAAGATTACTCCAAATACTCACTTTGCATTTGAATGACCTGATTCTGACTTTGGGGACAAAGAAATTGGGATATTGCATATGTCTGAGTGGATATGAAGAGCTACATGGAACCAGCATTACTTCAAATAGGACGGACATTTAATTAAAAAAAACATATTTGAAGATAAACTGAACCCAGTGAAATTACCTTAGCCTTCTAGATTTTACCCAATTAGACATGAAGCTCTCTTGAAAGTTTTTATCACATTAATAATAATAATAATAATATAACAGACAAATTCTGATAATAGATGATATTTATAAGACATAATTATGGCAACAATAATGATAATATTAGCATTATTATTAACACAAGAATAATAATAATAATAATAACAATAATAATAATAATAATAATAAATGATTAGTGATTAACAATTAATCATTTACAATTAATGATAAGAAAATACATAATCTATTTGCATAAGATAAAACAACAACAGTTTGGAAGGGAAAGTGTTGAGAATGAACAAATGAAATGAATATTCAGAGTATGGCAGCAAGTGTGTGGACAACTGTTTGAGTCTGTGACACTGCAGACAAAGAAGAAAGAAGAAAGAAGAAAGAAGACAGGAATAGAAAGAAAAGAAAGAAGGAAAGAAAGAGAATGAATGAGAATATGTGTATATCCATTCATCCTCGCATTGTGGACTGGGAATAAGGCAATAGCAGGAGGTTAATTTATTAATGAATGCAGACCAGGTTTTATTGAAAACAGCTGTTTTATGATTGAGGGAGGCAGACATTTTTTCCAGGGATATATAATCTGTTAGAAGATTCTTCCACTGTATGATGTTTAGGTTATTTTTAGATTTCCAGTTTGAAAGGATAGTCTTCTTGGTGATAATTAGGGCTGAGGAGAACACAATAAGTAGTGCTGCACAGTTGTAATGCTGATAGTAAGTACGTTAATTTGTATAGCACCTCACAGAGTGCTTTACATTAATAAAAATAATGCTTCAGGTCGATATTAAAAGTAGACATAACAAGTGCAGGGCTGGCCAGATAAAATCACAACAAAGACAAACAAATGAGGACAGACATACAAAAACAAGGAAAAAGTTCCAAACACAGTCAAGAAATATGCCAATAAAAGCAAGAAGTAAAGAGGTGCAGTTATTCAGACATATTAGTAAAAGCCTGTCTGAATAAAAATGTTTTCAGCTGCTTCATAAAAATGTCACTTTAGTCTCGGGATCGCATTCCATAATTTGGGTGTGACAACTTGAAAGTCATGGTCACCTCAGGTTTTATAGTGGATTAAGGTTATATGGGGTCAGTGGTTCAATCCCCATTTTCTCTGGTGACATGTCGATGTATCCTTGAGCAAGACAGTCCAAATTGCTCCTGAAGGCTGAGCCATGCATGAATTAAATGAATGAGTATTTAGATCAGATCCTGATGGGCAGGTTGGCTACACGCATGGCAGCCTCTGCCATCAGTGTATGAATTGCATGTGAACAGGTGAATGCTGACATGTCATGTAAAGCGCTCGGTCGGAAGACTAGAAAAACACTAAGTAAATGCAGGTCAATATATCATTTACTATGTATGTGGTCTCAACGCAAAGTCTGGGCCTAGTGGGAGAAATGGTAATGAGGCTCATACAAAGCAAACCTGGAAGCTAGAAAAGGCTTTTGTGAGGTTATATGACATTCATGTATTTAGGGCCCACATGGCTAAATATGACCTTTGCACTGGAGTAGTACTTGGGGGTGATGATGCCTCACTATGAAATGGTTTAAATGGTTAGATTTTCATTAAATATGGGGGTTAACCTGGATAAGGCACGTGGAAATGTACATACAGTGTCTACTGTTAAAACATACACTTAATACTACTACTACTACTAATAATAATAATAATAGTTTAATAAAAGCAAACATGATATTTATAAAGAGAAACTTGAGTCTGTCTCTCTAACTTTTATTAGCTGCATCATTTCTGCCAGTTCTGGATATGAACTTAATTTCTCAAGGTCATAACTCAAAGTGGCTTAATTCAGCCGGTTTGTGGAGCTGGGGTCATAACCTAATGAAAGATGCTGTTACAAAATCTGCAACAGTGTAGAAAGACCGTCCCGCCCAGCAGCCTCCTGACATCAGCTGAGTTGTGGATGTGTCAGTTACAGGTTGCAGCTGGCCACACGCTGAGCCGGACACAATGGTTTCTGAGAAAAGATGCAATAATTCAGCTGCAGCTGGACTCAACTTTACAGGGCAACTTTCTGCACCATGAGGGGGCTGGAGGTTGCATGAAAGGGTCACTGTAGTCTTGGTGAGGGCTGAGAAGGACACCTGCAGTGGGCAAACATCTGACCTTAAAGAGAGGAAAACACAAACTGAGGTAAAACTGTTTCATTTGGAGTTGGTTTGTGAGGATTTAGGCAGCCTCAATACTCCACTTCAGCTCTTTTTACTAATTCTAGGCCAAAAAGGATTTTTACCATTTCCAATGTTAGTTTCCAAACCTCTGTTCTCTTTCATGACCTGAACAGGTGGCAGCCATATTATTCAGCTCTATCCATGAGCGGAACAATAACAGATTCAAAGTGTGGGAATACATAAATGAAAACATTTGCTGAGAAATAATTATGCTGTGATCCCAAGTTGTTAGGAATTCAGCTGAGACTGCATTAGCAGATGTATTGGCATGAAGAAATCCACATGTGCACGTGTTTCCTCAGCACTGGTAGCGGGTTCTGGCACCGACATCGTCATCTCTTTCTCCTCACACACATATGGTGATATTATTAGATGTATTGTGTAATATTTGAAACCTTTCAGTTACCATGGAGACCTTTACTGCAAAACACGTAAACTTAATAAAACCTAACAAAAAAGATATTCTGCTTTTTTGTTGTCTGTTTTTGTTTTTTCTCATTTGAAGTATGTCTCAGTGACTATTTATGTATGTATGTATGTTTCTCAGATTTATTAACGGATGCAAACTGTTTACTACCTCAGAATCACTTTCACCATTTGAGAATGGAAACAGGGACTAAATATTGGTCTGCAGGGTTGAAATGCTGGGACTGACTTGAGGGAAAACTATTTGACCTACTTTTGAGTATTTCTCACTTCTGTAAGTCAGACACATGGGAAGAGCTTTCATTTACACTTTATGGGTATCCAACGACCCATAAACACAAACACAGTGATGATTCCCATGGATGGACTACAAGTGAGACAAAACATTTACATCTTTTTATGGATTCTCACTCCATAATCACTCCACTCTCACACTCGCCTTCTCTGGCTAAAATGTGTCTCAAAGTGCTTTGGACAATCTCATTTCATTACATCTCTAATGCTT
Organism: Pterois miles; assembly: GCA_947000775.1. Classification (NCBI taxonomy): domain Eukaryota; kingdom Metazoa; phylum Chordata; class Actinopteri; order Perciformes; family Scorpaenidae; genus Pterois; species Pterois miles. Next base: position 444,007 of record CAMQGK010000481.1, on the reverse strand, counting down.
CTTGGATGCATTTACCCCTGGCTGTTTAAGATCAGTGCTGGGGTTGGTATTTGACAAATGCTCTTGGTGGAGGAGGTTCTCCAACAGCCAAGCTCTAAGTGCAGCTAAATAATGAGTAAAAGAGCATCAGTATACTGTATATTACTGTAGTTAATCTGGACATCATCAGGATGAAGATGGAAATTCACTTTCAGTGTTCAAGTGGGAGCATGTACAATGACAGCAGCGGTCCTAAAACAGAACCTTGGGGTACTGGAGTAAGCTGGAGTAAACCCACGCTTACATGGGGAGAACATGCAAACTCCACACAGAAGAGTCCCAAGCCGGATTCGAACCTGCGACCTGCTTGCTGTGAGGCGAGAGCGCTAACCACTGCACCACCGTGCAGCCCAATCGGAAAGAAATTTCATTCTGAATGAGAGAGGTGGTTCATGCCGATCGTTGTTCCGATAGGCGTCCATGTACACACCCATTCGGATCATTTCTTCCTGGTTGGGGTAAAATTATCTCCACTGTGCATGTGAGCTACGTCAGCGTGACGTGTGACAGACAACGTGGCGTTTGTTTACAACACAGGCAGAAGTACAGCTTCTTCTTCTTCTACTTTTTCGGGAAATTAGACAACTCTGCGCATGCCCAAAGGCCTTATTTTGATTAAACGCACGTCATGATTGGATCATTTTATTGAATGTCCATGTAAAAAGTGGATTTGGAATTTCTGATCAACCAAAGTTCGGATCGGATTGGAGAAATCTGGCGCATGTAAACGTGGCTAGTGTGTGTCCTGCCAAGTTAGTGTTAATTCATGGAGGTGCATTACCAGTGATGCAAACATTATACACAAGATGCTGCAACAGGATATTGCGGTCAGCAGTGTCAAATGTAGTGGTCAGATTAAGTAGAGCCACAACAGAGAGGCTGGGATCCGAGGTGGGCAGCAGCTTCAGTATGATGCACTAAAACCAGACTGGAGAGGGTCCAGAAGACCAATGACTGAGGTACTCAGTCACTGCCTTAACTAGCAATGCAACTATTTTTCCCAGTGTTCTGTAGATGAAAGAAAATTTGGAGATTGGTTTATAGTCGTGAAGTTCATCTCTCAGGGTGTGAATCTTTCCTTCTCAAGATGATTCAATCCAGATGCGCACCTCCATACGTGGTCTGCGATACGATACAAAAACCATAGTTAACCATGTTAACAATTTGATACAAATGATATACTACTTAAATAAGATATGATTCGCCTTTGATCCCCTTCAGTTTAACTTCATAGTATTCTCATGACATAATACAGTATATTTTCTATACCACTATGGCTCATTGCGGCCATGGATGTTATTTAATAATAATAGCCTGTAATTTCAACTGTTGTTTGCCTTATATCTGTAATGATGATGTGATGTAATAATATTAATTACTGACATAGTGTCCCACATTTTGAAACACACACACACACACACACACACACACACACACACACACACACACACACACACACAGTATATACTGTATGTCAACTGTTAGTTTCAGCTTTGGGTTTGGGACTGTATTTATGGTTTCAAAAGGTGTAACCAACATGAAAAGGCAGAAGAGCAAGCGATACTGGCTATACCCAGTACAACTAAGCCATCACACTTCACTTCGCACACAAGCAGATCCGTGTCCTCAGCAGAAAACCACTTGCTTCTCTACTTGCTGAATCTCTAAATTGAAATAGCAATGTGCTGGCTATTAGAGGTGATACTCTCACTGGTTTAATAATTCTATGCCCAAAACACACCTCTGAGTAATTAAGAGACTAAATAAAACTCCTTTACGAAATTCACTTTGCTATAATAATGCAGAATTAGAGGCTGAATCAACTCAGAAGTCCAAGCTCTGCCAGTGTAAAGAGAAAAGCATCCCTCATCAACACTATGAGCCCAAAATACATTACCAAAACTCTTACGGAGTTCATCAGGGGGAAAAGTGAAAACTTTTTCTAAAAGTTGGAGACTGACTCAAGTCAATATCCAGATTTAAACACATCCTACTGAGCATGTAGTTCACCTGCTAAAGAGGAGCCTGAAGGGAGAAACCCACCTAAAACAAACTAAAAGACGAAGGTGAAAGCCTGGAAAAGCATCATGAAAGAAGAAAGCACAACTTTTTTTGTCAGTGGTTCACAGCTGACTTGATGCAGCTTTTGCAAGCAAAGGATTTGCAACTAAATATTATCATAACTAATAATTATGTATTATTCACTTCAATCTATTTTAAGTAAGTTTATTTTCACCAAAATAGCAGCATTTGAAACTTCCATCACTACTGCGTGATGCTGGTGTAGGTGTGCTGAGAGTTTGTGTGAGCGGACTGAGTAGTGCAAAAATGTTTGTGAAGTGTCCGACTGAATAAACGAGACTTGGATTATACTACATGAGTTGTGTGAGACTTTTTCAACCAATTTTTGATATAGTTCTGCTGCTTTTAAACCTGGACACCATTTACTTCTATTTTTCAAGTATTTACTCTGTTTACTTTGACAAATCAAGCTAACACTGGCTGAGTAAACATTGTTGAAGCGTTCCTTTAACTGCTCTTTGGAGATGATTTTAATGAAACAGACACAAATGAGTTGAGCTTATTATCATGTTGGAGGTTAAATTAAAAATAGATTTTTAGTCTAAAGCAAAACCTCCACCTTGTTTAGCAGCCTGAGCAACGTGGGCACAAGTGAAGTCAGCCATGTTTCACATAAACCAGTCATACCCCTGCCATATCGAAGAATGAAATCATTAATCAGTAGGACTTTAGGCAGTAGGGCTATCTGATATTTATAAAACCAAATTTGAGGGTCTTTTTAGCACTGCAGCTTTCATTAGTAGAGCTGGAAGTGCTGCCCTACAAAGGCTCACCGCAGTAACTATGATTTTGGTTAAAATTTAGTTAGGACTGAAATTAAACCTTTGAATATCTCTTCTATCTTGTGGCAACATTTACTAGTTAAATTTGTTAAACTTGTTCTGTTCTATAAAAAACAGGGTGCAATTACTACAAAATCCAACCAATCCACCACAGCAAACTGCAGTAAATGTAGTTAATGCGCTCTTCCTTGGATTCCTGGAGATTCTGTCCAGCCGAGGAAAAATGCAGTAAGCGTATTTAGGTTTGTTTCCAAACCCTCCAGACATTTATGGGAGAAACGAAGCCCTGAAGGCAAAGTTCTTCCATGTAAAAAAGGCACCTGACAGCTACTGTATGTTAACAGAGGTGCAAAAGGGTTATTAGGTTATATAAGGTAAATTATATGTTATCATGATGTCTTCAGATTTAATCTTGTAAAATTAAGTGTTTGGTGAAAAGTTTTTTTTGTTTGTGTTATTTTTTGGAGCCTTTTCTTCTTTTTTTTTATTGACACTGACAGTATTTTGAAAGTGGGAGCCAGAGGCCAGACTCAAACCCGGGCCTGCAGCAAGGACTCAGCCTTGGTACCTGGGCCCGGTTCACCTAGTGAGCTACAACAGAGCCCCGGTGAAAAGCTGTTTGAAGGAGATGTGTTCACAGAAACACAAAATAGATTATAGCGAGGCCTGTTTAACAGTACTACTACTACTACTACAGACTACTAATGCCAAGCTTCTGCAGAAAGCAACCAGTTTGAAATTATTGACCAAGACTGACCAAGACACTTTTGATTAGTTTTGTTTTGTTTCTATCAGTTTGAAGACGTGTGTTTTACAATGATCAATGGGGTAAAGTTACATTTTCATTTACATTTCAGTTACATTTGAAATAATTTTCTGGCTTTGAGGAGAGAATATTAATTGCCATGTTTTGTACGTTGTAATTATAACAACTGTCTAAATCTGTGTTGATTTTATTTTTTAACCATTAACTGATGTTAACTCATAGGCCTAATAATAATACATGTAGCTACAGTTTTCTTCTCGTCTTTTCATCAGTTTTGGAGGGACGTCCAGTTCTTGGTAATGTCTCAGCTGTGCCATATTTTCTCCACTTGTTGATGACTGTCTTCACTGTGTTTCATGGTAAATCTGATGCCTTGGAAAGTCTTTTGTACCCTTCTCCTGACTGATATCTTTCAACAGTAAGATTTGATGCTTTGTAATCTCTTTGCAGCCTACAGATTTTGCTGTAAGATGCACCTACGTAAATGTCATGAAAATCCTACTAGAACAGCTGAACTTTATTTGTAATCTGTGCCATCATTTTGAGTCGCATTGACTCAAATGGCACATTTTGAGTTTTCTGTATATCTGTAAAGAGTCCCAGCTTTATGGCGATACCAAGATTTTCTATGAGATTTGCTCTTCCAAAGTTTGATGGTCATCAAACCCTACATTTGAGAAAAAGGGCATTAAAGATAATAATTCATATTCAGTCATTTTTTCACAATTATTAAAACACATTTATTAAGCCTAAAGTATAAATGAAAATAATATTTTTTGGTCAAAAGTGACACCCAACATTTCATAATGCATCCTACACATACCTTCATGCATACATATGCATATGGCCAAGTGCATGTCACGTGCATGCGGATGACCACATGCAGTACACAGTAGATGGGCCCAGAAGCCCATATAGACCAGAATCCAAAATGTATGGACTAAAGTGTCACAAATATACTGTACACATGATATAATAATATAATAATGTACTCTGTGTGTATTTAAAAATAATGATTTAAATTATGAAGAATATATAATGGAAAAAGTTAAATATGGAGCCACCTGCACACAGGTACATGCACAAACTTACAAGTCCATATCCAAACAATAACAAACATAGAAAAATGGATAGAATATTAACAAATATTATGTACAGTGTGTAAGATAAGATAAGATAAGATGAACCTTTATTATCCACAATTTCCCAACTTGGGATCAATAAAGTATCTATCTATCTATCTATCTATCTATTAATCCCCGGAGGGAAATTTGGGTACATATTTGTAGTATTGGTGGGGCGGTTCATAAAATTTGGTTCAATTCATATCACGGTTTAGGGTCATGGTTTTCAGTTTGGTACATTTATGGTACAGCAAGGAGGTCAATTTCCAATTTCAATTTGAACAAGCTTACTCAAACAATTACTCAATAATTACCCATCTTGCTAGCGCAGTCCAACATCCTGACTAGGCTATCGTTGTTGATCTCCAACTTCTCTGTCCTAACATTATTATTGGTGCTGACATGGGTGACAAACACCTATGGCCTTTTACACAGCATGAATTAGGCTGGCAGCTAGCAGACTTTAGTTAGTGAGTTAGTGTCCTTACTCGTCATATCTCCTCTACTCTTACTTAGTTTAACATTAAGTCAACGCATCTCCCGACAGAACTTGTGAAGTACTGCAGACGGATGTCTGTTTCTGTAATGATTCTGTACTGAGGTGGGTCACACAGATACTGGTATTGATAAGATGAGAGAGATAAAAAGGGGAGCTCAGTTCCCTTTTGAAAGAATAATTTGTGTAAATGACAGTTGTCGAGGCTTAAAACCAATGATCTGTTGATCTTTACAAATCAAGACTCTGAAGTCTAACAATGGCATGTTTAAATATGTTATGTTATATACATAACATATATAATAATATGTTATGTTTTATATATATACTGTATATCATAAACTATAAAGGGGAATACAAGTATAGTTGCAGTATAAAAATTCTTAGACTAGTACTTAGTCTTAGTACTGAGAGTAAACTTTAAAGTGCACTTTCAAAACCTAGTTGCAAACCTATTAAAGGATACTTAAAAGTATATAAACTTTATAAACTAAAAAGTGGGCTAATTATACTTACAAGTATACTACATTGATATTAGTATATGATATGATATGATATGATATGATTCCCACTTGGGGAAATTCGAAGTGCTGCACACCATCACTCTGTACAGGATTCACAGCATTATAAGAGCATAATATAATGCTGCAGGTCCTGTCAGGTTAAAACTGTTAGCTCTGTCAGCACTGCTATTATTTGCAGTTAGTGTTACTGCTAGCTGCCAACTCTGTCCTCACCATGTTCAGAGCTGTGTGGAGACAAATGATATGCACTGAATTTTGAATTTAGCACCTTTAAATATATATTTCTTGTGAACAAATAGTTCATAAAAAGATAGACTCCTCCTTGGCTGGCTGCCTGCACATGCCGAGGTGGTTGCTATGTAAGGTACACTATCAGCATATTTATGTTTTTCATCACAGGCTCACGTTTTATTGATTTCATTATTTGGCGCCTTATTTACAGCATTTGCATGTTTACATTTATTGTGCAACCACTGAGAAACTGATGACTTTGGGTTGCCTTTTTTTGTTAGGAGGAGGGGTGTTGCTTGCTGTGGCGAGGATGCTGGTTCCCAATAGGTCTGGACAGAGGTTTCACACTTGAGTGGCCACTTGTGGCCTTAATCTCTCTGGTGTCAAGACCCACATCAGTTAGTTTCTGAATCGTGGTGCTGCGGAGGCAGTGGTTAGTGTATTCTGTGGTTTTCGGCTTGCTTGCATACTCCGGGCAACATTGTGGATATCCTCCTTAATGCAGTGCTGCATGTTTAGCTTAGTTTAGTTTAGTTTAGTTTAGTTTAGTTTAGTTTAGTTTAGTTTAGTTTAGTAGGTGGATTTTTAATTTTTTTTTTCTGGAGATGGACACTGCAAAATCCACTCCTCCACAGAAGTGAACCTGAATTGAAACCAGTCAGATTGCTTGGTTTGAGCTACTTTTTATAATAACAACCAAACAACCAAAGTGTAAATTAGACCCTTGGGCAACAGCAAGAATATGAGAAGGAAAAATCAGCACACAAAACAACATACTGTATGATATGATATAAGGTAAATGTTTTCACAGTTGAAGAATAAAGGATCCCTTGCAGTGACTGTGACTCAGATTGTTGTACGGCTTTTAGAGGTGATTTATGGAAAAGGAAACCGGACAAATTGAGAGAGTAATGGGGACAAAGCAGAGGAAGAGAAATGAAAGAATGATAAAAAGTACAGCAGATAGGAACAGACGTCTACAGACTCACAGCAGCCAAGAGGAAATGAAGGAAACAGCAAGAGGATGGGGGACAGGAGGAGGAGAGGGAGGAGAGGGAGCAAGAGAGTAAAAGAAAAGCCTGAGAATAAGATGAGAGACTGCGAGCAAGAGAGGAAAAGAAAAGGATCTACAGTGAGGGAATATGAGCTGCTGCCTGTCTGGGTCCCTGCAGACACCTCCGCCCAGCTGCTCACCTGCCAATAGTAAATTGAAAACAACTCTGCACATAATCCCTGGGAACTAAAAATACCCAGCGCTTTGAGGGCCCCTCCACCACGGCCTGTCAGTCTCCACAGACCCAATTCCCAGCAACAGATAAACACACATATACACAACGCAGACATATGTTGCTTATGCACTGTGACTGGGATTACTCTGGCATGAATTAAAACAGAAGCACCCATGCATACACAGAGACAGGGATGCAGATTTACATATATCCTGCATGGGAGGTGGTGGGCGTCTGGAGTTTGAGCCACCAGCTGCACAAATACAACTAAAATAATCTGATAATCTGCACCTACCAAATCCTAATTTCTATGTTTTCTAACTGCTCATAGCTATCTCGAATTTGATTCATTTTATGCACTGATTCACCAGTGAATAAACTGGAACAAAAGAGGTTCCCATACCCTGAACCAGCAGCATTGCATGTGTCTGCTATCTTAGACATATACTAGTAAGACTGCTGTGCATCTCCTGAAATTTCCTTTCATATGGAAATAAACATTCTTAACTAGCATATCACAATCGTGCAAGTAATTAGTTATTAAACAACAAAACTACACTTAATTTTCTTCAGGACTGGAACTTGAATGTGCAAAATATGGTTAAAGGATACAGTCATTTTATGTAGATGTCAAGTGTACAATAGGCTCAAGAAAATTAAGAAAGACAGCTACTAAAGACAAGGCCAGAATGTTTGGGACTAGTGTACCACCTATAGCCTCGGTGTGACTTGCTCTGCAGCAAGCAGCTGAAGTCCACAGGGGGAGTACCTTGTAATTGTTGGTGCTGTCAAATACTTGCTGGAACAGCTCACTTCCACTGTTGCTGTATAGCAGCCAGGCAATTAGAAAGCATGGCAGAGACATACAACCTACACACTGTGGTGTGTGGACATACAGAGTGGCAGCAGGGCAGACAAACATTGCCTCATTACTCAGTGAATGACACACACCTCCGTGACCACAACTCCACCAAGCTTTGCTTGACCAACCTGTTGCATAACCCAAGACTGAGCGCCGGCACTGCCAGAAAGACCATCCAAACTCCCATCCAAAGCCCAACCACAGCCTGTGCACCAAACATCCTCCACCCCTTCCCCTTGCAACTCTGTTAAGACTATCATCTTACACAGGATTTGTGCCGTTGCTGTAAACAATACAGAAAGCGCTGGAGGAGAACTTGTTATTCTTTTAACTCTCTCGCTCAATTGCTCTCTTTCTCTCCCTTCTGTTACGCAATGCCGCTTGGCCACAGTGGCTGAGCAGTTCAAATGGCAGCAGAGTCCAGGTCTTGCATAAGTGAAGAGAGATGGGCTCTCAACAACAACCCCGTGGTGAGGTCCGTCACTCAGGCAAATGCCTTGAGGTCTTAAAGTTTTCAGCTTTCCCTGCAGCTGAAGTCTCTCTCTTACTCCACCACAGGAAGAGAGGATTTCAGCCCAATATAGAAGAACCGGATTACGAATTGGAGACAAAAACAGCAGTCATCACAATTGAATGCTGGCACTTTACAGAAATGAAAAATGATGGTTAGTTACTATGCACTTTGTTTGTAGCAACACAGTAGTAACACCCTGACTGCAAGTTCTATTACTGCCCTGAAAACTACAAGATCCATCATAGTGACAATGACATGAAATGAAGAAAACAAAGAAAGAGTCCCACTCTGCTTGGAGATGATGGAATTAATAATAAAACTTGAAAAAGCAAGGTCTAAATACATACTGAACACAGGCTTCAGTGTGCTTCTTAAATAGTAGTTGTAATAGTGTTAAACATATCTCATTTGAGACAAAAATGTTTTTGTCTCTCTGGTCACAAGGTGGAAATCTCCTACATGTCCATAGAGATGTCTTGTGAGATGACTTTCCAGTTTTCCTTTTTTTAACAGACTAGACATTAAAGGTGCTAAATGTGGGATGGGGGGCATTTCTATTGCCTCTCCACAGCTTTCAACATGGTGACGGCGAGCCAGATGGCTGGCAGCTAACAGCGCTAACACTGCAAACAATAGCAAAAGCTAAAGAGATAAAAGTGTTATCTCTGTCAGAGCGGGTGAACTGGAAGGTGGGTGCTATGCTTCCTCGCCACCCTAATGACCAGGAGAAAATGTTAGTAATGTCACGGCTCTGACTCTAATGGTTTCCCTGTGTCTTCCTGTGCTCTCTGTTTTCCCCTGTGTCTCCTCCTCCCCTGTCAGTCAGTCAGTCAGTCTGTCTGTCTGTCAGTCTGTCTGTCAGTCAGTCAGTCTGTCAGTCTGTCTGTCTGTCTGTCTGTCTGTCAGTCAGTCAGTCTGTCAGTCTGTCTGTCTGTGTGTCAGTCAGTCAGTCAGTCTGTCTGTCAGTCTGTCTGTCTGTCAGTCAGTCAGTCAGTCAGTCAGTCAGTCAGTCTGTCAGTCTGTCTGTCTGTCAGTCAGTCAGTCTGTCAGTCTGTCAGTGTGTCAGTCAGTCAGTCAGTCTGTCTGTCTGTCAGTCAGTCAGTCTGTCAGTCTGTCTGTCTGTCTGTCAGTCAGTCAGTCAGTCAGTCAGTCAGTCTTTTCTCTTCTGTCAGTCTGTCAGTCTGTCAGTCAGTCAGTCAGTCAGTCAGTCAGTCAGTCAGTCAGTCAGTCTGTCTTTCTGTCTGTCTGTCTGTCTGTCTGTGTCTAGGGGTGTGGTATGGGCGGGGCTTCCTCATCTAGCACATAGTCCCACTTTACACCTCTGTACAATCAACTAATCAACCCACAGTTCAAGAACACCAGCTCTTCTGCCAATCACAGACTGTTGTGCCTGCTAAGTGATATATTCTCGGCAGCTCAGTATACGTAGTTACTAGAATGACTCGTGTGTTTTCCTCTGATGCTTCTTTTTTCATTAACACTGGATGCCAGCTTCTCATCAAGCCATCGACACATGCTGCTTCAGCTCATTCCCCCAGCCATTCCACCCTGCTAATCAACCTGTCCCCTGCATTCAACAGCCCCTCATCCCCTTGCCATTAGCCATTAGTTACAATAAATCCACCTTACTACAAAAACCCAGTTGTATACGTGTCTGCTTCTGGATTCTAAACAACAGCCCCAACAGAACAATATGGCCACCCTGGCCCCAGCAGACACAGAATCACTCCACCAAGCTTTAGCCTCTCAGTTTGCTCTGGTTGGACAAAATGACGAAGTCCTTTGTGAAGTGTCTGAAGAATCTGTGTTCCTCCAGTTTAATTCAACTTGGCAGCCAAATGGACCAGGTCAACGCCCATCTCCCAGCCTCATCTGTCGCTGCCACAGGAGCTTCACCAGCTGACCCCCCACCAGTGCTCCCCACATCACCCCCAGAGCAGCCCACCCCCACTGGCCCGTAAGCCTTTCACTCTGACCCCAGAATGCTACTCTGGGGATTTCCTTCTCCAGTGCTCTCTTGTATTCGAGCAGCAACCTACAAGTCATGCATAGTATTTATTTTGGGGTTATTTACAGGTAAAGCTTCTCAGAAGATTACAGCTTTGCAGGAAAGGCAGTCTCTTACTTGTAATTCTTACCCTTTATTTATATTTGAAATGAGTTTTTGGTCATCCTGTACAGGGTAAACAAGCTGCTAACCGTCTCCTCTCCCTCCGTCAGGGCTCTAGATCAGCTGCAGAGTATGCAGTTGAGTTTAAGATCTGGCCGCAAAGAGTGGGTGGGATGAAGTGTCTTTACAGGGAGTATTTGTTCATGGATTGGATGGCTGAGTTGGCAGCAAGGGATGAGACTGATAGTAGCAATAGCATTTCCCTGTCCATTGTTTAGACAACCACCTTTGCAAATGGCACAGACAGAGAGCTGGCCACCCATATGCCCCAACTTCTCCATTCCAGTCTAAATCAGCCCCCCGGGTTGATCCCTACCAGTCAAGAACAAAAAAGCCACCCAACAGCCAATAAAACAAGCAATAAAACAAATTCAATTAAAAAAAAAAAAAAAAATAATATATATATATATATATATATATATATATATATATATATATTAGGGCTGTCAGTTTAACGCGTTAATTAGATTAATTAATTACGCTGCAAATTAACGCTCTATAAAAATTAACGCAATTAATCTCAGCATGTTGGGGGCGGCAGTAGCTCAGTCTGTAGGGAGTTGGCTTGGGAATCGGAGGGTCACCGGTTCAAGTCCCGACATGACCAAGAACTGAGTGTGAACTGGTAGCTGGAGAGGTGCCAGTTTACCTCTTGGGCACTGCTGAGGTGCCCCTGAGCAAGGCACCAAACCCCCAACTGCTCGGGGCGCTTGTCAGGAGCAGCCCCCTCACTCTGACATCTCTCCATTTGATGCATGTATATGGGTCCTGTTTGTGCATGTGTGTGTCTCGGGTCTGCATGTACTGTGTATAAGTAAAACAACAGAGTGTAAAAATTGAATTTCCCCTAGTGGGACGAATAAAGGAATATCTTCTTAATCATGAGTGGCAAGTCAATGCGCAATAGTGATGGGAATTCCGGCTCTTTTCAGAGAACCGGCTCTTTCGGCTCGGCTCACTAAAAAGAGCCGGCTCTTTCGGCTCCCAAACGGCTCTTCGGGTTATTTTGTTGCTTTAATTAATTTATTATCAACAACAATATAAAATTATGCACAAAATGAATTACTAATGTAATTGTTATGTTAGCTGCATTGTCAGTAACAGCATCCCTCTTTTGCCTCTTTGAGCAGCTCTTCTGCTCAGTTCTCAGAAGTGTATTTGTCGCTGAACTCAAAACCATCCAGAAGACAGACCACCGTTTTATAATCTTCAATAAAGTGACACGTAACTGACAAGAAGGATGCTGCTGTGGATTTTTTAACCCTCTCTTGCAGTGGATGCACGTTCTCTGTCATATAGGCCTGGGATGATTTTTGTTTTCCTGCTTGGAATTGCAGACACAGGATTCAGTGCATGAATAAACTTCCTGAATCCTTTATCATCCACAGCTGAAAATGGATGGAAATCAAGTGCAATCATTTTTGCAAGTTCTTCATCAACTGAGTCTTGCTGGGGTCACAGACTTCTGCACAAACTGTCTCATAGAGCTCTGGGTTGGTTTAGGTGGTTGTGGTGGTTTACAGCATGATGCTGTAGATACTAGTACTTCTACTACTACTACTACTACTACTACTACTACTACAGCAGCAGCAGCAGCATCAGCAACAACAGTTGCAGTAGACACACTGGCACCTTCATTAATATCACACTCAACTGACTGTTTTATCTTCCCATTGCTCTGATTGGTGGACTGTTCTCAGGTTGTTTACCTGTGCAGGTTGTTTGTGGCTCTATATGATATTCCTGCAGACTCTACACTCTTCCTTTGTATTGTCAGTAAAATTGAAATGGTCCTGGAGTCACTCATTTTCTTTACTATACCTTCCTAATGTGTCCATGTTGTCTCTTCTTGTTGTCCCCGTCTCTCTCTCTCTCTCTCTCTCTCTCTCTCTCTCTCTCTCTCTCTCCCTCTCTCTCCCTCTCCCTCCCTCCCTCCTTCTCTCTCTCTCTCTCTCTCTCTCTGTTCGTGCGCTACTGCTGCTGCGAGTGTAACTCTCGCCCCTCCCCCCTCTGCTCAGCGCAAACACAAGGCACAACACATATTGACCAATTACGTGCGGCGCGAGGAAAAAAAAGTGAGAGAGAGAGAAAAAAAAAAAAACACGGCTCCCAATGAGGAGCCGGCTCCCGTCGTTCACTTCAAAGAGCCGACTCTAAGATCCGTTTCGTTCGCGACCGACCCATCACTAATGCGCAAGCATTTTAAATTTGGCCCATTGAGTGACCCGTAGGCTGCAGTGGCGTCACTTCGTACCTGCGCCACTAGTCAAAAGCAGGGTGACTGACAACAGAGATGGACGCGACACAGGAGCACGAGGCGAGCCCACTCGGACCTTTCACTCGGACTCTGACTCGGACTAGGAGCAGCGGGGGCCTCTAGCCCGCTACAAAGCTGAGCCATGCATTGAATGCATGAGTGTCCACTGGAGTGGTGGCAGCTCACCAGGAGCTGATGAACAGCTGTCCTCTCCTCCTACCTGGCTACCGCTGCCACGTCTGGGCCATGTGAGAGACTCTTTTCACTGCAGGTAACATCATTGAAAAGAAGAGAGCAGCCTCACACTCACACAATGTAAACAAGCTTGTTTGTCTGAGCAACTGGCTCAAGGACACATAGAGTTGTCTGTTGTCAGTTCCTGTAACGTTAGCTGACCCTTTTAAAGGAAATGCTGTTGGCATCTTGCTATTGATGTTGCCTTATTTAGAGGCATGTTATACTATTCATTTTGAATTGCTGTATTGAGTCAGCTTTAGTATTCATTTTGATTGAGAGTCTGCTTATGTGCCTATTTGAGACTCAGCCTTATTTTATTTCTGAATTTTATTTATTTTATTTAACTGTATTTGTATTGCATTTTTGAGAAATGCACCTGGCCTAATTGGTTTGCTGATGTGCTTGACCTTTTTTCTTTTGAATTTCATTTATAAAGCACACTTAACCAATAAAAATATGGATTTCAAATCTTCTCTTCTTGGTGTATTCTATTGATTAGTCATGCACCACAATTTTGTAATGTCCTAGAATTCAAATTCTTTATTTGGGGGCTTTTAGCAGGTATGAGATTAAAATGCGATTAATTAGATTAATTAATTACAAATTCTGTAATTAATTAGATTAATTTTTTTAATCACCTGACAGCACTAATATATATATATATATATATATATATATATATATATATATATGAATTCTAAATCATCCACGATGTGTAGAGGAGACTAAAATGGAGATAAATTCATACAGACAAAAAAAATGAAAGTGGGGAAGTGGATTGCAATACCCTCTGGGATGCCCATGAAGGCAGTTATTAGATAAACTAAAATCTTGAATGAAGTATCTCAGTCCCAAAGACAAAGGTGAAATGGCTCTACCGAACCTCCAACAATATTACTATGCTGCACAGCTCCAACCACTGGTGTATTGTTGAGATACAAGATTCAGTACAAGATGGGAAGATTTTAAGAATGGAGGGATGCCATGTCCAAAGCATGATTGCAAATGGGAATATATTTAAGGAAAATGAGAAAATGCTTGACCCAATCACTAAGTTTAATATGGAAAGCTGCAACTAACCAAAGAAGACTGGTATAATATATGTAACATTCAACAAACTACCACCAGCTCCAGGGTGTGCAAAGAAAAACAAATAACATAATCAGATTCTTTGTAACTCCCAAGTCAAAAAGTACATTTTCATCTACTCACCAGACATGCTAGAGACTGTGGGAGGATTAAGTTGGTCACATTTTTTGGGGGGAATGTAGGAGAACAAATAAACCCTGGAAAGATCCATGGTAGAGTTGAAAGCAATTTTGGGTTATGAAGTGCCAAAGCAATGAGGTGATGGTGATGTATCTAGGTAACCATGCAAGGGAAAATGTTCAATGGGAGAGACCAATATCCGGTCAAGTTCTTGGCGGCAGCCAAGAGGGCAATCACCAGGAAGTGATGCAAAGATGACCCTCCTACTCTGAGTCACTGGAAGGACATTGTTGTAGACATATTTGACATGGAAGGACACACATATACTGAGAATTCGGCAATCAGAGTTTGTTGAGGAATGGGACAAATGGACTGCATATCTTACCCATCACAGAGACACACCCCTCACACCATACGCCCCTGTATCGTAAGGACCACAAGCCGTAACCCTGTGCCTTCTTCTTTCTGCCTTTCTCCTGTGGAGCGCAAATATAATGTGGGAAAACTGGCATCTGAGGAATGGAGGCACGGGCTGGAAGGGGCTGAGCAGCCATTTGTAGTTTGAACTGACCACAAAAATCTCTCCTACCTCCGCTCTGCCAAACTGCTAAATTCCTGCCAGGCCCAGTAGGCTTTATTCCTGGGAAGGTTTCATTTCACCCTCACCTACCATCTTGGCTATGTATCACTAAATTTGATGCCCTCGCCCACAAGTCTGTCCCAGGGAAATCCTGCTGAGAGCCAGAAACCATACTACCTACTTCCTGTGTAGTGGCTACAACTGCACAGGAGACTGAGACCTGTATCTGAGCAGCACAGCGCTCTCATCCAGACCTAGGTAATGGCCCTTCTAACTGTCTGTTTGTGCCTGATTCAATTTCTGTAGGTCTTAAGTCATACAGTAAGGTCATTCATCTAAGCTCTCCTGCCACCCTGGCTTCCACCACATCCTCGCCTTCATCAAAAGGTGGCCATCCATGCCCAACACCCATGATGTCTGTCCATCTGTGCCCACAGTAAGGCCTCTCATCAACCCCAAGCTGGGCTCCTGCACCCTCTGCCCACCCACAGCCGACCCTGGTCCCACATAGCTATGGACTCTGTCACCAGCTTACCCCCCTCGCAAGGTAACACAATCATATTGACTGTGGTAGACCATTTTTCCAAGGCTATACATTGTCCCTCTCCCTAAATTACCTTCACTCACAAAGATTGCAGACCTCTTGGTTCTTCTTGTGTTTCGGCGTCATGGCATCCTCAAGAACATTGTGTCTGACTGAGGCCTGCAGTTCTCCTCCCAGGTCTGTAAGGCCTTCTGCCGGGCTCTGGGTGCCACAGCTACTGTCTCCTCTGGGTACCATCCTCAAACGAATGGACAGAGGGAGTGGGAAAACCAAGATCTCAGTGCTGCCTTGTGTTGTGTCAATGCTCGCCACTCGTCTTCCCTCGAATTAACAGTTACCCTGGGTTC
Source organism: Pterois miles (assembly GCA_947000775.1). NCBI lineage: Eukaryota > Metazoa > Chordata > Actinopteri > Perciformes > Scorpaenidae > Pterois > Pterois miles. The sequence goes on along the minus strand of CAMQGK010000481.1, from coordinate 428,014 downwards.
AGTATGCCCATAACTCTCTCACCAGCACTGCCACAGGTATGTCCCCCTTCAGGGCCTCTCTGGGCTATCAACCTCCCCTTTTGTCAGTCCAGGAGGAAGCTGCGATGGTGGTGTCCAGGCCAACATCCAAAGGTGTTGCCTGATTTGGAGAGAGTTCTGGTCTGCCATTGAACTCCTGTGCCCACTTACCAACACAGTCAAAGGTATGGCTTTCCTCCTGTGACTCACCCCTTCAGATGGAGTCCCATAAATTGACTCCCTAATACAGTGAACCATTTAAAGTTGATGTCACTTATCCCATGGCTGTCAAGGTAAAGCTGCCTTCATCTCTGAAAGTCCATCCAACAGTCCATGTTTTGCTGCGTAAGCATGCATCTTCCAGCCCTTTGTGCCCTCCAGACGATCCCCCTCTACCCTCCCGGATCATCTGCAATCACTCTGAACTTAAATTCATTCATTGCATATTGTGTAATACCTATCCTACAAACAGTAATGTGGAAACATGCATATCCACATACAATATACTTTAACATAAACTGATCTGTCTGCACAACTAGATACAGGCACACCTTGTAACTATGTACACATGACCTTGATCTGATGCGCAGCTGCACCCACTTAAGCGTGTACAATGCACCCATGCACACCACACGTGTGGTGGTTTCCACCATACTACTATGATTTGCTTTGCAGCAGTTAGGCCAGACATCCAAATTATTATTCATGGACAGACATAGGGACCTGAGAATTGTCATTAATAAGCATAATAAGGGGCAACATGGAAAATTGTTGAAAATTTCTGCTAAAGATTCAGTGGTTTGTTTCCAAAAAGTACATCAGAGTATTCCCAAGACACACAGTATGCTTAAAAGTACCTATACAACCTTTTGGACAAAACTGACAAAGAGGAGACGTGGCTAATTATAGGAGCTTTGTATTATCTGCAAATACATTGTTGATACAGTTCCTTTCTTTTTCTTAGTATTGTACAGTTGATTTTGTAAGATCAGTAAACTATACTGTTGCTACAGTTCTTGAAATGTAGCATTTAAGTATTGAACAGCTGTCTGAATACATAGATTCCATTGTTTGACCATATTGGGTAGGCCATTGTCCAACAACCAAGCAACAACTCGAGGTTGTGAAATATTGGTGAAGTGGCACTTTGTTTTAAAATTAGTATGGTTAGTCACTAGTTTCCAGGTTATTAGAAACATATTTTAGCTTGTTTAAGGGGGACTCCCACATAAATTAAATACTGTAATCTATGTGAATAATGCAGAATTTCCTTCACAGAGTATGAAATCTTTTCTTGAGTATGATTTATATCTGTTGGAAAAAAGTGTCCTCTTTGGCTACAGGATCATGAGATCTTCATATACTGTATCCAACAGATTGAGAGCTAACATTCACTGCTGCAAAACCTTGGAACAAGATAACTGAGAACCGCTCACTGACTAAATAAGTCAGAAAATTATCTGTATATTTTACACATAATCATGAACATCAGCACACTCGTTGCCATGGCAGCCAGCTGTCGTAAATGGCTCTGTTTTTAGTACCGCTGGCTAGGGAAAGGAAACATATTCTAAAATGGCCTTTGAAGCCAAACCATAGTTATCCCAGGTTAGTTTTAATTAATACAGTAGAAGTTACAGTGATCAACATGACTCACTAAACCAACTAAACCAGCGCCAGACAGAACAGTTCCTTCCCAAGTGCCACCGAGGTAATGACCCTTCAGGTGAGGAGGGACTCCAGTGGGTAGGACTTTACATTATGGCTCGGTAATAACATAGTAATAATGGGGTAATAGTTTGAAGAGGTAATAATGTGTAAAATCATGCCAAATGCCATAACAAAGTAATACCCAGGTAATAGCTTGGTATTAACGCTGAGTATATCTGAGTAATATTAGACTGGAATTTATGTAACAGGGTAATAAGGAGTCAAAAAGGGTGATAATAGGGAAACTTTAGACAGCAACGTAAGTAAGAGTATATTAATATTTTGGTAATATGGTAACCTGCTAACAATAACATGATAATATCAGTGTATATTTGGATTAAAAATAGTCATATGGTGAAATGAATGGGGTTATAACTTGAAAATAATGAGGTAATATATGCTGAAGTTTTCAGAATATTATAGGCTACTATCAGTGTAATACCCTTAAAATCACATGAAAAATCTTGGAAGACAAAATTGGCATTTACCATAATATAATGCTGAAAATTATCCTTCATGTTATAAACATTCCCTCTTGTTCCAACGTAATACTGTAGAAATTATACAGTATGTTTAATGCTGTGACTTATTACCTGGAACACTTGACGTAGTTTCTGAGTAATATCCATGAATCAGAGCTACAGAATGCTTTATTATATATTTACTATATGCAAATTAAGCTAATTTGATACTGTTCATGTCTTGGTACATAATTTAAATTTCAAGCTTCAAAGGAATGTTATGAACATGTGTTTTTATTGGGATATTCATTGTTTACCTTACATAATAGAAATGGATGGTTTGAATACGTCCATCCACCTGTACACCCTGGACAGGTCGCCAGTCCATCGCAGGGCAATTTAGAATCATCAATTAACCTACATTGCATGCCTGCGGGAGGAAGCTGGAGAACCCGGAGAAAACCCACGCTTACACGGGAAGAACATGCAAACCCCACACAGAGGAACCTTTGACCCTCTTGCTGTGAAGCGAGAGCGCTAACCACTGCACCACCATGTAGCCCGGTTCCAATACAAACAAACTCAAAACCACTGTAACCTCGGCCAAACCTGAAAAATACCTAATGCAAATATCTTGAAGTATCATGCTTGTGAACATAAATTTGGCTATCTGGAGCGCCTACCAACCCACAAACTGTGAAAGCAAGTGATTCAACAAGCCATTAATTTTGACATACTGGTGATGGTGTTTCAATCCATGCTGTGTTTTTCATAACTTCGGCTGACACTGCATGTCTTCTGGAAAGTTTTAAGGACCAGATACCTGTACTAGGCATGTTCTGGGGTTTTCAGTACGAAGGCCAAGAAAAATATTCACAACGCATATAGGGGGATGCGCATACTGTATACAGAAAACCAAACACAGATGAGAATCAAGTATTTATACCTATTGTAACTGTTTAATGCTTGTTAAATATCTGAATAAATGTTCACCAACAAGCCTGCATTCATGTGAATTTCTCCACTGTGGGACCAATAAAGGAATATCTTATCTTATCTTATCTTATGCTAACCTTCCCTTGAAGTTAATGATTGAGACATGATTTAGGCAAGTATACAGTAGATCGTTATGTAATAACTGGTTATTACTTTGTAATTACATTGTATTACCTTATTATTACCTCTTTATTAACAAACTATTACCCTACTCTTACTTATTACCTACACTCAATCCCACTCACTATGCTCTACCAATGAAGGGCGCCTGCTACTCCCATCATAACAGGAAGCCGGAGAACCCGGTGAAAACCCATGCTAACATGGAGAGAACATGCAAACTCCACACAGTAGGGCCCCAAGCCGGATTCAAACCTGTGAACCTCGACCTTGCTCAACCTTGCTGTGAGGCGACAGTGCTAACCACTGCACCACCGTCCAGTCCAACCTATTATCTAAAGCTCCAGTGGTTCTGGACTATGCATGCAAAATGGAAATGCCTCTCTGGCAACATTTCCTGTCCTCTTGGAACAGCATCTCCTTCTTCTATTAAGACTTCACTCAAACAGGATATTCAACTTTACATGAACATAGCTCCTTCCCCTTCCATAAGTTTCGGTGGCTTCAATAGAAGGAGACGGTTTGCTTCTGCTTTGCCCTTAGAGTTCAATCTCTTGCTCTCCTTCATTCAGCTGCCATTCTTTGGGGATATGAATGGTTTGGAAGTCTCATCCACTGCGATAACACCACCGTCGTAGAGGTCCTAAACAAAGGTTGAGCTCGTTTTCTAGTCATCATGCAGTTCCTGTGCAGACACACATTAATCTCATCTTAACATCAGTTCATCCTCAGGGCAGCCAACATTCCAAGTTACCACAACAGCATCACTGATTCATTGTCTTGTTTCTCCTTCCAGAAACTGAGACGCTTCACCCCAGATTCAGATTCTCATTCCACACTAGTATCACCATTGTCAGCCACAAAATTCAACTAATGCCACAGCTGGGAAAACTCTTGCATGCTTCAGAAGAAGTTACCGTTAACAGCCTCACCCAAACACTTTCTCAGCCTACCAAACTGGCTAGAACTACTTCAACGCATATCATGCAACATACCAGTTGTTGGTAAACAGTAACTGGACTTGCATTTGTTCAGCATCTTTCTAGTCTTCCAACCATCGAAGCCCTTTACATTACGTCAGCTTTCACCTAGCGCGAAGTGCTATCTGGAATTACTTCGGTTTCAGAATATATGAGCGCGGTGAAGCCTTTAACACCGAAGCACCACTGTGTTATAAACGGTGTTATAACGGTGTTATAAAACATGTCTGGCCAAGAGTGGAAACACTTCCAACAAAACATCTGATGGACAAGCACCGAGACCTGCACAAGGAGTTCAGAGAACGACAGGTAATAACTGATATACCATGAAAAAAGCCACATTCAGAGGTAAAAGCCAGCAACGCCAGCCCCCCTCACTCTCCACTAAAGTAGCTCTGGAAAAAAATTAAAGCTGCAACTACCACTTTCTCCGGTTCGACTAGCCTATTTATAGATGTGTTTGAGTAAAATGAACATTTTTGTTTCATTCTATAAACTGCTGATAACAATTTCTCCCAAAAATTACAACTGGTCAAAATAACGAAAAAAGATGCAGTGTTTTCAGACCCTCATCCTTCCAGTTCCCACATTGGGTCTCCGTCTGGACGGATTCATTACATCCTCCCAGACCAGCCTATCTGACGACATCCTTCTTCAGCCTTTATAATGACACATAACTTTGACAGCATCCTCCCTGAGACTGTTGGTGTCCCCTACCCTCAACCTGTTGCTCCAGCACACAGCAGCAAAGAGGATACCCTTGGCCACCACAGACTCATGAAACATCTTAGCACTGTCTGGCAGATGTCAGCTTCCTCAGAAAACAGAGACAGCTCTAGCCCACTGTAACCCTTGTTGTAGAGGGCTGCAGTATTCTTAGTCCAGTTTATTGTCATTTTGTACTCACAGGTATTTGTACTTCTCCACAATGTCCACGCTGACCCCTGGATGGAAACAGGGTTCATCCGTGCCTTGGCTATCCTTAGATCACAACTAGCTCCTTCCTTTGTCACGTAGATCTGTAGATGGTTATGCTCACACTACGACACAAGGTTACCCACTACAGTCCTACACTCACCCTCCTCAACTTTGCTGATACATCCAACGATCGCAGTCATCAGAAAATTTCTGAAGATGGCAGAAGTGTGTGTGATAGTTGAAATCCACGGTGTAGAAGGTGGAGAGGAAGGGAGACAGGACCGTGGAGGACTGTGGAGCCCCAGTGCTGCGGACCACTCTCTCCAACACACAGTGCTGTAGGTGCTCTAGTAAGTGTCTAGCACCCTCATTGGCTATAGCTCCACGACGGGTCAAGTTTATCCTACTACGTAGTGCCTCTTGACTCATGTCTTGGAACAGCAAGTGCAGAGCCAATACCATTTTGCCTCTAATCTGTGGCTTTTGTCAGCAAACTCCAAAAACTGTTGACAAATGGAAAATCAGGTCTAAGCAGTAAGGAGTAGAAGTAGAAGATACAGGGTCGGGTAGAAGATAGTCTTGTTGAAATGCCAACACAGAGAAGCAGCATGCCCATAAATGAAATTGAAACATAGCGGCATCTTTTTTTTTTTTCGGTTCAGACAGCTTAGGCACTGAGAAAAAAAAAAGATATATTGACAGGGAAAATCCTGATTTTCATAAATTGCATTTAAATTTTGGCAAATTCTATGATAGATTTTATCATGAGATTCTGCGATTTCGTCTGTATAAGCCATATGACCCAGCCTGATCAGGAGGAAAAACAGTGATTGCGCAATGACTTGAATCCGTCCTTTACTGCTTTATTCCTACACATGTTTTTTGCTTGTTGTGGAAGTAGGACAGAGGGTTTTAGTTCAATGCTCTCAGTTTGCCACTGTAGTACACACACTTGCAGACATATGCCTTTAACTCTCCATTCAAAATCTGGCCACTCCTTTCAGTCCTTCTGTTTCATATTAAAAAAGTGACACATCCTTCCTGCCAACTCTTTAAAGGTCTGATTAGATGCAGATCTGAAACTTGTGCCAAACAACACTTTGTGTCCTGCACCTCCTTGGAAATTCACACACCACAGGAATGTCTCTTCATACTGCTAATACCTGAGCAGACAACAGTTCACTCTGCTTTCAGTTCAAAGTCTTTTCATTGTTCAAGCAGATCTATTATTTCAGTTCCCCTAATTTGCTTCAGTGAGTGTTCACACTGATACGTTAGTTCATAATATTCATAATTCATCTCTGGTTCATGCTGCAAACTGAAGTATTAGAAATTCCTCACATAATGCTTTTAATGTAATTTTGCCAACACAAAGTAGGCTTTATGCTATAATGTGTGTGTGTGTGTGTGTGTGTGTGCGTGTGCGTGCATGCGCGCATGTGTGTGTGCGCACGTATATACATTTGTGTGTTTCCATGGCATTTCCAAAGCAAACAGCAGTGTAAATAAAAAGCCAAATATTATTAAAGACAAACATTGGCTGTGAGAAAGCAGGTTTTATCAGTTGCTGAGGGGAACAGTCGCAGTGTGTTCAGCCATGCTGAGCAGAAGTCCGCCTTCAAGTAGTTGGCCCAGTTAACTGTAACTTTGGGGCTGATCTATTGTGAATGGTAAATGGACTTGCATTTATATGGCGCTTTTCTAGTCTAGTCTTCCAACTACTCAAACGCTTTACACTACATGTCAGCTTTCACCCAATCACCAACACATTCATCATCCAACCTGCCCATCAGGATTTGATCTAAATACTCATTCACATGCAATCACACACGATGGCTGACCAGAGGAGCCAGGAATCGAACCACTGACCCTCCGATTGGTGAACGACCTGCTGTACCTCTGAGCCGCTATTCAGTTCTCTAATGCCTATATACTATCTACATCACAGACTGGAATCTTAATTCCTGTTTACGTTTTGACCAACTTGTTGCTACATTAAAATGGGTTGTTAAGGTTTTAACGGATTCCAATATTTTGTTGATGTACTTATTATTTCAATAATAAATAACAATTCAGTAAATATATATCTATGTTTTTGACACACCAAACCAACAATTGGCCATTGCACAGTTTGGGGCCGTCGGTGAGTGTCCGTCGACCGAGCTTTTTCAATGTATCCCGCCCTTCGGCTTTAGTCTGCCTCTGTTGGGGTATTTTCTGCCGGCAGAGCTCATCGGACAGAGAAATCAGTCTGACTGGCGGTTCAGATTAAACAAATTGGTGCACAAAAACAGCAATTGAATCAAGGAAAGCAAGCCAATGAGTAAAGTCAAAAAAGCTAAGTGGTGAGTGAGAGTGATGTGAAAATGATTGGCAGATGTCATGTACATATGACAATGGCATGAACATCTGCCATCCTTGACTTTTCTGGTTTCCATTTTTGAATGATAGATACAGACTGCTGGTAAGCAGAGATATTTCTTCTCTCGCATACTGTATGTGGTAGTTGGCCGTCAGCTGTAGTCTTTGCAGTACGTTCCGAGTGCAACTTTTTGTCACAAGGGCAACATGAGGCGACTCAACAGCCAGCCTTTGTCTCCGCCACGTCTCGGATGTTCGTGTGTCCCCAGCTTTACACATAAAGGAATGATCCCAGTTACTTCCACACAGTGAGGCATACTGCTCATTAATTAAACACAAAAAAGCCCACAAAGCTCAGGTATCGTATCGGGACTGAAAAAGTTAGATCGGTGTCTACCTTCTTTCAAGATCAGATTTGCTTTATCAGGATGTTTAACAAAGTTATGCTCCTGATCTCTGCACACCACAGGAACAACAACTTATACCCCTTCACACTGAGGGCTCAACCATGGTTGAATCAGTTGTAATTGTGTGCTTGAAAGCCTTAACCTGTGCTGACTGACTTGGCTTCACGACCCAGATTGAGAAATGGGTTGGACCAGGGTCAGTTTCAATGTGAACGCAGTCCGTGGGTCCCCAGGGTCACTAACAACCTGGGTGGGACAAATCTATTTAGTTGCAAATGGCGGCGCACAGTCATGACGCATATTTTCAAAGTTTTCAGATACACTGGACGTGAACGATGACTTGAACAACATGGATATGTGGCAAGACTTTGCGATGCGAGAGCTCCTGGCCATCGGCAGTGAGGAAGAAATTAAGTAGATGATAGGACGGTGAGAGACAGTCTAGTGCATATGAACATAGCAAGGCTGCTGAATGAGAGAGGGTTAGGGTTATGGTCTCCACCTCACGGTACTGCTAGGTGCATCCATTTTTAAAACCTGTTTACATGTGTTCAATTTGTAGCATGTTTTTTTTTTTTTTTTTTTACTTTTTAAATTTTCCATATAAACCTGCAAAAAGATATCCATCCACTGCTCCATCTTTTAGAAAGAACCAAAAGCAGTCCCCGTTCATCACATTATCGAGCAATTAACAAACTAAATGAAATATAAACTCATTTTATTACATTTGGATAAGCTCTTGCATTATCTAACAGCTGCCATACGCCCAGCTGAAAAACTTTAGTTGCACTACTATATGTAGCAAATCTTTGCTGGGATGGTGGAGTGAGTGAAATATACACTTCAGTCTTCGTAAGTTTCTAATTCTTGTACATCTTCATGAATGTAGCCTATATTAATACTCAGACACCCTGCCGCTGGGCCCGCCATCATTCTGTCTTTTGGAGGTTTCTGCAGGCTGAGTTTTCAAGCTAGACTAGTAGAGTACTGGTATCATGTGAAAGTAGAAAACCATGACACCATGTCATGTTAGCTTGTCAGGAAGATCACTAAATAACGCTACAGAGTTATGCTAAATTTTGACAACGAAAACCTGGCGTGGTGATTTTTAAAGGGGCCTCTTGACCTCTGACCAATGATATGTGAATGAAAATGGGTTTTATGGGTTTCCACACGGCTCCCCTTGAAATGCAGTCACATGCAATTTGGGGCAGAAACCATACAGTTTATTGAATGCAGCACATACAATATGTTATTTTTGTTTATACTAAAATGGTGTATTTTAATATTTCTGCTTACTGGGGTCCCGAAACAGTCTTGAATTACATAAATTGGGTCTCAACAAAAAGCTGAGACTCTTGTGGATCCAATGAGTCCAACTGTATTCATGTGTGATGATGTTAGTCCCCACAGGAGACATTTCACTGTCGTGAGATTTTTTTAAACTTGACCTCCCCGTATAAAATGACCTATGGTGACCTCTAGGATAATCACTGCCTCATGAAACTTTACAGCCACAAACTAGAGACCTAGACATAGACATTATGTAGGAAATTGGGTTAAAAAATACTGACGCAGCCTGAACACAAACCCTCAGCTGTCTCAGCCAGACTCCTGAGTACATGACTCTGATTATATTGTGTTGCCTTTCCTATCATACAAAAATGCACACATTTTTAATGTAAATATAAATGGAAAACTAGTCACTTGTGTCGACTGTGTTGTGCAGACATCCAGTGAGCAGATGCAGCACACAGTGGGGTCAGCATGTTCACAGCCTACTGTGGAGGAAGCTGGGACTCTGCAGCACTCCAGAGATATTCTATCCACTCAGCTCCATTATCGCCACACTAACAGGGAAGCACTGTGTCAACCACCCAGATTATAAGAATCTCTTACAGCTGAGGCACACACAGCTATGACATATACTAGACTCGATCGTATACATGTTACATACATATATAATGGATACCTGTCCTCCTTCACGCTAATTTCCCCTGAAACTCTGCTGAAAAGAGTCACTAATATGAAGTCTTCTGCCTGCCCCTTTGACATTCTACCACCTTTATTTTTGAGGGACGTTCTCCCCACCATCGGCCCTCTCCTTCTGTCTATTACTATTACAGCTCCCTGAACTCTGGGTCGTCTCCCCCGCATTTTAAAACTGCAATCATCTCTCCCCTCAGCTCAGACCCACAGCAGACTTACGGCGACATGCAACAGCCTGACGTACTGCGCTACTCACCAGGGACAGGATCCTGGTGTGGGTAATGGACTGCTGCCCAGGCAATTACAGACAGGCTTCAAGTGACGCATTACAAACACAAGGTTTATTCTCACTCTGAGGCTGAAGAATAAAGAATACAAATTTTAAAAAATCTGAATCGCATGGCCCTGCATATGACATATACAAATTAGGAACATGAGAGCACATACAGTACTTCAAGTAGCCCTAAGTCCATGCATAAAATGGAGGTGCAAGTACAAAATACAAGAAATAACAGGTTATATCACGCCGTGGGTTGGTTTCCCTCCTATCTTCCCCATTTTTTGGAGTCACCAGCCGCCACTGACTTAGACCCTACAGCTCTTTGCAACTACAGACCCATCTCAAAACTTCTGTTTCTTTCCAAAGTTCATGAGAAAGTTGTATTCTACTTACTGATCACTCATCGCAATACACATAATCTTCTTGAATAATTTCAGTCAGGCCTCTGTGCCGTCCACAGTAGAGAAACTAGCCTCCTGTGGGTAAAATGGTAAATGGACTTGCATTTATATCGCACTTTTCTATTCTTCTGACCACTCAGCACTTTACACTACATGTCACATTCACCCATTCACACACACATTCATACACTGATGGCAGAGGCTGCTAACTTTTTTGCTAACCATATTTAGGATCTAAATAATAATTCATCTCATTCACACGTCAATGGCTATGCCTCCAGGAGCAATTTGGGGTTAAGTGTTTGGCTCAAGGACACATCGACATGTGACTGGAGCAGCCGGGGATTGAACCACTACCCTCTGAGCCACAGTCACAATGACCCTCTGTCGGCTGCTGACTTAGACAGCTCCTCAATCCTGGTCCTCCTGGTCTTGAGTTCTACCTTTGACACTATGGATCATGCTGTACTCTTAACCCGTCTGGAAGACACATAGGGATCTCCTGGTTCACCTTTTTCCCAGTAAACATTACTCCATAAGCATCAGTGATTCTGTGTCATTCCCAGCTCCTTCATGGGTGACGTCATACGTAACCACAACATTCAGTTTCCTTTCTACGCTGTTGACACACAACTATACCTCCAGATGAAACCTAATGGCACTGTTGTGAATGTGAGTCTGAGTGATCGGATCTCAATGTGTCCTCAATGTGTCTTGAGTGTGTTCACACCTGTACGTAGAGCTGTCCAGATCACTCAGGTCTGAACAGGGCCAATGACAAAACCAGCTTAGAAACCCTTCATCATTGCATTCCAGACATGAAAAAATTGCATGTCTGTATTATTGTTTTTTTGTTTTTTTAAATTACTTTTGTTTTTGTATTCAAACTCATAATCACCCCTGTAATACTTTCTTTACTTTGCTATCTATATTATTATTATTATTACTACTATTATTATTTTAACAAGCAACAGCTACGGTGATACACTCCTAAAGAAAAAACTGTCTTTGTGACTTTATAATTATGGATGAGGTGTGCTACATCTGCTGTTGTAATAATTAAAGAGAGTGAATTGAACATTATTATTCCTGATTTCTGTCAAAAATAGCATAATGTGTTAGAAAATCTAATAGTGTTAGAATATCTGAAAAAAAACATGCATGTGAGATTGTTGTTCAAACAGTGGATTTTGTTTATGAGCAGCATCAAAGCAAGAAACACAAAAAGGGAAAAAGCTGGTAGCAAAGTAAGTAAATTAATAAGAATTGTTCAACATGTTGGAAATATACTTATTCCAATGCAGAGACTGAGATAAGTAGATAAAGACTGAAAGCAGTGTTGATATGGTCTAAATGTATAAACTTCTTTATGATTCTTGCAATATAATACATTTTTCAATTTCCAATTTGAGCAATACATATTGTCCACAACAAGGAGAGTCGTGTCAAATAACGGCCCACATCAGATGCATCATACAAACAGAAGTAGTGAGAGCACACAACTTCATCATCTTGTGACCTTAAAATAATAAATTGTAGGTAGGGCTGCAACAATTATTTTAATTATCAATTAGGTTTAATTTTTGTTTGATTTGGTCTATAAAATGTCAGAAAATGGTGAAAAGTGTTGATTAGTGTTTCCCAAAGACCAAGATGATTCTCAAATGTCTTATTTTGTGACACTCAGTTTGGTGAATAAACCAGAAAATATTCACATTTAAGAAGCTGAAATCAGAGAAGTTTGACTTTTTGTCTTAAAAAATTACTCAGACCGATTAATCCATTATCAAAATAGATGACAATTTAAAACTTGACAACAAATCACTGAATCTATTAATCGCTGCAGCTCAAATAAATTGTGTTCATGTTTAATTAGTAATCTTCTTAATTATTACAAGATAACAACTAAAGTATATAACTATCTGGAGACATCAAAACTTTTGAGGAGTGGCATGTCATGTCAAAATGAGGAGCAGCACAGTGGCTTTCCTCAGGAAGAACAAAATGATCAAATGGCTACTCCGGTGATTTAGTGTTGCACTTCCATAAAGTTGGGGGACTCATGCAAGTCTGATTAAAACAAGAATGGTAAAAATATTTTTTTAATCACATTTACAATGGGTCAAGCTTAAAAAATGCAGGTTCCTACATTTCCCATGATTCAACCTATCAGTATTGTCGTGATACTGGAATATGTAACTTCGATACAGTATCTTGAAAAATCAGCACAACACTGAGGAAATAAAATTTTGAATTTTTAATAGAAAGATAAATAGCAGTGTGTGTGTGTGTTTGTGTGTGCGTGTGTCAACTCCCTGTCGGAGACAAGCGCGAGCAGAGAGCAGCAGTTGGTACTGCTGTATCCACACTGCGAAAAATCTGTATTGAAACCATTTCAAATATTTAGCACTGATATGTATGAATACGTGGATATTTCTGACAACACTGCAGCCTATACCAGTTGTAATTAGACCCTCCCTGCCTGGAAAACAACCATATTTTTTCAAACTCCACTCCCCCAGTTTCTGTGATACATTTCCAAACAGACCTTAACATAGAATCTCTCCTGCTGGAATTTTCCATGCAGTGAGTGGCAGCCAGGCTATACACACAATGCCTCACAGCTAACTGGGTTTAAATAAACGACTGTGAGACCTGGCACAGAATCGCCAACCCCTTCCACATACACCCCTCACCCCTCCTCACCTTCCTCATTCCACTGCCCAGCGTTCCTGTAACGCCTCCAGGGCCGATGTGCCCCACATTGCTGCCTCCAAGGATTTCCTGGCACCCAACCAAATAAAATGTGTGTGTGTGTGTGTGTGTGTGTGTGTGTGTGATATTCACTTTCACAGTGACTCTCACGCTCACATGTCAAGTGAAAGAGACTAAATAAATAGAGCCTATCAGTTGAAGGGTTCACTGCTTGAGCTCTCTCCTGTCAGCATCTGTCTCCAGATGTGAGGACCTGGCCAGTGTCACCAGTTCACATGAATGGGACTCAATTCTGGCCTCTTTCCTCCCTGCGTGCGTGTTGACTCTGGGTTATTTATACCCTGTAAATGCTTTCCTGACTGCACTTGGCATCAGGCCAGATCTATTCATATTTAAGGTATTCACACAAGAGGTAGGGCCAAGGATAGCATTATACATTAATACACCTCAGGGCATACAAAATGTCATGCTAATTTATTTTTGCTTCAGTTCATGTGCTCACATTTCTGATGTGAATGGGAAAACCATATTGGGGTTAATGGCTCTGCAGTTTCATTTGATATGATTATTTTGTTTCTACAGCCATGCCTTTTCTGCTGATGATTCTTTGATCTGCTAAAGGACAAATTCACATTCCCATATTATTCCTCATGGGAGGTCAAAGGTCATGGTCAGCTCCACAGCAGCACGACTGAAGCTGTCAGCGGAGAACTGAACCCACGCCTTCTGCTTGAAGGATTATTATGCAAACATGTATATTCCTCTGCAAACCGCATGTTGTTTCAAATTCCCAAATGAAACACCGGTTTTGAGCAGATCAGCACGTCTCAAACACACAAACTGTCAGATTTCTATCACATCCTTTGAGGTGCATGCCTTTTAGTTAAATCTGTGAAAACGTTGGGAAACCTTTTAGGCTGGGCATCTTTGTGCACTACTCCAAACAGAGTGGTTGTCCACACTTTAATAAATGTAAGGTTGTCACTGATGTAATTACATAAAGCGCTGCTCCATTGTGCACAGACAAAGCCTAGTAACACCAAGGATCAACAGCATAATGCTGAAAATGCATTCCAGGAAAGCCACATGCAAACAAACTGATAAATTTTAACATCTACACATAATAGAGACAGTTAGAGGATAAGATACTGTTAACAAGGACAAGTTGGTCATGAAGGTGTTTAAACAGATTCAGGAAGACTTTCCCCAGTTAAAAGTTGCCAGGCTGACACACTTTTTGGACAAAATCAATGTGAGCTGATTGAAGCTGAAGATGTCTCAATGGGTGAAATCATATCCAGCTACTAAAGTTTAATATCAAGCCTGCCCACCAGTCAGAGCAAATGTTCTCATTTTACAGCTCAACAGTAACTACAAGATGATTCTGGAAACATTTGAGAGAAACAGACATTACAGTAACAGAATGTTCAGCACTCCCTCGTTTGACCGTTTGATCGGACTTCATGAGTGATCGGCAGCTGCTTTCATTGAAAGTACATCCAATAGGAACGTTCTCTCTCTGAAATGACCTGTGATTGGCCAAAGTCTCGCGTCGTGGGCTAGAACCTGCAAACAGCCATGAGGAGGTGCGGAAGTCTAATTTTCTCTCTGAACACTTGAATTACAACATGCTGAAAGGTTATTATGGGATTTTTGCCCAACGATGCCAAACATATTCTGCCTACTGCAAATTCAAAAGGTTAGCTCACCAGATTATAAGAAAAGTATCTGGTAACACTATAATAAAGCCCGTAACTGAAAGCATAAATACCCAAGACTTGGTTAACATTGTTGTATGTTTCTGTATATATAAATATTTACCAGTTCCTACGGTACTTAGATATAGTGTAACGTAGGTACAGCAGAACAAGGGAGTACAAGGGAACTGTGAATTTTTAGAGGCAAGAACAAATAAATTATACTGTAAATATTTTAATAAGTACTGGGTACCTACAGGATACTTCAGAGGAAAGAAAAAATATCTCATAATGCAGCTATCTCTCAGCTATCCAGCACACAATGTATGTGCCTCATGTAAACAGAGTTATTTGTGAAGCAGCAACATGCTCTAGGCTACTATAAAGTAATGTTTGGGAAATCACATTTGAAAAGTCCAAATGTTTTTTCTGTTTTTTTTAATGGTCAAAAGCAGAAAACAAAGGGACCCCAAAACCTCTAAAATCCCCAGCAAGTAGCCAGTACTTCCATACTTACAGTGTAAGTCATTTCTCCTTTCCTCGGAAATACCCCAGAAGTACTCAGAGTACTTACAGGATACAGGTACAGGGGACTTAGTACTTAATGATTAGAATTTTAGTGTAAAATAGTTCCCATGAGTGGGGTGGAGGCATAAATCTCAGAAACATCTAACTCAAAAACGAGTGAGGGGCGCTCAGCACAGACCTCCTCCAAGGCCGTTTCCACAAATGAAAAGTAAACGCCTGTATCCTCCTTGGGATTCAGATCCACTCCCATGCACATGCTGAACAATTCACCAAGTTTCATGACAATTAGGCCAATAGGTTTTCTGCTGACAGACAGATAAACCCAACTGAAAATACGAGCTCCTCCAGCTCATGAGCTACCTGCATACATATCCCAGCATACTTCCACATAAGGTGAAGACTATAGAGATGAAGCAGTGCTGCCAAAACAGCCGGGAACTCCAACTGTAGTGAACATGGAGCAGCAGGAGGAGACCATCCAGCAAGGCACGACGGGACGGATTTCCCAAAACAATCACAAACACACGTGACCACGTGCAAATGCTATGTAGGACTGAAGTTTTTAAACTTCACGCTGAAGTAACATCAGTGGGGCCACATAAGGCCTGAGCGCATGTTGAGCACTAACACGCACATTCCCAAACAAACACAAACACACATAAGCTTCTTACTCTCTGACGGGTAGAAGGGCTGCATGTCGATCTTGTGCACCTCCTTGGCGTAATACTCCTCCTCGCTCCGCTGCCGCTCGCACGTCGCCGCCCGTTCGTTCGCCTTCTCCTGCAGCAGGTCGCGGGTGCTGTTGTAAATGGCGACAATGTCCCGAGACACCTCCTCGGGCTCGGGGAAGTCCTCCGGGGGACTGGTGAGCTTCAGTTTGCTCAGAATCTGCCCTCGGATCGCCTCGATGCGCTTCTTCTTGAACTGATCCATGTCCAGCGTACTGCATGTGGACAAACTGAGCGCCACGGTGGCTAAATCCAAAGTGAGGAGAAGACTTACAATACACAGGTTCATCTTCTCCCTTCTCCTTTAAATCCCAAGTAAAAACGGATTCAGAAAGATAGTCACCGACGCGATTTAAATATCGCGAGGCAGACGCATTTCTTGGGTAAAAAATTAAATGAAAAGCATTTATGCGCACGAGCCAAGTGGCCCCGAGCAGTTATTTGAAAATCGTATGGTTCAAATTCCCCAGTTTCAGTAAAGTGTGCCTGAAAATCCATTCAACTGTCTCGGCAGAAAAGGAGAGCCGTTATTCGGCCAGAGGAGATCGGGTGACGGTGAACGCACAGCCAGAATGCGTAAAGGCGCAGAGGAATGTTGCCAGAGGTGGACGTGCGGCCATCAGGCGAATCTGAAATATATGGATGAAAACAGGAGAGAGGTTATCAGCCTGCGACACTCAGCACACCTCCACCGCATCAGAGCAGCAGTCCCGTCTCAGAGCTCTCCGGAGCTATCCGTCAAACTTCACTGTCTGAATATGCGATTCATTACGTTTTATTCTCCAGGCATATCACAAAGCTGCTTAACAATCCGACCTCTAACGCGGTTCTGACGTTCAGCGAGGATGCAAGGTGTGAAGTCAAAAATCCGGTTCACGATGAAAAGGTCGTCTTTAAAAAGTAGCTCCAACACAGCTCGTTGTTTGCCTTCGGTGCGACTGCACAGCAAGTTTACGCGTATGCCTCAACCCATCTAGCGGGGAAACGGCTCCTCTTTACGCGTGCCAGGAGGACAGCATTGGCCGCTTTATGGGAGATTTATAAAGGACTTCAGTTACCTCCTGCTGTCCATCCGCCCGCTTCAAACCGAGATTGTGGTCATCACTGAGAGAGAACTCCTTCGATTCAACTCCACGTTACGAGACGACTTATTGTAAATAGGAGTGCTCACTGCGCCCGTTGGGACAACTGCTACTGGCCCGCTGGCCCCTGCTGCATCGGGACGCGGGGTCCTAAAGCCGGTTTGCGCAAGACGTCGGAAACTTTTTGCTGCTAAAAACATCTCTGGCGTTTCCACACTTGAAACGTATCACAGTCAGGCACAAGTTCAAATTCTACCATTATTCAAACCCCATTACATCCATACTGTGTGTCAGTAAACAGTAATTCCCTCATGACACACTGTACAATGTCAAATTATTTATCTCATTTCATAGCTGGCTATACTCTTTAATGCCCTTAGTTTAGTTCATTTGGTTGCATGAATTCTCGGAAACAGTGTGTTCATGACTTATTTTTATCACCATTACAACAAAGGACAACCTAATCATGAAACCACAAAATACATAGTTAAAATCCCATAAATAACGCAGAGAAGACAATAAATGAAAAACCACAGTACCATCTAGCATGGCTTGATCAACCTGATTGGGGGTTCACCTGCTGGGCCCCTATTAGCCCTGAGTCCTCCCACTCTGTGCAGTGCTGATAGTTTTTAATATGTTGGCATACTATCTGGCTCTAGCTTTTCTGTGTGGTCATTTGATGAGACACAATTCAGGCATCAGCAACATGCAAACACAAAGGTTATAAAACAATGTTGTGAAGAAAAAGATGGGAAGGAGTGGACACATTACCCTAACTGGTAGCATTCTATGTTACAGTTAATGTTAACATTTGAATTTCTCCACTGTGGGACTAATAAAGGAATATCTTATCTTATCTTATCTTACAGCTGGGTAATATCACGGTAATAGTGGGCTAACGGTTTGATATTAAAGAGGTAATAATAAGGTAATACACTTACCATTACCAAAGTAATGACCAGGTAATAGCTTGTTATCAACAATGGATGTATCTGAGTAATATTATGCGGAAATTTATGTAGCAGGGCAGTAAGAGGTAAAAAAAAAAACAAAACAAAGGGCAATAATGGGGTAACAACTTTAGACGGCAACAAGGCAAAACTATTCAATAATAGTATAGTAATATTTTGGTAACAATATGCTAACCTGTGAACAATATCATGATTATAGCAGTGCATATTCTGATTAAAAACATGTAAAATGGTGTAATTAGGTTGATGTTTCTGCAATACTATAGGCTACTATCAGCATAATAGCTGCAAAATTATTACCATAATTATAATCCAGTTACCATACTATAATGCTGAAAACATCCTCCCTCATGGTCCAAACATTCCCATTTGCTCCAAGGTAAAACTGTACGAATTATATGTTTAATGTTGTGACTTGTTATCTGGAAACACTTGAGGTAGTTTCTGAGTAATAAGCATGAATCAGAGCTGCATTGATTACAGGGTCAGCTGTTAAAATGGGACGTTTCAAACAGGGTGAATTCAGGTATATTCAGACAGAAAAATATGCTCCTCTCTCCTCATCTCCATGTCCTTTGTTTGTCTGTGTGTGTGTGTGTGTGTGTGTGTGTGTGTGTGTGTGTGTGTGTGTGTGTGTGTGTGTGTGTGTGTGTGTGTGTGTGTGTGTGTTTGTGTGTGTGTTTTATTGTCTCTTTGTTTGACCATCTACCTGGGCACCAGCATACCTACTCGCCTGCTGGCGATCAGCTCATCACCCTCCTCAGCTCACACTCACTTGACATTCATCAGCTCCTGTCTCTGCACTATAGGGCTGGGACAATTCATCTGTCTCCTGATTACTGTCACAATACTTGGGTCAACTTTACTGTCAATTCTGCGATATGAACAGGACTATATAGAGGATGAAAATGCTGTTTCTCTCAGACCCACGAAGCAAATATATAATACTCAAAACAATGGTTAAAATAACACAAGTAGGAACGAAGAATTTAAAATATTTACAAGATAGCAAAGAAGAAAGAGATCAGAGACAAAAAGATTAAGGCGCAGATAAAAAAAAAAAAAAAACAATAACTGTAATGATAATATAAACTGCAGTGGATATCTATAGTGCAAAAGTAAACTAGAATTACTAGTTATAATGTAAACATAGTTATAGCACAAACAACATATGTGTAAGTAATATTTCATCCACCGGATGAGTAACGAGTGATCTGATGAGTATCTGACGTGGCTGGCGCTGAGTGTCAGTGTATGTGTGTTTGAGAGAGGTTCTTATAGTTGTTACTGTGTGATGGCTGAGTTACAGTCCAGGCTTTCTGGAGGTAGACAGTAGAGAGTTCAGCCTCTTCACTTGGGGGCGGCAGTAGCTCAGTCTGTAGGGAACTGGCTTGAGAACCGGAGGGTCAAGTCCCGACATGGACCAAGAACTGAGTGTGAACTGGTAGCTGGAGAGGTGCCAGTTTACCTCTTGGGCACTGCCAAGGTGCCCCTGACCCCCAAACCCCCAACTGCTCGGGGCGCTTGTCAGGAGCCGCCCCCTCACTCTGACATCTCTCCATTGATGCATGTATATGGGTCCTGTTTGTGTGTGTGTGTGTTTTGGGTCTGCATGTACTATGTATAAGTTAACAACAGAGTGTAAAAATTGATTTTCCCCTCGTGGGACTAATAAAGGTTGTTCTTCTTAGGCTGTGTGAGAAAAAATAAATAATAATATTTAAGTAATTTCTTTTTTTTTCTCTTTTTAATTTTTTCAATTTTTTACCATCAATTATACATACACAAATATATAAATGTTTTTTTAAAGTGGGAGGTGTGTGCTAGGGGCCCCGGCCGTTTTGGGTTTTGGGCCTTTTGTCCAGGGCACCTCCCCCGGCCCAACAAGAAACGCCCCCCCCCCCCCCCCCCCCCCCCCCTCCTTTCTTTTTCCTTTCCGGGACTAAACCGACCCCCCCCCCTCCCCCCACCCAACCCCCCCAAACCAACTACTCCCCCCCAGGGTCACTTACAATGCTGGTGACTGCGGGCAAGGTGGGTGTTGTAAAAAGGAGAAAGGGGGAGTGAAGCACCAGTCCAGCTCCCAAACCAAACAGTAATGCAGCAGGTTAAAATGCTCACAATGATGCCCCGATAGAAGGAGCACATGATGGGAGTCGGGGCTCTTGCTCTCTTTAGCTTCTGAAGGAAATAAAGACATTGCTGGGCTTTCTTGGCCAGTGATGCAGTGTTGGTTTGTCCAGGAGAGGTCCTCTGTGATGTACACACCACAGTCGTGTCATCAGCAAATTTGACAAAATGGTTGGAGCTGTAACTTGGTGCACAGTCATGGGTCAGCAGAGTGACGATGTGCAATGGTGCTCGATGGGCTGTTGCTTATTGTTACGAAGCCTGACCAAAGTGGCTTAAAGTGTAGGACTGTCCCATTGTGAAAAAAATGCTGTTTTATTTACAGTGCCATCATGTTACACGTGTAACAAAGTATATAACAAAAAAGAAAACGTTAACTCAGCTTTAACTATATACAACTCAACTCAACAAATAGCTTAGAGCAGAGGTCACCAACAGGCGGACTGCGGTCCGAGTCCGGACCCAGAAGCCGTCCCATACGGACCCGGACCTCCAGCCAAAACAGCAGGTCATAATTTAAAACCTGATGGGGCACTTCTATTTTAACTGGTGCAGCTTTTGTAGTCTTTACGGTAGTGTGTTAGAGGATGAGGAAACACACAGACCAATTGCATGCAAGTTACTACTTACCACATGATACTACTCAGCCAATCAAGTCGGTGTATTCCAGGTGGCAAACATTGCAACTATACGGTGCAGACAGATGAGAGAGGTAGAGGCAGGTTACATATGTAAAGACCGTGGAAAATAAAAGAAAGATAGCAATACAGGCAGAAAAAACAAAGGGAGATATACAGTACAGACGACTGGGTCGGAGGAAGGGAGAGAAAAATGACACCCTCCAAAAAAGAAAAGTGGACAGCGAAAATAGAGTAGAATATTTAATTCAGGAAGGACAGACTCATTTCTGTTCATACTTCCCAGTGGGAGCCCTAAACCAGTGTGTCTCATATGTTCAGAAACTGTTGCACTTATTAGAAATGCCAATGTGAAACACCATTATGAGACAAAACATAAAGGTCTTGCATAAACATACCCACTCAAATCTGAAGTGAGATCACAGAAAATGAGTCATCTCAGAGTCTAATATGACCAGTCATCATGATGTCTAATATGACTGTGAAGTCTGTCACTGAGCAAAACAGTGGGGGAGTAGGATATAAGAGGGGAAGAAAGTGATACTCTCACTCACTTTGGAATCGTACTGAATTCATTTGATTTGATATTGATTGCATGTAGATGTTGATACAGCTACTAGGGTACTTAAATATATCACACTAAATAATTAGATATTATGATCTTCTGGACCTTTGCTTCAAGAAATTTTCTCAAACTTGACCTTTTTAAATTTTAGTTGACTACCCCTGACTTATGGCTGCATGGTTAGCACTCTCTCTCTCACAGCAAGAGGGTTGCAGGTTTGAATCCGGCTTGGGGCTCTTCTGTGTGGGGTCTGCATGTTCTGCAGGTTAACTGATGGCTCTAAATTGCCCGTAGGTGTGAATGTGAGCGTAAATGGTTGTGAATGGTTGTCTGTCTCTATATGCCCTGCGATGGACTGGCGACCTGTCCAGGTTGTACCCTGCCTTCACCTAATGCCAGCTGGGATCGGCTCCAGGAGGTCCAGCTTCTTTATCTGCTGAGCAATGATGGTACTGAATACGGAACTGAAGTCAATGAGCAGCATTCTCACATAGGAGCCTTTTGTGTCCAGGTGGGTGAGGGCTGAGTGGAGGGCAGAGGAGATTGCATCATCTGTGGAGCGGCTGACACGATATGCAAACTGAAAGGGGTCCAGGATGGGGGAAGGATGGATTTTATGTGGTTCATGACTAGCCTCTCAAAGCATTTCATGAAATCGGTGCAACAGGGCGGTAGTCCCTGAGGCAGAATGGGGATGGCTTCTTTGGCACAGGTACAGTGGTTGTGGTTTTAAAGTTGGGGACAACAACCTGGCCTGGCTCAAGGAGGTGTTGAAAATGCTGTGAGAACATCCCTGAGCTCCTCTGCATAGTCTTTCAACACGCATCTGGGAATGTTGTCTGGACCCACAGCCTCGCAGACATTGATCATGGTGAGTGATTTCTTCATGCTGGCTGGGGTCATTGAGGGGGGCGGAGTCTTCTGTGCAGGCGTGTTGTTCAGTGCTTTGAAATGTGCAAAGAATTTATTCAGCTGATTCAGCAGAATGATATTATCTCAGGTGGGGGAGGTTTGTAGTCCATGATGGTCTGTATCCCCTGCCATAGGCTCTGTGTGTCTCTGCTGTCTGATGTCTGATGCCGTGGTACAGGTTGGCTCTGGCTGTTCTCAGTTCAGCTGTGTCACCAGCTCTGAAGGCAGCGTCCTGGGTTCTCAGGTCTGTGAACCTTCCCTGTCAGTCATGGCTTCTGGTTATGGTGAAAACAGGTGGTGATGGTTTTGGTAACAGTCACATCATCAGTGCATTTGGTGATGTGAGCTGTCACAGTCTCAGTGTACTCTGGTACGTCAGTGTCAAGATTGTTTGTGGCTGTTTGCTTGAACATGGTCCAGTCGGTGGTGTCAAAACAGTCCTGTAGTGCAGAGGTGGTGCCGTCCGGCCTTTCACATATCTGTTTCTGAACCAGTTTGCTTGTATGCTGGCTTTAGCATAACAGTGATGTGGTCAGAGAGGCCAAGGTGGGGGAGGGAGACAGTCTTGTATGCTCCTTTGTAGTTAGTGTATACAAGGTCCAGTGTGTTACTTCCCCTTGTTGGAAAAGCACCGTGCTGGTGTAGTTTAGATAATACTGACTTTAAGTCAGCATGGTTGTCCACAGTTCACTGAGTGCCTTGTCTCTGTCTCTATTGTTGGGACTGGGAGGTATGTATACAACTACCAACAAAATAGCTGTAAATTCCCTCGGTGGGTAGAAGGGACAGCACTTCAAGATCAGAAACTCCACCAGCGCTTAACAGTGTTTAGAGACCACCACTGCATCCAGACACCAAGCATCAAGATGTAAACAATCACTCTTCCATTCTGACTCTCTCCTCCCTGGCTCTGTCGACTCGGTGGCATGTTAGCTGATCTAATTGAATGGCGGAGTCTGGGATGTTGTCCTTCAGCCATGTTTCTGTGAATATGAAAACACAGCAGTCCCTTGGGTCACGGTGTGTGGCTCTAAGAAGACATATATGGCCCATCTTGTCCCTTGAGTGTACATTGGCGAGTGGGATGGTCCGGATAGCTGGTCTGTTTGGGTTAACCGGTGTCCTCCATGTTTCCTCAGCTTCTGCTTCCTCTCACGCTGCCTGTTGTGCCTCCTCCCCCCTGGGGGACGGCAGTCAGGGCCAATGGTGTGGTAGATGGCAAAGTAACCCAAGGCTCTGAAGTTCAGGTTCTCGTGTTGAGTTCAGTGTGTTTTCTTTCCTTCTGCGGATGTCTGGCTGAAACTGGTGGCTGTACTTCTGTCTTGAGATAGACGAATGTAGACATAAAGACATAATGTTAGACAAACGTTAAACACTTTCAAACACTACGGACATAGAGGAGCCACTGCATCTGTACGTGTCATCATCTTGATTCGACATGTATTGCGATTTTTAAGTATCGTGATTCCATATTGTGATTCAATTTCTTGCATTTTTTGTAACTTTTAGAACACTAGACCATGGGAAAAAGTTGAATCATACACTTCTAGGGCCCCTTTCTTTGGAAAATAACTGAATTAATACAGTAAAAATGTTAGATGTATGTAGTCAGAGATGTCCTGAAGTCAAGTATATCAGTTATTGTTAGGAATTATTTATAAAATATTTTCCAGCAACCCAAAAATCAAAAAACATTTCCCTCACAATTTAGTGGTATTTTCTCTTTAATTTATAACAAACATGTAATGTTTTATACTTCTGGTTAATATAATCAATAGTCAAACTTGGATACTTCCTCTAACTTCTGTAAGGTGGTCTCTAGCTCTCCATCAGCTCCGTCCTCTTTATCCATCCATGGTCAGCTCCATCGGAGCTATTTGAATGCATTTAACATAAATGTCAGTATATGGGTGCTCTGCAGTTGTGGCGTCGGCCCATTTGACCATAGAGAGTGGCTTGACCGCACGTTATCACAGAACGACAATGTTTCCTGTCAGTGACAGAGTTAGCATGCCGCTTTAGCCGTGATGTCTAGCTCTGCTTTTACTGCACTGTGTGAAACTCAAAATGTTTCCATCCTTTACTGTGACAGACAAGGAATATGCTGACTGTTTTTGTATTGTATTTTTATGATTGTAGTCCATCCCATGTCCTATGTATATTTATTCTTTTTCTGTAAACTTGTCTGGGCCGGGGGTGCTGTAAAGCTCACACCTTTGACCAGAGCGTTTCCAAACTGAAGTAAAGCCGGTGGCAGCACACCACCTCAGAGGAAGTGTGCAAGCACCAGGGAGAGGTAAGGGGATCCTCCCACACCAAGCGTCCGTCCCTAACCCACCGAGTTCAATCCCCTGGGCAAACTGAGCGGACCCATCCATTTATCTCTCAACAGTTTCACGCCGTCTTGAACTGTCTCTACAAAGGCACTGTAGACTATCGGTCTTATGCCAGTATCTAGTGTTAGATGGAGTTTACCACCTGCTTTGGGCTGCCTTCTCAAACAACCTGATTCTGAGAGGACTGGACCTTGGTGTGATGGGGACCGTTACTGGCCTCACACTGTTCAGGGCTTGAGCCTTAATTAGTAGGACTCTGAAATTAGGATTTCAGAAAGAAAGAAAGAAAGTAGGATTTTGAAAGCTAATTTTATATACTTGGCAATCAAAATCATTTAAATTTGGCTGGGTGGTTAGTAACATATTTTTCTGTGGTGTGACAAACCCAGAATGCTTTTTTTTTTTTTTTTCATTTTTAAAACCCCTTCCCCTCTCCCCCCCCTTATAATAATTTAATTTTTTCTCTTAAACCCAAAACAACCTTTCGGGGGGGGGGGGGAAAAAAAAAAAATTTTTTGATTTAAAAAAAAAATAATTTTTTTTTATTTTTTTATTTTTTTAAAATTATTTTTTTTTTTAACCTTCTTTTTTTCCTTTTTTTTATTTTAAAAATATTTTTTTTTTTCTGTTTTTTTTCTCCCCAAAATTTTTAAACATTTTTTGGACTCCCCCTCCCCCTTTTTTTTAACCTCTCTGTAGTTAACCTACTGTATTTCCATTCTAATGTTTTTACCCTGTCAAATGAACTGTGTAAACATGTTATCTAAATTTAAACCTGTTGGGAATTGAATTTGGTGGGGGATACAACAGCCTAGGTAATCGATTAAGCACACGTAAAATTACCCCAACCAAGAAACATGTATGTAATACCTGCAAATGTTCCTTAGTGTGTATTATTATTGGTTCAAGATTATGTTTAATCTGTGTTTTTGAGAGAGGGACAGATTCTTATTCCAAGGTACGTTATCTCCTTAGGTAACCACTGAAAAGGAAAGCCATAGTCGGAGCAGAACCAAATTAAACCAGACCAAAGAACCAATGGGCACGGCTTCTGTTTTGAATCACCTTTATGCCTGATATTATAGTAAACAGTCAAACAGTTTTGGGATGGTGGTATCTGTCTTGACCAATTATAGCAGGACATCTTCCACAAAGAGACATATTATGTACTGTGCCTTTAACATTAAAACCCCTAATCATTGTATGCATCAACAGTTGCTTTAGGGGAGAAATACAGCAGTTTCACTCAAATCAATGAATTTTGCACAAATTTAAATTTTTCCATAGCATAGAAAAGGAAGTTCCCACCTCTGTGTATCAGATGTAGCTTCATTCATGATCATTTCCTAATAAACTGGGGAGTGATCACTGATATGACAAATCCTGTGCTGCATGTGATCACTTGTGCTGTGGTCTGTGGTTTTACAAAAAGATGGTCAATTCGAGGATAGGAATTGTGTTTATTAAAGTTCTCCCTTCTGACAACAATTGAATCGAAGGCAACTGGACTTAGATTTGTCTCTGAAGACATTTCGCCCCTTATCCAAATGGCTTCATCAGTTTGAACGCTACAGTCTGACTAGTCCCCACTAGTCTGACAAACAGTGGAGTTAGACCCAGGTTTTTAACCTCTGTGAAAGTGTCAGCCCCCTATTCTCCTAAGAAAATAGTTCATTAGTGGAGTTTCACCTGTGTGAGTGAGTCCCACTAGTGAACGACAGTCGTTAAAGATTCAGTGGGGCTACAGGTGGACAACAGTCGTTAGGCATGATGTGCGTTACCAGTGAGCGACAGTCGTTGTGTTCGTTTGGGACACTTGAGGTTAGTTTCAAAACTAACCAGAACAAGGATATATCTGAACTCAGGGTCCCTTTTACATGTGCTAAGTCAGTGGAGAAGTCCTGTGTATCAAAATAGCTACTCCTCTGCTTTTAGAAGAAAATGATGAATAATAAGCCTGGACCACCCAATCTCTCTTCAGTTTCATTCCTCTTTATCCACTAAATGGTTGTCTTGTAGAAATATTATCTGTACCTTGTCTTTTTTGAGAAAGCTCAATATTTTCTTCGCTCTGTTGGATGATGATCCCTTTTATGTTAAGTGTAAAGTTTATAATTTTTTTTATTTAATGTGATTTACCACGTTTTTATTCTTTCACAGAGATACACTATCCTGTTAGCGGCACTCTGGACATCTATATTATCTGACCTTATCCTATCCAGCTCAAATGAACATTCCCTTCCCTTCATTTAAATAGTACACCTCGAACCTAAGTATACACATACCTGCTGAAATATTAACTTTCCTATAGGGTGTATGTGAAAGCGTTTAGTCTCTAACATCTTTCCTTCTCTTCTTACCAGCAAAACAAACTAGTAGGATGGAACATAGCCCCCCAGACTCTGTAATGCAAATAATAATAATAACTTTCAGCAATAGTAAGTATTCAGTGTACACCACTACCCTGAATGTTTCTTTTCCAGTCCTTGCAGCCTACAGTATTAATGTACAAACTAACACTACCCGTCCTCTACTCTCCGGGAGTTAACTATTGACAAAGGAGTGTCACAAAAAATAACCAAAAGAGCAGTGGATCGGTTCCTTAAACACAACTTTACCTGAACAATAAATCCTGTTTTCATCAACATTCTACAAGTGCCAGGTATTAGGGAGGCCACCATATAAAATTATTAGACAAAACTTAGGCAAGATAATTGTTTTCAGTATCTTCCCACATTTTGACTGTTTTATCTCAGTACCAACAAACGTAATACATAAAACAACAAATTCCTCTGAATTCCATCATCAGTCGTGTTATCAGCTGCAGTACTTGCGTCCATTGACCTCTTTTTGTAATACTTCAGCTTCAAGACAATCATAAGCAAGGAATGTTAACTTACTTTAAGATTACATTGTCTTTGTCCATTATGGCTAGTCTTTGGGCATCTCCTCAACATACCTCTGTGCTTCTGCTGTGGTTTTGAAGAGCTGGACCTGCAGCACTGTGGCTAACAGCATCCTGTAGGGAATCCCCAATGCTCAGAATGACTTCTTTGCCTCCAGAAACTTACCGTGCCTTTTCTCCACCACAGATGAGAAATCCTCAAATAAGCGTATGTGGTTGGAGACAGCAATTTCACCCATGTTTTGTGCCTTTTGCATGACCAGCTATTTATCCACATCATTGTGAAGGCAAATGTAGACAATCCTTGGTCTCGCTGACTCCGTCTGCAGTTGTGCAGGGCTGTAGTGGCATCTGTCCATCTTAATCTGGCCGTTTTTAATGTAAGATTCAAGAGTTTGGTTACCACATCTCTAGTCTTTGGCATTGCTCTGACTGACTTTTCAGTGATTTTATTCGCAACACCCATCTGTTATCAGGTGTTTTTGCTCAGAGCTCATCCAATGGCATTATTATTATATATTATATATAAAATTACATTGTACATAAGCCCAAAAAATCCTCAGGGCACCAGTCTGAAACAAAGAGAAAATGATAGTCCATTAATGCAGTCTTATGGATAAGTCTCATACAAATATAGTAAATAGTATACAAAACTATCAATCTGGAGCTGATTGATAATTAAATGAGTAACTATAACCAAATCACCATATAATTTGTTTTAAATAAATTCAGTTTTTACACTCTGTTGTTAATTTCACACAGTACACATACCTACATTAATGGAGAGATGTCAGAGTGAGGGGGCTGCTCCTGACAAGCGCCCCGAGCAGTTGGGGTTTGGTGCCTTGCTCAGGGGCACCTCGGCAGTGCCCAAGAGGTAAACTGGCACCTCTCCAGCAACCAGTTGGTCTTGGTCCATGTTGGGACTTGAACCGGTGACCCTCCAATTCCTAAACCAAGTCCCTACGGACTGAACTACTGCCGCCCCCATCTATCACTAGATAGTAAAGGTTGAAGGATTTTGTAGTTCTTGACATAGACGTTGGTATTATTCGTTTTTATGTATATTCCACAAAAAATAATTTCTGACATAATAAAGGTTTAAAACACGATATTAATCAAACTAAATAACTAAAGAAAACAAATCAAACACCGTGTGTGAGCATCTGTGTGTGTGTGTGTGAGAGAGAGAGAGAGAAGAGAGAGAGATAGAAACAAAGGCTGTAAAACTAACAAAATGGCTGAAAAAATGGCTCAAAGATGGCCACCAGAATCTCACCACATCTTTGTTTATGTGGGGCTTTGAGAGTCTCCAAATATGTTTTTGTTTAAAACCAATTCACAGTTTATGTAAGAGATCATAATGTGTTGGATAATGCGGTGGTTTATTAAAGATGCTGAACCAGCTAAACACATCCAATGTGGCAAAGCCAGCTACCCAATTACAATATCACAACAGGCAATTCAATGGATAGCATTAAACTAAATCAGTACATTCATGTTAACTTTGAACAGTCTTGCTCACTCCATGGAAGAAAAGGAGGCACTTCCATCTGTTGAAGCTGGAGGAGGCAGGCTTGAGAAAGTTATGGTTCCAGGGTCAAAATATTTGCTGTGTCTAGATCCAGCTGTGCAGTTTGGAGGGGAAACTGATCCGGCCCCATGTTTCTGCAGCTTGGTGGCTTGGTGCTAACTTCTTCTTCTTCTACTTCTGAGTCCATGAGTGGAGATAAGGACTCAAGGATTTTTTTCTCTGAGCCTGCAGAATAACTATGCCATACAGTTATTGAGGAGGTCAGCACACTTTCTATTTCCACTCTGTAGAACTGTAACATTGAAGCCTTTGACACACCAGATTTCCTAAGAAGAACCGTGTTTGGTGAGCATTCCTCTAGATGATCGTGGAAGTGTTATCCCACAGGAGAAGATTGTAGTGGTGAAGTGGTGTACGCTCTCCATTATCTGGTTGTTGATGGCCAGTGATAGCAGTTCTCCCTGGTTTTTACGGCAGTCCACCAGAAGTTCCTTGGTTTTGTGGATGTTCAGTTCTAGGTTATTATTCTTGGTTCTACACTACAAATCAGTCCCACCCTAAGATAAGATAAGATACACCTTTATTAATCCCCGGAGGGAAATTCGGGAAACGTTAGTTCCCTGACCGGGAATCGAACCCCAGCCTCAGCGGTGAGAGCGCCAAATCCTAACCACTAGACCACCAGGGACTGTCGTCCGCTTATCGGAAGGTAGGCGGTTCGATCCCAGGCTGCTCCTTTCACATGTCGATGTGTCCTTAACCCCAAATTGCTCCTGAAGGCATAGCCATCGGTGTGTGTATGAGATGAATGGTCATTTAGATTAGATCCTGATGGGCAAAGTTGGCACCTGAGCAGCCTCTGATATCAGTGTATGAATGTGTGTGTGAATGGGTGAATGTGACATGTAGTGTAAAGTGTTTTGAGTGGTCAGAAGACTTGAAAAGCTCTATATAAATGCAAGTCCAAGTCCAAATCTGTACAGAGTAAAGTACAGTCATTGGTGTATAATGAGTAGCGCAGTGCTGAGAGGACACAGCCCCAATGAGCACCTGAGCTGGGGGTCAATGACTTTGAAAATCTTTTGTTGGTTTTGACAACATGTGTTCTACCCGGTTAGAAGGTCAAAACCCAGAGAAAGTCAGCAGTCGACTGGTCTGAATAGTTAAACCTTAAATTACAGTGAAAAGTTAAATCTCATATCATAGTGACCGGATGTCAACCATCAGGGTGAATGCTGATTGGCTGCAGTATATGCTGGAGCAGAGTCAGACCTCTCAGGCAGATCGGATGTGATCTATCTGAGACAGGAGTTAGTTGGACTATATGTGGGTCGGGGCCAGGAAGTGCTGTTAAATCCATGACAGGTAGCACAGTGATGAATCAGGGTGTCTCCATGTGTTCATGTCCAACCTCATCTCCTCAGTGATCTGAGCCTCGTGTTCCAGCTTGATTTACATTCACATCCCTCAGAAAATCACAGTTTTTAATTATTTGTCACAACCTGGAGCCAGCCCTCCATGCTCTACTCTAACAAAGCCTACCATCCATCAGACCTGACAGTCACTTCCTGGCTCTCTGCATCCAGAAGCTGCTGCAAACCAAATGGTGTAAGTAGCCATACAGGCAGATGTGTGGCTGAATGTCCCTTCCAGCACATGTTTCACTAGCAACAGACTTGAGAATAATTACAGGACAGAGGTTTTTAGTTTTCAGTGCAAGCTGTCCTTTTCTAATCGTCAGAACAGTAGAACCTCATCATTTTTACCATGCAGATCACCTCCTTAGTTTTCTTGTCTTCCACATGAGCAGTGCCTGACAGCTGCCTTACTGAACTGATGCATGATTTACGCGTCAGGTGTTCATACCAGCTGCGTTTCTGCTGTTCTTTCTTTCTCCATAGAGTTTTTTTTTTAAGGGCAATTTCAATTCATTATAAATGTCATTTATATTTATTAAGACAGAGAAAGAAACAGTGAAGGAACTCTGTCCACAGAAAAGACGTTGTTGGCTGTGTGGCTGCTAAAACCTGAAACATTGATGCTGAAATTAAAAAACAACAGGTTCTGCAGCCGCCATGCGTTCCTAATGTTCCTGGTGTGGACACGCCATCAGGCATCTGCAACCGCTTATCCCATTAGGGGTCATGGGGGTGCTGGAGCCGATCCCAGACGATACTGGGTGACAGGTCGCCAGTCCATCACAGGGCTGACACATAGAGACAGACAACCATTCACACTTCATTCACACGGCCAATTTAGAGTCAACAGTTAACCTAACCTGCATGCCTTTGGACTGTGGGAGGAAACTGGAGAACTCACATGTAAAAAACTCATGCAAATATCACACAGAAGAGTCCCAAGCTGGATGAAGATCTGCAACCCTCTTGCTGTGAGGTGACAGCGCTAACCACTGCACCATCGTGCAGCCTCACTTGTAAAGTCGAGCCTGTCATTTTATTTTGACCTTGACAACAGCAGCTGACAAAACCATTTCAATTCCAAGAACTTTCAACCATAATATGTGGTCTTCATCAGCAGACTGAGTTTGCTCAGTTGCAATGGAACAGTAAAAGTTCAAATATTCCATTATACATAATATCATGTAAATATTTCTGGTACTGCAACAGAAAAATTCATCTAGCAATGATTCAGTAATTTCAGCACACTGTCAGCACTTCACTTTAACAATTTATTCAGCGGCTATGTGTCAGTCAAGCATTTCAGAGCAACTTCATAGCACTGTATATCACTACAGCAAACTGAGAAGTTACACCACTGGAGGTCAGCAAAGACCAGGTTTTCAGGGGGTGTTAAGTTACTACTAACAGGATCCACTTCTATCCATCCCATCTCTGCTGCCAGCCATGATATCATTGTACCAGGCCAGGATTAACCCAGCTGGAAGTCCAGGGGCTAACATGAGCTGAACGTTTTGCCAAAGGACAACAGTTGAAACACTGGCGCATTTACAGAAATGTTAATATGCATTGTCTTTTTAAATAAAGAAATTTAATGAAAGTTTATTCTGACTCAGGATGAAATACAGTAGTTGTAGTAGTAGTAGTTTCAAATTTTAATTATCATTAAAACCATGTTTGATTACAGGGGCTTTGAAAAACTCACAATGCTATCCAGCATCAACCAAAGTTAGTCTGGACGGGCAGAAGCCAAAGAGATCTGTACGCAGCATTGTAGGCAGGCTCCTGTTCATTCCTATGAATGTTGGTTAGTGGCACCTAAAGTCAATATGGCTCAACTTCCAAGAGATGAATGGATTCCTCTGAATCCACTGGGCCAATAGAGCAGACGCAGTAGTGTTTCCATTAACCCTGCCTTCCAGACCTCAGTCCAGCCTCGTTCTGGGTGTCATTCACATGAACGGAGGAAGGGAAATAACTCTGGATTTGGCAATTAGTGCGTTTTACAACTTGTAGGACCTAATTATTTAAATAAGGGCTATTCACGTGAACATACAGGGACGCTGATTTGCCCTTAAAAAATGTACCTGCCAAGTTACACACACATGACAGCGTAACTTTACAATTACCTGTACTTTCAAACTGGATGATCCACTAATGCTTCTGTTTGAGAAGTGAAGGACAACAAATTATGTTGGTTATTGTCAAGCTATAATTGTCACTTGCATCTCTGTGGTTAAAACAGCCACCGCTGAAGTTAGAAATAGACACAGGCAGAGCAGACGTAGTAACGTTGCTCGTAAAGCACTTTCTGTAAAATCTTTTGAATGGAACGAGACGGTTTGACCATGAAGATGGTCTAACCACCTAACTAGGTCATAGTTGGTGGTTGCATGGATGTTCATTGGTGTTCAATGTCAGTGTAGTTAGCCAGGGTGCCTCTCACCAGGGATGGCGGCATGTCTAACTGAATTACACAATCCACAATCCTCCTATCTGAGTTCTGGTTCTGAGACAGAACGGTAGAAACACAGCCCAGGCTGGTCTGCTCATTGGTTTGCACTTCAAGTTGAACAACAACTATCTAACATTTTGGCTAACAATGTTGTAAAAGCTGAACTATCATTACTGGACAGTTGAGGACAGGTTTTATGACATCCCAGTGGGCGTTCCTATAAGGCTGTGACATCTCGTGAAAACTATAAATGACGTCATGTGATGGACATGTAATTTTAAGTTGTAATTCCACCATTTGGACACACTTGGTATACGGATTACAACCCCTAGTGATCAACTCAAGGAAATGCATCTCTTTACAGAAAGAACACCTCCACAGATAGTTATTGTATAAATATAACTGTGTTTTTACATCTATGTGTTACTATTGTTTTTCACCATCCAGACTAATGTTTGAAAGTAAAACATTCAATGGCCTATTTAGCTAACACTGGTAGCATGCTACAGTTTTCAAGAGATTTTTTAGATGTGCATAAAAGTTAAAATATTTTCAATTTTTCAGTACCTGCTCATCAATGTCAATCTTGGAACAGGGAGCCAATTAAATCAAGTAAGAGGTGGGCTTTACTCTACTGCCACTTCCTTTTTCCTGTTTAGATGCCAGTAGATGCATGGATGTATTAAAAGAACCGGATATAGCATTGAAGGCGGGGTTCCTTTCATTCCTATGAAAGTTGCTCTGTGGCGCATGAAGTGGGTGGGTAGACTTCCAGGTCTGGAAAAGTACCTGGATCTTCTAGATCTACCAGGTCTTACTGAGCCCTAGTGCGCATGTCTGATATGCGCAGTAGCATCTACTCGGTCACATGGCTCGGTCACGGGGTTCGTTGTCACAGTCTGGGTCTCTATGGACATAAATAGAGAAAAGAAATATCTCTGGATTTGGCTATTATAATTACATATAATTATCCACTGAGTTATTGACCGCTCTTTCTCAATGTAAGTCTATGAGAGAAAGTCTTTTTGGGCCCAATGACGTCACATGACTGACACAGAAGTTGCAGTACCACTGTTGGCCTCTGCGACCATGTTGGGATCAACAGGGGGCGCTCTTCGCAGGGTAGATGCAGTCATAGAGTGGCAAGCTGTTGGACTGTAACAGAGCTATGAGTATGTGGGAGGGAAGGGGGAGTTCACATCTCATGATGTGAAGAGAGAGAGAGAGAGAGAGGTCATGCTTAACCTCAGCTCATGAAGAAAATACATTCTAAACTGTTTTAAATTTGATGAACCTCAGAAAACTGAAAACTTACATAACAGAGGAGAAACAACCACCAAGTGTTTGGAGAGTTGTTGGAGAGAAAATTATCCACCATAGTACTGTGTATTATTCTATCTTCTATCATCTCTATCATATCTTTTCCTCTTTTCCTACCAACCTCTACCGGCTCAAATGAGGCTGACATGGGAAGGGCCGAGCCGAAAAAAAGGTCTTTGAAAGCACATTGGTTCGCCCGCAATGACGGACCTCTTGTCACTGTTCTATCCCTCCCATCTCTCGTGTGGAGCTCAGGGAGGAAGAACGCTGAAATGACTAAGCCTGGGATGAAGTACATGAACGCATCATCCTGGCCAGTCCATGCAAATAGCTGCAGACAAAGCGCCACTGTGCTGCACCTCACCGTTCTCCCGTTTAAAGGTATATGAAAGAAAAACAGATACGAGTACTCCCTCCCCCTGGATCAAGCTGGGCTGACCATGATGTCACCTTAAAGTAATACACTCAGATATCCCATAGTGATCATCTGTGATACCATGACAATGACTGTCAAAAAGAGGGGTGGCAAGTGAAACACACTGAGCTAATTTTCAGGTCCTTGAGCACTTGTTGGTAATGCTAGCTGGTACACTGCCTGAGGTGTGTTTTCTAACAGCTGAATCTGTTCACCACAACCACGAGGAGGTTGATGCTGGGGCACCCCGTGGAGCAGAGACACAGATGAGATCATTTCTTTGAAGTCATTCAATCGCACAAGTCCTGAAGTCCAGAGTGAAATATTTCAAGAAATATGAGATGGATTGTGAAAATTTGTAAAGTCATTCATGCTTCATGAGAAAAAAATCCTAATTACTTTGACAATCTCCTGACTTTTCTTCTTACTCCACAATGGGGTCAGCTTTTTCATCTTGCGCCATGCCATACTTTGGATTGCAAGCCTGATAACATCCTGATCAGTTTCACCTGTATTTTGTGTTTAGTGTTAATTAGAGAAAGTTAGCAGAGAAAGACCATGGTAAACATGATCATCATGCTGACATTTAGCAAGTGTAGGTCTGTGTTACAGCCCCACTTTGTTATTCATACCAGTGACACAGCAGGATTTGTACTTTGAACTATTTTGCCCAATGGAACATAAAATCTAGCTCCCTGTGCTGTCAGTTTCTTATTGTTTTTGCCAGTATTTTCCAAACTGTGTTTATGTTCCTTCTATAATGAAGAACCTTACGGTAAGTGACAGTGTCAATGACACATCATTAAAGTACCCGTTGTCTGGCCGCCTCCATTGACCTCTCAACGTGGAGGCTGCAGTGGTGTGGGGCCTGGCAGCAACACTTGTTCCAGGCTGGTTTTCCTCCACAGCTGTCTGGGAGCGCTGCACACATGAAGGAAAAGTCTTGTCATGACCTGAAATATGTATGGAGAGCGCATGGTCTCAGTCTTTGATGTCTCTCTGAGCAGGAGTGGTGTGCAGACAGCCACAGATGGCACACCGATGGAGCGGTGCATCAGGCGTTGCATGAGATTTGCCAAGGCAGAGGCCTTCTTTCTCAGATTGTTTCCATCCTCTATCCCTTCATCCAACCTCTCTCCCCTCTCTATTGTCTCTTTTTTTTTCTCCACAGGTGTCAGTTCAGTAAATCTTTAGCTTTGTCTTACATCAACACCACTAAAACATCAACACTTGCTTCTGTGTATTACGTAACTCTGAGCTCAATGTGATGCAGTGATGATGACCAGATGTGTGTGGTTATTAGTTACAGGTCACCAAACTAATATGGATATGCACTATTAATTGTATCATGTACTGTTTGGTAGGGGACAGAAGTATTGTAGGACAGGGAACAATGTAAAAAGTGGTGCTCATGTTATTACTTTTCTTTCATGTTTCCATGAGACCTCTGAAGACCCTGCTGGGAAAAGCACAAGATGGTTCTCAGTTCCCTCTCTCCCCTCTGAGGTCCTGCTGTGGGGTCAGCATCTTAAACACCATCCATTAGTGTCTTCCCTCCTACAGTACCCTGCTGTACATCAAACCACCACAGATGGACATGTGGATTGAAGAAAGATGGCCAGTCTCACTCTGTATCAGCTAAAACAACCCCTCGCAGGAGATTTCTAAAGTGGCGTTTCATACATTCAGGCGTACACACACATACACAGTGTTCTACTGACATTTCTTACAGTCTGCCTGAGCCTCCCAGGACAATCATATGGCTGAAAAGACAGCAGAGGATTTGCAGGGTGTGGAGCCTTGTGTAAAACTTGGGGGTTACACTTGGGGGTTTGTGTGTTTAGTAGGATTTTACTGGCTTCCTAAAAAGCAAAGCCCTCTGTACCGGGGCAACCTGTGATGTAGTTAGGAAGAGTTGCTATTTCATAATCATCTATTTATAGTACACAAAAGGCCTATTTCTCTCAGATATTGTTCACAAATTTGTCTAAATCTGTGTTAGTGAGCACTTCTCCTTTACCACAATAATCCATCCACCTCACATGTGCGGCAGATCAAGATGCTGATTAAACAGCATGATTATTGCACAGGTGTGCCTTAGACTGGTCACAATAAAAGTCCCCTCTTGGCCTCACAACCACAGACCACGTGTAACCACACCAGCCCAGGACCTCCACATCCGGCATCTTCACCTGCAATGGCAGGGCAGGGCACCCATGGTCCCGGCTGCATCCGCCAAGCACCCTGCATTATCCACCCAGTGGCTATGAACAGATCTGGCTGAGTGAGAGATGGCACAGCATCAACAGGTTCCTGCTGGGCGCAAAACAACAGCCCAGAAATGACTGGAATGGATGGAGATAAGGACGGTGTTTCCCAGGCCCAGTCATGACATGACAGCAAGGTTTTCTGCCCCTCCCTCGTTCTGTTGTTGTTGCTAATAAATGGGTTGTTTGAAAATGTAAAACATGCCTTGACTTAAACAAAATGCATTTCTCAAAGAGCTCATTTGTCCTCTCTTCGGCTTCCCATGACGTTGTTGAGCTTGGCCAGCACCAAGCATGATGCTGCATGTAGGCCCTGTGTTAGAACATATAATGGCCTTGCTGCCCACCTCTGGTAATTAGCTTTGATCAGAACTTATTAGGTCACAAATTTTTATCTAACAATAAAATCTTCAACAAAGGTTCAACAAAGCTAGAAGGAGACCCAGAAAGATGCCAATCAATTACTGTCAATACATGCCTACACAGCCCTGAAATGAGGTGGCTTAGCCAAAAACTATTAATCAACATGTAATGTAATTAACATCAACCATTTACTAATTTAGTTAAGACCTTCATTAACATGTAAACCCTAAATATATGTTGCCAAGAGGCATTTGTTAACAGTTCCTTAATGCTTATTATTATTGTATTACTAAAGTAGGTTCGATTCCGGCTTGGGGCTCTTCTCTGTGGACTTTGCATGTTCTCCCCGTGTAAGCGTGGGTTTTCTCCGGGTACTCCGGCTTCCTCCCACAGTCCAAAGACATGCTGTTTAGGTTAACTGATGACTCTAAATTGCCCGTAGGTATGAATGTGAATGTGAATGGTTGTCTGTCTATAGGTTGTCTGTCTCTATGTGCCCTGTGATGGACTGGCGACCTGTCCAGGGTGAACCCGCCTTCGCCCAATGCCAGCTGGGATCGGCTCCAGCCCCCCCGCGACCCCTAACGGGATAAGCGGTTGACGATGGATGGATGAACTGTAAGTTAATGCTCATTCTGTATTTTAAATGTTAAATAAAGCATCAAGACCTTAGTTAACCTGATCACCATAACTAAATGCTTATTAGACACCATAGTTACTATTCTTCTTTATTCAGTTCATTTCAATGTACGTGCCTCTCTAAGATCCTTATATTAAGTGTGTGAAATATGTGATGGCAGTTGCAGGTTCCCATACTTGTCCTACATCATGATCACCTAATCAATCCAAGCAGCTACAGCTCCCCCACACAAACACCCGGTATACCACGGCAATAGAAAACTGATGCTTGTGGTGGTGGTAGTTTGGACTGGTTTAATGCTTTTTCCATGACAGAAAAGAGGACTTTTGTTTCGTCTATGGGTTGGTTTAAAACTACTGGAGGGGAGAATACCATGACAATGCAGAATTTGAGACACTCAAGGGAGCTGTTGTGAAAGTGTTGTTATTATCTCTTTCAGAGGATGTTGGAAGTCATAAAGCTGCCAGGAAGCAGGTGTTTCCAATCCTTCTGCACATGGGATAAATAATGAATGCCATAAACTTCAATAGGAAATCCACCTAGCTCCACCCTGCCGTTCTCCTATATCAAAAGGATCTGGCAAGAAGAGAGGCTGGTGTGACAGGGAGGAAACACGAGGGAAAAGTCGTCAAAACAAATTGAAAAAAGCTGCAGCATCTGGTCATGACTCAGCCAGAAAGTAATAAAGGTTTATTATGTCACTGTCTGCTACTCATAACATTTCCACTGATCTTTACCTAACAAACTACCACTAATTCTCTCTTTTTCCAGCTCCTGCCACTCCCACTCGCCCTGCAGTAATCCTACTCTCACCAGATCACCTGACTCACACCTGCTACCCATCCCCTCGTGGCCCACTTCCACTCATTTCCTGCCAGATTGTCTAACGTGCTTCCCTGCCTTAGTGTTACAGTCTTTTCACTTTTCACTGTCCCATTTGGACTTTTAGTCTGTTCCCCTTGCCCCTTGTTTGGTCTTGTTTCCCACAGACTGTTTGCCAGGCGGTTCCCAGCCAACACATTCTCACTCCCAACTCGTATAATGCCGATGCTGGGTCAATGGCCCTATGTTTCAAACTACATTACTAGGTACCCCTCTAGCAGTTTTGGTTGTGTCTGGGACAGTGTGAGTTTCCACTCATTACATGCATACAATGACTTTTTGAAATGAACTTCCAACATAGGTTTACTTGGTTAGGTTTAGGAAACAAAACTACTAAAATCATGGTTTGGTTTAAAATCAGTATGTTTGTTATGTAAGTAAAGTCCTGTGTCACTCAGGACACAAACAGCAGTGTCCTGGGTGAAAGTCTGTGTTTGACCCATCCATCCACCTGTAACAATGACAGGGATGGGACACTGGATTTAGGTGAAAGCTTGGTGCGTATCACTGGTAGCAGATGCTGAGGGGAAATGATCAAGTTCAGTATTTGATGAGTTGGGAGAAAGAGCAGGTTGTCCCAGCCTGTCCCCCAGACTCTATCTTCTAATTAGTTTTGTTATGCTATCAGTAAACAAAGTTTATTTTTACTCAAGCCCAGGTCCACTGTACACTCCTGCTGCCAGAAATACTTACTAGGGCATAAAATGTGGATCAATCTGCCACTGAAAATAGACCCCAAATAATTGACTATTTTCTTCTGTTTGGTAAAATTGGTTGAAAACTATAGTGACAACCTGCTTTAGGAAACCTCCTTTAAAAGTGAAACCATATATTTTTTTAGAGATGGACATCTTCAGTAGGAATCAATGGCTTGGAGCTTAGAGTCCCAAACTAAAAGTTTTGAGGGACAGTAGTAACACATTGTTGGGTTAGGACTTTTGATGGGATTTATTGACGCTAGCAAAAATATACATTATCATAAGCCGTAACCTTTCAAATATTCCACAGAGTAAGAATAAAAAAATAAAATACACTTTTAATTGTTCTATCAATGTTGTATGTAAAGAACAAACAAACAAGAGAGAGATCCCAGCTGCAGACATGCTGAGGATGCTTGTTCCGAACATGTCACAGGGTTTATAAGGACCTGCAGACATGACGCACTTTATTATCTGCTGAACAGACTGGCAGAGCAGCGCCTGGACACATGAGCAAGCTATAATAAGACAAGAAACAATACAATAAGACAAGAAACAATACAAATACAAACAAGCAATAATACAAATAGTTTCCATGGTGCCATTTGCTGACATACACATATATTAGAGGAAACAAATCCCCCCAGAAGGCTTTAGTTTTTGAAATACTCAATGTAGAACAAAGACCAAACATGTTTTTTTTTTTCAAAC
This sequence comes from Pterois miles, assembly GCA_947000775.1. Classification (NCBI taxonomy): domain Eukaryota; kingdom Metazoa; phylum Chordata; class Actinopteri; order Perciformes; family Scorpaenidae; genus Pterois; species Pterois miles. The sequence continues at coordinate 387,460 of CAMQGK010000481.1, read as the reverse complement.
TTGATTGAGCCTATTTTCTGAAGTTTGGATCCTCTACACAACCAAAAAATATGTATAACATAAAAAATAAAGCATGTTGTGCGTATATATATATATATATATATATATATATATATATATATATATATATATATATATATATATATATATATATATATAAAAATAATAATAATAATAAAATTCTCTGCCAGTGTTAAACAGTGTATTCTCCTGTTGGTATTGACTATTGTTTTGAGCTCCAGGTGCTGCCACAGGATCACAAAGTGACTGGTTTCAATTTAGCTTTTTAAAACCAGGTTCAGTTCAACATTTAGTTCCTAAACAAAACTCTGACATGATTTTAATAATATAATATATACTATATAATAATATAAACTCATCAGTATCTTACTGGAAGCTAGCATGTTAAAAAAATAAATTATATTCCTGAGTGTCCTGTCCTCCATCAGTCAGTATCAGTCCTTTCTTCCGTCCTCCTCCATCAGTCAGTATCAGTCCTTTCTTCTGTCCTCCTCCATCAGTCAGTATCAGTGCTTTCTTCTGTCCTCCTCCATCAGTCAGTATCAATCCTTTCTTCTGTCCTCCTCCATCAGTCAGTATCAGTCCTTTCTTCTGTCCTCTGTCCTCCTCCCTCTGCTGATGTGATTCGCTGCTCCATGTAGCATTAGGGCTGGTAGAGGAGGAGCTGCTTTGTCTCAGCCAGCTGATGAGTGTTACGACACAGGAACACAGGCTGGACTCAAATGCAGACTCGAAACAGGGCTTACCAAAAACACGATGTTTAATGGGACAAAACAGGTCGGTACACAGGTAATCAGACAGTCGAGACAAATCCAAATCAGCGGGCAAAAGGCAGAGTCAAAAATCAGAAACTGGTCGAAATTCACGAGAGGTCAATACACTAGAAGAATGCTGGATCGCTTGAGTCACAAAGAAAGCAAGACGAACTGGCACAGGAGGGATGGGGAGCACACATTAAATACTAGTGAAGGGAGTGGATAACTATGCACAGGTGGACACAATCAGGGCGGAGGGAAGACGCTCAGACGCTGGTGAATGGTGTGGGAATCTAGGTCAGGAGGAGGTGCTCAACAGTGAAGACGGGAGGCATGCAGGGCAGGAAGTGACGTGCTCTGAAACGAGAGGAGAAGTTAACTACAAAATAAAACCGGAAGTGAATACATGCAACATGCGGACTAAAACATGAAAACACACTAAGACTTCATATTCCTAACAATGAGTTTACCAGTAAGACATATAACAAACTAACCTAAACTACAGATTAAAATGAATAAAATTATTCATACCCATGGAAAAGAACATTGTTTTTTAGATTCCTGTAAAAGTTATTATGATGGTCCTCCTTGTGTTTCTCCTTTTTACTTGTTGTTATGCACATATTCATATATGAGTTGGTAAAACTCTATTTGCATATTAATAGATATGGCCAAAAGAGATTTTTTGCGCATGTTCAAAATTATTCATACCCCTGACAGTATCTCAACAAAATGTGTGAATCTTTGTCCTGTAGTTATTTCAAGATGCTACAATGGAAAAATAGCTTTGTTGTTGACCAACTTTTAAACAATAATTTAAAAAGATAATAAATAGCATCTTTTCTGAAGAGAGTTCTCAATTTCTGGTCATCATGGTAAAGAAGAAAGAGCTCAGTAAAGACTTACGTCAACGTCTTGTGAGCGCCCACAATGAAGGAAAGGTTTACAAGGCCATTTCAAAGCGGTATGATGTCCCTGTGTCAAATGTCCAGAGCATCATCAACAAGCACAAGAGGTTCACAGTTTTTTGTTAAGTACATATTTCCACATGTGTTAATTCATAGTTTTGATGCCTTCAGTCTGAATCTACAATGTCAATAGTCATGAAAAGAAAGGAAACTCATTGAATGAGAAGGTGTGTCCAAAGTTTTGGTCTGTACTGTATATATATAAATTTGCATTTCATACTCATGGATCATAACCTGGTTTTAAGTAGAGGTTCAAGATGAGCAAAGACAGAAAATAAACAGTAGGTAATTTATTGAAAACTGCATTTAAACTCAAACAGGCTGTTCATCAGCTGATCAAAACTTTAAGACCATAGCCTTAAAAAGTCAAAATCTGTGCTAAAACCGGGCTTCATGTCATTTTCATTCAGGCATTCAGATGTCATGACCTCCTGATGGAAACAGCAGAAATGCTTTCTGTCTTTGAACGTGGCCGGATGGTTGAGCTACAAGCAAGGCCTCTCACAGCGCTCCATCACTGCCGAGGCTGGACGCAGTAAAAGGTCATTTTAAATTTCTTAAAAGATCCTGAGGGTTATGGGACGAAAAAGTCAAGTGTTAGACCCAAAAAACTTTCACCTGCTCTGAGCCGGAGAATCCGACGGGCTGTCCATGAAGACACAGGCCGATCCTCGACCCAAATTAAGGCCATTGTTCATTCTGACTGCAGCCCAATAACCATAAGACGGCATCTGCAGGAGAAGGGCTGAAAGAACAAAAAACGTCTTCAAAGGCCACGCCTCCTCCCACACCACAAACTTGCCCATTTGGGCTTTGTCCGGCGAGCACCAAACATGGGACATTGAAAGGTGGAACAAAGTTTTATTCTCTGATGAGAAAAAAATTGAACTTGGACTGACCTAGACGGTGCTGGACAGTCCTGGACCATCCAGGACGGTCCAGGACAGTCGGACGGACCTGGATGGACCTGGACGGTCCTGGACGGTCCAGGACGGAAGTACAGAATCAAGATATGATGTAATGACATTACTTGTAACTCCATGTAAAATGAATAAACATGAATCCGAGTCAGAAAACTGTTGTTATAGAGAGGAGTTAGCTGTGATGAATTTTACAGATGGGAATCACCTTTGGACAGTTACTCCTTGAAGCCATTCATACTGTTGCACTTAGTTGTACACAATTGTCACAAATAAAGTATTGTAATGCTTGCATATTTTCACACCTCCAAAAACCTGTAAAACCTGAATGCACCTTTATATTGTCTGGGCTACTCATATAGACCCTGAAAGTATTATATTTTTCCATTGTGAGCTCTAAAAGTTCTTTTGAAAATAAAGTGGGAGTACTGTGTGTGTTGGTAGAAGCAATAGTCCTTCACAGATCCCTTGATACAATTCCTTGAAAGTCTCTTCTGCATCCCAACATAGGTCTTAATTTCTGCAAAAAGAACCCAGGGGTCTGTTCAAACAAAAGCTATTTGTAAGCAATGCTGAAAATACAGAATCATGGCTCAAAAATGATTTTGGGTTGCAAACTGCAGATAAATTTGTGAGCCCTACCGGCCTCTTGCACGCTTATGTTTGAAAAATAATGTGTATTTTCATATCATATAAGTAATAAATTTAAGTTTAAATGTGTGAAAATGAGTGAGGTAGGAAGTGATCTGATTTGCAAATTGTAGCTTGCATGTTACAAATTTGGTAAAATGGGCCCTATATTGTGAAAGTGTAAGATACTATTGGAGAGTGGACTGTGAGAGGGCAGAGAGAAATATCAGCAAATTACACAGAGATAGGTGAAGGTAAAAGAAAGCTGAATGAATGATCGAGGAAACTCAGGAAACAAGTTAAATCTTGACTTCAGAAGCATATATATATATATATATATATATATATATATATATATATATATAACAGTGTATTTGGAATACTTTTCATTTTGATGTGACAACTGAAACATCTGCTCTGACCTGTAATCTTCCACTGCATCATGCCTTATCACTAGTGAATGTGCATGTAATATAGTCTGTGAGTGGGGCAATAAACTTTCAGTCAGTGGTTGTGACACAGTACTTCTGGTTAGTAGTCACCAAGAAAAAGTGACTCAATGTAAATAACAATGAAGCACAGCAATGGCTGTCCGTGGAGGAATCAATATGTGTACATTGCTGTGAGATTATGTGTGTGAGCCTGTATGTGAGTGCTGAGCTAATAGGCCTGGGGGTGTTGCTTTGTTTATAAAAGTCTTGTTAGTCACTGCTGTATGTCTGACAGACTATAACTGCTGCAGTGACTCCTCTATAGCAACACAATAAAATCTGATTCATGTCTGCATCTGACAGCTGAGCCCTTAACTTTTACAGCAGCTACTAACAGTGTTTTTCCATCAATCCATTTTCTGTTTGTTCATAGAAAATATTGTGTCAATTCTCTGAAAACTTTGACGTGATGATGGCACTCTTTGTTGGGAGAAAAAGGACTCATCTGGGCACCATGAAACAACACGTTCTCATCCCAACTCGTCACATACTAACGCTTTGTCAGATCCCCTCCGTCACTTTTCAGTCGCAGTAAACACATGCTTAAAGTTTCAGTGGGCAGCATTTTCTTGGTAGCCCATGACAGAAGACTTTGACCAATCACAGGTCATTTCAGAAAGAGAGCGTTCCCATTGGCCTTGCTCCAGCTGGTGGGCAGTGCTTGGTATTTCCTCAAGAAATCTCAATATGGCTGCCAGGTCACAAACAAGATGTTACAAGATGCAAGATACAAGATGTTTTTTTAGGAGAGAAATAGGCATTACAGTAACAGAATATTGATTCATATTTGATCAGCGCTACCTAGTTTGACCCTTTGATTGGAGTTTGTGAGTAACTGACTCGTGGCTCTCATAGACGGCAGCTGGACAGCAGATCCCACATTGGCTCAGGAATAAGAATGCTGGAATATCTAAACCAAATTTTGTGGCAATCCATCCAGCAGTCATTCAGATATTTAACATACAGACATTACCATCCCTATAGAGCCATATCGCTAACATGGCTGAAAAGACTAACACATTAGTCAATCTTTCATACCTACTTTTTGACTTCCCTAATGTCTGTGGCTTTCAGACAGCCCTTTCAACAAAATACCAAATATATAGTTTCATTTTTGCAAAAGGCTATGTAATTTCATAAAACATCTCATTGCTGCATTTTTTTAATCCATATTTGAAGCTGTAGTGAGCATTTGTGGCAAGTCTGAACCAGGGTTGCATGTCTCTACACATCACATCACTCCAGACAAGGTTAGCACAGCAGGGAGGGGGGGCTGATGGTAATAATTTTCCTACAGGGAAAAGTTGACTCAGACTATATGTGGATGCTGGTTGGCTCCATAATTACCTTTCAACATAATGTAATTCAAGTATTCTGAAAACTAGACTTCTGACCTCCTCATGGCTCTGTTTTCAGGCTTTAAAAAATGAAGCCCGTAACGGAAGATTTTGACCAATCACAGGTCATTTCAGAGAGAGCTTTCCTATTGAACGTTCCCATTCACAGCTGCTTTATGGTGCTTTTACAGAAAACAGTACTAAACAGTACACATTTGAGCAAATAGATAATCATTACAGTAACAGAGTACTGATCCATATTTGATCAATGCTGCATAGTTTCTCTGCTTGGTCAGAGTTTGAGAGAACTTGTTTTGTGGCTCTCTTGTTTTCTGACAGCCGTTGGATGGCAGACTCCAGATCAGCTCTGATTGGTTATATTCCTCTGGTCTATGAAATCTGGAAGATGCCATTAGGAGCACCGGAGGACACTGAGGCACAGTTTCATGCACATCTGTCAGGATATAGTGACCTTTTCAGAAAAATGCCGTTTTTTTTTTAATTATATTCGCTCCATTTCCACCTACTGCAGCTTTAAGTCAAGTCAGTTTTATTTGTATAGCCCAAAATCACGAATCACAATTTTGCCTCAGGGGGCTTTACATTCTGTACAGGAAACAACACCCTCTGTCCTTTACAGTGCAACCCTCTCATCGAAAAGGAAAAACTCTCCAACCAAGAAATTTTGTTTAGCAGGGCAAAAAATGGAGGGAACCTCAGGTACACAGCAGTGCTTGTGGGCCATAAACAACAGAGGGTTATTGAGAGGCTGTAGCCTGAAATTAATAATAATATCAGCAGGACTAAAAGGTTTAAATTATACATTGAGACTAAGACCGACCCACCAACTGACTAATTAAAAGTTAGGGCATTTAAAGGCCTCCACAGAATCAGACTGTCTGATATCTGTAGGGAGGTTATTCCAGAGGAAAGGGGCTTGATAAGAGAAGGGCCTTTAGCCTGCTGACCTCTTTTTCACTCTAGAGACAGGAGCCCTGTGTTCTGAGAGAGGAGAGTCCTGATTGGAGTATAAGGTTTAACTACATCAGACAAGTCGGAAGGAGCAAGGCCATTTACAATTTTTTAGGTCATCAGAAGCACTTTAAAGTCTGATCTGACATGGATCCGGAGCCCAAATAATGAAACTAAAGCTTATGTAATACGGTCAATTTTCTTGATTAATGTGCTGATCAAGGATGCTGATGATACTGAATGTGACGCCAAGATTCTTCACTGTTGAAGTCTGGGATGTCACACAGATATCTAAAGATAGATTAAGGAGCAAGAAATTATTTGGCATCCAGTTTTTCACCACAGACAGGCAGACCTCTAATTTAATAATCTGGAATAGACCCTCTGGGGCTGCACGGTGGTGCAGTGGTTAGCACTCTCACCTCACAGCAAGAGGGTCGCAGGTTCAAATCCGGCTGTGAGCTCTTCTTCTCCCTATGTAAGTGTGGGTTTTCCAAAGAGATGCAGTTTAGATTAACTGATGACTCTAAATTGTGCGTAGGTGTGAGCGTGAATGGTTGTCTGTATCTATGTGTCCTGCGATGGACTGGCAACCTGTCCAAGGTGTACCCCGCCTTCGCCCAATGCCAGCTGGGATTGGCTCCAGCCCCCACGACCCCTAACGTGATAAGTGGTTGAAGATGCATAGATGGAATCGAACCTCCAGCGTAACAGTGGAAATGAATAATATGACTATGTAGAATCTGGCCAGAGGTGAGATGTATAGTGAGAACAGCAGAGGGACAAGAACAGAGCCCTGTGGTAGGCCATATTTACCTCAGAGAATACTGATGTTGTATTATTAAGATACTCTTCTTAATAATACACTTCTTTAAATAAGATTGTAACCATGCAAGAGCAAGACCAGAAACACCAAATTTGTTCTCCGGTCAAGCAGTATATAATGATCAATAGTGTCAAAACCTGCACTCAGATCCAGTAGTAAAAGTACGAGGTGGAATCTGAATCCCTGTTTAGGAGTAGATCATTTCTGATTTTAGTGAGCACAGTTTTGGTGAAGTGGCAGGCTCTAAAAGCAGATTCAAAGGGTTTGGAGAGGTCACTAAATAACATATGGTCTGAAAGTTATATATATAATAAGTAGGTAATAAATTACATGTTATGCTCATTTTACAGGATTGGAACTGCTAAAGTTATCTGTTGTCCAATTTCCATTAAAATCGGTGCAGTCCTCCGCCATGCTAGGTGAGCTGGGATTTCCAGTACAACCTCACCTCACACTTCCAAGGTGCAAACAGAGGGGAAAAAGGGGAAAAGTCTAAAGAGGTTAAACTCTAGCAACACATGTAGTATGCAAAACAACTTTATTGTCAGACCAGTACCTTTCAACTTGTGGCTTTCATTGGGGTCCTACGCAAGTATTTCTGTAGTTTTACATCTTCCTCTGTGATGCAACCTTAAGGCCTTTACACACTGGGGGCATGATGAATAAACAACACAAAAATGCAAAATACTCACCTGCCAGGATCATATGCCTGGGGCTTGTATTGTGAAAGGTAAGAACAGAGGGAGTGGATCTGGTTTATACTGCCTTTGTCAAGGTTGAAAGGAGTAATAAAATTTGCCGTCATGGTTTGGACTATGGAGCCTCTGTGTTGTTTCACAAATATAGGCGCAACTCAAACTCGTTCTGAAAAAAATCAGTTTTTTTTGCCACATAATATTCACATTCTGTGAATATATACATGACAAAAGTAACTGTAAAACATACTGAAAGCAAATTAATTGCACACAAATACTGCTGCATGTAAAGGCCTTAAATGCTAACAGTATCTCCTCCTACATGCAGGAATATATACTACAGGTTCTGCCCCCTTTGCTGAACACTGGGTGTTTACTCTCACTCATAGATATGATCTCTATAATAATCATGCATATTTTATTGTATTTATCTTACTGATGTTACCTGACTGAGAGAATATAAGAATTCCAATGCCCTTGAACACTATATTTGAGTAAATGGCAAATAAGTCTTGAATCGCATTCAACATCAACAACATCTCATCAGTGCATCATATCCGACTGCACATAGTGCAGCTGTAACAGACATGGAAGCTTTGGGATTCCATGGAAATTCTTCCTACACAAGGCCAGGTGTGCTCCTCTTCAACACTGTCTTATGCAAACACAAGCACAGTCATAGGTTTTATCCCTTCCCGATAAAGGAGGAAATATTTATTTCTGGCCTACACACTGTTTAGCTTGGCTGGAAATGAGTCTGAAGTGGAGTTGAAAGGATAGTTTGAGTTTAAACAAACAGGATAAATGAAATTGCCCAGTGTACCTGGTGCATTCTGTTCGAGTTTGTCTGATGCAAAATTCTCAAGACACTTTCTCATCACCCCTTCTTTCCACAGCTACATTACAATTATGTTTAAACAATTAGCATCAGTAGTATTAAACAGTGTAGCTGAGAGTTGGTCATTAACTGAACAGGAAAGAGGGAGAAAGCACGGTAGTGAGAGGTTATTTAATGATTGAGGAGAAGGGATACACAAGTAGAGTGTAAAGTAGAGAGCAGTGCTCTGCTCCATTTAAATCCCGTTGAACATTTTGTACTGCAAAAGGATGAAGTCCCTTAAAAACAGCATTCACTACTAAGGACCCACACTGGGCTCAGCTTAGCCAGTAGAATTTAGAGCCAGGACAAGAAAGGACATTATTCAAAGTAGGAAATTAATTTCAGGTTGTTTTGCAACATGTTTTGCAGATGTCAAGAGATCGTGCAAAAACATGTATCACATGAAAATCCATCTTGTCAGGCTTCAAAAATGCATTTGTGTCTGGCAAGCTAGAGCATGAAGAGATCAACATCTTGTGAAGGGCTATTGGAAGCTATGGGAGTGATTTTGTGTGTTCTTTGTTTTAAGCAACAATGGCAGCCTCTGAAGAGGTTAGCGTAGATGCTGCAATAGCATCACTTACATCAAACTGGAGAATATTTATTCTTTGAAAGAAGAGAAAAGAATGACACTGATGGCTTTTCTTGATGGATTTTTTCACTCATCTCTCTACTGGCTAAGTTTGACTGACAGAAGTGCCCTTTTCCAAACAGCTCCCAGTGACAGTTTCTCCAATGTTTCTCTGCAACAAACCATCTGCACTGTAAAAATGCTAACATATTTTTTGGCATTTGACCAAACTGTTAGAAACAGCCTCCATGAGGGTGGCATGAGGGCCCAACATCCTCTATCTAGTAGGACCGGTGTTCACTGCCCAGCACTGTGCAGCTTGATAGATGAACTTTTATTAAAGGCATTCACCAGAGAACACCAGCATTGGCAGGTCTGCCACTGGCACCCCGTTCTCTCCATCTTGAGACATCGTGGTGAACGTTATGCTGCCTGTATCATCATCCAGCATGGCCGGTTTAGTGGTAGGTCAGTGATCATCTGGGGAGGCATATCCTTGGAGGGTCACACAGATCTCAGTGTCAAAGCCAACGGTAACCTGACTGCTGTTAGGTACTGGGATGAAATCCTCAAGGCGACTGTCAGAACTTGCGCTGGTGTAGTGGGTCCTGGTTTCCTCCTGGTGCAGGACAATGCCTGGCCTCAGAGTTTGTAGGCAGTTGCTGGATGACGAAGGCACTGATGCATTGATTGGCCCCCACGTTCCCCTGACCTAAATCCAACTGAGCACCAATGGGACGTTACAGTTGTGTTCAAAAGTTTGCATACCCTGGCAAAATTTATGATTTCTTGGCCATTTTTCAGAGAATATGAATGATAACACATTTTTTTTTTTTCCACTCATGGTTAGTGGTTGGGTGAAGCCATTTATTGTCAAGCAACTGTGTTTACTCTTTTTAAATCGTAATGACAACAGAAACTTCCCAAATGACCCTGATCAAAAGTTTCCATACCCTGGTGATTTTGGCCTGATAACATGCACACAAGCTGACAGAAAAGGTTTGAATGGCAGCTAAAGGTAACCATCTTCACCTGTGACCTGTCTGCTTGTAATCAATGTGTCTCAAAAGGTCTTTGAGTTTCTGTGCTCCCGACAGACCCTCGCATCTTTCATCCAGTTCTGCACTGATGTTTCTGGATTCTGAGTCATGGAGAAAGCAAAATAGCTGTCAAAGGATCTACAGGAAAAGATAATTGACCTGTATAAAACAGGAAAGACATATAAAAAGATATCCAAGGAACTGAGAATGCCAATCAGCAGTGTTCAAACTGATTAAGAAGTGGAAAGTGAGGGATTCTGTTGAAACCAAACCATGGTCAGGTAGACCAACAAAAATTTCTGCCACAACTGCCAGGAAAATTGTTAGGGATGCAAAGAAAAACCCACAAATAACTTCAGCTGAAATACAGGACTCTGAAAAAATGTGGTGTGACTGTTTCAGGATGCACAATAACGGAGGCACTTGAAGAAAAATGGGCTGGATAGTCGACTCGCCAGAAGAAAGCCATTACTACACAAATGCCACAAAGTAGCCCGCTTACAATACGCCAAACAGCACAGAGACAAGCCTCAAAACTTCTGGAACAAAGTCATTTGGAGTAATGAGACCAAAATTGAACTTTTTGGCCACAACCATAAACGCTACATTAGGAGAGGAGTCGACAAGGCCGATGATGAACGGAACACCGTTCCCACTGGGAAACACGGAGGCGGATCGCTGATGTTTTGGGGATGTGTGAGCTACAAAGGCAGGAAACTTGGTCAAAACTGATGGCAAGGTGAATGCAGTATGTTATCAGAAAATAGTGGAGGAAAATTTGCACTCATCAGTCCCTCATGGGACGTACTTGGACGTTTCCAACATGACAACGATCCAAAACACAAGGCCAAGTCCAGCTGTCATTGGTTACACCAGAATAAAGTGATGGTTCTGGAGAGGCCGTCTCAGTCTCCTGACCTCAGCATCATTGAGCCACTCTGGGGAGATCTCAAACGTGCAGTTCATGCAAGACAGCCCAAGAATTTACAGGAACTGGAGGCCAAGAAGCCAAGAAAAATGGGCTGCTTTACCATCAGAGAAAATACAGAACCTCATCCAGAACTACCACAAGAGACTTCAAGCTGTCATTGATGTTAAAAGGGGCAATACAAGGTATTAAGAACTGGGGGATGTAAACTTTTGATCAGGGTCATTTGTGTTGTCATTATAATCTAAAAAGAGTAAACACAGTTGTTTGACAATAAATGGTTTCACCCAACCAATAACCATGAGTGGAAAAAAAACTTTTTTTTTTATCATTCATATTCTCTGAAAAATGGCCAAGAATCATAAATTCTGCCAGAGTATGTAAACTTTTGAGCACATCTTTATGTACCTGACTATATCTGCATCTGACGCCACCAAGTACCATCACAGACTGTCCAGGAGGTCACTGATGCCCTGATCCAGGTCTGAGAGGAGATCCCCAGGATCCACCTGATCCACCTTGTTATTAAGAGCCAAAACGTTGCCGGGAGTGCGTACAGGCATGCGGGGGCCAAACACACCACTGAGTCACATTATGAGCTGCTGTGATGAAATTCACAGAACTTGGATCAGCTGTGATTTAAAGCTTTTACTTTGATTTTTGGTGTGACATTGAATCCAGCCCTCAGTGGGTAAATGATTTAGGTTGTCATTGACTATTATTATGTAATTTTGTTCTCAGTAAATTATACAATGTACATCAGTAAAGATTTTCAACTTGAATAATTCGCTCATCAAGCTCTGATGTGTGATTTAAGTTCCCTTAGTCTGTAATTATCTATGCATTTGATGGCTAGTCATTGTTTCTGAGTGGTACATTTGCAGTACCTCACTGTTGCATTGCGCAACACTAATTTATTTCACTAAATTAGCTCGACTGAAATTAAGTTGTAATATGTACAGATTTAAGTTTTCCAAACCTTTTCTCTTTTACAGTGTGGCAGGTCAGGTTACAGGGCAGCATGTGGCTGGTGTAAATCTGAGAGGCCTAGTGTTGGCCATCCAGTCAGCATGCTTTAAGCTCTCGTACAGTACATTGAAGTTTAAGATTATATTAAGTACAGACCCAATAAAACATTCAGCAGTTTAAGGCAGTTCGATTTTGGATTGGTAAGTTTGGCAAATGGTTTGTTTCTTTTTTTTTCATGTGAAGACATTGATTGACAGCAACCTGTGTTTATTTGTTGATTTTTTTGTTTTGTTTGGAGCTGAGGGACATGGGTTTGTAGAGCCATCCAATAGGGCCATCCGAGGCGGAGTTAACAAGCCGTGACAACAGCATGACGGCTGTGACCCTTGTGACCGAGCCATGTGACCGAGTGGACTGCTGCACCTGCTCCGTGGGCCCAATGGATGCAGATTGCCAGAAGGCTTTTCGGCTTGAAAGTCAAGCCATATTGACTTCATGCACCACTGATCAGCGTCTCCAAGGCTGTATCCAGTTTTCTCCAGTCCTCTCTCTTATATCCTTGCTTGTAGCTGCAGTGGTTCACTTCCACAATGACATACTACAAAGGATAAAACGACAAATTAATAAAATAAATCAGCACATTTTCACTCCCAAATCGGCTGCATGGTCAGTGACCCTCAGTATCAGAGACCATTGCAGGGGTACCCCTCTTGCATTCCTTTTGGCTGGACCAGGCTGAAGGACCCTTAATGTTATTATTACTGCGTTAGTTGCTCCGACCATCAAGTACCGGTATGGGTAGGTTTCCATTGGAGTTAGAGGAAAGCCTGGTTTGTCACATATTGTCGCTGAAAAGCGCCTCTGTGCATCAGTTTCTGATGCTGAGGGTCACTTATCAAATGGCAGTATTTGTTGGGAGTGAGACTGAGCTGCGTGTAGTATCAATTTCGCTCAACACTAATTCCACACTATCAAAAACCGATTAATTGCTCTACAAGGCATCTCAATGAACTTTTTTTCTATTTTTTCATTGTGGTGCTATAGCAAATAACAGTATATTGTCAGTAATAATTATCTCATTCAGACTCATTTAGCATAGGCAAAGTTTAATTAATTCTCATTAAGACTTGGCAGTAGCACTGGTTTCCCCCAAGTTGTTTCTCTATAAGCAGACAGCAGCCAACAGTGGCCAAGAGCCATTAAGTAAATATTACATAGAGGTGAATTTTAAGAGAAACATTTTTTTTTTTTTAACTAATCTCTGGGATATTTACTATTATCCCCTTGTTGATATTACCAATTTAAATCTTAAGCATTTGTGAAGCTGAAAGACAAAATAAGAAAAAGTAGATGGAAAGGTTCTTGTCCTAGCAGCTGGTCAACGTGAGCGATGCTGCACAAACACCAATAATATCTTTGTAAAAAGGGAGTAAGTGGCCGTGTATGTCCAAAGTTTAGCCACAAATGTGGTCACACAGGGATGAGTGTGTAAGAACATGTGGTAGCAGTTTGAGCAAGCTGCAGTGAGTGAGAGTGAATAATCTGTGGTTGTTTGGCATGCGTGCATGCCTGCACTGACATAACTTTCACTGTGAGCAGTGACTGTCTCTGACGTTCTGGAATCTCCCGCTGTCCCATGCTTCCTGTCACGTCTCTGGAGGTAACGTCACTGAGGAATAACCCTCTGTCTTCACACAGGTGGTCTGCAGAGCGTCACCGACAACATCAGTCCAAGGACCTATTGAACTTCTAATGATTTTCAATAAAATTATTATTATTATTATTATTATTATTATTAGGGCCTGAGCACCGACAACACTGGGCCAAGAGGATCCTATTGAAACTACAGGAAGTCTATCTAAAAATGAAGGGCCTTAAGGGCCTCAAATTTTTTTTTAAACTTTCTACATTTATCAGATGTGTAAAATGTATTACTTTATGGGGCTCGGTCTTGGATATTAAAAAATGACTCACTAGCGCCCCCTGCAAAGTTGGAAAAATTGAGCCCTTCACTCTGGTTTCACCTACATGTGTGACATTTGGTAGGCAGATGTAATGTGGAGATGCACAAAAAAAGCCTCTTGGAGGTATACTCAAAACTCAACAGGAAGTTGGCACAATGTGCCATTTTCACACATTTTCAGCGTTTTACAGGCCGTGAAATTTAACAAACTGCTCCTACAGATTTGCTCAGATCGACTTGAAATCTGGTCAGGCCATCTAAAGACCTTTATGATGAAAAGTTATTAAAATCCTGAGTTTTCATGGAACGACCTGCCTCATAAACCATTTGTCCTGGACTTTTGGGGTAGGTGTCATTGCACTCAGGAAGGAGTTCCTGTTTCAGTGATGAAGATTATTGCCACCCCTACAGTTTTGCCACACCTCCTTTCATAGCACATGAACTGCTTGTCGTAGACTCTTGTAGGTTTCATTGAACTAATCAGGAAGATCCTCTTTCATTAGTGACAGTGTTCCCTGCTCCCCTACAATTAAGCCCCGCCCTTTCATAAATCATGAACAGTTTGTTGTAAACTCTTCTGACAGGCTGTGCCTAGCCACATCCACCGGCGTTTCACTAGTACTCCCAACGTAGGAGAAAGTGTGAGGGCCTGTTCATCACTGCTTGCTTCTTTAATTATTCTTACTTTTATTTTATGTCTTTGACCTGAGGTTGACAGCCTTAAGAACCTGATGATTGTGAGTCTTCATCAGAAGGTGGTGCCGTGGCGGCATGGCAAATTTTGATGACATGAAAAAGTAAACTGTTGTAACGTGACTCCAGATGGTCAGATCTTTTCTAAATTAAACACACCTGACAGGAGTCCAGGCTTGAAGACATCCATCCATCGTCAACCGCTTATCCCGTTAGGGGTCGCGGGGGGGCTGGAGCCGACCCCAGCTGGCTTTGGCCGAAGGCGGGGTTCACCCTGGATAGGTCGCCAGTCCATCGCAGAGCACATAGAGACAGAGAACATATAGACGGACAACCATTCACCCTCACATCCACACCTACAGGTAATTTAGAGTCATCAATTAACCTAAACAGCATGTCTTTGGACTGCGGGAGGAAGCCAGAGTACCCGGAGAGAACCCACGCTTACACAGGGAGAACATGCAAACTCCACACAGAAGAGTCCCAAGCTGGAATTGAACCTGCGACCCTCTTGCTCTGAGGCAAGAGTGCTAACTCGCTATATTTTGGCATACTACACTTAGCAGGTTAACCGGATCATGATGCCAGACTGCAAAGCTTTTCAGTTTTTGTTGAGGGCATTTGCTGTAGTGAGACACCTTTACCATTCAGCAGGAGGTTGAATTTGAATGACTAGAGATGCCTGCAAATGAAAAATATTTGGCACAAACATTAAAAAAATATGTCATCTGATAGAGCCTGATAGCGTCCTCCCAGATTGCTCTTTGAATTTGAAAACATTTTTTGGGAACTACTTCTGCTTACTCTGAGCCACAGAAACCATTCAAATATCATATCAGCTGTTAGTGCCCTATATGTTCTCATTCATAACGTTCATGTTTTCAGAACATATTCTGTCAAAAAAAATCCCCATTTAAATATGTGACATGTTCAGAATTTAAACATTTTCTAGCATTTTTAACTCTTCACTATTCATTCATGATTTCACCTAGAAACTCCATTCAGACTTTAAAATGTCCCACATCTTCCACAGATTGTGGCTATTATTCAACTATTACATCCCATTTAAACTTTTTGAAATATTTAACCTTTTTTGGAGTTTATTAAAAGTGTCCTTCTCAGACTAGCTGGAGACTAGAGGAGCTGTAAGTTTGTGAGTTTTTTCATACAAATATTGGAAATCTTGAGTTGATCAAAGACATGTTAATAATATATTATTTCTATAGAATCAGTCAGACCTACACATTTGGGTATAAATGAAATCAGCCTCATGTAAATTTGACCAGTATTATGTATTTGGAACAGACCAAAAGGTGTGAGTTTGCTAAACTGCTCCCATCGTCACGTTTTCATTTCACTACACAAACAAATTTTGCATCAGTGTGTTTGTTTGCTTTTGTGCACCTATGGTAAATTCCTAAGATATTATATATCTCTCTCTCTCTTTCTCTAAACTACTTGGCTTTTTTTTTTTTTACTGTGGATGTCTTTTTCAGGTAGTACCTTCTCTGGATTTTCATCAGTTACGCCCTACCATGACTCAGCACTTTCAGACACAAACATACAGGTGATTCTGATTAGAGCTCCATCAGTTTCTTCTTGATCAGTTTCTGACCGTCTCTGATTGGTGGATTACTCTTAAGCTCTTTTTGGGACCTCTCTACTTTTTAAATAGTTACCAAATTTAAGCCTTCCGATGTTAGTCACCCACACACCTACTAAAAGCATCAGTATCATACCTAAGTCTGTTTTCGTCCATCCCTAATGCAGCAGCATTCGTCCAGGGGTGGATGTGATCAGTACCTGGATCAGCCAGACTGTGGGCAGATCTGATCCAGGGTCAGCAGCTGTGTGGGTTACAGTGCTAGTACTACTAAGTCTGATATATTTGTTTTTTCAATTTGAATCATTCCAATCTTATGCCCCCAGCCATTTCTTCTTGTGGGGAGATTTTCCCTTTTGATGAAATATTGGCCTAAACTATACACCCCCCCCCCCCCCCCCCCCCCCCCCCCGCCCCATCTCAGCAGCAGCATGACAAAGGGATCCTGGCTGTGTCTGTGACTCATCACTTTCCCTCTACTTCCTCCCTATGTAAGCTTGGTTTTATCAAGAAAGGCAGTGCGTTAGTGAGTGGCTGAGTATGTGTGAGTTATGCTTTTAGACAGACTAAGAGGGAGGGTGACTAGACATAGTTACGCAATATCTCAGAGGAGTTGGAGTTACAGAACGAGGGAGAGTGTGCAGATAGACCACGCTGTCAAGAGACCAAGTATTGTCATCATGAGTTTGTAGAATGAGGGGCAACAAAAAATTACTCTGAGCTACTTGTACTTGCATATACTTATTTTCATTCTATACTGCATTTTAGGAGGAAATATAGTACTTTTACTCCACAACACTTGGACCACTCCTACCACTTTAGGTACTAGTTAGCTTTCAAATTAAGACTTTAAATGCAGTATAAAACATATGTTAAGCTTGTGGAATACAATACATTATTAAAGATTAAACTAGACAAAACTTTTGGCTTTGTAAACTATTACAAAAAAGTCTGTGTCTAGTTGAGAAACATTTCCCCTCTAAATTCACCATGTGAATATTTAAAATAGCTGTCCAGTGCTAAAGAGGTAGAATTATCCAGTATTTAACAAATTTGTGTCAGAACTTTTTTTTCTTACCGTAATCAAAACCAGCTCCACATTACACTGTGATACTAGTCTATATATACACATTTTTGAGAAGACTAGGCTATTGTTACATTGTTGGTACTTAAAATTTCTCTGTGTGATATTCAGAGCATTAATATAGCAGCAAACATCTTTTTGCCGAGTAAAGATATAGAGGCATGTGCGGCCAGCCCAGCTATGTCAACAAAGCATGCCATGGATGCTTTTAGTGCAAGTGCATGTGAACGTGTCCCACTGGCTAGCTCATGACCACCACTCTTCACTGTGCTCATACTATAGTTACGGCTGATAATGCCGTCCCAGCCTATCGTTACGGAAGCGTAGCACCCACCCTCCCTCGGGTTAACAGGGTTCTAGCAGCTCTGTCAGCACTGTTGCCTTTGTTTGTATTAGTGCTGTTAACACCATGTTGAGAGCTGTGTGGAAGCAATAGAAATGCCCTGAACTTACGTACAGTATAGCACATTAAAGTATCTAAGTACTTCATCTATCACTGCTCTTTACTTTCATCAGTATCTTAAATACACTAAAAGCTTCATGGACAAGCCAGTATTTGACTCACTCCTGCCAGCTGCTGTTCGCTTCAGTGTTTATGTTGTTTCGAGGGGGAGTAGGTCAGTTCAGATCTGTGTGATGTCTTACACCCAATTTACTCATGGGAGAACGCTGCTGGCTTCAACTATGCATGTAGGGCTGTGGTTTCTGGCATCCACACTTTGGTATCCTGTGTAGAACCACTCCATCTTAACTCTTTCTTCACATGAGGAGTGAGTTCTGTCACATCAGGCCGCCTCAGTGAGAAATGTTTAAGCTTCCTGTGTTGATGACTGCTTTACTAGCTTGATGTGTGTATGGGCATGAAGCTGATACAAAATCCTGTTCATATTTGTCTTTATGTCTTGACCCATCTGAGCAAAATTTGTGACCCAAAGCTGATGTAATTTTAGATTTTAATAGGAATAAATTGACATTTTTGGGAAAGGCTGCAACCAGCAGCCAGTTTAGCATGGACTGGAAATGGGGAAACAGAAAAGGCCTGGTAACCTCCAGGTGAAGGCTCAAGAGGCCTGATCATGTTCATGATTGGTGAAATGCTGCAAACTGCCCCTTTAATGAATGCTCTCGTAGCCAGATTGAGACACCCAGGTTTGATTTACAGAGTTGATAACCAGCACTGTAGCACCACTTAACGTAACCACATTTGTTAGGGCTAGTTAACTAAAATAAGGAGAAGACCCTGCATATGTTGGACTCACTTTCTAGTCCAGGCTTCAGGAAGACCCTCTCAGGTCATGCGCTGCTGTTTATACCTTCTACCACAGGACTTTGCTAACATTATCAGCATTCAGTCAGGTAAATAGTCCCATTTCCACAATGGAGAAGCCTTCCATGTGCAGAGCTCTTCCTTCACAATTTTTTGTTTTATTCAGTCAATTTCTTACTTTTAGCTCAACAGCCCAGTGCAGCACATATGCCACAGTTTTTGTATTTTCCTTTTGTCCTGCTGGATGTTACGTGTCCTGTTTACAGCCCAGCTGCTGATGGGTAAAGCCAAGGAGAGAAATTTATGATATATTTGATTTGAAACTACCACTGCCTGAAACCTATCAGGCAGTAAAACCCTTCCAGCATTAGGGTCTCTGAACTGCATGGTTGGGACAGTTCATCCTTCCACTATGATTGCTTCCACAGCTGTGAACATACACCACTGTCTACCAGATATACTGTATGTCTATTGCTGACTTGCTTTGGTTGTATAACAGTTGAGATGCAGAGTAATGGGTCAATGGTTTGTTTGACTGCAATGTATCCTGCAGATGAGCTAAGCAGACCAGGACTCCCTGACTGAGCCCTGGAGGTTTCACTGGAACATCATAATCCTGAACACCCGGGTCCACCCTATTCTCCCATGTCAGAGACACAGGGTGGCCTTTATCTGTTGGGAGCTCAGTGCAGCTGGACCCCGCACAGGCTTGGTCCAACATGCGTAAGCAACAGTGACAACACATATTAGCGCAAACACATGTTTTGTTCATACATGGAGACACACCTCATCATTTTACAGCCAAACACAGCTGGACCACACTCTGATTAAAACCAGAAATTTCCCCTGTGACACATTCAAAATCACAACTGTACATTTTGCTTTTCTTTACACTTAATTGGATGATAGACTGGATTATTGTTTGTCAAGTCCAGAGCTCCTCTCCACTGAGAAATGCCAACTTTTTAGTGAAAAAAATCAAAACAATTAGACAAAACATTAACACCACACTGACAAACCAAAAAACTAATCTGTGTCTAAAACCTAGAAATAACTTTAATGTTATGTCACAATTTAATTTGGTTAATTTAAAAATCCTAGAAGAAATAGTTTGGCATCTGAAATCAACAACATGTACTCTGAATACCATCTGACTTTTAAAAAAAAATGTTTTGCCTCAGTACAAATAGTTAACAGCTCACTGGCATCAGGCATTTTTCCCAAGTCACTGAAGACAGCTGCCATTAAGCCACTCCTAAAGACTCTGGACGCCTCTATGATGAACAACTACAGACCTGTCTCTAACCTCTCTTTTATATCCAAGATAACTGAGAAAGTTGTATTTAACCAGCTTAACGGCTTTTTGAATGAAAGTGAAAATCTGGATAAAGTTCAGTCAGGCTGACCACATCACAGCAGTGAAACAGCACTGGTCACAGTGTTAAATGACATTAGGTTGAATACTGATTCTGGTCAAGTATCAGTCCTGGTTCTGCTAAAGTATCAGTCCTGGTTCTGCTTAGATGAGTGCTGCATTTGATACTTCTTTCTTTTACTATACTACTTTCTTTTCTCATGCGCCTATGCATGAAATCTGCACAGTATCTTTTAACTTACCTAGACTGTTGCTTGTTTTTAATCATTTTAATACAACTTAGTTATTTTACATGCTTTTATTAAGATTTTTGCAATGTCTTAATAGGAGTTTGTTCTTTTATGTACTTTTTAATGCTTCATCTGCACCCCACTATAATGCTTTTAATGTTTTATGTAAAGCATTTTGAATTGTCTTGTACATGAAGTGTGCTATACAAATAAATTTGCCTGAAGGTCAGTCTGGGATGAAGCTGATGGTAGTAGCTTTAGGAGTGTGACCTCGTGTGGGACAATTCATAAATTTCATGGTTCGGTTCGGTTCACAGTTTGGGGTTACAGTTTTTGGTTCGGTTCAGTACATTTATGGGACAGCAAGGAGCCCAGTTTCCAACTTCAATTTAAACATGCATTTCATTTATTTGGCAAAATAAGTCAACAATTGTTAGTCTTCACAACAGTAGACTAACATCAGGAACAAAACACTTCTTCATTATCACATCTGATGGCTGCACTTGATCTGAAAGAAAAGTGACATTCTGTTATTTAAAAAGAATAAATAAATAAAAACTAATCATCAACAGAAAGGTCAGCATCAGGTCGGCAGCACTAGAGCTTTTTAAACAACAGTAACATAAACTAGGCAGCACCATATAAGGAAAATCTGCCATGTGCAATAACACTGATCAATATTAAGATGATGATATGACTTGTGATAAATAAACAAATACTGAAATGTGCATATTAGCTATACTTATATCAGCCTGGTTGTTTTCACATTCAGAATATGAATATTTAAAATACAACTAGGACACATGTTGTTTCTAGAGCAGCAACAGTAATGTTTACAACAGCAAAGTCACCATAGAAACTCATTAATATCTGACTGGAAACAATCTGACAGATTCATAATCCTGAATGAAGTTTATAAAGACTGAAGAACACAAACATCCATCAATATCAGTCCTTCCTCATGTCCTCCGTCCTCCTGTCCTCTGAAGGTCCTGCTGGTAGAGAGGAGGAGCTGCTTTGTCTCAGCCAGCTGATGAGTTTACTAATAAGATACATGACAAACTAACCTAAACAGTCAGACTACAGAGTCTACTGCCAGCTTTAGTTTACTACTAAGATACATGACAAACTAACCTAAACAGTCAGACTACAGAGTCTACTGCCAGCTATTAGTTTACTACTAAGATACATGACAAACTAACCTAAACAGTCAGACTATAGAGCCTACTGCCAGCTGATGAGTTTACTACTAAGATACATGACAAACTAACCTAAACAGTCAGACTACAGAGCCTACTGCCAGCTATTAGTTTACTACTAAGATACATGACAAACTAACCTAAACAGTCAGACTACAGAGCCTACTGCCAGCTTTAGTTTACTACTAAGACACATAACAAACTAACCTAAACAGTCAGACTACGGAGCCTACTGCCAGCTTTAGTTTACTACTAAGACACATGACAAACTAACCTAAACAGTCAGACTACGGAGCCTACTGCCAGCTTTAGTTTACTACTAAGACACATGACAAACTAACCTAAACAGTCAGACTACGGAGCCTACTGCCAGCTTTAGTTTACTACTAAGACACATGACAAACTAACCTAAACAGTCAGACTATGGAGCCTACTGCCAGCTTTAGTTTACTACTAAGACACATGACAAACTAACCTAAACAGTCAGACTACAGAGCCTACTGCCAGCTTTAGTTTACTACTAAGACACATGACAAACTAACCTAAACAGTCAGACTACGGAGCCTACTGCCAGCTTTAGCTTCAGCTTGTGTAGGCGAGAGTTACATTGCTCGTTAAGTTTATGATATATTAATAACATGGAGGCTCCGTAGTTCAGACCCTTGTCAGTAACAGCTTATCACTTCTTCACTGCTACTGTTCCTCCCTTCACAATAAACTCCCTGAACAACCACTGATCACTGCTGACTAGAAGGAACTAAAGCCATTTACTTACACATTTACCATTCACTGTTAGCTGGTGAGCTAACGTGCGGTGGCACATACATACATACATACACAAACCGAACCGTGACTAGCGAACCAGTTCGTTTTTTTACCCGAACCACTCCCATCGCTAGTGTCCTGCATTAGCTGGATTTTTTTGAGTACTTCCCATCTTGAGCATTTCATTCAAACTGAAATTTATACAAAATCCATCTGACATCTGGCCAAATCACAGAGGGCCCAAATGTCTCTTATTATCTATCTATAAAGCAAGGAATCTCTGTCTGTCTGTCTCTGTGTGGGCCTTGGCCTTGGCATAGCTCAAGAACCGTTCATCCGATCACCTTCACACTCGGCAGGTGTACTGTATTCCCGGAAATCCAAAGGTTCAATATTAAACTTTAAACAAACAAGCGAACACCTCTCTGTACAGCAGCGTGGACGGGGCTCCAGAGCTCAGCGGACTCTCCAGCATGTTGTCAGCAGCGGGTTGCTCACTTTTGCTGCTGGATGCTGGATATAGTAACATTAAAAGTGAACTCTTCTTCACTTCCCTGGAGTCAACAAGCAATGAGAGGGCAAAGCAATAGGCCTGCTCCGAACGGGCATATGCTCTGCATGACCATGCCCCAAATGGGCGCTGCATTAGTAATCTTATATGAGATCAAATGGATGACACTTCCTTGCTTTTCCAATATTAATTTATTTGACTTTTCCCAAGCTGTTATATGGAGCTATAGAATTAACCCAGTCTGAGCTTCCACTGACATGATGAATATAAAGAGCTCTTTCATCTCCAACACATGAGCCAAGCAATCCCTTACAGGAAATGTGACATTATGAATGACCTTGTAATGCAAACTATTCATTTAAACTCTATGAAACACTTCAGCTGTTCTATTCTGCACTAATTTTTGCTGCCTCCGGCCAGTATTACCACAGGACTGTACCCACATTTAACCGTACTGTGTCAATGTCATGGTCAACTGATAACGCTCTAGAAGAAATGTTATTAAGAATGTTTCCAAATAACAAGAAACACTGAAACTGGTGAAATTGAAACTAGAGATAGAAAATAATTGAACATGCCTTATACAACCCAGAATAAACTGACGTATAGGCTGATATCAACTTCATATTCGTCTGGAAACAAACAACACATGCATCGCTCCACCCAGCCTGAGCACACACACCAAACACATCAGGACTTAAGATCTGCTAACAACCCAATTACTAATAAAAGCAAGGTGTGAAATGTCATAGTGGAGCCGTATGTGTCTGTGCTTGGCTGCAGGCCCAGACCAAAGATTAAACTCCACAGATCATCACCCCCCCCCACCCACACACACACACACACACACACACACATCACACACACACACACACACACACACACACACACACTGTGGGGAGCTGCCACATGAAAACACAGGCTTGGTATGGGTGTGTGCACTTATGTGAGCTGCAGTGTGGATACATTCTGCTTTCATCAGTGGAGTGTTATGGTTTCTTTGATTTCTAATCTTCCTCTGTTATTTCAACACACATCACTTGCCAATAATGTTTTGTGTTTCAACACAGTGCATGTCATCAGTCATTTCAGGAAAAGCTATCTGAAGTTTAATGTACAATCTTCTCACAGAGCTGAGAGGCCTGGCTCTGCTCTTATACAGTAGATTGAGAGGGAGATGCTGGGACGTTCTATAGCCAGATGATGACTAGAGGAAGTTAATATGTATGGAGAGAGAGATGAATAGCCTGTGTGCACATCTAGTAGACAGAGCCAACCTGGACACTTCATTTATTTAAATTGCAAATTTATTTGGCTTTTTGCCTTCAGTTTATGTACAACTAAGAGATATGTCTGATAATAATAAGTATCATCATAACATTAGATTACATTAGCTTTATTTAGCCAATGATTTTTATCCAAAGTGATTTACAATAAGTGCATTCAGCCATGCAAATACAACCCAAAAAAACTGCAAGTACATCAACATCATATAAATATGTGAACTGTGTCAAGGAAGATAATGTGTGTTTTTGGTGTTGTTGTTTAAATTTTGTAATATTTATTCATTATTGTTATTTTATTTTATAGGCCAAGGTGGAGTCTAAACAGATGAGTTCATTCCTTCCTGCAAGAGTTTCTGCTGTTGTGATGTCAATACAGAGTTTGTCCCACCATTGTGGAGCCAGGACAGCAAACAGTCAGGACTTTGTTGAGCGGTGGCTGGGCCACTTCGTACTGAGGGAGAAGCTAGCCGATTGGCAACGGGAGAGAGTAGTGGAAGGGTTAGGGTGTACAGTTTGACCATGTCCTGGATGTAACATGGGCCTGAGCCAAAAGATAAGACTACTCCATAGAAGATGGCTGATGCCACCACAGAGTCAAAAGATGTCCTCAGGAGTGCTCCCTGCACTCCAAAAGACCTGAATCACCTTAGTGGGTAGAGTCTGCTCTGTCCCTTTTTGTAAAGTGCATTTGTGTTGACTGTCCAATCCAGTTTATTGTTCAGATGAACACCAAAGTACATGTAAGATTTCACCATCTTAATATTATCCATTCCTTGGCTGTTCAGTGGTACAGAAAGAGAGTGTTTGCACCTGTGGAAGTCTACCAACAGCTCTTTGGTTTTCCCTGCATTAATCTGGAGGCACTTCCACTGGCACCAACTCACAAAGTTTGTTTCCATCTATGATGAAGCCAACAATTGCAGAGTTGTCAGAGAACTTTTGCATGTGGCAGTTGATTGTGTTGTGTGTGAAGTCTGCAGTGTAAAGGGTGAAGAGGAAATGAGCTAGAACTGTTATGTCTGCATCTGGGTCCCATCCACATCTGGTCGTAACAGAACGATCTGGCTATCATGGATCCAGCAGACTCCACCAGGCTCTCGCTGCTCAGTGCACACTTGTTGGACACCACGACTAAGCTCTCTGTGATGTTATGGACACCCTCAAGTCACTTTCCACCAATGTGGCTCTAATGGGGCAGAAACTCTACTTGGTCTCCTGTTATTTAGCCACAACAGCCCCTGAAGTCCCAACCTCCCCTCCTAAACCTGTGCAGCCTCCAGCTCAGCCAGCTCCCCACTACCGGAAGCCATCCAGCCCTGTGGACGCCCACTGGAGTGCTATACCAATAACTTAAGGACAGTACAGAGCCACAGGGCCCCTTCACCAAATATTGTCTGGTAATAACCATGAAGTCGTCCAGTTCCATGTGTTAGGCTCTCCTCCCACTCACTCAGTTCTAGACCAGGCCAACCTTGGTTAAAAGTGCACAACTGATTTGACTGGTTTGTAAATCAAATCTGGAGCTGTAACCCCCTGGGTGGGGAAACCAAACACCCTGAAAGTTCCGAGGAGGCAGAACAAAAACAAGAAGATGCCCATACTTCAGGCCTTGATTGTGATTGATTGAAGATTGTGAGTTCTGCACTAATTTTCTCAGCCATGATGGTGGTCCAGGCCTGAGGTAATTTACATGCAAATATAGACTCAAAGTCCCACCCAAAAAGTTAGTCCTTCCCCTTTCATAACTCGTCACTCAACAGACAGTTCCTGTTTCATTGGTATGGTTACCATACCCTAAACATTAGCCACGCCCTCTTTCATGAGCAATTAACAAGTTGCCGTAGAGTCTTGTGGGAGGTGTCATATCACTT
The DNA here is from genome assembly GCA_947000775.1 of Pterois miles. Classification (NCBI taxonomy): domain Eukaryota; kingdom Metazoa; phylum Chordata; class Actinopteri; order Perciformes; family Scorpaenidae; genus Pterois; species Pterois miles. The sequence continues at coordinate 361,610 of CAMQGK010000481.1, read as the reverse complement.
ATCACAATAATTATATCAATGAAACAGGAACTCTCTGCTGTGACACCTCCCACAAGAATCAATGGCAGTTAATGAGTTATGAAAGGAGGTGTCACTAATGTTGTTATCCCCACTCCTTACACACTCGCCACGCCCCCTTATATAACTCTCTAATTGTTTGTTGTAGATTCTTGTGGGAGGTGTCATATCACTCTGCAGAGAGTTCCTGTTTTATTGATTGATTTATTCCCTCTCTGCTGAGTGATATGACACCTCCCACAAGAGTCTATGACAAACGGTTCAGTAGTTATGTAATTGGGGCGTGGCTGATGTGTAGTGGGGTGGGAATAACCATACTAATGAAACAAGGACTCTCCGCTGAATGATATGACACCTCCAAAAAGAGCCTACGACAAATGGTTTATGTAAAGAAAGGGGCGTGGTTAACGGCGTTAGCCCCGCCCCATATACATTTTCCACACCCCATTTCATGACTCCCTAATTGTTTGTCATAGACTCTTGCGGGGGTGTCATATCACTCAGCACAGAGTCCCTGTTTCTTTGGTATGGTTATTCCCACCGCTCAACACAGTAGCCACGCCCCCTTTCATAACTCATTAACTGATTATTGTTGACTCTTGTGGGAGGTGTCATTACTTCGCAGAGGGTTCCTGTTTCATTGACAGAATTATTCCCTCTCTGCTGAGTGACATGACCCCTCCCGCAAGAGACTACATGAAAAGGGTGTGTGGCTAATGTGTAGAGAGGCGGGATAAACCATACCATCGAAACAGGGACTCTCTGCTGAGTGATATGACACCTCCCACAACTGTCATTGATAACCTATTAATGATTTATGAAAGGGGGCGTGGCAAATTTGAACCATATTCATAGCGCCACCTAGTGGGAGCAGGAAGTTACAGTTGTCATATTTTGCCATACACCGCCTAATACACCTCCAGTTTGGTCACAAACATGGTAAGACCATCATGATAACAGTCAGTGAAGATTTGAGTTTTCGTGAAGTGGCATCGATATGGCGAAGTACTGTTGGCCATGAAACAGGAAGTAGTTTTTAAGAGGTTGAGGTTGCTTATATATGAACGAAACTTGGCACACCTATTAAAAGTACAAAAATGTGTTAACAGATCTGGTTTTTGTGCTTGGGTGTGGCAAGGGGGATCGATGACCTACTTCATAGCAGTTCGGGCCTGAGGACATCTACATGGCAATATTGACTCGTAGTCATAGCGCCACCTACTGACAACAGGAAATCAGCGTTATGTGACTACAAGCATCAGATTCATAAGATTTACAATGCGTGATGTACACTTGATAATGAGAAACATAACGTATGTTTAGTGAGTGTTGTGTAGTGCATAGTACATAGTGGACACAGGAATTGGTGAAAAAAAGGCAATACATCATTTCCATTGCCACTCAAACCATGAAAGAAATAACTTCTAACTTGTGTGTGCAGTGTCCGATGGTCATTCAAATGAACGTTTGTGTCGACTGGTGTCCCGCTAGTACTGCCCACATTCGGGAAGGTATGAGGGCCCATTCATCGCTGCTTGCAGCTTTTTTTTAAATATTCATATTTTAGTGTCTGTCTGTCTGTCTGCCACAAATTCCTTAACATCATCATCACAATTTCATTTCAAATGTGATTGTGACATGAGTTACGTAAGTTCTGTTTGGATCTTGGTTCTCAGACTCCCTCCAACACAGCTCGTAAATATGCAGGCTATAAAAAAGGAAAATCACTCAAATGAAAGCAAAATGAGAATCTAATACATAAAATTGCATAATAAAAAATCATTAAAAAATATAATAAAATATAGGGCTAAAATCTAAACATGAAGTAATACAAATATGTGGTAAACAGTAATTGCAAATGATTAAACTAATAATGAAACCATTAAATAAATGCTACATTTTATATACTATAAAAGTATAGTATGTGTCATATGATTTGCCTTTAAGTGTAATGATCTGTTTGTATGTTTGGTTGGTTGGTTAATTCTTTTTGGAGTGGAGTTAAATATGCCAAAAATCACTTGCACCAATCCACCTTAGACCATGCAGTATAGATTGTTTATTTAGGGCCTGGAGAGAGATCCAGAGTTTAGGAAGCACAGCCTCATAAGCACAGTCTCCTTTGGTCTTGAGCCTAGATCAAGGAACAACCACCAAACCCTGATCAGAGGACCTTGGAGACCTGCTGTTGATATAGGGCTACAGTAGATCTCTAATGTAGGCAGGTGCCTGACCATGCAGAGCCCTACGAGTGATCACAATCTTGAATTGGATTCTGGATTGGATTTGATGGATGGCCCTAACCCATGGCCAGTGAGGAGAAAAAAAAGGTCACAAGACCTTTTTAAGGCCTGGTTTAAAAACTCTTTTTGGACAAGCCAAACCAATCCAATCCAAATGAACAGCAAACAAACTCTTGTTGGCAGACTCCTCCACAACTCTGCTCTGTGGTCTTTTGTTCAGTCCTGTGCAGAAGCCGGGGCTGGGATTAGACTTCAAGAGACTGGATGTGATATCGAGGGGTGTTAGGCGCTCTCATGCCTGTTTATTCTCTCTTTCTTTCTTTTTCTTCTTCTTCATGGTCTGCTATATAGGTCACAGTCACAAAGCAGCAGAGAGGTTTTCTTTGAAGAGCACCTGAAAGCCAGTTTTCTCTTGCTTAATAAGACAGACATTATGCTAATGTGTAACAGATGTCAGACCTTTGTGTTTATTCAAAGATTCAGCTGCATGTTTTGGATGAAGAAACATCTTGGATGTACATTCAATCACACTGCCCTTTCAATACAAACTGTTGCATCAGTTTACAACTGAGGCTGCCAAGAAGTATGTTCTGTTAAGTGTGTTAGTGTTACTACGTAAGAATATTAATGTTCTGTGCCACCGGGGAGAAGGCGTGGTGATGGTGGGACCACTTCCTGTAGGTGACTCAGACTCCCATCAGCAGTGCATTATCTCTGGTGTGTTTATCACTGAGAGCCACACATACAGTACACAACCTCAACATCACATGTTCCATCTGGGCACTGGAACGTCATCAAGGCAAGCAGGGAAGTTTAAAAAGATGTGCAGTGAGATAGCTGTACAGCACTGTGAGAGAGCTTTATTCAGCACCATTACAGATATTCTCCCTGTTTTACTTAGATGGTAGATTTAGTTGTTTTTAATGCTTATTTTCATCTGAAAGTATAATTAAACAGTAGACATAGGAAGGTGAACATTACATAGATAAAACCAATAGCTTTTTAAAGTGACCTTCAATCTCTAAACTAAATTTAAGTGAGACTTTTAAAAGTAGAAAGAACACATTCTCCCTCTTAAAAATAAAGTTGAAGTTCATAAGTTCATAAGCAATAAAACAAACCTCGTCTCACTGTAACATCTGCAGTGCTCAACACATGTGTAACACCTATAACCATGAACCAGATGGAACAATAATATATAAATTATTTTGAGAATGTGTGGATGACAATGCACCTTTTGTGCTTTTTTTGGATTATTACAGGGCAACCTAGCAGAGCTTAAGTGAAATCAGCATAATGCAAGATTTACAATAGAGGTTCCATTCATAGTGGACATTTAGTTGTTCCTCTTCATCCATTTTACGAGTGAGGAAGTCCATTTTCATGCTAGACAATGTGTTTATTTTCCATTGTCTCGTGAGCAAAACCTGAAATTACTGGTTGTGAATTTAAAAATGACGTGTGTTGACATGAACAGAAACATGATCCCACCCTTTAGTAGAAAATGTGTCTCTCATGTGGCCTGAGGTGTAACAAATGTCTTGTGAAGGTGTAGGCGTGGGAAATATAATTACCTGGATGACTCAGCTGTTGATTATGGATTGTCTCTGTACTTTCTGTACTGTATTTTCACCTGCTTGTTTGTGGCAGGCGGCACCACTGTTCAATTAAAGAAGCATGTTGATATTTTCCCTGGCCTTATTGTTGCACTCCTGTGAGCGCTACACAGAATGCTTTTTTTAAAGTGGGACATGCTCTAATGGATCTATATTTACCCCAAGGGAAAAAAAAATAAAAGAAGCACATAAGCTGTATTTATTTAACTTGGGAGAATACACTCAGTAACTCCCTTACCCAGAGTCAGATATGAGGGTTCATTTTCATGTCTGTGAGTCGAATACAAAGATGAATGGAGGACCCAGTGAGAGTGCATGTAAATGCACAGTTTTTCACAAAATTTCAGATTTAAGTAATTAGTGAATTTCCACATTTAAAGGGAAGATATGAGTTATTTGCATTATCAATTTAGCATTAAGCTAGAACTACATCCAAACTAATCAGATCAGGGTCAGAGGGCCAGATTTGGTGAGGTTAAATGTGTGGGGGCCGACCATTCAGTCTGACATTCTTTGAACCATTAACATGATAACGGGGTAACAGTTATCTTTTCAAGGGCCATATGAATCTGTGTATCACTCGTTCTCCCGAATTTCCCTCCGGGGATTAATAAAGGTTCATCTTATCTTAAAGATATATGTTATTTGATTTTGAATCAGATATCAAACACGAAATTTATTCCAATTTTAGACTTGGATAAAAAATATGAAATGTAAAAATGGGCTTTGATGGGCTTTTTAATATTTAATGCTGAGTATTTCTATATTAGTTTCTTAAGACCCTAATGTTTGTTATCAATAAATAGGAACAGAATATTCAATTTCTCAACAGCAACAAATGAAACATGGATTGAAAAGCCTCAGGGCATACTCAAAGCTGTGGTTTTGCTCATTACAAAAAAAAACAATTTTTGTATTTATTCTAAACATAACTTGTCTGCATTAATGTAAAGAGTGACACAGATCTTCACTGCAGTAAGTAGGCCAGGTCTGGCTCAAAACCGTCTCGTCCTCACGTGGTTCTTGATTAGTTCATAACCCAGAATGTCTTCTCGCACGAGTATGTCAAGCCAAACAAGGTAAGTATTTTCTTTGCAAATGTTTGAATCTCTTGGAACCTGCCTTCATTCAGCTGGCGGTAAAAGTTGACGGGAGGGAGCTGCTGGTGTTGACTGCGACACTCGGCATCACACTGCAGCTCAGTGAGGTCCAGCTGCAGGTGGTCTGGAGCACCATCAGGGTCCACGGAGAAAGGAGAGGAAAAAAACGTGATCTCCTTTAACTACAAAATCCTGAAAGCGCTGTTGAACCTCCTCAGCCAGAGATGAGGTGATTGCTGCATACCTCCTCAATTGCACACTGATATTGTGGTGGGCCACATATTATTGATTTTATGACAGAGGCGGCAGGCCGGTGGAAATTTGAACACGGGCCGCATTTGGCCCCCGGGCTGGATTTTGGACACGCTTGATATAGACAAATCTATATGGACAACATACACAACTTTACACTAAAACGAGAACTGAACATGTGATTCCAGAAACTATGGACATTATTATGCTGCTATAACAGCCTCCACTCATCTGGTTTCAGGCTTTCCACCAGATGTTGAAACCTTGCTGCAGGAAATCACTTCCATTCAGCCTTAAGAACATTAGTGAGGTCCAACACTGATGTTGGGCAATGAAGCCTGGCTATCCGTAAGTACTACAGTTCATCCCAAGGGTGTTGGATGAGGTTGGTCAGGGCTCTGGCCAGTAGAAAAACATTTCTTTTTGGAGCTGGCTTTGTGCATGGTAACATTGTCATTATTATCTCACTCTCACATTGGACATTTGGGTTTGATGTGCATAGGTCAAAGGCACTTGCCTGGAATACACAGGGGCTTGTGGCACTTGGCTGTGGTAATTGTCAGGCAGTTAACTAAATTGCACTGAGGTGATTGGTCTGGAAGATGATTGGGTTACATGTGCTTGGCTAAAAGGTAGAAAAGCTGAAAACAGTTGAATGGAATGCACATAGGCAGGCAGCGCTTGGCTGAAAGGTGCTTGAGCCAAAGGTACCTGACTGGGGGATAGATAAACTGGAGGTGTTTGTTTGGAACGTAGATCAACTGAGGTCCAGTAGTTACAGGACCTGTTGGACACTCGACTGACAAAAATTGGGCTGAGGTTGTCAGAGTTATGTGTGCTGTGTTTTTTAATTCTGCAGTGCAATGCTGTGGTTGATTCTCCTAGTATGGGAGTGTTTGTACAGTAAACAGAAAAGAGAGTTGTAATAGTCTAAATGGGAGGTAACTAGGCTGTGAACAAGAATGGTAGTGGAGTGGGGAGTGAGGGAAGGATGGAGATGGTTAATGTTACGTAGGTGCAAGTAGGTGGACCGGGTGACATGGTTGATATGGCAGGTGAAGGAGAGGGTGCAAGTGGTTAGGGAAGAAGGTGGAAGTGAGGAGTCAGGTTTGGTTGAGAGGTATAGCTGGGTGTCATCAGCGTAGCAGTGAAAGTGAATATGATATTTGCGGAAGATGTGACCAAGGGGGAGGAGGTAAATGATGAACTGCAGGGCAGAGCCCTGGGGCACACCCGCGGTGACGAGGACTGAATGAATAGTTTGAACTGAATGAATTGAGTTCAGCCTGAAAGGTATGAATGAAACCAGTTGAGAGGTGTGTTTGTGATACCAATGGAGGAAAGACTATTCAGAAGAATGGTGTGTGAAATAGTGTCAAAGGCCGCACTCAGATCAAGCAGGAGGAAAATGGATACTGAACCAGAGTCAGCAGCAAGGAGGAGGGCATTAGTGAATAAAAGAAGTGCTGTTTCAGTGCTATGGAGGGGACAGAAACCAGACTGGAATTATTCATTTAAATTACTGAAAGATAGATGAGTATGGAGTTGAGCGGCAACTGTATTTTTTGAGTTTGTGAAGGAGGAGATTCTCTGAATGTGTATGTTTGTGTTTGAAACCAATTCACAGCTTACGTGCATGATATGAATGTGTCGGATAGTGTGCAGGGTTAGAAAAGATGGTGAGTGTGCATCCAAGACCCTTCCCAAAATTATCCTGACTACAAATAATAACACAACAATAAAACTCAACACATGTACAGTGACAGATGTTAAAGTAAAGTGAAAGTAATGTGAAAGTTACTAAGATAGACCCAGTCCATAAAAGGAAAAGGGATTCAGAGGTGATTTGGCAATTCCATCGGAAGAAGGTGGCGTAGCCAGGCTGACAAAGTTGTGGTTCCAGTGTCAAAAGATGCAGTCCTTGCTGTGTTCAAATCCAGTTTTGCAGATTGGAGGAAGCCGGTCGCTCAGCGCAAACCTGGCATCAGCTCAGAAAGTGTAGGTCTGCTTGCTGGCAGGTCCTCAGAGTTGGGGTAGGTCAAAAGAGCAAAATACAGCTCACGCTGCAGTTTTGTTGGCCCAGTGTCATCACAGGTCACAGTACACAGCTCATGGGTGTACTTAAAGATTCAAGTACCCTGGGAAATGTAGTTCACTGGCCTTCCACCATTTTGAGTGGTTTGGGTCCCAACAGCAGTGTCAGTGAGGGCTGGGAGGTTAGGAGAAGGGTTCTTTGGTTCGTGGACAGGCGGAGCAGACGGTGGGGTGTAAATGAAAGTCCTGTGAGTTTCCAGGCGGTGGAGGGCTGCTGTTGGCAAATCAAACTGACAGAGTTTAAATTGTGAAAAAGTTATTTTAAAAGGCTGTATTACTCAAGAATACCACAAATCTTCTTATAAAGTATGAGTCTACTTTTAGCTTTTAAAGCTGCCCTTTGAGCTGCTGCACGCTTCAGTCTTCTGCATCCTTCTTTTCCACACTCTGCAAATACATGTGTAGTACTTTTCTGTGCCACAGTATGTCACTGCTATTTATCATACATACAAAGAGGGGATAGCCGAGAGAGAGAACCCCCCCCCCCCCCCCCCCCCCCCCAATTCTCCTGAGAAATATGAAAAATATTACAAAATAAAGAAAAATAAACCAAAAGTTAACAACAGGAAGTTTATTCTCAAATTTTATTTTTATTTCAAAGTCATACAGGGGGTGAATCCCTCTATATGTCAGTGATTAGATGATTTGGTTGCTATTGTGTTAAAGATGTGTTGGTGAAAACAAGTTCTCTGTGCTGTTTTTTCTTTTCCTTTTGAAAAGGGTTTTATAGCAGTGAGGAAAGAGGGAAGCTTGAGGTTGGGAGGTTTTCTGTGCGGAAGTGAAATAAAGAGATGGAGGAACAGCACTCTGATTAAGTGCCTCATTAGCAGCACCAGCACTTTGCTACCTGATCTGATCATAGAACAAACCTGTATTGACTTTGGTCAAGGGCTGCTGTTTGAAATGACCTGCTCATACTCTACCTCTGACTGATGGTTTCCACAGTTTACCTAATCCTGCCTCACAAAGACATACATATGAAAACATGAACGAGTGCGTGAGACAACTTCATTAACGCACTTTACCCTGCCGGTTCCATTTCAACAAAGTAATTTAGTTGAATTGCTCCAGAAAATCACCAGCTGTACAAATGAAGAGCAGGATGTATAGAAATGAGCAGGGGGGGGGGGGGGGCCGGACATACATGCCAGTGTGGAAGACTAGGACCTGTCCACTAGTCAGTATTACAAACTTTTCTAGGTACATGCAAATGACCAGTTTATTTTATATTATTATATTATTATTGCTACAATTTGGGCAAAAGACAATGAGAACTTATGATGAGTCTGATCCTTAGCAGATCTCAGACACTGCAACATACATAATCTCAAATCGTAAAAAAGTGGCTAAAATTACATGTGTTTTTTGAAAGTTGACAATAGACAGGAAATCCCCTCTACAGAACATCTCATCCATCTGTAGTGTCTTTCTGTTTGTTTTGATATTGCAGTGTAAAGGGATGGGAGAAGCAAGTCACCAACTTAACTTGCTTTTTCCTGTTTGTTGTGGAAATTGAAGAAAGGCTGACTATGACACAAAAAATATCTTCAAGATGAAGGATAGTTTGATGAGAATGATGAGTTCAAAATGCAATTTTCCAGCAAGACAGTTAATGTGTTTGTCTGTTTTTTTCAGTATATTCAGTGTTTAAACATCAATACCCAGAATTCATGTAGGTACAAAGTCCATGTGAAGACCTAAAGCAAAGATAGAGAATCCAGATTCCAGATTTGATCAGATTTAATTACTGATATTGGCTGATTAGATATGTGATATGGCATGGCATCATTTTCAGCCTTACACGGGTTGAGTCGTTCCTTGTGCTTGATCTAGAAGAAAAAAGCAGTTGTTGTTTGCCCTGAAATCTGTTGTTTGCACCTTGCTGAAAAATCAACAGAATAATCAAGTGACAGGTCTGTTTCCATTTATCCTCATATGCTAATCATACTGTTTCCGCCTGTGTTATTTCACCTGTGTTTTTTTTTCAGGAATCATGTGGAGGGGGGCCACAGCATTCTCACAAAGTATGACATGAAAACGTTACCTTAGTCTCAAGTCAGTGGAGTTGTCGCTCAGTAACAGCTCTGCAGAGAAGAGTCGTTTTCATCAGCAAGGTTTTGTTATTTGCACTTTCCCCAACCCATCACCTCTCCCTGACAGCCAAAAGACCGTTCCACAGTAGATAAGCGACTGCTCAAAGGCTGGGTTTTTCATTTACAGCCTCCACCTGCATTCTGTCTTTTCTATGACTTCTTCAAGCTCAAGGACAAAGGAAGTGGTACAGGCAGCACCAAGTGTTGCCATTCTCTTTACTGCTGTGATGATAGTGTAGGGAACCACAAGAACAATTATAGTCCTCCAGTTTGGAAGAAAACTCCATATGGTTTTAATTCAAATAATTTTCAGTCATCTAAATAAACAAAAGATTTTTTTCAGCCTAAATTTAAGTCTTGAAGAGTCTCTAAACAGCAACTTTCACTGAAAAACCAAATAATAAGAGAGGTGTGGAGTCTTATCGTAATAACACAACCCTGAATAAAAAGTGACAATAACAATAAAAAATATTTGTCCCTAGATATACTGTAGTTGCATTTGGTAACTGACTTAGATTTCTTTGGCTAACTTAAAAGATGGTTGGGTGGGTCACAAGTTACTTCCTCAGGCAACACAGCTGAATCTAATTCTGAAGTGGGAACATTGTTAGGGTTCCTCCATGGTAGTGGAGGTCGTCGGGCGGAGCCATGTCCTGAACAGCCACAAGCAGCTGAGCCGTACTGTGATGGTACAGGTATTTTACTGTTCCACAGCACACCCAGCCCACCACACATCGTTTACCTTGATGAGGTATAGGAGCATAGTATTTATAGCCTTTTTCATTTCTACGGCATCATACAGCTCAACTTGAGTCTGCATAACTCATTTTTGGTATCAGGTACATTAGTAATTTTTGTTTGTCCATTGACCAATATCTAGCGGTTGGAATTCTTTAGTTTAATCCACCCGGAATGACGGCAAGCTCCGCTTCACTTTCGTTTTGACAGTGTCGGTGAGATGGGCACGCACGGAGTCGCAGATCAATAGGGGCGGAGTATTGCGGAAAAAGCCGTTCGGTCTCTTGATTTCTCCTCCTGGAAAGTCGCTGATTTTCATGTCAAGCGCTACCGCTGCTGCCTTGAGTCAAATAGAAACTGTAAAGGCGCTTCTTGAGCGCCCTGTACCACATGAAATTGGTTCAAGGAGGTCAGTAAGCACAACCAAAATCCATATATAAGGCGCACTGTATTATAAGGCGCACTGTCGACTTTTGAGAAAAATTTAAGGATTTTAAGTGCGCCTTATAGTCTGGAAAAAACGGTATATCGTTTTACACGTAAAACTAAAAATACATAATTACAGAGTGAGTTATGTGTTTGTGTGAATATAATGTATATGTGTATATACACTCCTGATCAAAATCTTAAGACCAGTTAAAAAATTTAGAGTTAGAGTAGAGTTTCAAAATGCAAAAAGAAGAAATGAGAGCAAGAGACTAAATGTTTTGAGCAGGCAATTTATTGAAAAGAACAATTTAACTAAAATAGGCTGTTCATCAGCTGATCAAAAGTTTAAGACCATAGCTCAAAAAAAACCCCTAAAACAGAAATTAAAGTCTCAAAAACAGACTCAGTAATGAGTAGCTCCACCATTATTGTTGATCACTTCAAAAATTCGTGTTGGCATGCTTGATGCGAGTGTTTCCAAAAGGCTTGTAGGAATGTTGCTCCAAGTGGTGAAGATGGCTTCACGAAGGGCATCCACTGTCTGGAACTGATGTCCATTTTTGTAAACTTCCCTTGCCATCCATCCCCAAATGTTCTCAATTGGATTTAGATCAGGGGAACATGCAGGATGACCCAAAAGAGTGATGTTATTCTCCTGAAAAAAATCCTTTGTCAGACGGGCATTGTGAATTGCAGCATTGTCCTGCTGAAAAACCCAGTCATCACCACACAGACGAGGGCCCTCAGTCATGAGGGATGCCCGCTGCAACATCTCCACGTAGCCAGCTGCTGTTTGACGCCCCTGCACAACCTGGAGCTCCATTGTTCCATTGAAGGAAAAAGCACCCCAGATCATGATGGCGCCCCCTCCGCTGTGCCGTGTTGAAAAAATCTCAGGTGGCATCTCCTTGTCATGCCAGTAGCGTTGGAAGCCATCAGGACCATCAAGGTTCAATTTTTTCTCATCAGAGAATAAAACTTTCTTCCAACTTTGAACATCCCATGTTTGGTGCTCCCTTGCAAAGGCCAAACGGGCAATTTTGTGGCATTGAAGGAGACGTGGCCTTTGAAGACGTTTTTTTGTTTTTGAAGCCGTTCCTTTGCAGATGCCGTCTGATGGTTATTGGGCTGCAGTCAGCACCAGTAATGGCCTTAATTTGGGATGAGGATCGTCCCGTGTCTTGACGGACAGCCGTTCGGATCCTCCGGCTCAGTGCCGGTGAGATATTTTTTGGGTCTACCACTTGATTTTTTTGTTCCATAAACCTCAGGATCTTTTAAGAAATGCAAAATGACTGTCTTACTGCGTCCAACCTCAGCAGCGATGGCACGCTGTGAGAGGCCTTGTCTATGCAGCTCAACAATCCTGCCACATTCGAAGGCAGTGAGTTTTTTTGCTTTTCCCATCAAGAGGTCTTGACAGTGTGATTACTTGACAGAAAATGACATGGAATCCAAATTTTTGCACAGATTTGGGCTTTTAAAGGATGTGGTCTTAAACTTTTGATCAGCTGATGAACAGCCTATTTCAGTTAAATTGTTCTTTTCAATAAATTGCCTGCTCAAAACATTTGGTCTCTTGTTCCCATTTCTTCTTTTTGCATTTTGAAACTCTACTTAGAACCTTCTTAAGATACAACAGTGCAAAATGCAAATTCTTGCAATTTTTTAACTGGTCTTAAGATTTTGATCAGGAGTGTATGTGTTTGTCAATAGTGAAATATTTAGAAATCATGGTACACACGGTACACACAGTCCAATAAAAACTTCCATACTATTTAAGGGGGGACTCTAATTGTAATTAATGCAGGACTGCTCTAGAGCCGGCACCCGGCTGCTGGAATCCAGGGTGACCGCCAGGGCAGGTTCACTGATGGCTGGGGGTGCCAGGAGATGAACAGCAGCAGAGGCTATGAGGCGCCATCCATGGGAGCTAACTGATTAGGGGCAGGCGAGGAGGCTAGTTGAGTTAGGGACAGACTAATTCTGCAGCAATATAATGATACAAAAATAGTATTTGTAAAAAAAAAAAATCCATAATGAAATATCTGAACTTCTGCCAAGTTAGGCTTTAGAGATTAAAATAGTGATCCCAGCATATTACAATCCATATATTCTGCAGTCTATCCACCAGGCTGTGATCAGGTTCAACCCGGCTCAGCTTTTTAAACAAGTCCTGTTTCAGTGCTTGTGGGCTGCTGGTCCCATGGGCTAGAAAATTATGGTTGAGTGAGGCATAAGGACTAGGGTAAGTTGGGCAGATAGAGGGAACTATCTTACCTATACCTCTGAAATTACCAGATCCCACTACAAACAGAAGATGGAGGTCCCCATTTTAACAGGTGAGGATCAGAAGTTAGGGAATGCTTTACATCAATGATGGTCCTCCCAGCTGTAGAGATACAGACGTGTGTGTGTGTGTGTGTGTGTGTGTGTGTGTGTGTGTGTGTGTGTGTGTGTGTGTGTGTGTGCTTCTGTATTCTCTTGGGCAGATCCATGGAGCCAGATACCCGGAAGCCAAGGTCCCTGTCTGTCTGGGCCATGGTGGGACAGTGGACCACCCACATGGATTCCACTAAGCTGATTACCAAACAGGATGCTGGATATTCCTGAAGCATGGGCTTGGGAAATGCATTATATCTGGTCCATTTTTTTCTGTCTATTCAGGAATATGTAGGCTCTGTCACAGCTCTGTTGACTTAATCCAACACAGGTCAGAGAAGAGCAGAAGGTTACAATCATCTATTAATAATAATACATAATAATTTATGTCAAACTTGTGGACTTGCAGTGAACACAGATACTTATTAGTTTGAGACCTCATTGTATTGCCCATTCCTCATAATATTACCACTTACTCTATATTATTGTTGGGTATTACTTTTTTTCATTGTAGCCCTGAAATGTTTTATGATGGTTCAACCATGTAAAGCAGTTTGCAACTTCATTTCAAAAATGCTGTATAAAACAGTTATTATTTTTATTATTATTTTTATTACCTACATATTACATAAGAAGGTTAGAAAACACTGAAACCAGAAGCCCTGAATGAACAATCAAATAGGACACATGCTGCATGCAAGTTTAGATCAGGCAATGAGGTGGAATACAAAACAGCAAAGAGTGTGATAAATAATTAAAGAGGCAAAAAAAGCAATACAGACAGGAGCTGGAAGGCCACTACTCCATGTGACAAGGCCTAAAATAGATCAGTGACTATAAGGGCACCACCACAGAAATAACCAAATTAACAGCTTAACAAATTCCCGCTGCGAGACCTCCAGCAGTGAAACACAGAAGTGGCTCAGGACCTACAAGAACCCCCACTGACTGTGTCATCAGCCGACGTACACAAAGTCCTGCGGTGAATTAACCCCCGCAAGGCAACAGGAGGAACATCCCCAGGAGGGCCCTCAAGAGGAGCTACAAAACTGGCTGATGTTTGTTTCCTCTTTAACTTGTGCTTTGCACAGGCCATAGTCCCAAACTGCTTTAAAACCACTACCATCATCCCAGTTCCCAAAAGGGGCCAGTCACGCGTCTGAATGACTGCTGGCCAGTTGCACTCACTCTGGTCATAATGAAGTGCTTTTAGAGAGTAATACTGGCCCACATTTAGAGTAGTGAAAAACGTAGATGAGGGTCCACACATAGTAGCTCCATTAGAGTGCAGTTTATTTGCACATCTTCATATGTGACATTTCGAGCACAAGCTCTTCTTCAGACATAAGATATACTTGTGTAAAAGTACTATTACACAGTGTTGCTGAATTCTCAATACTGATTGGTTAATCAGGGCGTACTGTGGTCGGATATTTCTTTATAGCAGACCATTGTTATGTGTATGGAGATACATTTGTCAATCAAGTTCAATCAAAACTAATGTTTGTAAGTAAAAACGTATGATCGGTTTGCTTATCAATCAGTCCTCTTTGCTTGCAAGTTAAAAAAGTTTTGCTTGAAAATTCAGCTGCACTTAGTGGGTGGGGCCTACGCTGATGGATGAGAGAAGACTTTCTATTGGTGCATTGGACCTGACTCCAGCGTGGGCTCCACTGCCGCGTTACACACTTCTCCCTTGAGTTACGCTATCGAGAGGGAAGTTTTGCTGATGTTTTATAACATCAGCAAGAAAAGCATCATTCAGTTGTTCCCAGTGAGTCATTTAAGTGGGACCGTCTGACGCAGCGCTCCTGTATGGACCAGTAACGCTGGCTGGTTAGAAATGTGTTCAGGGATTTGTTGAATTATTCTCCATGTGTGTTTGTTGACAACAGAACAGCGTGTAGTGACAACAGGAGTCTGGAGGAGAACAGCATCAGCCTGCTACACAGTAATCCACGGTAGTACTGCTGTGTAGCTTTTCTGGTATAGTAGGAACCATAACGTTTTAGCACGGCGGGTACCGTGCAACACTAAATGTTTAAATCACAGCTACGCTATAAACGTCTCCCTGTAACTCAGTCAGTCATCCCGACGGAGGCCACTCTGCTCAGGCCGAGACTACCACTACTGGAGAGGGACAACCGTGTTGCTGCTAATCATCATGCTAGCAGCAGCAGGGCATTTTAATTCATTACTTCTTCTTCTTCGTCTTGTTTTGAATGTACGGCAGGCTGTAGCCTACATTATATAGAGTAATTCATTACTTAACTTCCCTCTCGGTAATGTAACTAAAGGGAGAAGTGTGTGTGACGCGGAAGTGTAGCCCGAGCTGAGCCAGGTCCGACGCAACAATAGAAACTCTTCTCTCATCCATCAGCGTAGGCCCCGCCCTTTAAGTGCAGCTGAATTTGCAACTAAAATTTTTCAACTTGAGTAAAGAGGATTGATTTATAAGCAAAATGAACATATGTTTTTACTTACAAACGTTAGTTTTGATTGAACTTGAGGAAATATGCTCTTAAAACATTTTTTTTTCAATTGCAACCTATTCTCTTTTGCTCTCAAATCTCTCTTTTTGGTTGCAAATCTATTCTATTTGACTGAATAATAAAGAGACAAATGTATCTCCATACATGTGTTGTAGACCGTTGCTATGGGTGCAGTTCTGATGTTGGACTCTGGAGGACTGGTTTTGTGTCAAATTATTGGTTTCTTCAGTAAGTAGCCATGTAAATTTCTCCACTGTGGGACTAATAAAGGAATATCTTATCTTATCTTATCTTATCTTATGTAGTAAGCTGGATAATGTACAGCTAGTGGGTCACTGTGAAAGAAACCCGTTCAGATGAGAGACCCTGTCGAGATTTCTTTCGCAAATAGTATCTTGCTGTAAGTTATCCCTTACATGTTGCATGTATATTACACAAAACATACTGTATATATACTGAACAAAAATATAAATGCAACACTTTTGTTTTTGCTCCCATTTTTTATGCACTGAAGTCAAAGATCTAAGACTTTTTCTATGTACACAAAAGGCCTATTTCTCTCAAATATTGTTCACAAATTTGTCTACATCTGTGTTAGTGAGCACTTTGCCGAAATAATCCATCCACCTCACAGGTGTGGCAGATCAAGATGCTGATTAGACAGCAGGATTATTGCACAGGTGTGCCTTAGACTATCACAATAAAAGTCCACTCTAAAATGTGCAGTTTTATCACACAGCCCAATGCCACAGATGTCGCAAGTTTTGAGGGAGTGTGCAGTTGGCATCCTGACTGCAGGAATGTCCACCAGAGCTGTTGCAGCATAAACTTAATGTTCATTTCTCTTCCATAAGCCGTCTCCATGTGGCAGTACATCCACAACCGCAGACCACATGTAACCACACCAGCCCAGGACCTCCACATCTGGCACCTGCAAGATCGTCTGAGACCAGCCACCTGGACAGCTGATGCAACAATCGATTTGCATAACCAAAGAATTTCTGCGCAAACTGTCAGAAACCGTCTCAGGGACGCTCATCTGCATGCTCGTCATCCTCACGGGGTCTTGACCTGACTGCAGTTCGGCATCGTAGCCAACTTGTGTGGGCAAATGCTCACTTTCTATGGCATCTGGCATTTTGGAGAGGTGTTCTCTTCACGGATGAATCCTTGTTTTCACTGTACAGGGCAGATTGCAGACAATGTGTATTCCACCATATGGGTGAGCGGTTTGCTGATGTCAGTGTTGTGAATCAAGTGTCTCATGGTGGCAGTGGGGTTATGGTATTGGCAGGCATATGTAATGGACAACAAGCACACACGTTTTATTGATGGCATTTTGAATGCACAGAGATACAGTGAGATGAGAGATCCCGAGGCCCATTGTTGTGCCATTCATCCACCTCCATCACCTCATGTTGCAGCATGATAATACACAGTCTCATGTTGCAATGATCTGTACACAGTCCCTGGATGCTGAAAACATCCCAGTTCTTGTATGGCCTGCATACTCACCGGACATGTCACCCACTGAGCATGTTTGGGATGCTCTGGATTGGCGTATACGACAGCGTGTTCCAGTTCCTGCTGATACCCAGCAGCTTCATAGAGCCATTGAGTGGACCAACGTTCACAGGCCACAATCAACAACCTGATCAACTCTATGTGAAGGAGATGTGTTGCTCTGTGTGAAGTTAATGGTTTGGGTGGTCCCAATTTATGTTTGGATTATTTCTCTGTTGTTACAATGTCAATTGGCATTGTATTTTACAGTATTGGAAAACCTGTTAACTTACCTTCACAATGATGTCCAACTTTTAAGGTTCACACATTTGTAGGATGAGCAGCACAGCTGATTATGTGGGTAGCACCCAAGTAAAATTGTCCATAAGAATACACATAGAATACACTATATCACTTAATGTTATGTATGTACTGTACAAATCATAGGAAAAGGCCATAATGACATGTAAAACAAGGACCACAATAACACTTGGCAAAGCATCCTAGTAAAATAATACTGATCATATGAAATATGATGATTTATATTCCATAACAAATATCACAGAAATGGTCGAATACAAAAGTCACCATTCAGACCTCTTGGTGTGAGAGTACCCAGTGTATATATCCAAAATAGTTCTCTCCTCAGAAATGTCAATGTCACCACCTCTGCAAGGACATTTTACAGCCTCAGTGCCGATATATCTGAGGGAGGATAGGCTGTGTCGGGCTGTAGTAAAGTGCATCGCCACTGGACTCACTGTATCATGATTGTGATTAGCACGTCTGTGCTCAGTGATCCTAGTTTTCTGGGCTCTTGTTTTTCCAATATAGGACACAAGTACATTTCAGCATATACATTACATTTTTTGTTTTACAAGATATGATGCCCTTAATGTGAAACCTTTTAGCAGGTCATTCTGGAGTCAGGTTCCTTTGACTTTATTCTGTGCAGACATTCAGTTTGAGAAACACTGTCAAATTGTGCCGCTACCTCAGTAATCTACTCTTCTCTATAGCCTGATTTTCTGAAGTGGTCCAGAGGAACTGCTCATTGAAGGCCCCGTTAAAACTAAAAATTCGGCTGATTTGGCTGAACTGTGAGATGGGAAGGCTTTTTTTGAGAGATGTAGGATGGTAGGAGTTTTCATGTAGCAATGACTTTTTGTCTGTAGTCTTACAAAAGAGTGGTTTGCAGGGTATTTTCCACCTTAATTACCAGAATATCCATAAAGTTCATGCATTTTGCAACTATGTGCTCATTGCTAAGATTCGCTCAGTTTTTAGCGTCCCAGAAGAGATGTCGTCCAAATACCGTTTCCAGTTGAATATATAAGGTGTGTGTATGAATTCACCCACTGGTTGAAGATCATTTAGCTCTGATAAGGGAGGGGGGGCACGATTATAGAGGTGCATCCTCAGTGCTGGTAGTAGGAGCAGGTATAACATTAGTTAGCTTGTGTGTTGGCTTAAGTTCAGTGAGGCCACTAAAAAATCCTTTTAACCTTAAGTTAGTGGAAAAATCTTTGCATATCAATATCCTGTATGTGGCAATTTTGTTGGACTGAGTAGTCAACACAAAGGATAAACCTTCAAGTGGAAAGCGTGAAAGTGTGAAAGATAGGATTTACTGGACAGGCTTAAGATGTTCACAGCCTCCTGCTCGTATTGCACATGAGGAAGATGTCTCTTTGTAGGCCTTTTTCCCTGCCGGCATCTCTTTTTCCAGTTTGTCGTTGGTGTCTGTGTCCCCATTCTAAAGTTCTTAAGAGTCCTCTTTCCGAGGTTTGGCTGGAGTCAGAGTCTCGAGAGGAGAATGAGTGTTGTTTCCAGTCATTACGCTGTGTGTGAAGTGCTGTTGTTGTCCTCTTCCTCTGTCTCTTCTTCCATCAGGCTGATTTTCCATTGACGAAAGTCATCTTGAATGAGCCTATTGTATTCAGCCACTTGTCCAGGTTATACATTGCTGTATCTGGATTGCAGCAACACCTTTGACCCCCAAAATTGCAAAACTTTGCTGTTCATGCCAATTTGTGTTTGCACCTGGAGATTTTTCTTGTGTTTGCATCCTATTTCAGGCAAAACAAAGGCATAAGGGTAATAGCTGTCCTATTTCCTTAGTGGTAGTGTCTTCAGCATATGATGAACTGATTTGAAGCCCAGCAGTGGAGATGTTGACGCAAAGCACATGTGTGAATCAATGTGAGAAGCTCTTTAAGGTCACAGCAATAACAGGCCTTACCAATGTCGGGCATGAGAATGGCTGCACTGAGACATAACAGTCGGTAGTCTTCATAAGTCTTTCAGTCTGATTATGTATCTCAATGGCAGTTTAACTTATCTGTGTGACGCATATGATCTATCATGAGAAAGCTCAATAGTTTGCATTCATTCAGCAGACAGACAGCACAGTGCAGTCTGAGGCCTAAAGAAAGTATTTTTTTCAGCAGAATGCTGTTACAATTCAAGATGCCAAAGTCAAAGGCATGTGGGCTGTCGCTCGACTCTAACTTGCGTCAATGAATGAATCTGCATGATCTAACTATATCTTCATGTGATCGCATTACCCATTTAAATATAATACATTACTTAACATCTGACCCGTGCTCTCTGTCCTGGTTCTCCCCATTAGAACAAGAAAAGATTGCAGTTAGTGAATAATAAACTAATTAAAAGTTTAGAAACCAGAAACTTCACACAGCACACGTTCCCTTAGGAATCTGATCTGAAATCTGCAAAAAATTCACAACATTGCAGCCAAGATGCCAGGTTTTTCTGACGGTTTGGTTCCAGTAAATACGCTATTTTTAACCCTATCATGTTAGCGCAGTATTCATGTTATGTATTAACTGTGTAAAACAAAATTTTTAAATTAAACTAAAATTAAATAAATTAACTGTGCTAGATAGAGTTAGATAGAGTTCTCAGGTCACAGTGGAGCATCTTCATGTAGATACAGACTGTCCAGGTCCTGGTCCTGATCCTGGTGCTGCTTCTGCTCTTATGGGTTCTCAGTCTCTGAGGAGAGTCTGGTGGCTTCAGGAAAACACCATCGAACAGGAGCTTCAGGACGGAGCATCAGGTCACTCAGATGACCTGTAAAAACTGACTCTACTGTAATGTAATAATATCAAGGTGTATGACAGGAGGAAGGACAGCAGCTACAAACAGTGAAAAAATGGTAAATCATTTTTATCAAGTATTGACGAAAAAATGGATCACACACAACATTTGACTTGGAGTGTAACTTGTGTTGTCTGCACCAAAAGCTAGACCTAGAAGTTCAGACTGTAATAAACTTTAGCTTTTTTTCAGACACATTTTCTTATAGATGGAGCAGGATATTTTTTTTGCATTTAACTCATCATGCTCATTGGTGTAGCCTGATGAAGACAGACAAAAAAGTAGAGGCCAAATTATGCACACACAAAAAAAGTCAAACTGTATTTCATGTGGGCATGACTGATATAATGTCTCAACCACAGATGGACTTCCTCAGGTTGAAGTGAACACATCTGTATTTAATTAGCCTAACCCTGACAGATGGTTTGTTTCACAGAACCATCTGAAAAGCTGCCATTGGAAACTGTTAGAAAGCACTTGGGCAGGTGATTGGACGAACCATCTGTCAATCAAAATAATGAAAGTGAAACATCACCTTCAGTGCCGTTTGGTGCTCTCCTTTCAGTGAAGAAACAATCCAGTTCTGTTATAACTGATGTTAATGCTGCTTATGCACTAACCTCTTTAGGAGCCGCCATTGTTGTTGGTTTCACTGGGTCTCACAAGCACCTACAGTAAGCCACGCCCACAGCTGCAGCAGCTCCTCTGGCGAGCCAGACACAAACACATTACTTGAGGCCTCACAAGATGAATTTTTGTGTGACAATAGATCCTGCTATTCTTGCATGATCTTGTGACATCACGAGAATCCAGCTGCCGTGCATGGTTAGTTTAATAGGGAATTAATGAAACATCATACCATTACCTCGATAAATAAGTCATCTGATACGAAACATTTGCAGAAAGATAAGAGGCTGATTTCAGTTCTCTAGTCTTATTGTCTTCATATGACTGGAGAGACCTGGGTGTTATCTGGGGCTGTCTGTGATGTGATACAGACTGGGATTATTGTCTGGTGTATACTGTAAGTGGCAGCTTTTCCAATCGGGAGAAGATGACTTGCCATTTCATCACAAACAAATATAGGTGTGTGTTTATTTCTTCCTTTTTAACGCTGGTTTTGGTTTCTACCAACTATTTGGCTCTTTAGCTGCTGAATGCTCTGACCTGAGTCTGTGCTTACTGTAGGTGTTAACACTGATGTAACAGGAAACTCATTAAGTCTGGTCGCCCCTGGAAATCCACTGGGCTTTGAAAGAAAGCATGTGAGAGGCCATACATGCCACAGTCTAACCCTCAGAGACACAGGCAAGGTAAAGTGTTGGGTGGCGCAAGGATCATCTGAAGGTGCTAACAGTGCAGATCTGGCCCTCTCCTGTAGTTTGGGTCAGCGGCATTTGGGTAAAAGCAGCCTATGTGGATAGCAGAATAACTTGTTGTATAGTAACTTACCACAAGTTAATGAACACAGTTTGTACAGTATATCAGACATGTATCAGCCAGTCTGGGGATACAGAAGACTGCCTCTTGTACAAGTTGGCACAGTATCAGGCATTTGAGAGACACAACAAAGTAAAGAACAGACTATTTGAGATAAAACTCCCAAAGAAAGATCTAGATAAAGACCTGAGACCCAGACTGGGAGAAAAATACCATGTTCCCCACAGGCCAAGGAAGCCTGCTCAGTAACACAACAATATACGTACATTCAACAGCCTCCCCATGGCCTACACTGTACGGTCATTCATTAACTCCAAGTGACATTTCATCGTGTCGGATGCAAGGAGTCACATGCTGGTTGTTAAGCTTCATTACTCTCCCAGTCTAAAGAGACTATAGCTGTATTAAGTGGTATGTGTACAAGGACACAGTGCAAGTTTGATTTCTACAGAGGCCAAGGTTGTACCTGATTAAATCCTGGATCTAGGAGCTCATCAGCTCATACATGTACATAAGAACAAAAAACGCCTGCATTGGAAAATATCTCAATTTTTCTCTATATTGATACAAAGTCAAACAAAGTTTGTGGACAGAAATACAGAAAAAAACTATGCCTCCCAGGGTGCATTTTGGTTGGAAATATCCAATCACCATGCTTACCACCATGCTAGTCACGAGTCACCAGTCAGTGAAGTTAACATCAACCACAACCATTTCCCAACTCTAACAAATTGGTTGTGTTGCCTAAACCTAACTTCCTGTGAAAACAAGTTTATTTTGAAAGGTCACTACATGTAAAAAGCGTATATTGACACACCTACCTGGTCCATCAAATAGTAACCCAAGAAGGGGTACCCCATGTGTGTTGATCTCCGATGCTGAGGAGCACTGACCAAGTGGTGGTACTTGATGAGTCTGGAGTGAGACTGTGTTGAGGGAAAAGGTCAGGCGAAACACTAAGAAAAATGTTAATTGTGCAAAACATTTAGGTGTCAGATTCTTTTAAAGGTACATAAAAACAGGAATTACTCTGTATTCAAAATCCAGGGACAAACCTTGCTCTAACAAAATTAACTGTGCTTCTGAGAAGTTGAGAAAACAAATGTGTTTTGAGAACTAAGGATTTATTCGATAATCTGGAAACCTCTTATTTCACCACACAGGGAGTGTGGACTTCACAAAGTGTCCTCTGCATATTAGATATCAGTAGATATCAACAGAGGTCATCAAATCGTTCAAATGAAGAAGGTTTCTCTGAAATCTGTGATGTTTCTAATCTCAGCTGCTCTAAGGTCACACTTACTGTACATGACTACAATTCTTCTTTGACGGTACAGGGTATCAAATAATAATATACTCACTGGAAATGCCATAATTCAGTAATATCCTGTTTTATTGCACCACAGATAGAAATGGAGTGAATGGTGCACACTGCATACATACAGTACAGGGGAAAAATTTCTCTGCCTCACCCTTAACTCATCAAACACTGGCCAAGGAAAGCTTTTAATCATAGAGTATGAGCTGTGTGCTGCTTTTTGAGTTGGTGTATTTTTCTATTTTCACTTTAGGTACTAAACCAGAGGTTCTCAAACATTTTACACCAAGTACCACCTCAGAAAATATTTGGCCCTCCAAATAGCCCTATTATGACTGATGTTAAAATACAGTAGTGTAGGCCTACCCTATCCCCTAACACACACACACACACACACACACACACACACACACACACACAGCAAGTGAGGACATTAAGAATAATAACTGTATTTAACTAACACACTTCCATAAGCCTAATAAGAAGACAGAACACAGTCCTGTATTGTCTGGGTCAGTGGAGGTCAGCTTCAGTCTCAGGTTTGGCTCCGCATCTGTCCTGCTTCTGTATTTTGTTTTTAATCACTGCAAGTGAACAGAAGCCTTTCTCTGATATCCACACGGTGCAATGCTTCCTGTGCCTTGGCCACAAGTGTAACACAGGATTGAATCTTGGACTTGGACTGCTTAGGTTCATCATACGTTATTAGAAAAAAATATCTTTCAGCCCTGCGTGTTTGGTGGTATGACGCCGTTTGAGGTGTGATGGTTTCATGCATTCATTGCTAAGAACTTCACCACATACCACACCCTGCAGCGTGGGCTCTTCCTCCGTCCTGCTGTGATTGAATCCAAATTTGAGGTAACGAGTCATATATCCTTGATTTATTCCGTTTACAGCTAGCCGGTGCCATGGAGACTTCACTGGCGCTGCTAATGTAGCTGCTAGCACTTCAGTTTCTGGGGGGCTGCTCAAAATATTCTCCTCCTGAGCCACACTTCTGTTCCTAATAGTTCCCATTTGGAGCAACGATTGTAGTGTTTTTTTACGCCTTCATCTTTATTTAGCTACCTCTGTTACACAATACCAGCCTATAACGTGACCAAGGCCACGGGAAGGAGGTGTAAACAAGTGCATGAGACTTGACCAGAATGCCAGTTAGTAAAGTTGGAGCTGTGGTCAAGTCCTTGAGGCCGTGTGGCCTTGTGTGCATGGCAGGGTTTCAAAATATAAGTTTTTTAGAGGTTCCTTATTGAAAAATATTTTTTTTCAGAGATTCCTCCACATACCACCTGAGGGAGCTGGCATACCCCTGGAGGATACGTGCTACAGTTTGAGGTGGTCACAATTCATGTATAAGACAGCAGTTCTCAACCATGGATCGGGCAGGTGCACTGGCTTGGGGCCCCAGAGCACCAACTAATGGCTGATATCTGATAACGCCATCCCGACTGATGCCGCCATTGTGGAAGCATAGCACCCACCCTCCAGTCCCCCCAGAGGTGAACACTGCTCTGTCAGCACTGTTGCCATTATTTGCACTGTTAGCGCTCTTAGCACTGTTAGTGCTGTTAGCACTGTTAGTTCTGAGCCGCCAGCACAGCCGTTGCCATGTTGAGAGCCATGCAGAGGTCAAAAGAAATGCTATCAACCTCACATTTAACACAGCCCTTCCACACAAAAAGGTGTATGAATGCCACAATATTGTGCAAGGCATTCAGCATACAATAAGAATGCCTTTCTTGATTTTCAGGTCATTTGTACACCATGTATTCTGTATTGATGGGAATGTAAACACACACATAAAATGCTATGGTACGAGTTAGTAATGTATTATAAAAAGGAAGAAAGATTGCTTATGGTGGGCGGATGGGGACTGTGTCACTATATTTCATGATATCATATCATATTGATTTACATAATGTGAACTTGGAGGTATCTGAAACTCTCAACCTGATACATTTAAAGCTGAAGTTGGTAACTTTGAGCAAATATGATGAAATAAAAGTTATTTTTATAAAGTGTCACTATATCGCAACAGTCTCTCAGCAGCTGTCAATCACTGCTCAGGAAGCTCGTGAATTCCAATCAAGCTGTCAAACTAAGCAGTGCTGATCAAATAAGAAACAATTTTCTGTTTCTGTAATGTCTATTTCTCTTTTTTAAAGCTGGACATCATTGTGAAGGTAAATAAACAGAATTTCCAACCATGTAAAATCCAATGCCAATTAGCACTATAAACAATAAAGAGAAATAATCAACCAAACACTAATTTCCAAACTTTTTTTCCAAATTTATTTTAGTGTACTGATTAACTTTAAAATGAGAAAGTTTGCTGTGGCTGGTTGGCTTTGACTCAATTATTTTCAACATGGCAAAATTTCTCATTTTACAGCTAAATGATACTCTAACATTTCTGAAAACATTTAAGGCATTGCAGTAATATAATCTTGACTCATATTTGCTGGAGTCCAGCTCTGCACTGATTAGTGCTGGTGGTGATTATAAAAACATTTTACTATATTTGGTAAAATCTACCATATGCAGCTTTTAAAGCCATTTCACACCAAGCACAGATTTTCATCCAAAGAATTAATGCGGAAATTCATAAAAAATGATTTTGTGGGTTCTTATGAATGATTGCACACGCCTGTGGAACATTCATGCAGAGAAAAATTATTTGGATTGACCTCAAACTCAAATATAACTCACATATTTCTGCCTGCAGAAATATATTTGCCCAATGAAAAACTTACACAAGCCCCATCCTCCACTGCAGGGGTTCTTAACCTTTCTGACCCTGAGGCCCTTTTTTTTCAGTACAGAGTGGCCCAGGGCCCATTAAATATAATTTCAATATATATTATTTATTATTATTAATTATATTATATTATATATATTATTTAATATGTATTATTTAATATATATACACTGTATAGGTTTATAATTATCTCACTCTTGGTTTGATTTGTATTCAATTCAATTCAATAAACCGGGGGTCGTCTTCATTTTTTCATTTTAAATATTTCTCCATCTTGTTTGTTTACAGCTAGCTGAGTGTCTTCTCCTTATTTATGGAGCTGGTTAAAGTAACAACTGACTGATGCATTAGCGCCACTACATGGTCGGGAGTTGTTATTGCGTCCCGCGGCCCTCGCGGCCCACACGTACAAAACAGATTTTTTTGCGGCCCACTAGGGGGCGCTCGGGGCCCAAGTTTTGGCCGCGGCCCTATGGTTAAGAATCACTGCTCTACTGCACTCTATGGGTAACACCCTCCACCAATCACATGCACACATTTGCCTCCTGAATTTTGCATTAATGTAGTCAGCCAATCAGGACGTGCCTATCAATATGTGTGGAGCCACAGTATACAAGGCAGCATCCATCACTGTTTGCATTCTGGGACAGATCTCACCACGCCTGCTTCCAGTGGCTCGGTGTAGGCTGCAGAGAGCAGTGTTCAGCAGCCATCAGCTATGCAGCGGCCTCACTTCTACTACTAGCACTAGCAGCTTTGGTGCTACAGACGAGCTGTCTATCAGGCATGCAAGGACTTCAAAGTCAGCACAAATCATTACCCGGGCTAACTATGGGCTGTCTAACTGTATGACCTGAAAGGAACATACAGATCAGTCCAGCTTAACCCTGAGGGAAAGAGTGTTGGTTTTCCTTTCATCTATCTCCACGCAGGAGAAAAGAGATAGGAACAGTGTCATGATATCCACTGCTGCGGAAGAGCAGGCGGTGTGTTCAAGGATCTCATTGCCAGCTCAGCCTTTTCCATATCCGCCTCTCATGGCCATTCTCTCATGTATGGAGGGGCTGGCGGCTGTGAGGGCTGACACAAAATATCACAGCTTTCTAGCTGCTGCACTACAGATGGTCTCTCATCATCAGTTTTACAGGGAGTGACAATGCAACTGCATGTCAACCGAATGGATGCAAAGGACCCTGAGTGGGTTATTTTCTCCAATTCTCTAGTGGTCTTCCTCCATTCATGGGAAATGACTGGGCTCGTCCTTTATTCACTCCCTCATTTTGGCCGTTGTTACTGTGGAATGATGTGCACAAATTTGCACGAATGAGTCAATATTGTGATTTTGATGTCCTCAGACTTGGACTGCTATGCAGGAGGTCAAGTTTGGGACAGATCTGACCCAGTCAAGTTTCAACAGTTTGTTGTTTAATGACATATAATGTACTGTAAATTCTCCACCACACCACAGCAAAATAGTTTTATGAAACCTCAACCTTTTAATTACTTTTTTAGATTGGAGGAGTTTGTTAAAGCACAGAGCCTGGAAAAGGCCAAAAATACACAAAAATTTCATGCAAAAATTAAAAGTGGCCAGCCTGCTGTTGGGTTTAGAGCAGGCATGTCCAAAGTCCGGCCCGCGGGCCAATTGCGGCCCGTGTTCAAATTTCCACCGGCCCGCAGCCTCTGTCATAAAATCAACAATATGCGGCCCACCACAATGTCGGTGCGCAATTGAGGAGGTGTGCAGCAGACACCTCATCTCTGGCTGAGGAGTTTTAACGCCGCTTTCGGGATTTTGTAGCTGCTGAAAAGGAGATCAGGCTTTTTAACTCTCCGTTCTCCGATGACGCTCCAGACCTCCTCCAGCTGGACCTCGTTGAGCTGCAGTGTGATGCGGAAAGTCGCGGTCGGCACCAACAGCTCCCTTTGTCAACTTTTACCGTCAGCTGGATGAAGGCAGGTTCTCAGAGATTCAAACATTTGCTAAGAAAATGCTGAGCTCGTTTAGCTCGACATACATGTGAGAAGACGTCCAAGAACCGCCTGAGGACTGAGATTAAGAGAGTCTCACTTGCGTGACATCTGCGCATCAGAACCACTGCTCTAGAGCCAGACCTGGTCTACTGACTGTAGTCCAGATCTCAGAGCCACCCTTCACATTAGTGCAGACAAGTTACATGTTTAGTCTTCTGAGGTGAATCACTTCTGTTTTTTTCTCTTTTTTTAATGGATATGCTCTGAGTCTTTTCAATCCACGGATCATTTGTCCTTGTTTTTCAACTGACAATCAAACTGGGTCTTGTATAACAAACTAAATTGTGTCCATATTTATTGATAACAAACATTAGGGTCTTAAGAAACAAATATACAAATATTCAACATTATATATTAAAATCAAATTTGGTCCAGCACTCATTTTTCCATTTCATATTTTTGATCCAAGTCTAAAATTGACATAAATTTTGTGTTTGATATCTGATTCTAAATCAAATAACTTATTTTTGTTTTTCGATTTTGATGTTCAGTTGAAAAAACAAAGAAGGGGATACACAGATTGATATGGCCCTCGAATAAGATACCTGTTACTCTGTTATCATGTTAATGGTTCAAAGAGTGTCAGGCTGAATGGTCGGCCCCCACACATTTTAACCTCACCAAATCTGGCCCTCTTTGCAAAAAGTTTGGACACCCCTGGTTTAGAGCATGGCCCTGTGACCTTGTTTTAAGTCTACATGGGGTCATGTGCACACCAAATTTCATATATCTCGGTGAAATGTGCTGTGAGTGCAGCTTTGTGGAAATTTTGTAGGGGGCGCTATCAATGCCGCTTGGTGTGAATGTGAGCGTGAATGGTTGTCTGTCTATATGTTGTCTGTCTCTATGTGCCCTGAGATGGACTGGCGACCTGTCCAGGGTGAACCCCGCCTTCGCCCAATGACAGCTGGGATCGACATTTTATCACTTTTAATGTGTGCTAATTTTTGTTCATTTTAAGCAACGTTTGCCCCTCAAAACAACTTCCTGTTTCATAGCAAACAATGCACCGTTATGACAACGGCATTTCATGAATACTCAAAAGCCTTGCCATCTTGGCCTATAGATGTCTTCAAACTGGGACAGTTGGGACTCATCAAACATTTGAATTTTGGAAAAGATCTGACCATCTGTACTTGAGTTACAACAGTTTCTTTTGTAATGGCGAGTCATCAAAATTTGCCATGCCGCCACAGTGCTGCCATTTGAATAAAATTCACAATCTAAGGCTATCTAAGGCTTTTCTGACCTAACTTGAGGTGTATCTGATTAATTTGTGAGGCAGAGTAGATCAAAATGCAGAGCATGACATTTTCTGTTAGAAGTAGGTGGCACTAAGACAGCAAGCTAAAATTTGTACATGGATGTTGATGTTGTCATAGATTTTTATCAGGCATGAGAAATTTGGAGCTGATTGACTGATGTATGACAAAGTTACAGCAACTTCCTGTCCTGTCAAACTTTCAACAGTTTTCAACACAAAAGTCTGAAGACTGTACTGACCAGATCTGAAGTCAATCGGGAGTGCAACATAAGGATATTCCCTCCCCAGTCCCCCAACCACAGTCATCCATCCATCCATCCATCCATCTGCAGCCACTTATACCGTTAGGGGTCATTGGGCGAAAGGGGATACCGGACAGGTTGCCAGTCCATCGCAGGGCACACAGAGATAGAAAACCATTCACGGTCACAGTCACTCCTACACGACTGTGGGAGGAAGCCGGAGAACCTGGGGAACCCACGCTAACACGGGGAGAACATGCAAACTCCACACAGAAGAGCCCAAGCCGCATTTGAACCACTACACCACCATCCAGAACTAAAACTAAAACTAAAACTCAAGTTAACAAACATTGAAAAAAAAATAAAACGAAACAATATAACTCAGCAAAGGTCTTCTCAAACAAACTGACTAAACATAAGTCATTTCACAGTCACATTACTAAATCGGTCTCCCTAGGATACAGCAGAAAACAGGAGAAAAGTTAATAGAAGAAAAATGGCAGTTCACCCCACCCAATGAATTGCTATCTTAATAAAAAAAAAAGTTACCACAAGGCACACATTTACACAAGCCAACTACAGCACTAAGTGCCATTAAGCACTTATTCCACACTAAGTCACAGGTGACTGCAGAGATGATAGATGGACCAATCAGCAGCCGACACACCCAGACTGAACCCACACCAACCAGTCAGAGAGCAGCTAGTTGGGTTCAAACATCCTCGCCAGACAAAGACACTCACTTTCACTTTTTTGTATGTACGATATAACAGATAACAGCACAGTGTTCCAGGATCATATACCAGGTCAGTGTAACACTGCTGACACTGTGTAGGGGCTCCTCTGTGGCAGAGGGAGCACTTGTAATTGTAAAGTTGGAAAGCAGTTTCTCTTGAATGGTGACCTCATGCCGTTTCGGTAGAAAGCACTTTCACTTGAGACATTCCACCTCACTGCATCACTGTCTCTTGAACAGCCCTGCCCTGATGCCTTTCCCATCAGACCAACCTGTCCTAACTGATATCCCTCTGTTTTTTCAGTTTTCGATGATTATTTATGCCACGTTATGCCTAGCGTCAGTATTCTGTTTCAACAGGGCTCAGAATGTTTTTTATGACGACTGTAAATTCCCATGTGAAATGAAGCAATATCACTTTTCCCTTCCTGGAAACAGTACGTCTTCAATGCTATGATTTATATTTATTTATTTATTTATTCATGCTTCATTTAACTAGGAGGTCCCTTGAGACAGAAATGTTTGAGGGCGACCTGGCCAAAACAGCACAGCAGTTACAGCTGAAATAGGGGCGGCAGTAGCTCAGTCTGTAGGGAGTTGGCTTGGGAACCGGAGGGTCACCGGTTCAAGTCCCGACATGGACCAAAAAACTGAGTGTGAACTGGTAGCTGGAGAGGTGCCAGTTTACCTCTTGGGCACTGCCGAGGTGCCCCTGAGCAAGGCACCAAACCCCCAACTGCTCGGGGCGCTTGTCTGGAGCAGCCCCCTCACTCTGACACCTCTCCATTACTGCATGTGTGTGTGTGTTTGTGTGCATGTGCCATGTATAAGTTAAACAGAGTGTAAATTGAATTTCCCCACTGTGGGACTAATAAAGGTAGATCTTCTTCTTCTTCTTCTTCTAAAATAAAACACAGTAGGAAATACAATCATCAAACAGACAAGGAAGAGACTAAATCCAATCCCAAAAGCTTGTTGATATCTCATTTTGTTTTGAAGATATCCCACAATGAAACGCACTGGACCGCTACAGGCTACAACAACAGCCAAAATGTCTTGTTTTTTTATATTTTTCAGAGCTATTTCATCACTAAATTCATTTCTGAAAATGTTTGAGACGAGAAATTTTGAGAGACGAGATTTTGAATGTTTACTGTTTCACAATATTAGATGGTGAATCATATATTTTCCCCTCACATGAGGAGCTATTATTTCCTTGTTGAGGGATAGTTTGTTAAAATATCACAATATAAATGTTTGTTATAAATTACCTCGAACCTGTTTATCTGCTGTTTGAATTGAAAAGCTCCCTAATCGCCTGTGGATGTAACTCACTCGCCAGCCAGGCGCTGATGCTCACAAAGAGGAGGAAAGAGGAGAGGGAACAGGAGAGAGGAGAGAGGAGAGGAAAAAGGAGAGGGAACAGGAGAG
Organism: Pterois miles; assembly: GCA_947000775.1. NCBI lineage: Eukaryota > Metazoa > Chordata > Actinopteri > Perciformes > Scorpaenidae > Pterois > Pterois miles. Next base: position 330,301 of record CAMQGK010000481.1, on the reverse strand, counting down.
AGGAGAGGGGAGGGAAGAGAGGAGGGAAGAGAGGAGGGAAGAGGAGAGAGGAGAGGGAACAGGAGAGAGGAGAGAGGAGAGGAGAGAGGAGAGGGAACAGGAGAGAGGAGAGGGGAGGGAAGAGAGGAGGGAAGAGGAGAGAGGAGAGGGAACAGGAGAGAGGAGAGGGAACAGGAGAGAGGAGAGGGGAGGGAAGAGAGGAGGGAAGAGAGGAGGGAAGAGGAGAGAGGAGAGGGAACAGGAGAGAGGAGAGAGGAGAGGAAAGCGGAGAGGGAACAGGAGAGAGGAGAGGGGAGGGAAGAGAGGAGGGAAGAGGAGAGAGAACAGGAGAGAGGAGAGGGAACAGGAGAGAGGAGAGGGGAGGGAAGAGATGAGGGAAGAGGAGAGGGAGAGAAAACCTGTACTTTTATAAGTTTTTTCATGATACACATAGCACCACCGACTGGCAACAGGAAGTTACAGTCGCTATATTTTGGTATACTACTCTTATCAAGTTAACCAGATCCACCTGACATTTGGTCAGCATGATGTTTAAATGTTCATGATGCCAGACAGCAAAGCTTTTGAGTTTTCGCTGAATGCACCTGCTGTGGCAACACATCACAAGTTGTTTTTGAGGGGCTAGATATGCTGGCAAACAAATGAAACTTGGCAGAAGCATCAAACTGCTAATAATGCTAAAAATGTGTATGTGTGTGTGCGTGTGTGTGTGTGTGTGTGTGTGTGCAATCTAAACACCTAGCACTGCTGTGGCATGGCAGAGAATTTACATGATTCACCATTAAACAATAAACTACTGTCACTCAATTAAACTCAGGCCTCAGGACATCGACATGACAGTATTTACTCATAAGCCACGTTTACATGCGCCAGATTTCTGCAATCCGATCTGAACCTTGGTTGATCGGAAATTCCAAATACATTGTTTATATGGACACGAAATAAAATGATCCAATCATACGTGCTCCGAGGGTTTAATCTAAATAAATCCTTTGGGCATGCGCAGAGTAGAAGAAGAAGAAGAAGAAGCTGTACTTCTGTCTGTGTTGTAAACAAACGCCTTGTTGTCTGTCTCTCATCACGCTGACGTAGCTCACATGCACAGTGGAGATAATTTTAGCCCAACCAGGAAGAAATGATCTGAATGGGTGTGTACATGGACACCGATCGGAACAACGATTGGCATAAACCACCTCTCTCATTCGGGATGAAATTTCTTTCCGATTGGGCCGTATCGGATCAGATTGACGTGTTTGCATGGAACATTTTTAATGTGATTGGACTGATGTTCCAATTATTTGTGTCCATGTAAATGCAGCTAGTCATAGTGCCACCTCCTGGCAACAGGAAGTCAGCATTATATGACAGTTTACGTCGTGTCTTCTACACTTTATGTAGAGCAAAATAAAGCATGTTACACACATGTTCTCAAGCGGCACACAGTGGAAGTGGTGCTGAATTTGCAATCTGTCATTTCCTGTGCCACTCAATCCACGCAGACAGTAACGTCTAAAATGTGTGTGCACTGCCTGATGGTCACGGAAATGCAAATTTGCTTCAGCCAATCTCCTGCAAGTACCCCTGACTGGCACAAAGGTCATCAATACTGCATCCAGCATTAATAAGCTGTGAGCTAGAATGAGTGAGAAATATGAAACTTGGCATAATAACTGAAAATGGTGTGTAAGTGCTTCCCAAGAAATATGACCCCAATCAGCCGCACGGTGGTGCTATGATTAAAGTCCAAAAACGTGATATTGGCAAGGCCATGCCCCTTACACCGTAACTTTGATCGATTTGAAATTTGTCACACATGTCCAGCTCTATGTGCTCGACAAAAAGGCCTTTTGAACCACTGAGGTCTGTCTACCTAGATTTTCTGCTATTTTTTATTTTTTTGAAAAACACATTTTTGGCATCTCCTCCTAAACCGTCAGTCTGATTACTATCAACTTATATGTGGATTATTATTGGACCAAGCTTATCAAAAGTTACCAAAACTTATTGATATCTCATTTCATTTTGAAGATGCTGACCAACGATGGGGCTTACCAGGAAACTAGCCATAATTCATTGACCATTAGTCTGTGGAGCATTATTGGAGTAAGCTTATCACAAGTTATGGGGGCGGCTAGCAGTAGCTCAGTCTGTAGGGAGTTGGCTTGGGTACCGGAGGGTCACCGGTTTAACCAAGAACTGAGTGTGAACTGGTAGCTGGAGAGGTGCCAGCTTACCTCTTAGGCACTGCCGAGGTGCCCCTGAGCAAGGCACCAAACCCGCTTGTCAGGAGCAGCCCCCTCACTCTGACATCTCTCCATTGTTGCATGTATATGGGTCCTGCATGTGCATGTGTGTGTTAACAACAGAGTGTAAATTGAATTTCCCCTAGTGGGACTAATAAAGGTTGTTCTTCTTCTTCTTCTTCTTCATGGGGGCGGCAGTAGCTCAGTCTGTAGGGAGTTGGCTTGGGAACCGGAGGGTCACCGGTTCAAGTCCCAACATGGACCGAAAACTGAGTGTGAACTGGTAGCTGGAGAGGCGCCAGTTTACCTCTTGGGCACTGCCGAGGTGCCCCTGAGCAAGGCACCAAACCCCCAACTGCTCGGGGCGCTTGTCTGGAGCAGCCCCATCACTCTGACATCTCTCCATTAATGCATGTGTGTGTGTGTTTGTGTGCATGTACCATGTATAAGTTAAACAGAGTGTAAATTGAATTTCCCCACTGTGGGACTAATAAAGGTAGATCTTCTTCTTCTTCATCTATCAAGTTATAAAGAGCTTGTTAGTATCTCATTTTAAAGATAGTGACCAATTAATTTTACGAGGCATGGCTTAATGGGGAATTGGCTATAATTCATTCACCATTAGTCTGATTTTCATAAATCTTGGTAGATATCTTCAGTGTATGTTTGGAAATATGTGTACCAAAGTACTTTGTGCTCAACCCATAGGGGGCGCCACAAATATAAAAAAAACATGGACCTCAAGACCTGGTGGACAGAAAAGATCTGACGTGTCACATTGACTGGTGCATGTGGGTGTGGCCTATTTAGCATTATATGCTTTATCATACCTTTGCTGAAACTGCTGTGAGCTAGAACAAGTTACAGTCATGAAACTTGTTGCCATAACTGGTCATGATATTTTAATGCTTCACATAAAATGCTCTACATAAAAACCTCAGGAACCACTGAAGTCCGCCTGACTTTTTACTTTTTACATCTCTTCCAAAAACGTGAATCCAATTGCTACCAAATTCTGTGTGGCTCACGATTCAACCAAGATTATCAAACCTTATCAAATGCTTGTTGATATCTCATTGCATTTTGAAGATATTCACCCAAAAACTTTAAACGGGCATGCTCAGGACATCAATGGACCTACAGTAAATCCACAGGATATGTCCACACACATACCTGATACGTTCCCTGAAAGATTCTTTCAAATCAATCACTAAGGCTGTTACAAATGCAACGAATCTGGTTGTAAAAGAGTGATCGTCATTCCCGTTAGTTATCCTTAATGCGGCTGTTGGAAAGTCTTAAGGCCTGGTCTGTGTTGGCTTGAACCCCTGAATTGCTGCTTGTAACTAGAGGATGTTGTTCTGTGGGCTTGTAAAAAAGAAAAAAAAAAGTTTCAAATCTGCCTTGGGGTCCCTTTGTGTGGAGTTTGCATGTTCTCCCCGTGTTAGTGTGGGTTTCCCGGGTTCTCCGGCTTCCTCCCACAGTCGTGTAGGAGTGACTGTTCTCCCTGTGTTGGTGTGGGTTTCCCGGGTTCTCCCCGTGTTAGTGTGGGTTTCCCGGGTTCTCCGGCTTCCTCCCACAGTCGTGTAGGAGTGACTGTTCTCCCTGTGTTGGTGTGGGTTTCCCGGGTTCTCCCCATGTTAGTGTGGGTTTCCCGGGTTCTCCGGCTTCCTCCCACAGTCGTGTAGGGGTGACCGTTCTCCCTGTGTTAGTGTGGGTTTCCCGGGTTCTCCGGCTTCCTCCCACAGTCGTGTAGGGGTGACCGTTCTCCCTGTGTTAGTGTGGGTTTCCCAGGTTCTCCGGCTTCCTCCCACAGTCGTGTAGGGGTGACCGTTCTCCCTGTGTTAGTGTGGGTTTCCCAGGTTCTCCGGCTTCCTCCCACAGTCGTGTAGGAGTGACCATTCTCCCTGTGTTGGTGTGGGTTTTCTCCGGGTTTTCTCTGGGGTGGACTGGCGACCTGTCCCGGGTCCAGTGTCCCGCCTTCGCCCAATGCCAGCTGGGATCGGCTCCCATGACGGGATAAGCAGTTGCAGATGCATGGATGGATACCATATGACAGGCTACCTACCTACTTGAGTCCCTCTCCCCCCATCTTTTTCTATAACCCACTCTTAAATATTCTTATAGATGTAGTAAATGACATACATCAAGAGCTTTCTTTAGGATTTCACTTGTAATAACGATCTTTGATGCTTCAAAATATTATTTTGATATTATTGTTGTTGTTAGTAGTAAACATAGTTGTAAACAGCAGTGTAGTAAATAAGCTCAACCAAGAAATAGTCCAGATTTAAAAGGAAACAGTTTCAATAACACTAAAGGATAGAGTATGCAGTTTCTTCACTGGAAACTTGTGTGCGTGTCTGTGTGTGTGTGTGTGTGTGTGTGTGTGTGTGTGTGTGTGTGTGTGTGTGTGTGTGTGATCAAGCCCCACACCCCCTCTCCCTCTCAGCCATTGGTTCCTCCCAGCCGCCCCGCCCACACAGGCCTCTGATGCCGGGCCACCTTCATAAAGCATGAACCACAGAAGCAGCCGCCAAGACCCAGACCTCCAGAGACCGGTACCGCCGCTGAACCGGGGACAAGCTGCTGTCTGTGCTCCCCCCACGAGCTTTAGAGAGAGGAGAGGCACAGGGGCGGACACTCATACGAAACCCTAGAAGGGAGGATCACTTTATACCGGCGAACAGTGCGCGCTGTATCACACACACACATACACACCATCACGTTGTGGGATTATTGAGTAAAGACAGACACCGGTACGTAAAGTTGATGAGTTGATCCACAGTGAACATTATTCCCGTGTTTGAGTGGTCGCTCTGTTCCCGAGGTCCCGGTTCCAGCGTGGATTTCGGAACCCCTCAGAGTGTCTTTGTCTGTGGATGAGCGAGGCTTGTTGGATGCGGTTTCCAGCGGAGCGCTGCTGGGAGACTCTGGACGGCTCCCTGTAAACGTGCCACATGCCAACGGAAGATATGGATCTGCTTTTGCTATAGCCAAGATTTGCCGCGGTTTTTTTAAATATTCATTTTTCATTTTTTGACCGTGTACGCGTTGTTTTGTCACGTTTTAGACTCGTAGACGAACGCAGAGATTTCAGGACTCATCGTGCGGAATTACAACCATGAACTTTGTTGTCAGTTTGGGACACATCCTTCTGGCTGCGGTTCTCCACCTATCCACCGTAAAGGTGAGTTTTTGACTCTTTATTATTAATAATACATTAATACTTAGACAGGGATGTCTCTTCTCCTTCATTCGTGCCTTTAAATCTCAACCTTTGTCAAATATTTTAGATTCGTGACAGTTGTAACACTTCTGATATCTCTAGAGTAATGTGGATCATTTTGTTTAGCTCGGTTTGGGCCTAACCTACATCCAGACTGCGTGACGAGTAAGCTATCAGTATTTTCTTTTCTCTGTCTTTCTCTTTACTTTGTCCTTTTCCAAACCTCAGTACATGGCCCTCTTTTGTTTTTTTTGCAAAGCCAGACTCCATTTAAGGAGCAGGCAAAGCAAAGACGCGCCGGATCAGGGATGTTTCAGGACTGCTGAGTGACTGTGACGGCAGTGGGCCACAGAGCTGAATACTGAAGAGCTGGAAGTGAAATGTGCTTTTCTCCTGGTTGGGCAAAGCGAATGCGTCATAAAAGTTTGAATAAATGAGCGCTGCTTGTGGGACAACATCTGCGCCAATAAATAAATAGTTCCTGATAAAGGTTTCCTGGTCATTATGATCACAGTCGGTGTTTTCGGAGAGTGTCCCTTAAAGTGTGACATGTCTTTCTGGTGACGCGCCATCGTGGGAGCTGTGCTGCGTGTAGTTTGAACTCTGTGCGTACAGTCAGTCCTCTCAGCTATCTCGCCGCAGGGTTTATTCCCAGTCCACATTTTCTCACGGCGATCCAGAGTCTGTGGAAGCTAAGACCCGGTTTCTCCCGTCCTGCCCCTGCTGGATGCCCACCTCGTTCCCACGCAGGCCGATCCGCTTTCTCACGCAATCTCTCCGCCGGTTACAGCAGCCACATAAGGTGAACGGACGTCTGCCCGGGATGCCGATTCGTCACGTCATCTTTTTACAATCACAACAAAGGCGGGTTCCTGTTACTCCTTTCAAAATAACACTCGGTCATCGCCCGTTCAAGCAATTTGATGAATTGGAGTGAACCGTTTAAAACGGAATGCGGTTTTAACAAAATACAGGCCGGTCTCGTTTTGCTCATAAAGATATCAGCTGTTGGACTCTTTGCTTTCACCTTCAAATGATTAAACTAAACAAGTATGTGCAGAAATTGAATCAGTATGAGTAGAGAGACCACACGTATGCATTTTAAAATGGTAGTATTGAATGCCCATTTAGATTACATTTATTATCTTTTAGTTATACTTTGCATTAAATGTGTAAGTAATGTTGCGGCGCTTTTATTTTGAAGGTAAATCAGCCTTGCTCCTCAGCTGTGTTTGGAGCTGGCAGGGCTGATGCCTCCAGCTAGATGGGTAGTCAGGGCCTATAACAGCAGAGTTTTTAATGTACCACCTTTATTCTGATGGCAGTCTTTACAGGAAGTAGATGGAGGGTAGCATGTGGATGAGAAATACTTCTCACCTTGTCTGATGTGCATCTCTTACAGACTGCCAGCATTAACAAGGGAGTGGAGAAGAGTGAAAATGAGGGTAAGTTTTCTGTCCCTAACACTTCTGTTTAATTTAAGGACTTCTTTTCCTGTGTGCAGACCAGATGACCAAAGGGCCACCTAGTGGAGATGTAATGTGCATATGCATATATAGACGTGTTTTGTTGCTTTAATATTTTTACGGGGGTGAGGGGTTTGATTTGTTCCTCGGTGTGAGCTGAGCTGATTGTTTTTCTGTAAGTAGCAGACAGGAATTAGAGTTCCTCACGGTGAAAGGTCTGACTTGGGACTTTGGAGTTGCCATAAAAGTGGGGCAGATTTCAGAACAGGAGTTAATGTGAGCGAAAAGGCAGAGATCAGTGAACACCTTCACGATAATTTACAGTGGTTACATTTCTGTTTTTCCACTAATCTGTGGTGGAAGAACACAGTCAATTCATGAGCAGACAGTCAGCCTTGGATCAATGCCATTCTCATGTTTGTTTGGCGGTGCCAAAGTTTGGACGTTGTGGTTGGTGATGGATGGAGACGCTGATCAGTCAGTACAAACAGCATCACTGGTCAGGTTGTGTGGTTGTTGTTAGTGTTTGTAAAGGAGCAGGAAGTTTGCTCTCTGCAGCTGTTGACCTTCACACACCCAGACTGTCAGAGATCACTCCGCCTGTCAGCAGCTGTCATATGCACTGTGATATGACTGTGGCCCGATCACTGCTGAGCTTTGAACCATTATTGATATGACTTATGTCATAGGATGGAAATTATTATTTTTCAGCAGATCCCACAAAGAGATCAAAACCAGTGTGTCTCTCAGTTCTTTATGACTTCTCTACCCAGTCTGTAGCTCTCAGCCCCAAACCCGTTGGTTCCTACTGAACTCTTAAAAATACACAGTTTCATTTAAAAATAAGGCTCAATAATTGTCTAAAACTAGTTTTTAACAAACATAACCAAAACAGGTGGAAATGCTATTTTTCAGAAGTGGATTAATAGACATTTTATGTTCTAAAGTGGGTATTTGGGGCACCAGTATGGGGTATGTGGGACTACACAGCTTAATGAGTATGAAAATATTTCAAATCATAGTAATAATAATTGTTATTTTGGCAACAATTGAATCGAAGGCAACTGGACTTAGATTTGTCTCTGAAGACGTTTCGCCCCTTATCCAAGCGGCTTCATCAGTTTGAACGCTGCAGTCTGACTAGTCCCCACTAGTCTGGCCTAGTAAATCTAAGTCCAGTTGCCTTCAATTCAGTTGTTGCCAGAATGAATATGACCTGGATGAATGAGAACATTCACAGACTAATAATTGTTATTATTATTATTTTTTACATTGTTCTACATTGTCAATCCCAGTGCCCATGCCGATTGTGGTTCAAGTTACAATAGATAATATTCAGCAACTAGAAGTTAGGGTTAGGGTCTCCCTCACTTCAGTGCAAGTGGTTGCCAGTTCGTTGAATGACTTGCATGTTCTATGGTCGAGAGGAATGACTCAGACAGACAGCACGTCGAGTGATGAATCTTTTTTGGTAGAGTAAAAGCGGCATGCAACATGTAGCTATAGGCCTATATTAGGCGTAGAGCTAGAGTGAAAATAGAGCGAAGACACAGATGTCATATGAAACTAGAATTGATACCAACCATGTCAGCAAGGAGGTTAAACAAAACCCAAAAATTAGGCAACATTTTGGTGAGGAAAAACTGGCAGGGCCATTTTCAAAGCTGTCCCTTGACCTCTGACCTCCAGATGAAAATGGGTTCTATGGGTCCCCACCAGTCTCCCCTTTACAGACTTCCCACTTTCTGATTATCACCTGCAGATTTTGAACGCAGTATAGTATACATGTGTTATTTTTAGCATTCTTGAATAGCAGTCTTGAATAGCATAAATTGGGTCTCACTGTAAAGCTGAGACTCTGGTGGATCCAATGAGTCCAACTGTATTCATGTATGATGACGTTAGTCCCCATGAGAGCCATTTCATCATAGTGAGACCGTTTATTGTCTTAATGTGGTATTCTGGATGGAGTTTTGATCATTTTTGATCATTTTTAGCAATTGTGTGGTAGAAATTGTTAAATTTAGCACCAAATTTGTGTAGCAAATGATATCGACCAAAAGTTGCTGCAACAACATGATGGACATGATCAGGTTCTAAACCCTTATATACAGTACATTTATGATGTTTTAATAAATCCATTCATGTTTATTTCTGATTTATTACAAGACAACTTGGTTCCCAGCTTTCAGATGATGTACACCACGTCTGTGTGACATCTACTGTTGACCTACTATCTGCCCATAAAGACCCACCATCCCCCCCTTCATGTGGTCCTTTAAGATAAGACTGAACTTTATGAAGTCCCCCTCTGACATGATGGAGGTTCCCTCTGACCACAGCATGTCAATATTCTTTTATTATTATTACTAATGTGAGGGCCAGAGCACTGACGATATTGTCGAGCAGCAAAGGCCCTATTGAAACTGAAGAAATTATTATTATTATTATAATTATTATTATTATTATTAGAGCCTGAGGACCGACAACGTTGGGCAGCAAAGGCCCTGTTGAAAGAAATTTCAACCACATGCGGATTTTAGCTCACAGTTATAGCGCTACCTACTGGCAACAGGAAATTACATGTTTTACACTTTGAGGGATCCTCCTCAAATAATAATAATACTATTACTACTACTACTAACTATTGTTATTATTATTAATATTATTTCTAGATCTAATGTGTCACCAGAGAGTATATGGACATTATGTGTTGCATTTGAGAAGTCTAATCATAAAGCTAACGCAGCCGGTGTGCAGCGTTGGTCCAGAGGCAGAGCTTGCACAGGGGTGGGCTTCCTGGGGTCACGTGTCAGGTGAACCCTGGCGCCACAGCGCCTGAGGACACCGCTGCTCTGACAAACCTGGGGTCAGGAGTTAGCAAGGGGTCGCTGGGAACCTCGTCTTACGGACTGTGGGACAAATTATTTTCAGCTGCACCAGGAATGGAAATAGAGAAAGGGCTGGTAGGTCACCCAGGATGTTTTCACACTTGGTCCCTGTCAGCCCTCCAGACAAACTCAGAAATATTAATCAGCATTTTCTGCACATATGTGAACACTCCAAAACTCATAGGGAGGTGGTGTTAGCTGTTAACAGCCAGTAAACAGTGACGTTACAGTCCTGCACAGAGCTACGGGAAGTGCCATTGATTTCCATTGTGATGCACTTAGTCTCTATTTAATACAAATGTAGTATTGAGTGAAAGTAAATTCTAACACAATCATATAAATGTAATCTTGTAAAATCTATTTTTTTTTTCACTAGGACACTGGTTTAAAATAAAAGTTAAGTTCTGATTAACACTGCCATTGCACAGATTCCTTGGCATGCAAATTGTGGCTCTAGTTGAGGTTTGGGTTTTCATGCCCACAAGAACTTCTGTTAAAATCCAGTGATGAAATATACCAATACCAAGTTGACTTATCTGTGGGTTTTCCAGATCAAGTGCTCTCATTGAGATGTGCTTTATTGTCCACCTTAAAGGGAATAGAGCATGGCTCAGTTAAAAATTTGATTCCGTGTGGAGTTTGCATGTCCTCTCTGTGTTAGCGTGGGTTTTCTCCGGATTCTCCCACAGTCCATAGAAATGCAGTTTGAATTGATTACTCTAAATTGCCTGTAGATGTGAATGTGAGCATGAATGGTTGTCTGTCCAGCCCGTCCACAACCCCTAACGGGATAAGCGGTTGAAGATGGAGGGACTCTGTTCATAAAGCACCACTCCATTTTACCATGTGTGCCTGATGTAGCTGTGGCTATTGAACTGTGTCATACTTGCATACATTAAAAGATCCTTGTGCAAACTGAAACACATGTGAGAAGCAGGACGGTGCAGTAGAAACTGTCGGGACTGGCCATCCTGAGTACTGAATATAAACGAATTAAGAATAAAGATCTATACTCGCCTGCCAGAGTATAAGCTTGTTCTGTCTATCTTCACAGTACAGTTGTGTGACAATCTGAAATGAGTGTGCAGGTGTATAGGCTTTTGTAAAATAACTTAAAAAAAAAAAATCCTCCACTCTGGAACAACGAGTAGCCCAATGAGGAGGAGTCATATACGAATTACCCCAATGCAAAAATGCTGTGTGCACTTGCTTATCTACAGTACTGAAAAAACTGACGACAACTGTGTGTGTGTGTGTGTGTGTGTGTGTGTGTGTGTGTGTGTGTGTGTGTGTGCGTGCGTGCGTGCGTGCGTGCGTGTGGCGTGTGTGTGTTTTATAGATCAGGAGCAGTATGGCTGTGCTGTAGCACATCTACAGTATATGTTAATTGTTAATAACTGATTAATGATGTTAGAGCATTATTTTAAAAGCTCACAGCTGATGTTATTTTTCATTTAGTACATGCTGTTGTGCTGCTAACATGTAAACTAATATGCTTTAGTTATATGACATTATAGCTACACACTATTTCATTTTTCTGTTCTCACAGGTAACTGTAACTGAAAATTGCAATAATAGAAAATAGTAATAGTAGTAGTAGTAGTAGTAATAATAGAAAAATAAGATCGTTACAACCCTACACACATTATTGTGAGTCTATTAGAGCATCATCGAACATGTCATGTCCACTTTCACCAAATGGTTGGCAGGCTGATTTCATCCATGCCAGTTTGACATAGACTCATTTACTTTTTCCAGGAACAGTTGAGATTTTCACTGGCACACAGATGTCATTGATGGTGCTCAGGCCAAACATCTTTAATTTTTGATGATGTATCCATTTTTACATACAGCTTTTCTATTCACTTATTACACTTATGGCTATAAAATGATGACAGTAATGATGATGATGATGAAAAGACAACCAATCTTCTTGTCTTGTTTCAGTTATGCTTTTAGCAGAAGTCATCACCAAGAGTGGGTGTCAGCCCAGGGAGGTGCTGGTGGACATCGTCCAGGAGTATCCAGGGGACACAGAACACACTTACGTCCCTTCCTGCGTGGTCCTCAACCGCTGTGGAGGCTGCTGCAGTGATGAAGCAATGGAGTGTGTTCCCACGGAAACCCGCAACGTCACATTGCAGGTGAGCCCAGGGGATGACCAGGTTTAAAAAAAAATGACACCTAAATCACCATAGTGATAATTATGGGACTTCATGCAAGCACTTAAGCATATGCTATTACTCCTAACAATGCTGTTAAAGGTTATGATCTGTTAATTATAATTAGGGCAAACATTGTATTGATTCAACAAGACAAACTAAATAATAAATCGATGGAAAGCTTGTTTATTTACCTTCCCAGTGATGTCCAACTTGTCAGGATCAAGCATTTGTGGGATGAGCAGCACTGCTGATTATGTGGGTAGCGTCCCAAGTGGACTTTGCTCCAATTCAGGCACCTTACTGGCAGCACTATAGTAGGAAATCATCTGATATCAAAACCATGTCAGAGAAGAGATGAGGAGTTTTGTTTTGAAACTAAATTTTGAAATCTGACTGTTCAGAATGAACCGGATCACTTTGTGATCCTGTGGTCTTGTCTTGTGGTGCCTGGAGCTCAAAACAATAGTCAATACCAACAGGAGAATACACTGTACATTACATTCACACTTGGGTGCCACATAATCAGCTGTGCTGCTCATCCCACAAATACATGATCCTTACAAGTTGAACATCATTGTGAAGGTAATTAAACAGGTTTCCAACCATGTAAAATACAATGACAATTAGCATAGGAACAACAGAGAAATAATCCACCAAACACTAATTTCCTGTTTTTCTGAGTTTAATTGTTTGCTAAATTAATCTTAACACAAAGGTTCGCTTTCAATTGCATTTCATGGTCTTTATCTGCAGGCAGAACTTTACTTAGTTGGTGTGGAGATGGATCAGTTGTCATCATATGATCTAAGTTTTGAGTTGTATGTTATCACGACTGAATTTCGAAGCATAGCTCTCTCTGAAAACTGAGCAAACTCCACCCACTGATGGAGACCATGAAACAGAGTTCCAGAAAACGCTAGTAAGAGGAGCTTCAAACCTCAAATCTGAAAGTTGAGAGCACAAGCTGCATTATGAAAAGGGGTTGTTCGGCCAAAGTTTTGTTTTGTTCATGTGTTGTATATATGAGATATGCAACTCCTCCATCCTGAAGCAGAGCGGAGAAAGTGAGGTGGTGAGGCATCTCAGATATGTTGTTTACCTCGACACACTGTGTTTACAGCCATGTCTGTGTGGTCAAAGCCTCTCCTGGCATCCAACAAGGCTGGTTGTTTGTCATATGTTTGTAGAGTAATACAGACTGGTCGCATCTTCGCACAGCGATCAGAGCTGTGGTGTTTAGACTGGAGGTTACCAAACATGTCATGTTGATGTTGTTTTAATCTCAAACTTGCCTTGTTATGTCCTCTGTTTCTCTTCAAGGTAATGCGGATTAGACCAATGGTAACGCAGCATACTATTCACTTAAGTTTCACAGCACATCAAAAGTGTGATTGCAGGTAAGAGACTGTAGACCTCACACACAGTGACAGTAGTGCAGTCAAAGCAAAAAAGCTAAATCATCTTGCTCTTTTTAATTTCAGACAAAAGCCAGATGTTCAAGCAAAGACACAATAGTAAGTACGTGTTCAGCCCTTTTCTGTTGTGTCATCTGTGAGGTTTCTGGGACACTTTGGTTAATGGCTTGTCATGCTCAAGCAGGGCCAGAATCAGTGGAGTTGCATCCTGACGGGATCCCGATCTTTGTTCAGCGCAGCACACAGTAGTAGTCACAGCATGAATGAAGAAGATAATAACATTACTAATTTGACTAGACTTTGGAAACCTACTCTCAATGCTACAGAGATATTTTGGTCAGAACCAAATAAGTATTAAGTTTCAATTTCCAATACTAGCTTTTTGAACTTTGGTTAATAGCCGCTGACTTAAATTGATATAGTATAATCTAGTAATAGATATAGTAAAGTTTGTTTTTGTTTGTTTTTTTTAATTCAGTTCAACAGAAAGTGACCTTGGTGATGCCATGATTTAAGAAGTCAAAAGTATATCAGCCAGCTCAAGTGTACAATTGCACCATCATGGTTCCTGTAGATGTTGGAGGAAGAGAGTTTGGTCCTCAGATCCTATCTTACACCTGTCTCTACAAGGCTCTCACACTTGTATGCTCTTTTTATGGCAGCGAGTTAGCACTTTATGGTGAGGCTATAACAGTGTAATTGAGGCGTAGCCGGCCGGCTTCAGACCACCTGCTGCTGTCTGCGCTCTGACTCCAGTTGCACAAACCTGACCCTCGGTCTCTCGGCTACTTGCCCAGTCTAATCATAGCAACAGGTGTCATGCAGTTAACCCATTTTTATTTTTAGTGGTGTAGATAGAGGATGAGCTTGGAGATGAGCTGCAGTGTCGTTGATTGAGAGAGCTCGCTCACTGTCACAGTTGACATAGGGCTGTGTGTTTCATATGCATGCATGTGGTTTGTGTGTTTCTTGAGGCTTCTCAGTGGTAGATTAGGTTGTCAAATTGGATAAGGGGAGTGCGTGTGCGCTAAACTGTTCCTTGGCGGGTTAAAACCTGATGGATTGGTGGAGGAGAGATGGGATCATGTCAGCTAAGTCAACCCCGTTTGTCATAGGGCTGAGCTGAGCTGAGCTTCATCCAGTTCTGTTGGATGTCTGCCTGTGACTGTGCACGTAGGCAGCAAGTTTACCCTGTGACAGGGTTGAGTGAGGGTGCTATAAAGAGGATCATTCAGGCAGTTGGTTGCAGGAACATACACCATGACACACCTAGCCCAGTCCTATCTTGTGGATATCCAGCCCTGCTAATGAGGAGATGGAGGCTATGATCTGTTGGCTGCTTACTTCCTGTTTGGCTTTATCAGCCCTTGATTCAGCGTTGCATGACAGTCCCTGCATCTGCTCAGGTGTCTCTTCTTTCTTCTGCCTCCTCCTCTGTTTGTCAGGGGTATAAAGGCTGAAAGCTTAAGACACCAGCATCATTACTGAGGCCCAACCCAATGCTGCGGTATTTAGCATCAGCATAGTGTCTTTCTTGACACTAAATAACTTTTTAGTACCTTCAAAATTAACCTATTATATACAGGTTCCATTTGTTACCTCTGTCCTTTTTTATATCTGCATCAAAACTCCACTCTACATTTCTAAAATTAATATGACAGCATTTGTCATGTTATCTCTATGACACATAGTTTAAGGCTGTGTGCTGGCCTGCAGTGTGCTGCACAGATAAGGGCTTGCTGCTTCTACTTTCTGTTGGAGGCTTTTATCTGTTGCAATGCTTCCGTTTGTTTCAGATGATGGATGGCCATAACAGCTAAAGTCAAAAATTAAAGTACAGAGGTGCAGAAATGTACAGTATAGCTTAACAGTATTGTAGCCTTGAGAGGTTCACAGATAAGTTCTGCTTTGGGTTGCTTTGCTGCTGTTTTTATACAAGACGCCTAGAAAGTGATACACAATTGATCATGCTGCTTGGATGTGTGTTGTGCATAGCAAATCTATCTCTGAGATAAAGCATAGTTGCTTTTTTCCCCATAGCAGCAAGCCTTATATATCTAGTTCTGTCCTTGTTGTGTCTCTGGTGTGACCTTCCACCTCATAAGCTGAGCACTGTAGCAGATACTGCAACAACTCTAGTGTGTATCTCAACTGTTAGATGTTCATTTTTCTCTATGCCTCTATGAGAGACCCCGCTGTCTCAGTCACATTGCTGCTGCGAATCCTTTCATGTGTGTAAACAAATGCACATATTGTGTTCACAAATTGATCCTGAGGAGTGGGTTGGGATGTGAGGAGGATGGGGGAGGACAGGAGGGTAGGATAGATGTTGCATGAGTGTCTGTGTCTGCTCTTTCTGCAGAATTCGCTCTATAGCTTAGATCTCTCTCTCTCTCTTTCACATTCTCTCTCACTCTCTCTCTCTCTCTCTCTCTCCCTCTCTCTCTCTCCGTTTTTGCTTCCCTTGCAGCCACTGTGCGCCTTGCTCAGAGAGAAGAAAGCGCTTGTTTGTGCAGGACCCTCTCACCTGTAAATGTTCCTGCAAATTCTCACAATTAGACTGCAAGTCCAGGCAACTTGAGTTAAACGAAAGAACTTGCAGGTTTGTTAACCATACATACACAAAGAGCAAACCTTGAATCGCCCTTTTTCCATACTCGTCTGCCCTTCTCTCCGCCCATCTCTGTACTTCCTGCTGAGAAATGCATGCTCCTCCCTGCTGTTTGTGTTTGTGTTTGTACATGGGAATATGTCAGCACTGTGCTACAGTCACAGCAGATTTTCGTGTGATGATGTCTTGAGATTACCACTGAAATGCTGTGTTAACCCAATCTGAATTTTTAAGATGTTGCATGTAGCTGCTTGCATGACACTATATTACTTCAAACATCTATTACAAAAAGTGTGGGTTTGAATTAGAAACTCCCGAACCACACATCCCATATTAGGTCAGTCTGAATGAGGCAATCAGCAGCCTTTATTTATAGTTAGAAATGTAATCTCCACAATGATTTTGCCATTTGTGCATTTTTTCCATCATCACAAGCTGTTGTTGAGTAAAAAACCCAGTGATGTTTTTGGTGAAGGAAGAAAGTTTTTCTGAAGTGACCTTGTTTTGGCTGGATGACAAAAGCCATTATATAAAGAAAGGATTTTATGAGTTTACGAGTCTAAGAGGATTGATGGAGTAACATGGAAACTTTTTAAAAGGTTGGTTCACCCATACTTTTTTTCGGTCTTTGTTAGCAGTTTTTATTTGTCCAGGTCCAGGCATCCACTCTCTGCCACCAGGGCTCAAGCTTAAAGACATCCTGTCATCTCATGGCCAAAAAAATCTGATTGGGGAGGATGAAAATTAATTTTGGGACGAGAGTTGAGAGAAAAATACCCACTATATTAGAATGAACAGTGATGAAAAGGACTGCACATTTTGTTTAGCACACTGTTATTATTAAATCTCCTCGACAACATAGACACACATGCAGTGCCAGATCCATCCACACAGTACGTACTGCTGACCTCTGACCTCTGACAGCCGCAGCAGCAACAGAAAATTATTCCCAAGTCAATGACGTATTATTAATGTTACCAGTTAGCTAACATTAGACTGATTGATGTAAAGGGTAATGTTACCATTAACACCTGCTAACCAGTCAGCAGCCGTTGTGAGAGAGCTGACAATAACGTTACGTTACTATGTGGAGTCAAACCTCGGCAACAGCTCAAATCCTGTTACTAGTGTTAACCACTTATTACCTTCATACTCCTCTTTGTCCCCTTTGGTTAATAAACTACCTCATTTTGTCCGTGGCAACATGCTGCTCCTTTCCCCATGTACAAAGGTATCTTGACCAGCTGCTCCTCCAATTTTAAGATGCACCAGCTAGCAGTGCTGGTTCCAGCTAGCGGGTCGGTTCCAGCTAGCAGGCCGGTTCCAGCTAGCGGGTCGGTTCCAGCTAGCAGGCCGGGTCTAACTAGCAGGGCCGGTTCCAGCTAGCAGGCCGGGTCTAACTAGCAGGGTTGGTTCCAGCTAGCAGGGCTGGTTCCAGCGAGCAGGCCGGGTCTAACTAGCAGGCCGGGTCTAACTAGCAGGGCCGGTTCCAGCTAGCAGGCCGGGTCTAACTAGCAGGTTCGATTCCAGCTAGCAGGCCGGGTCTAACTAGCAGGGCCGGTTCCAGCTAGCAGGCCAGGTCCAACTAGCAGGGTCGGTTCCAGCTAGCGGGCCAGGTCTATTTAGAAGGGCTTATTCCATGTAGCAGGGCCGGTTCCAGCTCGCAGGGCTGGCTCCAGCTAGCAGGCTGGGTCTATTTAGAAGGGCTTATTCCATGTAGTAGGGCCAGTTCCAGCTAGCACGCCGGGTCTAGCTAGCAGGGCCGGTTCCAGCTGGCAGAGCCGGTTCCAGCTAGCAGGCTGGGTCTAACTAGCAGGGCCGGTTCTATCTTTTTGGGGGCCCTTATGCCAAATCTTGTTTGCTACTTTTGCTACTTTTACCCATAGAAAATGTTTTAATTGAACGTAGCTGCATTGTTAACATCAAAATCAAAACAATCATACAAAAATAAATTAATAATAAATTGTAAAAATACTTTTTAGATAAGATATAAATTTATGAACAAAAATGTGGTTCTCAAAGCATTAAAAAATGACCCCTAAAAATGAAACACCTACATCTTTATGCAGAATGTTGTTCCATATTACTCATAACAATCCCTTCAGTAAAATGTAGCTCCAATGAAAGTTGAATATAAATGCCATGTTTGGGGACATCCTGATGGCAGAATGGTTAACCCCAATACCCCTGGCCTGACCTTTGTTGCATGCCACACCCCCCATCCCACTCCTTGTGTTTTCTGTCATGTCATTGACCTTCATTATACTGGGGTACGGGCAGAGACAGGTATCTGAATAAATACAACCAACCTTTGAGACATAAAAAATCAGTCTTAGATAGAAAAGGACTGGAAATATAACTCTTCCATTTCGTTTTGAAAGCACAAAAATCACCAGATTTGCAGATACAAGGTTTTCACATGAATTTCCTCTTGCTTTATTGCAGGTCTAGCAATGACAGGAGTTTCAATGATCATTCCTTTTGACAAAGGTGTGCAGGTGATTGTGTTCATGCTGCTTGCATGTCACATCTACTGGCTCTTCCTTTATTATCAGTAAAAAACACTCAAATACCAATGAGTGGAGTTAAACTCATCGCTCCGACTGTATAGACATAGCCAACATAGCCAAATAGAGAGTTGCTCTGCTCCCTCTAGTTAACAAGGTTTCATGACCTCTCCTGGCCCAGCCACTTCCATGACCTTTGACCCCTAATGGACCCCCCACACTGCTTTGGATGTAGAGAACCTCAAATTTCTTGGTGAGATGACCACTGACATGATCCCAATTGGTTGCTCTGTGTTCAAGTAGGGATCTAACAGGTGGGGGGGGTCTTTGGAACTGGCTTTAGGTGCCTGTTCACCCCCACCACTCCACCCCACTCCCCAACTCCAACTATAATAAACCCACCCCCTGAACCCTAAACTACCAGAAAACAGCGGCCTGATAACTGGATGTGAAAATTAAATCAAGTATTTATGTTTTAATCGCTTTCAAAGACCAAAACTTTTAACTGAAAAAGTACATTGTATAGACAGCACACCCCCCAACCCCAACTTCCCTCACTATCCACTTATGCTTCCTGTCTGCCCCCGTCTCTAAATAATCCTTTTTTTGCACGGAGCCAGTATGTGTAAGATGTCATTCTCATATCGTGCGAGTCTGTGCATTTGCTGCTCATCACCTAACAAGATTTAAATCTTGTCTTCCACAGATGTGATAAACCGAGGAGATGAGACTCTCAACACTGTTATGAAGGAATCCTTTTCTTGGCACAGCACTTTGAAACCTGAGGATGCATTCCCTGCAAGGACACAAAACGACAACGCAAGACAGGACACTCTTGACGCAGATCTTGCCACTGTCTGTTTTCTGCCTAAAGATATTAATATATACCGTATGTACATACAGTATAAGTACATTGACAATGTGTATTGCTGCTACATAAAAAGACACTATTTAAAGTAAAACGAATGCGCCACCGGCGTGTGAATGAGAAATGTTTGAGTGGCGTTCTGCCCATGGGTAGGTCTGGTAGAAAAAATCTGTTATTTTATGTCACACTTCACTGGATGCTGGTCTGCTGTGGATATAAATATCTTAATTATTTCCTAGTAACATCAACTGATGACCACAACTTTAACGAATGGTGCAACACAAGCCAAACTCCCCTCCGAACTCTGACAGAAGAGATAAAGTGGAGGCAGAGGAAGGACGAGGAGGCGGAGGTGAAGGAATGGCTGTTGTACTTGAACTGAATGGCAGGTCCAAGAACTGTTTCCCTCTGTGACATGATGTGAAGTTTTGTCCCCACTGTATGGACTGACAGCTGGTGTGAGAATACACCTAAGAAGTCTCTCAGAGTTTGATGAAGTGACTGGATGCAGGTTATGTGCTGTGGTGACGGATAATGTGAAGATGACCTTCTTCCGTCATGGAAGGGTTATGTCCTGGCAGCAAGAACTGAACTACAGTTTATCTAATGGTGACGTTCTAGCAAATACAACTATTTTAGTCAGTGTTAAAATCAGGTTAGGGTTAGGCCTATCCCTATGTATGGGCAAGTAAACATTGTTAATGTTAAGGTTGAAGTTTCCATCAGACCAACAGTAGGCAAGAAACCACTAGCTATATCTGGTCCTGCCCCCCTAATGTAACCCTTCCCTGGTGGGGAAACATATTTGTCTCTCTTTTTGTGCACAGTGTATAATTTACATTTTGAGGTATTTTGTTCCTTTCACAAAATGTTTTGAGACCAGGTTGTCTAAAGGGATATTACAGTAGGTATATACGGAGACAAGAAGTGACTAGACAAGCTGATCACAGATCAGATCAGCACTTCACTGTAGAAATCCACTACCTTCCACTTTCCTTATTTAATGGCTTTGTGTGTGTTCCAAAGAAATAGTCAGAAGTTCATCATAAACGATCTGTATATACTTACTAGATATCCCTTTGTCTAGTACACTACATCTTATTTATAGAATATGCTCAGTATTCTGTATTCTGGTATTTATATGCCATTTAAGGGTATTTTTTAACTGTTTTTTAATCTGTATGAATGGAGAACACGTATGACTGTAAACTTGTTTTCTTGTGGGAAAAAGGACTGAAAGACAATGCTTTGACATTCCTGATTTAAACTAAAGCTGTTTCTCACCAGCTAGAGGAGGATACTGGTGAGCCTGTTGACCGATAGAAACCCCAGCCACCAACATGTGCGTGAATGATTCGCCAACACAGGTGGTTTTCATTTTGGTATGGGGCGGTGGACATGTGGTTTTGCACTTGTGGGCCCAAAGGCACGTCATCACGTCAGGACTGAAGGAGTCTCATTGCTGCTGCTCAGCTCGGACCTAATTTAGTGAAGACTGTCCAATCAGACTGAGGCCTCTAGTCTGACGGTGGTAAACTGGCACAGTGTTTTCTCTGGCTTTAACCCAGGTGCTAACATAACCTCCTCATTCCCAAGTATTACACTGTTGTGTGGTTCAGTAGGATACAGCCACTTAACCACAAATCAAACATTTCCTTTCATGCTAAGCTGTTACCATATGAGGAAAAGCCGTCCTCATTGAAGAGCCGTAATAGATAAAAAAATAGGATATACAGCTCAGTAAAGTTACAAGGTGTATACTGTATTTAACAGTGAATGACGAAGAAACATAAGTTTCAGTAAGACAAGATTAAAAGAAAGTGAAGTTTAAGTTAAGGTCACTATCATACAGTATGTGCTACCATATATTATTTTAAATACTGTATTATATCTGGCTCAGACTGATGTCCCAGAGCTGTGCATTCATGTCAGCTAATGATGTGATACAGTTTGTTGGGAGCCTGCTGGATCTCAACAGTACAGAAAACAACCGAGACAATGAGAAAAATAATGTAGTACTGCTATTAAACTCAGTTCTTGGAGCCTGGCAGGTGTTAGGGCACTTGTGTGCAAGCAATACAATTTTTGCTCTCCAGTTAATAACTTGTAACAATTACTATTTATGCCCTTGAAATAATAACTTGTGCTAGGATGAGTGCTTCTCTTATCTTAACTTATTTAGAGAACCAAAACAATCCTGATAAATGCCATAAAGGATGTCAAAAGTGACATATTAATGGCTAAAGCCTTAAATACAGTATATACATGTACCTCAGCCAGACATCAGATCCTCATTTGTTGTAAACTGTCATAGTGAGCGTATGAAGACACATGAAGTGATAATTTATTTGAAGGAATGAATGACTAATTTGTGTGAACAAATTATTGTTATATTAAAGTGTGAGTGAATTCTTTATTGTACTACCTGTAAGGCTCTGTACAATATTGTCAGGAATGGTCAGAAGACGGGTCAAGTCTCAAGTCAGCAATTCTGACTTCAGACTCAGATTTTAGTCCTTTTTCCACAGTATAGTGACACATTTTGTTTCATGAATCCTACCTGTGTTTCTGTTAGTGCCACTGCTGTTCATGTGAAGCAACATTCTGTGCTGCCACCCTCAAACTTGAAGCCTGAGAGTGTGATCACCGAGACAGGCTGCTGGCTCGGTAATCACACATCTCCAGTCGATGATGATGACATTCTGTTTATAATTAAATGACAGACTTTTTCTTGAGTTTGTTCAGCCACTTATTTTTAGTATATTTTCACATTAATATATTTATTGATGCTCTAAAATGTTTTACAATATTAATATACTTTTTGTTGTTTTTAGTGTAAGTATTAAAACATATTTATTTTGAAAATACATGTTTTTTTTTTATTTAATGTCAACTAGATAGAAGCTTATATTTTAAGTGTGAAAATGATGGTGTCAGGCTACAACTGGACATATGATGATGCGGCCTCCATTAAGGCCGATAGAGTTTCTGTGGTAGGGTTCGGATTACATCAGCATTTATGTATACTTTTATCTGGACCTGCCCTATGGGTTTCCCTCAAGTTGACGCCAGCATGGATAGTAGGAAGTAGTACCGCTAGTTAAAGTGCTCACTGAGAAGAAATATGCTGTTTAAAGTCTACTTCAGAGAGTACCAAATTTCTCTTAAACAGTACATCAGTACTTCTTTCTGTAACAAGTCTGGATCTCAGTAGCTCATTTTGTTCGATCATTTTTTCATATACCATTGTTGTATATTATCTTGACTGACAGGTGTGTCACAGCCAGCCATGGCGGTCGCTGCAGATCTGGTAGAACTGTCAGTCATTTGGTAATCTCAACCACCAGCTAAATGCTAATATCAGCGTACAAGGATGCTCATGATGATGATGGTAACATGCTGATGTTTAACAGCTATGTTTACGGAGTTCAAAATCATAGTTTAAAATGCTAACATTTGCTCATTGGCACTAAACACAGAGCTGCCAGTTCTGCAGGTGTTTATTCATAAGCCAAAGTACTGGACAACTTGAAAGGTTGACTTGGTTGATGTCAGGATATTTTGCTGCAGACCGGCAGATCACCATCATTATCTTCATCATCAACCATTGTTGAGCTTTAAAGTCAAGGCTTTTACATTGATGCCATGAAACCACATTCATGTGGGTTAGAAGGATAGACAATACATAAGAAGGAATGATATTCAACTACAACAGTTAAACCAATAAGATGTAAGTAAAGTGTAGCTGTAGAGAAATGAAAACAGTGTGGACTCAAATGCACGACTCCAGAGACAGATTCAAAAGTAGGTAAAAATACTTTACTCGTAAAAGGGGTTTGGTACACAGGCAGGCAGTCAGAATCAGCAGACAAATCCAACAAAATGATCACACTGGGAAGACAGCAGAAGACAGACACTGGCACAGAGGGAAGACAGCTCACACAGTAAATACACAGGGAAAGGGGAGGAACACAACACAGGTGGAAACAACCAGGGCGGGGCAACAATCAGAGCAGGTGAGGAATGTAGGTCAGGAACAAGAGGAGAACAGGGGTGACAATAAAACCGGAAATACCAAAATATGACAAAATGAGAAAAACACATAACTTAAGACTTAGCAGGTGAACCACGCCTGTGAATTAATCAAAGCAGGAACACTGTACAACCATAATATCTAGCATGCAATTAAAGTGATCTACTGAATACCATGCAAAAAAAATCCTGTCTGTGTATAATGACAAATGGATCTGAGTTTGCCAAGATGTTTGCAATGTGTGACAGGCTGCCTCATCAAAGCCAAGTAAAGCCAATTTATCCAGCAGTAGTCTGTGATTAACAGTGGCGAAAGCCTTTGACAGATCAAAACACAAATCTCCTTACTATCAAGAGCAGAAACTATATCTTTTCCAACCACAGTCGCTGCTGTAATGGTGCTGTGGCCAGCTCTAAACCCAGACTGATTTAAAATAGACTTAACATAGAATTTATAGATAAAAGATTTCAACAGTGTTGCAAGACATGAAAGTTTGGCAATAGGTCTGTAGCTATTGAGATCATTTGTGCCCCCTCGTTTATGTAGAGGAGTCCCTAAGGCTGATTTCCAGACATTTGGAACGGAACCAGAGAACACCACTGAATTAAAAATGTGTGTCAAAGTACAGCAATGACAGAGGCAGCGAGCTTTAAGAGATAGGGGTATAACTGATCTGTCCCCAAAGAGATTCTCATGCACTCTTTTTCTCTGAGACAGTGATTGAGACATTATCATGATCCTTGAGGGTCTCCATGTCATTTAGCTGATCAAAGAGCTTGATTTGATAAAATGATCATTAAAACCATTATAAATATCAGGATATAATTTGTAGAGGAAGGATGAAGTAATGCCTTCAAGAGATTTGACCACAGGTTTTTCAAAGAGAAGGTGGATTTAGCCCTTTTTCTGAAAGTTTGTCAGTCCACATCATCACTAGTGGATCTAGCCACTATCTATCTAGCCTAAGCATTGTCAAAAGCCTCACCTAAATCATGATTAAACCAAGGGTTACCTCTATATTTGCTCCTGTCTCTAACTGGGGCATGTTTATCTTCTAAGGAGTTAAGAACAGTTTGAAGGTACTTGCAGCATCTGGGATGAGATTTATAGAAGAGAGATTGCTGACATATCATCATGTAAAATGCCTGTTCAACAAAGTTTTAAAATACCTCTTACAGATACAGTGAACCCTCGCTATAACACGGTTCACCTTTCGCGGCTTCGCTGCTTTGTGGATTTTTTTACAGTGCATTTATTGTGCTCTGAATCCTGATTGAAAAAGAAAGAGTGCCAACAACTACCCATAATGATGTTGTTCTCTCGGAGAAAGACTCCTGCACAGCCTGCAGTTGAAACAGACGCTACAGCAGAGTGAGGACGGAGAGGCTCAGCTGGAGGGACTGTGAAATACGCGAGGGACAATGTTTCCAACCTTGTATTCATTACTATAGTAATGAATACAATACAATACAATACAATACATTGTACTGTATTCAAATTATTGTTTTACAATACCGTTCTTTAAACTATCATAGTTATTTGTAAGAAAACGTTAATATTTTTATTTCTTAAACAAATTTTGGGCCTGAAAACAGATTTTGATTTTTGGTTTCATTCTATAGTACAGTATTGCATTGTAAAATAATAGTAGAAAATAAAGCTGACTATTTCACGGATTTCACCTATCGCAGGTTATTTTTGGAACGCAACTCCCGCGATAAACGAGGGTTCACTGTATACCAAAGTCCTGATCTTTACATTCTGCCATTTCTAATACAGCCCACTGGACAGTGATTGCTAAAATCTCCTGGGAGCACAGCTTTGTACATAATGGTGTGGCATATTAATAACACTGAGGTCCAGCAGGGAGGACTGACTGATGATTTTCATATTAGGTTGGGTCAGCTCTATAATCATTTGGGTAAGATTTAACACATAACTTTGAAGTTCAAGAGATAAACTATTTCATGGATCTGGACTAGTGGAGGGTGGATGGTATATGCCTACAACAACCAGAGGACAGCCATGATGACCCAGTTTACCGTTAATGTCTAAAAGTGTGCATTTAGTCCAGTCGCAATTACATTTATAATGAAATATACAGTACATCACTTGGGTTACAATGATGAAATGAGCAGCTAATATCAGCAATAGAAGGGAGAGCTCAAATAGCTTGTCCTTGTTTGTTACATGCAGGAAATAAACAAGGGGAACTGATCTGACATGGGAGGACATCAGATGCTACTGGACTGGACTGAGCAGAAGTGGGGAGGTGTTTGTGAACTGCCAGTGAGTCATGTAAACAGTTTTAATCCAGTAAAGAATAAATATCCTTGGGTTGAGTTTGGCAACTTTTTGGCTAAGACGGAGACAACTTGCACACCCCCATCGGCGTGGAGGCCATCCTGCCTCAACGTTCCTCACCAGATCAGAAGTTACATCCTTGCACCTTCTTCTCTTGCTGTCTGTCCCCTGCTGAGAGGAATTATGATGTTGGAAACCGGGAGTGGAGACACTGGTTGGAGGGAGCGCAGATCCCTTTCGTGGTTTGACAGATCATAAGAATGTCACCTACATCCAGTCAGTGTCTGAGGTCACGTCAAGCATGATGGGCCCTCTTTTTTGGACGCTTCAACTTCACTTTCACATACTGGCCAGGAATACTAAGCCAGATGCCCTCTCCCATCTTTGTTTCAAGGAATCTCTGGTGCATCCTGATACCATCCTGCCAGTGTGATGGGGTCACTTACCTCGGAGGTGGAGTCGATAATCCGGAAAGCACAGCGGACTGAACCAGATCCTGCTACTGAACAACTCAATCGCCTCTTCATCCCAGAGGCGGCTCAGTCCCAAGCTTTACAATGGGGACATGCCTCCAAGCTTGCCTGCCATTTCAGGATAAATTGTACAGTCTCTGTCATTAAGAGACATTTCTGGTGGCCTGGTCTGTCTGTGCCAGAGGTAAAGCCTCTCATCACCCTTCTTCAGGGATGCGTCGTCCCTTACCCACTCCATTAGGAGCCACAGTCAGTCTGTCCTCCACTTTTCATTCCCAAACTAATGGCCAGACAGAGAGAACTAACCAGGACCTGGAGGTCGGCATTAAGATGCGTCATGGCCACCAATCCCTCCTCCTGGTAAGCTCAATTAAGTTGGATAGAATATGCACATAACTCTCTCTCTTCTTCCGCCACTGGTTTATCTCCCTTTGAAGCCTCTCAAGGGTACCAACCACCTCTCTTTCCGGCCCTGGAGGAAGAGATCTCCTCAGGCGCTGCCGTGAGATCTGGAGGGAGACTCGAACCAGTTTGCTAGGAACAAGCAAGTGTTAGACCATTGGACCCCGGCCCCCAACTACTCTCCAGGTCAGAAAGATTGGTTATCCTCCAAAGACATTCCATTGAACACTGATTTCAAAAAGCCTTGTTTCATTGGCCCATTTGAGATTGACACTATCATTAACCCCTCCAGGTTAAAATTACCAAAGTCCCTCAGGATTTATCTCTCTTTCCATATCTCCCAGCTAAAACCTGTCCATTCCAGTCCACTATACCCTCCTTCCAAACCCGTTCCGGGATCATCGACAACCATCGTGCTTACACTGTGCACCGTCTACTGAATGTTCAACGCTGGGGCCGGGGTCTCCAATATCTGGTGGACTGGGAAGGACACAATCCTGAAGAACGCTCCTGGGTTCCACGCTCCCACATCCTTGATACTGCCCTTGTTTGGTCTTGTCTTGTGCAGGTTGTCCCCGTCTCCTTCTGGGCCACCCATCCTCCCGCAAACTGCCACTTGCACATTCCATTTACCTTTTTATTTGTGAATAAACTTTAATTTTTGAACTAATTCTGGACTGTGTGGTCTACTTTTGGGTCCACCATTTTGTGCCTTAAACATAATCACAAGTTTAAGGCTTACTTCTCTGGTTTCTGGATTTAAGAACGTTGTTTGAACTTTGCTCCTACACTTATGTTTATCTGTGAAATTTTTAAACACAAATATTAAAATATAGTGGTGATTTTTGTATGTTAATATTTCTATCCTTTTCATGTCCTTTGGGTGTGGTGTATATACAGTGTAAGCAATTCTAGGTTTCTACCACACCCTCACACACGTGTTACATTCCTTTCATGTCACTTGTATTTTGTTGGCTTTTTAGATGTGTGAAACAAATAAACAAGAGTAGCTCATGCTCACAAATATTGATTGAACTTTTCAGGTCATGGAAATGCTTTTGTAAAATTCTTAATTTACGTAGTGTTCCCCTTTAAGGTTTTTGCACTTGTGAACTTTGGTTGTGCTGCTAAATGACAGCTGACTGAAAATGTGAGAGTTGCTGCAACATGAACTCCTGAGTCACTAGCCAAAAAAAGACAATGTGGGAGTGCTTTGCCACCTCTGGGGTAACACTTTCACCAAAAATTAGCTACTAATGTAGCTGCTAATAGCAGATTTGACGCATAAATGAGGTCCAGCAAAAGTGCTGAGTCGTTGTGCTGTTAAATACGCAGAAGAATGCTGCAAATCATTTGATCTGTGATTAACAGGGATTTTTTTTTAATCATGTCAACTTTACCCTCATTAACTAGAATGTGTCTGGACTTTCAACTGCTCTCGCAAGTAATGCCACAGACATATGGGAGCCTAGCAGCAAGATATGTCATATCCTTCGTTTGATTGAGAAACATTTCTACTGACATGCAGTACATTACCAAACAGCTAGGGTGAATTTAAATTACAGTCACTCTTGTTACTGTAACTGAGCTGCCTTTATGTCCACTTATACCTTTTACTTTAAGATAAGATAAGATAAGATAAGATATTCCTTTATTGGTCCCACAGTGGGGAAATTCACACATTACAGCAGCAAGTGGATAGTGCAATAAAAGACAAGAAGAATAGATTTAAAAAACAGTATTAATACAAATAAAATAAATTAGTATATACATAATAGAAAAGTAAAGCCAGAAGTATGTCCATTATATCAATAAATAAATAATTGTCCAGTTCCTATAATTTGAGCAGATGATATAATTGCACATATGAGTCCTTATTTCACTTATGTCCGGTGAGTTTGTTGTGAATGTGAAAGTGTATGTGGTTTACTGGGAGCAGCGCTGGTTGTGAAAGTGTATGTGGTCTACTGGGAGCAGTGCTGGTTGTGAATGTGTATGTGGTTTACTGGGAGCAGCGCTGGTTGTGAAAGTGTATGTGGTCTACTGGGAGCAGTGCTGGTTGTGAATGTGTATGTGGTTTACTGGGAGCAGTGCTGGTTGTGAATGTGTATGTGGTCTACTGGGAGCAGTGCTGGCTGTGGAGTCTAACAGCTGCAGGCAGGAAGGACCTTCTGTAACGCTCCTTCGTTCACTTAGGGTGTAGCAGCCTGTCACTGAAGGAGCTCTCTAGAGCTCTGATGGTGTCTCTCATGGGGTGGGAGTCCTTCTCCATCATGGATGACAGCTTAGCCATCGTCCTCCTCTCTCCCACCACCTGCACTGAGTCCAGAGAGCATCCCAGGACAGAGCTGGCCCTTTTGATAATCTTATCCAGCCTCTTCCTGTCTGCAGCTGTGATGCTGCTGCCCCAGCAAACCACTCCATAAAATATGGCTGATGCCACCACGGTGTCATAAAATGTTTTCAGAAGTGTCCCCTGCACTCCAAAAGACCTCAGTCTCCTGAGCAGATACAGCCTGCTCTGGCCTTTTTAATGGAGTGCAGAGGAATTTGTGGTCCACTCCAGTTTATTGTTCAGGTGAACACCCAGGTATTTATAAGATGTCACCATCTCAATGTCTGTGGGCGGTTTGTGAGGTAGTCCAGTATCCAGGATGTTAGATGGTTATCAACCCCTGCAGTCTCCAGTTTGTCCCTCAGAAGTGTTGGCTGGATGGTGTTGAAAGCACTGGAGAAATCAAAGAACATGCACTCAATACTTTATCTAAATAGTACTGTAGATTCAATGATGCGAATGTGTCACTCATGATGATCTCTGACAGATCCACACAAACTCTACAGATCTGCGCAGCTCTATGAAGCTTTCTAGCTTCTTTCAGCTTGTTTTAGTTTTATGATGCAGGCCTTTACTGTTTTGGTTCAAGCTCAGAGCTCTCACCAACCTGGTTTCCAGCAGCAGCAGACAGCTGCTTTCATGACAACCCCACTGTACACTACCTGCTGAGCACCAAACAGCAGGAAAACACATTTAGTGACTAGCTGGTGAACATAGTGGAGCATTTAGCTGCTAATGAGACATATTTCTTTCAGGTTTGAAGCATTCTTGCTGAAACTGGAAAATAAGTGGTCAACAAATGAATCAAAAGGATTCAATTACAGAAGAAGACCAAGAAATCTAGAAATGTGCTACCGTCATCTGCAGCACAGAAGACAGCCTGGCCCCAGTTAACAAGCTCTTCATTTACTACTTGGCGTGGCTATAATTAAAAAGGGCAGTTATTTGGTTTCTCAGACTAAAAGAGACACTGATCCAACTAAAAAACAAGAGAAAAAATATGTTAAACTGAGAACAATCCAGAAAAACAGAATAAGCTTATTACACTGCACATGGACAAATTCAAGTCAACAATGAAACCAAGTCCACTATTACTGAAAGATTTGGTTAAAGCATAAACAGAGTTCATACGGTGAAGTCAGCTACAAGAGAACACAGAAGGAATCAGTGCTCAGCAACACAACACTCCTGTCAAGAGAAAGATTACAATATACAAACTAGACCCCCTTTTACAGGACGGGATACTGACAGTTAGAAGCTTAATACATCGAGCTATCCTCTCAGTGTACAGAAGATAAAACACCAAAGCTGGTTGGCAAAAAAATGGCAGACCTGTCAGAAAACAGGTTACTGCCTGATCAGCCACCCTTTACCAATATGGGAATTGATTCCTTTGGTCCTTTTGAAATCAAATGTGGACAGTGGACAGATGCTATGGAATGATTTCACTTGTCTCTGACTCTCTGCATTAATGCCATATGTCGGTTTGCATGCAGACGAGGACAAGTGATGCACTCAGACATCGGAACAAGTTTCATTGCTGCAGATAGAGAACTATGTGAGGCAGTGAAATACCTGAGTCAAACAAAAATACTGAACACCTTGATACATGGGGCCATCAGGTGGATATTTAGCACCCCGGCAGCTTCTTATCAAGACAAAATATGGGAAAGGCACATCTGTACTGTAAGAAACATGTTGAACTCTGTGCTCAGACAGCGGTCACTGGATGAACAACCCCAACAGCTTCGAGGCCTTATTGCCTAACCACCTGTTGCCTACTGAAAACACAACCCAGCATTTCGCTTGGAATCTTTGTCAAAGATGATCAGTGTGCATGACAACGATGGAAACAGATGCAGTACACGGTGGATCTGTTTTTGACAAGCTGAACCAGAGAATGTTTGCCACTTAATCAGAAGACACTAAAGTGGCTCACACCACGCCAGGAACTTCACGCCAGGAGATATCATCTTGACAATGGATGAAACTGGCCATCACAGCTCCTCTGTTTTAGGTCGAGTAATAAAAACATTACTAGACTCCAATGGTCCAGTAAGCCAAGTATGCAGACTAAAATCAACATGCTGGACAGACCTATTAACATACTGCGTCCTCAAACAAGCAGTGTGGCCAATTAGGCTTCAAAGAATGTGGATGAGAGACTCTGGATGAAGTTTATTTACCTTTTGTGCATTATGTAAACATTATCATAGTTGCATGTTGAATATTTCATTGCTATGTAAATAATATTTGGGAAATGTTTTGCACCCAGCATAAGTAATTAGGGGCTGCAGATGTAAGAGCCATGTTGAGAACTGGTAAGAAGTGTCTAATGAGTTAGCAGTGAAAATGTGAAATGCTCCTTTAATAATGTGTCAGTGACTACATCATAGTATAGCTTTGGACCCTGCTGTGTGGAGTTGGCATGTTCTCCCTGCGTAGGTTTTCTCCGGGATCTCTGGTTTCCTCCCACAGTCCAAAGACATGCAGGTTAGTTTCATTGTTGACTCTAAATGTCCTGTAGGTGTGAATGTGAGCGTGAATGGTTGTCTGTCTCCATGTGATAGTCTGGAGACCTGTCCCGGGTGAACCCCGCCTTTGTTCAATGTCAGCTGGGATGAGCTCCAGTCCCCCGTGACCCCGAATGGGATAGTTCTCAGTTAAGTTAAAGCAGTCTGTGGAGCGAGACAGTTTTTTGACTGGTGTGCCAAGTGAGCACAGATTGAATCTTGTAACTTCACTTCGTTCTGAGTAAACATTTTAAACAGAGTTACTGACTCTGAAGATTCATTTTGCTTCAAGCTTATTGCCAGTATACAGACTGTAACAGTAGTGGTAATGTGGATTATCAGACAGAGAGAAGATTGGTGCTACAGTGTTTGTGTTGTTAAATTGAATCAGTAGCAATGTTTCTTAGCAGAAACCTTAGAAATGTATCTCTGACACCTTGAATTTTCCCTCCCTCCATGATGGGGCCCAGGCTGATCGGTGACGGATCATGCTGGGTCCTCAGCTGAAAGGGAATCCCCCACGATGACACACTGAACTTGGGGCCGATTTGTGATGTATGGTGCCATTTCTGGAAACCAGTGGTAATGGTTTATCTATCTACTAGGCAGAGCAGTGATTACTGAAACTGAAGCAGTTGTATACTGCACCTGAAATCAGCTGTTCATCTGTTCTTATGATATTTGATGTGTATGAGGAACATGTGGCTAATACAGCAGACGTAAAATTACATGAATGTCAGTAGTAATATCCTAAATATTCGAGAATTCATGAACATTTAATAGACACAATATTTTCCTGGCAACAGCATCGTACAGAGCTCCAGAAAGCCTGGCACAAAGGCACAAAGCACCAGAACTAAAACACAGACACAGTATGATAACAATGCACTTTGTCTAGTCTGATAGTCGGTAGATATGTAGCCTATAAGTAAGATGTATTTCAACAAAATTTATATTTCCATGCCACGAGGCAGACAAGCACTCACATCTAGCTGACTATTCACATGAGGAGCCCAGAGAGACATCAGCTGAATAGGCCATGAGTGTGCTCACACCTGTACTTATGAACAGGTCCACAGATTTTCAGTGAATCTCACGAACAGGGCTGTGACACTGTAATGGTCTGCACTCTTTACTGAGTCCCAACACTTCATTAGCATTAGAGTGCAACTTTTTGTTCACACTTACTGGGCCATCAGTGTGTTATACACACTCACCGCAACTCATTGTTTTAAGACATTAGGGAAATGGAAATCTGCCATAGCGGAAGAAGTATTCACATCTTTTTCTTGAGTAAAAGTAGCAATACTACCATGTAAAAACACTATATTACAAGTAAAAGTCCTGCATTTAAAATCTTACTTAAGTAAAAGTACAAAAGTAGTACAACATCACAATATACTTAAAGTGCCAAAAGTAAAAGTATTCATGACCCAGGAAAAGGTACAATATTTGCCTCTGAGTGGTAGTAGAAGTATAAGGAATGGAAAACTAAGTAGAAGTACATCAAAACTGTAGTTAAATTAAGTACTTGAGTAAATCTAGGCCTACTTATTAACAACTTGTGTGCTGTTCCACCACTGAAAATCAGGGTTTATGCTGTTAAAAATAGGTAAATAAGTACTGATGACGGAGGGACAGCAAACATTACTGAAGTTCCAGAAAGTCCTGCAAGTCTGATAAACATAAATTGCATGCCATGCTCTAAACAAAGAAGTACACTCCTCAGTGGTGTATATGTTTTTGTGAAGGACGTTCCACCACATGGTGACACCTTGCAACTGAATGAATGGGTGTGTTTCCAGTGGAATTTAGACACACCCTGTCAGGAAACATGAGGAGGAGGGGGAGAGTCCCAGTGGCCTGGCATTTGGTTTTAACTAAACTGGAAATTCTGTATTCATGCTGAGGTTTATTAATCAGGGTAACCATGACGTTGTTTCTGCAGGTACATACTGCATTTAACCCATCCTTCAGAGCAGTGGGGCTGCTGTGAAGCTCCCAGGGAGCAAAATAATGTTCAGTGTCTCACTATCCACTGAGCTACAGCTGCCCATCTTCTATTCCATTCACATTTATTTTACTGTGGTGGAGGCAGACATCTCCAAACTTGGACAAATTAAATCCAGATTATACAATAGCTGCGTTTATATGGACACAAATAATCGGAATAAAGGCCCAATCAGATTAAAAATGCTCCATATAAACACATCAATCAAGAAGATTCTGATGCGGCCCAATCAGAAAGAAATTTCATTCCGAATGAGAGAGGTGGTTTATGCAGATTGTTGTTCTGATCGGCGTCCATGTACACACCCATTCGGATCATGTCTTCCTGGTTGGGATAAAATTATCTCCACTGCGCATGTGTGCTACGTCAGCGTGACGCGTTCCCGCCTTTACGGCAGCGTGTCTTTCTGCAGGTGTTGTTTGTTTACAACACAGGCAGAATTACAGCTTCTTCTTCCTCTACTATTTCCGGAAAATTAGACAAGCATGCCCAAAGGATTTATTTTGATTAAACATTTGGTGCATGTATAAGGACATCATGATCGGATCATTTTATTTAGTGTCCATAAAAACAGTGGATTTCCAATCAAACAAGGTTCAGATCGGATTGCAGAAATTTGGTGCATGTAAACGTGGCTATTGAACATGAGGGAGGACAGAAAATTTTCTTGACATTGTAATATGAGTGAAGTGACCCTTTAAGCTGCATCTGAATTTACCTGAATAGGGCTGCCTTTGCACCTAAAATATACCTGTAACTGACTTAGAGTCTGTTTATTAGAAGGAGAATTAAAAACGACCAATTTTACTTCTCTTCGGTAAATTGTGTGGCGAGCTCAGTAACAGTACTTCCACTTGAGCTAGACATTTTGGTTTCCAGTTTACTTATTCAGCCCCTGACAAGCAGAAAGTCATGTTAAGATATCAAACAGCCCCTTCACTGTTAATACAGTCACTAAACAGGAACAACAAATTTCCTTTACGCCGAGCTGCCAGATGAATCAGACTGAATGATGGAATGAGGAACACCGAATAAGGAAGGAGGAATGACTGGAAACTGTTGTGACTGTGGTTTTAAGTGTTATACTGCTGGGCTTGGGTCACGCAGTCAAGATGAGTGTGTGTGTGTGTGTGTGGGTGTGTGTGTGTTTGTCTCCACAATAATGTAATGATGGGCCAGATACTTCTATTCCAGTGTGGGGATTTTTGCATTTTTATTTTGCTTAAAAAAATGTATAATCATATAGTCCAAGACACATGAAATGGCTATTGTCATGCGCAGGTAAGTGTAGGTGTTAGTTTTTTATGTCTTGGCTTTTTTGTGTAAAGAAAGCTTCATTGAATGTGTAATGCCTGGACATCATGTGACTGGAGTATAGTGAAGTGCACTGACAGAGTCTAACTACATCTCACTGGGAGTTAATGTCTACCAGCTTGGGTGAACACTCTTGCAACAGCAGGTTGTGTGTGTGTGTGTGTGTGTGTGTGTGTGTGTGTGTGTGTGTGTGTGTGTGTGTGTGTGTGTGTGTTTGTGTGTTTGTGTGTGTGTGTGTGTTGATTCATTTGAGCATTTGGACGTTTACAGGAAGGAGGAGGGAAAGTGATTACAGCATCCCCCCTCCGCCTGTGTGGTGCAAACTGCCTCTGAATTTCCTGAGAAATTATTTAAGTGGAAAGTCAACGGTTGGGAAACTATCCTGCTGCCAGTTGAGACTGCAGACTCGTGGGACAGTTGAAGGGATGTTTGAATGATTTTCCAACTTGCAACAGAAGCTCCAAATATCCTTGGATTGTGTCCTGAAAATGTGTGTATAATTGTAGATAAGCTATACTGTATATTCAGACATAACTGATATTAAATTCAATTTCTGTTGCAATCATTCCATGTAACAAAGAAATGATGTAGCCCATACTGAGTTGGTAAACTTTTGGAGCATCCAGCTACCGTTCAGGTCTTTCCTTAAAGGTATGTTACATTTGTCAGTTGATGTGTGTAAACATACGTTATTCTCCACAGCTCAATGAGCAAGGGAGGGAGAGAGAAAGCAGCAGTGATTGAGCAGCTTCAAAGTACTGAATCAGAGAAATAAAATGTTATTTTCTGATTGATTCCAGTGGTTACATTCTAAAACACAAATAAACACCCATTAACTAACTCTGCACAGCCCTGAGGGGAGGTGGCCGTTGCCAGATTTAGATGAACGCAGATGAAGAGCAGACTAGTAGCACTCATAGCAACAAGACAACCCATGCCTATTAAAGATGGCCAGAGTGTATTTGACACAGCTAAAGGGGGACTTGTGACTCGCCATCAGAAGGTGTGGGCCATGACAAAGCGGTTGTATTGGAACAAGATGCACACCCTGCTAGCTGGGGATTACACCCCCACGTGGGGTAGAGGACTGTTTCCAGATGCCGAAGAAGAGTCCTGAACACAGCAAAACAAGAATAGAAAAAACACAGACTGAGGGCAGGGTCTCTGAAGGGTCTCTACAGACACAACCACACACTTCTGGTTGGTTCGATATCTTATAGGCTTCACCCTCCAGGAGCTGCTGCTACTGGGTTTATCTCTGTGCACATGTCATGAAGATTTCTTTTGTGCCTTTGTGCTGTGCATAGGGCATGACTGCACTACATATAACACACAACATATAACACACAACATATAACAGCCGTTATATTGATGGACACAACATGGATGTAAAGGATAGTTCCAAGAGGCTACATGTTCCGGTTCACCAGTCTCACCAAAACAATGATAGCAAAGTTGTCTCCAGCAAGACAGAATGGATAAAACTCTCTGATGTCGCACATGCAGCCCACAAAGTGGTGACGCCGCTGTCAGTCATGTGTCTGCTTGGTATGGTGTCAGCAAGCCATATAGTTGTCCCACAAGGACTCATCCACAAGGACTCATCCATCCAAATCCAGAGGTGGTTCGGCCGCCTCCGTCTCAGACCAGTTCGGCACAAGAATCCTCAAGCCTTCCCTCATTTCAGTCAGACCTGGCATACTAGAAAATAAACAGTTTTTTGTTGTTGGGGGTTCCCCTCGGGAGAGTAACATCACACATCAGTGTCACTCACGGGATGGAGTGCGATGTTCCAGTCTCAAGTTGTCCTCCATCCTCCTCAATCCCTCCACGTAAACTGTCTGGAGCTAGCAATAGTTTTGAAAGTGCCGAAGTACTTTGTTCCTCTGTTGACAAACAGACATGTCATGGTGAGAACAGACAACATGACATGTACATTAACCGTCAAGGTGGCATGTGCTCACCCCACCTGCTGGAAATAGCCAGAAATAGCCAGCAATTCATTCTCAGGGTACAGAACTATGCTGCGGACTTGCTGTCTCATGGCGGTCTGTCCCTCAACGAGTGGAGATGTGGTACAGGTTTGGGAAGGAGACAGTGGATCTGTTTGCCTCACGAGAGAATGGACAATGAGATGAGATGAGAACCCCTTCCACTAGGAGTGGATGCCTTCTCTCACCGGCCATGGGCCAGAGCTCTCATTTACATGTTTCTTCCAGTTTTTCTGATTTCTCGCCTTTAACGAGCATTCAGGAAGAGAATCTAATGGTCATTCTGGTGGCACCGAAAGACACAAGCACATCCTGGTTCCCGAACATAGTGCAGCTGCTGGTGGGGAAACCACAGCTCCCATGGCACAGAGATGTACTGTCACAGCTGCCTGCCCCCTACTGCCCCCTACTGTGGTTCGCACTATCGAGGGCACAAGAGCCCCTTCTACTATAGTCTACTACTATAGTCACAGGTAGACTGTCCACTTTTCAGCACTGGTGTGCAAAGAAAGGCTCAGATCCCCAGAACACGAGAGGCATGGGACATGCCATGTCAAATAAAATCATGTGCCTTTGTGTCCACCAGTGTGCAAGATTTCACAGACCGGAAAAAAACAACCAGTCAAAGCTGAGCTGGAGCCTGCCTTCTCAGCTGTCAATCACTCATGAATTCCAACTGAATGGTCAAACTAGGCAGCACTGATCAAATATGAATCAATATTCTGTTACCGTCTTGACATATTTCTCTTCACATGTTTTTAGAAACATGTTGTATTTGTTGTTGGCTTGGGGCCCCGCGGCGCCCCCCCCCCACCCCCCCCCCGGCCCAAAAACACAGTGTGAGCTCGTCGCTGGGGAGGGGCCCCTCCCCCCCCCCGCCACCCCCCCGGCCCCCCCCCCCACGCCCCCCCCCCCCCCCCCCCCCCGGCCCCCTCCCCGGGCCCCCCCCCCCCCCCCCCCCCCCCCCCAACCATGTTTGTGTTTTTCAGCTCCCCATGTCCCATGTATGAGTTAAACAGAGTGTAAGTTGAATTCCCCCATTGTGGGACTAATAAAGGTAGATCTTCTAATCACTGTTTAGCTGTAAAATGAGAAGGTTTGTGACCTGACAGTCATGTTGAAGTCAACTGAGGAAACTAGAGCACAGCCAATAGAAATGATTGGTCAAAGTCTCCCATTATGGGCTAGATTTTTTAAAGCCTGAAAACAGAGTCAGTGCAGAAGTCTAATTTTCTCTCAGAACACTTGAATTTCAATATGCTGAAAGGTTATTGATGCCAAAAACCTGGCCTGCTGACGTCCTGACTGAAGTATGTCAAGTAGGAAGTAGCAGAAGGAGCTGTTACAATTTTATAGGTCATCAGAAGCACTTTAAAGTTTGATCTGACATGGATCAAGAGCCAATGTAATGAAGCTAAAACGGGTGTGATATGGTCAAATTTTCTACTTTAGCTAAGATTCTTGCTTCAGCATTGTAAACCATTTTAAGGCTTCTTGCAATAATCACACGTTACAAGTTGACAATATTCAACATTGTAGGTCCCAGCAACAGCCATTGATTTTTAAATAGTTTAGCTGGTTAGGGATCGAGGAGGCAGGTGGTAGGTTTAGAAAGTTTCAAGGTCTCAAAATGTGTACGGACAGAGACTAACTGGGGTTCGACACACAAAAAATGCCCTGCAGAATTTTCAGATGTACCTGGGAGCAAGGAACTCATTTTACATCTAATGTTATCTATTTTCCTACAAAAGAAATCTAAGAAATGCTTAGAGGGCTTAAGGGATGTAATATATCTGCTGTGCCTTTATGATGTTGTTGTGTTTAGCTGAACATTTGAGGATCACATCAGTGTTGCCAAAAGGGTGCTGCAATGGCTGAGGGAGCGTGGGATAAAACTAAAGCCCAGAAAGTGTGACCTGCTTAAAGTGGAAGTGTGGTACCTTTTAAGAATCGTGTCTGCTGAGGGAAACAGTGTGGACCGAGGGCCCTGAAAAACAAACACACAGCCATTTATCATCCATACTGATACACTAGTGCACCTGTGGAGCTTGAATGCATACACCAAGATGAAAACATGTCATATGAGTCAGAGAAAGAGCAAGGAATAACAAACCAAACTTAGCACCTTTCGGAGAGAGGGCACTATCATTGACAAGGACACTGTTCCATCACCTCCACCAAGCGACTCCTGCAGTGAGGAGCTTCAATGGATTAAACAAAACCACAGACGGCCCAAGGTCTGATCGGATTGGCTCACCAGCCTGCCAGAACCTGAGGACATCGGCATACAAACGCCAAGATGCCATGGACACTCACTGTGCTCCAAACCATTTCCAGCAGTACTATGGATATTGCACACCACTGAACTGAGTAAATGCACATTTTGTACATTACACTCAAAGGGCAAAAAGGACGTTCAAACATAATTCACATTCAAATGGACTACTGAACATGACATACAATTATCGACCATGGTTGCTCTCAATAGACACATTTCAATTAGGATAGACCCCATATTGAATGAACAATACTGTATCACATGTTGCATGATAAGTAGAGAAGAAGAAAATAATAGTACAGTACAAAATCTTTGGCAATTAAACTCCATCATGACGTCAAAGGGGGTAGTTGTGAGATGAGGTACATTCCCTCCTGGAGTCTAGACACTGGTGGTGGTGGTGAAGGGAGTAGCTGGAGATCTGATGAAGGGATGTGGAGCAGGCCTGGGCACTGAGTATGATGAAGACTGGAGGTGATGAGTGGAGGCAGGTTGCACTAGTAACACTGAAATGACAACTGACAGCAGCAGAGAGGAGAATGGTTTAAAAATTTGATTGCAATGATATGACTGGCTCTGGGATAGCGTGGCAGAAACTGTTTGGTTATCTAAGAGTAAAACACCCAAAGTCAGTGAGAGAGACAGAAAGGTTGTGAATGAATGAAAGTGTAAGGAGGCTTTTCCTGACTGAACTTTAGCATGAGCTTCATTTCAATCAGGAGAGACCCGATATCGAATGATGAAGTAGAACAGTGCAAAGTCTTTGGTGATTAGGCTCCATCATGATGTAGTATATCAAAGGGGGTAGTGATGCTGTGGTGAGATGAAGTATTTTCCCCCCAACTAAGTAGTGTAGAATGTTGTGTTTTCTACACTACACAAATAAATAATCTTCCTGTAGCTGTGGATTTCTAACCAGAATTAGAAATTAGAAATGGGAGAACTGTTTAAAATTAAATCATGTTATAGTTTTGCTTGCATAACCCCATGATGTGTGAAGGAGCGTGTGTTAAAACCAGTGCAATCAGACCAGTACAATGAGTGGGGGGCACATCAGCCAATTCAATGAATGAGGTCACGTCAGACCAGTGTGATGAGTGTGGTCATGATGGACCAGAACAATATAGAGGTCACAATAGACCACAAATCAGAGAAAGAGAGAGACCCAGACCAAAGCAACAGAGAGGTCATGATAGGCATGAGCAATAAAGAGGGCACAATGGATCAGAGCAATAGAGAGGTCACAATGGATCGGTAATGTTAATGAATAAGAGTAATCACCCAAAGTATGAATAGTAGTAATTAGCTGATACAAGATATGAAGTGAATACAGAAGTATGGAATTGTTGTAATTAGCAGATGATAATAAAAATAAAAGCATTTATTAGAATATGATGATATAATCCACTTACCGAAATCCGATGAATATGACCATTTGCAAAATCCAGCCGGGCCAAATCCAGCCACCACACTTTATGTGGCCCAATTTACAAAAACAATTCTATACTGCTTTACAGAAGTACTGTGTCCTTAAACTACATGTCCAACAATGCATCTTGATTTTGTGACATGTGCACTGCAGCGTCTCAATATCAGTGGTTTCCAGCAGCGGCGCAGAGTTGCAATTTAGCGACTGTCTCGAATCTAATGACTTTTTCTGGTGTTATCGGAGACTTTTGGAGACTCTGACTTGAAAGCAACGGGTGCTGCCGTGGACCCCTCCACAGTCCCAGAGCAGTCACAAGCGTCCCAGTCCTCGTCAGCAGTCCCTCCTAGCTGCAATGCTGTTCACCCCTCCACATCCAGACTGAATGAAATCCTGCATACACAAAGCCACCGCTGACTGGATGTAAATGTAAAATTTTGGGAGCCGAGGGGTCTGATGAAGGGTCGAGTTTTTAATTGCCTTAAAGCTGCATTGGGTAGAAATGGAGCAAAACCTTATTTTAAAGATATACTGTCTATTTTAAAAATATACTGTATATTTTTATAGGTCACTATATCTTGACAGAAGTGCATGAGACAGTGTCTCTATGGCAAGATTTCATTGACCGGAAGAAAACTACCAATCAGAGTCGGAGTCTGCCATCCAGCTGCCCTCTATGAGAGCCAACCAAAAGGTCAAACTAGGCAGCACTGATCAAATATGAATAAGATAAGAGATAAAATTTGGGAATCAATATTCTGTTACTGTAATGCCTATTTCTCACCTCAAATGTCACAAGTTCACAAACATCTTGTAGTTACTGTTAGCTGTAAAATGACAAAATTTGTGACCTGACAGCTATGTTGAGATCAAACTGAGGAAATACCAAGCACCGCCCACCAGCCGGAGCACAGCCAATAGGAACACTCTCCGAAATGACCTGTGATTGGTCAAAGTCTTCTATCACGCGCTGGATTTTTTTAAACACCTGAACACAGAGCCACGAGGAGGTGCAGGAGTTTAGTTTTCTCTCAGAACACTTGAATTACAATATACTGAAAGGTTATTATGGGATTTTTGCCCAATGATGCTAAAAATGTGTTGCTTACTGAAGCTTTAAGGCTTCAGCTGAAAGTCAGTCGACGTAGTAAAAGCAGCAAGTCATGTGGACAGGAGGGTGAAGTGAATAAAAGACAAATGCAGGAATTTCACCAAGGATACGAGGGTCTCATGTCCCATGTGAACATCCCCATATTTATTTATTTATCTAATTATTTATGTATGTTTATTGATTTATTTATAGTTATTGCAATTAAGGTACTGTTTGTAAACCTTGCAGTTTCTGATCTACCACAATGCAAACAAACAAAGTATTGCAGTGTGATGCTTTATGAATGATGCAGAGTAATAATTGTAGACTATGACGGCATGATGTTGTATGAGAATACCCATGCAACCGGGAATTATACAATACGGCCCATGTCAAATAAGATTGCTTCAATCAAAAGTGTTGACCAGTAAAAATAAAGGTCTACCACTTACTTAGAAAACTGTTCGGCTGTGACACGCTGAACATGTGGATTGATCATGACTTTGAGCCAGGCCCGTTCTTGCTGTGAGGGATCCAGGTATGTTTTATCTGTCTGGATACTGAGCAGGTTGATATGATCCATTGATATCGAAGGTACCAACACGTATGACGTTTCCTTAGTGGTGATATTTTGTCACATCGTGCAAGGTAAGATGAGGCTCGTGAACTCTCGGCCTTTACCTTGAGATGAACAACGGCTTGAGGTAGCGACGAGGCGGATGCGATGAAGAAACCTGACGCCAATGAAGAATGCGTTGAGGTGTGAGCCTGAGCATATGGGGACTGGAGGCATATGTAATGTTTGCTGGATTTAACTAGAGACTGCAAGTGCGACCATTTGTAGCCTGGAGAAGCAGATGAGGCTGCTGACCAGGGGCACAAGAGGGAGAAGAAACCCCTCTGGAATCAGATATTGTTATATATATACAAGACTGGGTAAAAAGGAAGTGTATCAGTTTGCACTTAAATGACAACAGTAGAAAAAAAAAGAGAAGAACAGTTCAGTTCACAGTAAATTCAGCTACAACAACATGATTGGCTCAGGGAGAACATGGAAGAAGCTGTTTGGTTATGTAAGAGAGAAACACCCACAGTCAGCTGATAGAGTAGGAGCCAGTAGAGAGAGACAGAAAGGTTGTGAATGAATGAGAGCATAAGGAGGGTCTGCATTAGCTTCATTTATATGACTCTGCTG
The DNA here is from genome assembly GCA_947000775.1 of Pterois miles. Lineage (NCBI taxonomy): Eukaryota > Metazoa > Chordata > Actinopteri > Perciformes > Scorpaenidae > Pterois > Pterois miles. The sequence continues at coordinate 287,541 of CAMQGK010000481.1, read as the reverse complement.
CACTGAATCACATCACACTCATGGACCTGTATTAAATTAGTGTAACTGACTTGGACACGCTGCACAAAAAGAACTGTTAACAAGGCAGCAATGAACTGGTTTAGACCTGTGTAATGATGTAGGTCAAAAAATGACCAAAAGAAAAAAAGACACTGAATGACACTGGCTGTTTAACAGTGGTGGGTGGTGACTAAAACAAATTGGGGAGGACAGGAGGAAAACCAACCCATGGATTACAATAGACTTTTTCTTAGTGTCTTTAAATGTGTTTAAAGATATGATCAATAACAAATCTTTCTTTTTTGAAATCCCTGCATTTAGTGATTTATTCCTTTACTTCAGTCACTATTAGGAATTTATGAGGAAGCATCCAGACCGTCTCCCAGTAGCCTATTCTGTGTGTAATTTACAACTATCAACATCTCTTTGACACAGGGCAGCTATGGCTCTGTTATTATTTTGGGGATGTGTGTTGTTCACAGTATTAGCGTGTTCTGTAGTCAAACGATGCCATCTGTTGGGGGTGCATCTACACAACAAGTCAGAGAGACTGTCTGGTGCCTGGAGAAAGCTCAGTCAATAAACCATACCTGGTGCATAACCACACTACAGAAACATTACAGGATGTAGAGAGAAACATATTCTCCCTACTGTCAGCTGGTTTACTTTATCTCTACTTTCTTATTAGGCTGTAAAGCAATGGCATGCAAGATTTCTAATAAACAATCACTGCAAGCTCTGGATGGGAATGAATCTCACATGTGCATCTGTATCAGTAAAAGCCTGTTGGTCCAACAGGCTGTACGCATCAGGTAGGAGAACGGAGCATCCCATTCTCCCCGGCGGTGGAGACGGATTATAAGGCGCAGTATCAATAAACATCTCTATTTTCATACATAAGGCGCTCTCGTCTCGTGATAGTGGAGTAACTCGCCTGGCGTTGTCTCCCTGTCTTGGTGAATGTGTGCTCCCACGCACCTCGCAATTTAACCTCGAACGACCTGTTGACACCAATATCGAGCTGTTGGAGTTCTTTAGTTAATCCATCTGGAATGACGGCGAGCTCTGAATTAGTTTTCTTCAGTTGGATTTTGACATTGTCGGTGAGATGGGGGCACATGCAGTCGCAGATCAATAGGGACGGAGAGTTGTGGAAAAAGCCATTCGGTCTCTTAACATAAATCTCCGACAATCAATCCAGCGGTGCGGCTTCGTAGCTTACCAAAGTCCTAATAAAATATTTTGACAGATTTATGAGCGCCCTGTACCACATAAAATTGGTTCAAGGTCAGTAAGCACAACCAGAATTGATACATAAGGCGAGCTGGATCATAAGGTGCACTGTCGATTTTTGAGAAAATTAAAGGATTTTAAGTGCACCTAATAGTACGAAAAATACAGTACATACATTCAGTAGTACAGAATTGAAGAGGAAACTTGGAAACCATCACTCAAGGGAAGATGAGCTCCCTTAAAGGGTCAGTTCACATATTTTGGTGAATCACAGATCAGCATAAAAAAATGGAATGCACTGATTCATGCAATATATGCAATGCTAATAATAATGTAATAATAATGTGTTTGCACAAACTTTTTTCTCTCCCTATACACCTACTGATATGTTCAAACACAAGAATAAAATACAAAAATCAAGAAAATTAAATGGATAACTAAGGAATCAGGAAGAAAAGCTTCCAATTACACACATACAGAATATACACACACATTCACATCTACATACACATCATATACTTACACACATATTCACATTTACGGCCACCTTCAAATTCAAAATATACCCACACACACACACACACACACACACACACACACAGAGAGAACCCCGTGAAAATCCATGCAAACAACATGGGGAGAACATGCTAACTCCACACACACACACACACACACACACACACACACACACACACACACACACACATATAATATAATAAAACAAAGGGAGAAAAAAATTAAAGTGTTGCATTTATATTTTTGTTCAGTATAGATATGATCATTCTGTCTTTACTAACCCTAAGAGACCCGCGGGCCCAGGGGTGACCCCCACTGACTCCCTTGACCACTGACGTCCAGATATGTGAATGAAAATGAGTCCTATGGGTACCCATGAGTCTCCCCTTTACAGACATGCCCACTTTATGATAATAACATGCAATTTGGGACAAAAACCATGCAATTTTTTTTCATGCCTTATTTTCTACCTATTCTAAATATGAATATTTCTGGGGCTGCACGGTGGTGCAGTGGTTAGCACTCTCACCTCACAGCAAGAGGGTCGCAGGCTTGATTCCAGCTTGGGACTCTTCTGTGTGGAGTTTGCATGTTCTCCCTGTGTAAGCGTGGGTTTTCTCCGGGTACTCCGGCTACCTCCCACAGTCCAAAGACATGCAGTTTAGGTTAACTGATGACTCTAAATTAGGTAGGTGTGGATGTGAGTGTGAATGGTTGTCTGTCTCTGTGTTGTCTGTCTCTATGTGCCCTGCGATGGACTGGCGACCTGTCCAGGATGTACCCCGCCTTCGCCCAATGCCAGCTGGGATCGGCTCCAGCCCCCCCGCCACCCCTAATGGGATAAGCGGTTGACGATGGATGGTTGAATATTTCTGCATACTGAGGTTCATAAACAATCTCAGAATTCCATAAATTAGGTATCATTGTAAAGCTGAGACTCTCACCAATGAGTCCAATTGTGTTTATGTGTGATGATGTTCGTCCCCATAGTAACCATTTCAACGTAGTGAGTCCAATTTTTGAAACTTGACCTCGCTGTATAAAATGACCTGTGTTGAACTCTAGGTTAATCACAGCCTCATGAAACTTTACATCCACAAACCAGAGCCCTAGAGCATTCAGAGGATGGATGGATTTCCAAGCTGGATTTAAAATAATGGGGTTTCTGAGCAGTTTGCACAACAGAAGTGCTTGCCATCCAATTGCCGAAAAATGCAAGTTTTGCAGAAATCGCAAAATGTCAAAAGGTTTTGATCCTAAATCACAGCATGGCTTTTTCAGTGGCGCTCTTTAAGGTCTTGGTTTCTTGATGTGGTATTTTGAATGAATTATTGATCAATTCTAGATATGTAAAAAATGGTTAAATTTAGCATCAAATCTGTGTAACACACAGTATCAACTCAAAAAGTACTGCAGCAATTTATAAGACATAATAGAGCATGGGGATGGTCATGATATACTTCTATCATCATGTTCTAAACCCTTATACACAATTCATTTTAATTAATTGATTATTTAATTTAGTGCTGAGCTGCATCTCTAATCTTTTCCCAGCTTTCAGACGATGTATACCACTTCGATGTGACATCTATTGCCAGCCAGAGCCTTCGCCTTTCATGCTCCTCTTCCGTGGAACGAGCTCTCACGTTCAGTCCGGGAGGCAGACACCCTCTCCACATTAAGAATAGGCTTAAGTCTGTCCTTTTTGTTATAAGGCTTATAGTTAGGACTGGCCCAAGGCTGTCTTTGTGCTTTTCTCAAGAATTCAGACGCTTTTCATACATATTACGATTTGAAGTTATATAAAAATAAATTGAATTGAACTGAACAGAGGACTTATTCAAACAAAAGAATGGAAATTCCCACCTCGGAAACTTGTGCCATAAACATTTCACCTCTGTTGTATTATTCTCTCAACACTTTTGTTTGTTAAACAAATTATATCCTTGAGTATCGGCGTCAGCTCATCATGTCATATCCAGTTACAGCGTGGTATTCCTTCCTTGGAGCAGGCTGGAGTTTACATTCCTCAAGTTTCTGTTGAGGTCTTTTTCTGCCGCCTGTCATTAAATAATGGTCTTGGGGGGCTTTTTGTGCAACACATTGAAACCCAGTGTCATTTTAGCTCTGCAGCTCCCCAAGGTCTACTCTTTCTTTCTTAACGCACATAAACACACACTCACTGTAAGAACAAGGACGGTGGCACACTGAAAAGGGTTTAAGGTAAGCTGGAGCACCATCTAATATTTAGAGGTATCATGTTTCCTTCTCCCTTCCTCTTTTTATTTTTGTTGCATAGCCAGACTGACAAGTTCAGTTGCTGGGGATTTTCAGTGTGGAGAATGAAACTGGATGACGAGCAGCACCTGAGGCTGTTTACCTTGCAGGCAGTATACAGTTATTTTCATGAAATAGATTAACTGTCTAAAAATAATATTAAAAATAATGTAATTTTAAGCTCTGTAGTGTATTAACAGCTTATTAAATAACGGATTTCTTTGTCTGTGCCAGCATGACATGACACATGATGAACTGTACATACTTAAATGTGGTAGCATATTAAATCATCTTCACAAACAGATATAATTAATTTAGAAAAACCAACATACACTGTGGTTTTGCAGTAGCCTGTAGAGCTGTCAAAAGGGAGCCATCAAACTCAGAGACAACCATGAGAATGGGACACTATTTCATGGTCTTTGGAAGTGAGCTGCTACTGCTACTAATACTGTTTACTGTTAAGAAGTTGCATTGTTGTAACAGTGGCACAAGTAGAGAAGAGTCATAAAATCACTGATCTGTCTGATATAATTTGATTTATTAAGGATTCCCACTAGTTGGTACCATAGCAACCAGCTAATCTTCCTGGGGTACACGTCAAGCCCATACAAAATCAAAAACTTGACGAGACCATACAAATTCAAATTTACTAACAAAGACCACGCTGATAATGGTAAGGGTTTGAATAGATTATTACGTACTGAGATGGAAGGGAGCAATGATGATGTAGGAGGAAGGGGTTAGGAAGGAGGATGAGAGATGTATGGATGACGGTCGAGGGATGGAGGGATGAGGGTCGAGGGAGGAAGGGTGGAAAGTATAGGGATGAATGGTTGCAGGTGGGGGATGAGAAAAAGGATGGATGGAGGAAAGCTGGTGGACCGGTGTTCAGTGGATTGGAGTTACAGCTTGTCCAGACTGGTTGCGTGAACAGCGCCTGACGGCTGTGTCGCTGAAGGGCTGCATGATTCACACGTTGGTTCTTCACACCAGCTGCATGTTAGCTGCATTTCAGCTGAGTTTCTGCTGCTGCAGCTGCTGCTGTCAGCCCTTTCTTTATACATAGAGTTTGTCTTCCAAAATGGCCATTTCATTGTATTGTAAATGTCATTTTTATTTATTTCAGATAGAGAAAGGTTTAAAAAAATGTGTGGTAATTTGTAAATAAAAGTAATAATCCATAATTAAAACCCCACACTTATATTCATTCATGGCGCCTTACAAGTCACTGCATATTCTACAACACTGTCCTGCACATATTTCAGAATAAAAATATGAGACGCATGTCTCATGCAGGCTGTGTGGCTGCTCCCTGTTAACATGGACGCAAAAATAAAAAAACAACAGGTAATGCAGCGAACATGTGCCTCTGACATTCCCAGTGTATCCAAGCCATTAGGGTATACCTCGGAGAGACTTAACGGGATTAGGTGATTGGGGGCAGAGCCTTCATGGTATAGTGAATGAAAAAGAAAGGTATTTGGATGAGGATCAGAGTCTGCTGCTGAGGATTTGAATTACTGAAATGAGCAGAAGTTGAAGATTGAGTTTTGAAGCCTGGAATGTGAGCACCGTAGAGGATGGATTGGTGTTGGGCTGATATTAAGGTCAGTTTGTGAGTGAACTTCATGAAGTCTAGTAATTTGTGAGCGACCTGTACTTACATGTTGATGGCGGAGCAGATGTCTAAATGGATAAGAATAATAAGGAGAAGGATTAACCTTAGGGGATGGTTCGGATGAAGAAATTCAGGTGTGCATGTAAAGAGACAGATGCTTGGTATGTGGGAGGGCGGGATAGTTTGAAAGGTATGAGGAAATACAGTGAAAAAAAATATTTACTGTGTACTTGAAAATGCCTTATCCTCTGTTTGAAGCACTCTGTTTTAACGTATTCTGAAGGAATTGCTTGCTTGATGATGGCTTGGGTCTAGGTCCCTGTCAGCTAATGTCATTCATGTATGCTGCAACTGGAAATAAAATGGGACACATTTAGAATGTTTACATATAAAATTGAAAAGTTGTATAGTTGTAATGTAACAGGACATGTAGACACATAATGTACCTGTTAAAGGGGAGAAATGACGAAGCAGAAAAAGCTTGCTGCTGTTTGTCTGGTCGGTCTTTCCAGAATAGCTTGGTTGTCCAAAACATTCTCTTTGCTGCAAACGCTCACAAAACAGCACCTTTGGGGCAAGCGCTCTGCCTGTCCTTTACTGCCCTCTGCTGTTTATAGCTACATACAAACCTACAAAACCGTACATGACACACAAGCCTAAACACTAATGTCCGAGTGTTCCTTACGCTAACATGGGGGGAACATGCAAACCTCTGACAGTCTAGCTGTGAGGTGACAGTGCTAACCACTGCACCACCCTGCAGCCCAGCCAATAAAATATGACATTAAACAGAAAATGTGACCCCATATTTGTGTGGGTCACAGTGACATCATAAGGTTACGGAAATCTCTTTTAAGGCATGGTTTCTGAACATGGGCTGTGTGTATTTCTTTGAGAACTGTCTACTGATACTAGTATATAATAGTAGCGCTTAGACCTTCCTGTACTTAAACTGGCGGTGCCACGGAAGGACAGGTGTGGAGGATGTGCAGGTGGAGCTTGATGGGGCAGCGATGACGCAGTGGAATGGCTGAGGGCAAAATGTATGAGATCTGAAATGAGGCTCCTTGTGCATGGTAACGAATTCCTGTAATTTCTATGGTAAAACATGGCAGTAACTTATTGTTCTGTTGTTACACACAATACATCATGGGTCTGAAATGGTGTCTGAAATAGTGTCACAATGTTTGATATCATTTTCTATGTCCCAGTTAATGAAAATACAACATAGACCTTACAACAAAAATGTATCCATATAATGTGAACATACTATATGTGAGAAGGTGGATCCAGGAGTAAGCAGCTTCCCAGCATCACTAAACAGATAGACACCAAATAGATAGAGCCAGAGCAACATAACCACCTCTCCACCACAGAACCAAGAGAGAGGACCAGAATATTCACTTTTAGTTCACAGTTGCTTGGTAATGTAAACTTGTGCGTTCCATGCCAATAGGCCCCTTTGGACTGAATTACATGGATAGAGAGGCAAAATCTCCTGGAGGACAGAGGTCTAGGTCCACCATGTGGAATGAGACACCAGCAGACAGGAGAGGCAGAGTGAGGTCCCAGAATGGCTGATGGTCCAGCACGGAGACGCCGGAGTAAAAGAAGAGCAGGGGAGAGACAGAGGGAGACGCACACAACAGTGTTAATAGAAGGTTATTGAGTGGCAGCAGCTTAAAATTAATATTATTCTCAACAGCAGGACTACTAGAAACTGACACACCAGCCGAATAGTAAAAAAATAAATTGCTAATTAATTGAAACTTAAGGCAAAAAGATGGGTTTTGAGTCTGGATTTAAAGGCTTCCACAGAATCAGACTGATATCTGTAGGGAGGTTATTCCAGAGGAAAGGGGCTTGATAAGGGCCTTTAGCCTGCTGACCTCTTTTTCACTCAAGGGATAGACAGGAGCCCTGAATTCTGAGAAAGTCCAGATTGGGGTATAAGGTTTAAATAGATGAGACAAGAAGAAAGGAGCGAGGCTATTTACAGTTTTATAGGTCATCTGAAGCACTTTGCACCAGTCTGCTCTGACATGGATCAGGAGCCAATTTAATGAAGCTAAAGTTTACGTAATATGGTCAAATTTTCTAGTTTTACTCAAGATTCTTGCTGCAGTGTTGTGAACCATTTGAAGGCTTCTGGTACTAGAACGAATCCAGTCTGGATGATACAAAGGCATTGATTAGGATCTCTGCATCAGTCATGGCTAGAGAAGACCTGAATTTAGTGGTGTTGAAAGAAAGGTGAAAGAAAGCAATCTTTGTGATGTCTTTAATGTGCTGATCAAAAGAAAGAGTTGAACCGAATGTGATGCCAAGATTCTTACTTGATGAACTCTGGGAGACTCAGTAAGAGCAAGTAACTATATCTTTAGATAACACAGTTATCTAAAGAAACCTCAAATTGATGTATATGTAGACCAGGGCCAACGACCAGCATCTGAGTTTTATCTGAATTTAGGAGTAAGAAATTATGATATCGACTTTTTCACCACAGACAGGCCTCTATCCATCCATCCATCTTCAACCGCTTATCCCATTAGGGGGCTGGAGCCGATCCCAGCTGGCTTTGGGCGAAGGCGGGGTTCACCCTGGACAGGTCGCCAGTCCATCGCAGGGCACATAGAGACAGACAATATATAGAAACAATGTAGAAATTGTGTAATTTGTAACTTTTTTTTACCTGCTGCTGCCTATCTTGGCCAGATCTCCCTTGAAAAAGAGGTTCTTTATCTCACTGGGATCTTCCTGGTTAAATAAAGGTTAAATACAAATAAAAATAAACAATACGACTGAAGGTTTTGCCATACTAATTCGTAATGTTAATACTAGAGGTCGATGGTCGACCGATATTTTGTTGTTGTTGTTGTTGTTGTTTTTATATTTTGGGGGGAGGAGGAGGAGGGGGGTTGGGTATGTTTGGGTGATTTTCTTTTTTCCTCCAACTGATAAAATATAACAGCTTAACAATAACAAATGATACACGAACATTCTCAACTTCAGTAAACATTTATTGAACAACACCTATGGTCTGTCTCTCCAATCTACATTTTGTGTCTGCACTGCAGTGTACTTAAATATTTTAAATAAATATAATGTTGAAACTACTACTTAGGGTTTTTTAATTCAGGGTTTGATTCCGACTCCCCGCTGTATTTTTGTGTGTAGTTTAGACCGAGACATGATGAGTTAGCCAGCAAGATGTTGCCTTCCTGCATTGCTTGAAGGTACCCACAGTTATGCTGAGCTTACAGTATGTCACAGAGAGGCTCACACACAGTGGATGAGGTGAGTCTCCAACAACACCAGAAAAATCGTTAGATTTGTCGCAAGTCGCTTTTTTGAAAAGAGTCGCTAGAGGGGTCTGAAAACTCGTTAAATATACCAACAAAGTCGCTAAGTAGGCAACACTATTGACATCTGCCGGTAGAATGGCAGTTTGATTGACAGGGGTGGGGTCTCATGTGATCTACAGCAACAACACTGAGCTGCCCACTGATGTGCCTGCTTGATAATAGGCTTAATATGCTCAGACATCAGCCGATGCCGATAAAAAAAGTCAAATAATCGGCCCGATTAATCAGCCAGTCGATTAATCTGTCGATCTCTAGTTAAAACCAGCAAAATACCATCTCAAATTAAATCCATGCTCTAATTTACATAGTGGTTATATCAAAACAAGTGACTAATGCACCAATCTGGAAATTAATACCCCCACTAAGTATATTTGACCATGTTTGTTTTTCCATGTGAACCAGATTGTATTTCACTGGTGTTTCCAACCATAAAAAGCAGCCATGACTTGGAGTGTGATACAGTTATGTAATGGCAAGTGTATTGCTCACGACCTAAGGAAGAACAGCGGAGAATGTGGAATTGTTTGTATGAGCTGTTCTCTAGAAAGCCGCAAGCAGCAATACCTCAGGTCAAACATTTAGACATGCTCCTAGACTTTCCCATTTAGTTAAATCTGTGAAAGTCAAAGCCACTGGGATTGATGTTACATGTGATTTGCTGAAATACACCAAGTAGAGGAACCGGGTGGTTTCCAGCTAGTGTTGCCATGACAAGTACATTTTTACTAAATCTATCATTATGAAGGCAAATAGAACATAAGTAGGAAATACATCTGATTCCTTACTTCTGAAGAAGACAAATGTGTAATCTTTATTATAAAAACTTGCAAAATGTAGAATTCAACATACATAATTTCTGCCAACCTTTGTTGATCATACATGTCTAATGTTTACATGCTGATGCTTCTTCTATGGCAGTGTTGTGTCGTGACTGAAACTCTGTGCAAACTAGAGCCAGTCCTGTCTCTGCAGTTTGTCACCACAGACGCAGAGACGGAATCTCGAGTTTTGCTGGAGTATTCATACAGATTCTTCCTGAAAGCACTCCTAGTGTTTTGCTCCTTCTTAAAAAGGATTATATAACACTTTGGGAAGAAATGACAGCTGAGAATGCCATAGTTGGAGATGAGAATGACCACCATCTCCACAGCCGGCAGGTAAACTCCAGAAGTGGTGACATAGACAGGAACAAAGAGCAGCCAGGAGATGAGGTAGAGTAGCATGCTGAAGGTGATGAACTTTGCCTCATTGTACTGCTGTGGCAGTTTGCGTCCTTTGAAAGCGCAGATGAAACACACTAAAGCCAGAACAGCTATGTAGCCCAGCATCACCCCAAAGGCCAAATATGAGCCCTCATGACAGTCCTCCAGCAGAGTGGTTGGTTGCTTGATGGTGTGGTTAAATGGGCTTTTGAGAACCAGCCAGCAGATGCAGGTAGCTACCTGTAAGGCCACACAGATGCCAACGACAATGTAAGGCTGGTAGAGCCTCCGCAGAACCTCCTGTATCTCAGGATTGAACCGGAAGGCAAGCAGAATCTGCAGGGTCTTGACCAGGATGCAGGAGACACACAAGGTGAAGCTGATGCCATAGAGCACCTGTCGAGCCTTACACTGGAAATTGTTGGGCCGGCCAACAAACAGCATGGCACTGATGTCACTGATGATCAGAGAGAACAGGATGATCTGGCTCAGAGGTCCTCCAGCAGCCTTCACAACAGGAGTGTCACGCTGATGTAGAAACAGAGCTGACACCAGCAGAGCCAGGAGGATGCCGAGGGCAGAAAAAGTCAGGAGCACCACAGCGAAGCCATCCTGCCAGGAGAAGAAGATGAGGGTTTTGGGGATGCAGCTGGAGCTGCCATCAGGAGACCACTCTGTGTTTATGTCACAGCTCAGACACTGGTCCATATCTGCAGGGATGAAGCACAAGCACAGCAAAAACAATCATACATAGGCAAAGATTTGATTCTGTGCAAAGAGAATTGCAAGCTAACCTGGTTTTCACCTTTACCATTGTAGCAGGGTGAGAATAACCAGCTTAGCTAGAAGTCAAAGGCAACTAGATTTATGGTTTTAGCCTTGAAGAAGTTTCTCCTGTCATCAGTTCCACTGACTCATGATCAGTTCTCAGGCATTCAAATATTTTTGGTTTACTGAAGTCAGATGAAAGTCGTCAGGTCACATTTGAATTGTTGTTGGTTGCATGAGTCATGTGAGTGTTATTAGTAGAGTCACATGAAGAGGTAACTGCCAAGCTTCTGATCTTCACAGACAACTACAGCAGGACAGGCTTATCTCAGTTCATTGATTTAATATGCATGTAGGCATTTTTGGCCTTCGGGGTGATGTCTACCTGGAACTGACATTTAGCACTTCACCTCAGGAACATTTTTTTTCTTTATAGGAACTCAGGAGCTGTACTTGTGATTTGACCAGATGAACCCAGGGTCTCGATTTAGTTCCTGGGTGAATGCTTCTGCCCCTGAGAGTCTGTGCTCTTGGGGTAGCAGTCTCTAATGGCCAAGGCCTAGTTTGATTTTTTTGGTGATTGTGAAGATTTCCTTGTGCGAACATTGCTTCTCCTTGTGCCCATATCCACTTTGTGTGCCAGCCATCTCGCTTTACTCACCAGCCATCCTGCTGCCTGCTCACTCACTGCCGCCATTACCTGCTTCACTCACCAACCCTTTCAGTCTCTCTCCACCTCTGCTTTTCTCCATTGCAATGTCCATTTAGACATCACATTCACACAATAGTAGCCTACACAGAACAGCACTGTGGCTGTGTTGTTGTCTCATCATGTACAAAATGTGTCTTAAACAAAGCTCTCAGTTTTTTAATTAGTAAGTGGACACATTTGCCCAACCCAGATGTGGTGGAAACACAACTAGCTCTGGAGTTTAGATCCTTGGATGAAAAAGAGTCAATTATTATAAAAATTCAAAATGTGTGATCTTTAAACACGCCTAAATGCCAAGTTAGAATGAGGTTCCTGTCAACAAATGGATCTGAGTCATTGTGCATGTGTGTATGGAGGGGGCTGTCTTGCCTGTGTTATTGGAGTAGTAGTTTGCTGTACAGTTGATACACTCGTAACAACAAGTGTGTTGACCCTCCACCGTTTTCTTGAACTCTCCAGGGACGCAGCTATTAGAGCATTTTGAGATGATGTGCTGAGGACAGCAGGAAGACACCATAATTACGTTATTGAATTTAGCTTATTCTTTTTGCATTTAAAACTTGATTTATTACTGCACTCTGTACAACTTACAACATACAAAATTACTGTATATTAAAACTGAAATACTGTTTGTTAGTACTACCTCAGTCAGCTTTAATGGCCTGAGTGTTTTTAGTAAACACACTGCAGTATGTGTGTGTGGGTCTCTGTGTGTGTATATACAAAATGATAGCTGAATGAGGGCCTACCTTCAGGTCCTGGAGCTGTTGGATGGCGTTGTGCTTTGTGTATGTGAAGTAGCTGTTGTGTGGGTGATACTCAGCCACAACATCACGGACATAGACGTTCCCTCCATCTGACCTCCACATTGTCACATCATAGCCCAGGTTGATGTCTCCTCTGCTGTCGAACTTGTAGCTCTTTCCTCGTAGTTTAAATGGCTGTACCCGCAGAGCTCTCAGCACCTAAAAGACACGAGATATTCCATCATCAGTCACTGTCTTGGATAAGTCAATTAAAACATTAACACCACCCTAAACTTTCATTGGAATGAACGTAGCCAGTTGTCTTTATACATCCATGGTATACACACAACAGTGATGACATGAAGGCCAGATATTCAGGGGATGTTAAGGTAACCATGTTTTTAATGGACTTGTGGACTGAGCCTTCGACTGAGCCTTTGTATAGACAATGGATCTTAAGAACTCGCTCAATATCATGGATATAGATTCTAGTTCCTGGCCCTGTAACCCATTTGGACCATACAGTATAACTACAACACAAGACCATACACACACAACCACACACTCATGTATGTGAATACCTCCCAGGGTTGCAGTGTGCCGGATGCTTTGCAGTCTCTGCTCTTGCAGATAGATGCCACAGCTTGAGCAACCGCGCTCACAGCCATCTCAACACTCAAGACACTGTCAGCATGAGTGTGTTTTCTAAGTGTGTTCATAGCTTCAGACACCAGCTCAGTGTCTCCAGAATGTTTACTTGCATTTAGCTGCTTGTAGAACTCCTGCATTATGGTGTTATTCCTTATGTAGTAATGTCCAGGTGCCTCCAGTCTGCTCAGGTACTCACTGAATGATGACAGGTCTCCACTTTTGAAGGTGAAGCCCACAATGTGTCCAATGTCCTCCAAAGTTATGTTTCCTTTCGCAGAGCTGGAGGAAGACCAGCTGTCACTGGCCACCCAGACTCTTCGCATTGACGTATTCTGTCCTCCTCTCAGCATCTGAGCCTTAAGCTCCTGGTAAAGGTTCATCATGTGAGTCGGCTTGACAAATGACACAATCACTTGTACTTTGGGATTCTTGTAGATGGTTCTGGCAGTCTGCTTGACAGCGGTGAAGACATCCGGGCTGGTTACAGATTGAGGTAGGATTGATTTGAAGGCCACACAGATCCCTTTTTCAGAAGCTTGGGACACAAAGTGGTCAAGAGCTGATTGGCCGTAATTCCCATCAGTAGTAACTACTCCCACCCAGTTCCAGCCATAAGCACTAAGCAGACTGACCATGGCAGCGGTCTGATGCTTGTCATTAGGAATGGTTCTCATGAAGGCAGGGAAGCGGTTCTTATCACTCAGAATGACAGCAGTTGATGAATAACTGATCTGGGAAAAAGAAACATATTTATATTATTTTCAGAGATGAGTCATTTCCATAAATGATACAATCATTCTCTGCTGAGGTCTTGAGTTGTAACTTAAAACCTCTGATGAACTCATTGTGACTGGATTTGTGTTAAATTATTTATTATGCAAAACAGAAACGAAGAAGCTACCTTCAAGCTGGTAACTCAGAAAGACCAGATTAGTTTCCTTCCAATCTGGATTTGAACACAGCAAAGACCGCCTCTTTTGACCGTGGAACCACAACTTTCTCCAACTGTCGCGTTTTCTTCCATGGATTGGTAAAGTACTGGGCCTACCTTAGCACAGCAATTGCACACAGCTAAGCAAGACTGCTAAACTCTGTCAGTGTATATGTATTGATTTGATATAATGCTATTCATTGAGTTTTATTGTTGTGATATTATTTTTAGTCAGGTTATTTGGGAAGCTGGCTTTGCCACATTTGCGTTTGTGTTAATAACAATATACTCCACACAGATAAAGGGTCTTGCATGCACACTAACCATACTCCTTTCTAACCCACTGCATTATCAAACACATATTAAGATCACTCAAAATGTGAATTGGTTTTAAACACAAGCATGCATATTCAGAGACTCTCAAGCCCCCACACACAATCTTTTTTTCCTAACTGAGCAAATGTGCTCCGAAGACAATGGGACCATGTGGGAGGTCCAAGTGGCCATCTTAGATTCAGCCATTTTGGTAGTTTTACAGTGCCAGCCATATTGTTTGTAGGTCTAGCAGGCTTGCAGCAAGAAGCCATCTTTTCTTTGTCTCTCTCTCACACACACATACACACACATGCTCACACACTTTGTTTTGTTTAGTTTTTTAGTTGGATTAAAATTGCGTTTTAAACCTTTATTATCTTGTAAATAAATATTTGTGGAAAATATGTCTCTTTAATGTTGCATCAAAGTGAATAATGCCAACCACTGCTATGAAAAGAACTAAAAAATCCTTAAATTGCTACTAGCTATTGATATGGTGATATTTGGTTCTAGTTATAATTTTTTTATTCATCAGCGTTGATAGTTGACCAAATTTTTTATGAGACTTATTTTATGAGACCATATTAATTGGTTATCATTTTCTCTTTGATTCAAATATAATTGATAATTATTACTTTGATAGCAATTTTAATGTCCTTTTGAGCTTATCACCAACATAATTTGTTGCCCCATTATTATTAAAATATATGGATGATTTATAAATATACATTTCATTGATATCAATAATTATCTTTAATAGTTTATAATAACTAGACCAGCTCCTATCTGCGTCCTGAACAGGGATATTAGTGCTTCCATCTGCCATGCTGGCCAGCTGCAGCGCCATCAGCTGGTCAGTTGCTGTGTAACAGTGGCTGAATGAAAGGAGGAGGAGAACTTTTAGTCTGTTTTTTTTAAAACAGATCAAATATGGTTTAGAAATTAGGATGCATAGTGTGCGCTGTAGCCTAATTAGCTCTAATATCTGTAAAAACGTCTTCTTGTGTAATCCCTATCTGTGAATGTACATACACTTTTTTTTTTATGCATCTCTCAGATATAATGTTGACACTCCTGCTTGGTCAAAGGTTGCCACTTGGCACATCTGTTGGTAATGATGAACTGGCATTCATTGTGACAAGTTGAAATACTCCAACTCAAAGATGAATGACGACTAGAATGTTTGTCTTGTGATGGTAATGTGTTAAAGTATAACATGAATAAAGTCAGAGGAAAAATATTTGTGGAGTGGACTGCTAGAGAAAGATCAGCAAGGCCATCTTAGAACAGAGACAGTCTCCCCCACATAAATGACCACTCGTTATCACATGACTGAAGTTACGCACTTAGGTCACATGATGACACATGAAGAAGACCTTGAGATGTGTTAAACAGATACGAGTGGACCTTTGAGCTTTGATGACTGTGTTATATACTGTATATACTATTCCTAAAGGCCAAAAATTAGACTCCATGTTCAAATGATGGTTCTTCATCTAAATACCATGAACATGCATACTAAATTTAAAATAAATCCTCCAAGTGTTTGCTGATGTTGCTCTCGACCAAAGTGATGGATGGATGGACTGATCAAACAACCATCATCCTCGCCCCTTGAATCAAAAGGGCAAAAGTATGGTATTTATATTTTTATCACTGTATTTTAATACAGCATTTGTATCTGTACGAATAACAATAATGCATTTTCTATATGTTTTTAGTATGTCAACACCAAAATGAATGTGTATATAAATGCGTACTTCTTCACAGTTTCAGAAAAGTGTTTAGTAAGTATGTAATATTCTACAAACCTACACTGATTTTTATTTCCAATCAGACAAAAAATGTCCTACGTAATAGAGGAGGTATTTCCCTCCGTGTGTGCTATCTTCATTAAAGTTCCTCTCTAAAATGATTCAGCACATTATGTTCCTGTTCATCATGGTCCCTCACATTGGAACTGTCCTAACCTGTACTATTAAATTACGCAGTCATGCATCAGCAGACAATTAAGATCTGCCTGATATCTGTAATCAACTGCCAATGCAAACCTGTTCTGCCACCAGCGCTGTTTCATGTTTCTCACTACTTACTTGAGGAATCATCTTGAGAGTCAGTTGCCTGGCAATGGCGATGGATGTTTCAGAGTGAGAGGCGCCTACAACCGCCATGACTGGCTGGCCGCAAGTGTTGCTTCTGGTGTGGCAGTCAGTCTGCTGGGTGAAGTCTGTTGTGGCTCTCAGAGCTGTGCCAACATCAGAGCAGGAGTCCAGGATGCGGTAGCCCAAAGTAATATTAACATCGGCCAGCAGAGGGGATTTATTCATGATCTCTATAGCATTGATCATAGCCAACATCCTCACTAGACGTCTTTGTTCAAACCTGTGTGAAAAGTACAGTGTCATCTTCAAACAATGAATACAGTACAGATGAGATAGACTGACAAGACAAAACGGAAGAGACTGAAGTACTATTTACATTTCAAGAATATGAATTTCTGATAAAAAACAAGTTACCAAAAATAATTTAATAAAAGAATGAAATGAACTGCCCTCTTGCATTGTCAAGGACACAATTTCCATTTCTGAAAGATCTGCTATGCTGGAATGTTTAAATGAGCATTTCATCACCTCCATTTGCTTTTCCGCCTTTTAGACTGTTCAGCCTTTAAATACCTTGGCTTCCTCAGACATGACTGTTGATTGTACGCCTATTTTTAGCCACTTATTCCCTTCTCTGTTGATGAAGTGATGACAATAAAGTGCAGGTCCAGTTAATCTGGCACCATGTATTTTAAAACTTCCAGCTGATATTGTTGCTAAAACTTTAACAGGCATCTTTCTCACATATTAGATGAGACTCTGATATGAGCTTCACACATTAGATCCTATGGCATCACATGATCAAGTTTTAGCACTCTAGTTTTTAGATTACGGAGAGAGTTGTTCATTTTTAGTAGTATTTTTGGACAGGAACATGTAAGAGTTTTGAAAATGGGTATACTTCTAACTTAACCATCTTATCTAAGGTCCTTGACAGATTGGTAAATGGTCAATTAAGGGAGTTTCTCAGTGCTCATTGTACTCACTGTTCTCTCATTGTACCAATCTATTTTCAGGAAACGACATCGTGTCATCACAGCTTCCCGTAAGAATGTTAATGACATAATTGAGTCACTGGATCTCAAAAAATGTGCTTCTGTTTTTATTGATCTCTTAAAGGCCTGTGATACAGTTGACCACCTTATCATGAAGCAATGGCTGCTCAGTATTGGGTTGTCTGAGCAGGCTGTTGGCCTCAATAAAGGACATAATATGTAAAACTTTCTTTTGATTAGTATGTATGTTAACAACCTGGGTCATGTAAGATAAGATAAGATAAGATAAGATAAGATGAACCTTTATTAATCCCCGGAGGGAAATTCGGGTGTCATAGCAGCAGTAACAACAGTACAGATGAATACAATATAAGTAAAAGAGAAGGTGAAATGAAGGAAATGGCAATAAAATAAATAAGATAAGTAAAATAGTAATAAGTGCAGCAGGTGGGTGGGTATTGTATATCCATAGCAGGAATAAAATACGGAGCAGATGATCAGAGTCACATGGGGGTCAGACCTTGGTTATGGAGCCTGATGGCCACCAAAAGAAATGACTGACCCAGATGGTTTGTAGTGTGTTTGTATGTGTTATATATGTTCCCAATGTTTCATTTTTATGTTTTCTGATGCTGTGAAGTCAGCTCAGCCTCTCTTGCTGACATTGTCAGTCAGATTGAGTTGGTGTCACAGGTGGCTTGGGCAAGATACTTAACCCCAAACTGCTCCTGAAGGTTGTGCCATCAGTGTGTGAATGAGTATTTAGATTAGATTGTGATGGGCAGGTTGGCACATTGCATGGCAGCCTCTGCCATCAGTGCATGAATGTGTGTGTGAATGGGTGAATGCTGACATGTATATAAAGTCAGAAGAGGGTCAGAAGACCAGACAGGCACTGTATAAATGCACGTCCATTCACAGGACAAGTATTTTGGTATTTCAATTGATTATTGCCTAACTTTCAAAACTCATACTGAAAACATATTTTTGATATTGAAACTCAGGTTAGTTTTTTATTTTTGAAACAAATCCTGCTTTTCTTATGCTGCTAGGAAAGCAGCATAAGTTTGCATCCAGCTCTCTTTTTTTATCAACACGTCAACACTGACCTGAATCTAAATAAGACAAACCAGGCAAACTGAAGAGAGCTGGAACAAGGGTCAGTTTACATCATGAACCTGATCCGCTCATATCCCCCCTCAGTATCGAAAGTATTAGATCGTCCCAGTCAGTCAGGCAGTGTTCTGCTCTTGGTGTCTACCTGCAGTTTTTGGTTACTTTTAATTATTTTTTCATTACTTTTTTCTGTTTTCCATACTTATCCAGACCTGTGAATTACTAAAATCAAATTACACACTTTTCCATACTGCGTAGGAACCCTGTTTTTATTACATTTTTCCTAAGTGTTTTGTTATATCCTTTCCTCCCTTTGATTCCCTTCCCTTTATCATATTATATTGTATTTCTCTATTAATTGTATGACCCTAGTTCCATGTATATAGTAACTTTATCTCTTATTTTAGTCTTGCTGTGTGCTGTGTTTTGTGTCTAAATGACTAATGAGGAGAAATTTGTTTGAAATTGGTCCAGGACTGAGGGAGAATGCTGCACAATAGGCTGTAATTATATTAATTTCCCTCCGGGGATTAATAAAGGTTCATCTTATCTTATCTTAACCTGGTACCATCACTTTACATTCATTAAAAGTGCATGTTGTTGAGACAATGGCAGAAATGTGAGTGAGAGCTGGAGAGCTGAGTGCCATGGGACACCAGCGTAGTCAGATAAGATAAGATATTCCTTTATTAGTCCCACAGTGGGGAAATTCGCAGAGTTTGTGGTATTGCAGTACAGAAAACATAGCTTAGTGTTATCTAAAATACTTTCAATGTCATGGCTGAATATTTAGCTGATAATGAGCAGCTGGTGGCTGCAGCATTCTTCCTCGATTGACTTAGGTCCTCCGTAGAGGCTCAGACACCTGCCATGTTTCCCTGAGCAGATGAACTGGGACAGATTTAGATTGGACGTTGGGAATACTGAATCACTGACTTCTGACATGCAATGGATTGCAGCAACACAAAAACATGGAAAAATGGCATCCAGGTTAAAAAATACCATATATTAATATATGCAATAATATAATAGTCACTGGCAAATGGGGGCATATTGTGCTACTTTTATACTTTTAATACTTTGAATACATTTAGTTTCTGTGCTTTTGTAGAGTTTTGAATGCAGGTTTTTACTTTGATTTCTTATGGAATATTTTTTTAAATTTAATTTTTTTAAATCACGTTTCTATTTTTACCGAAGTAAAAGCTGCTTCTTCCACCACTGTAGAGACAAGGATATGAAAATGGGACTAAACTCTGATCTTAAGATTCTTGAAGCTTAAAGGAAAAGTTTTTGGAGGTTGGATAATTGCACCCACATAGCCCGGATGACAAAGATATACAGATTTGAATTGAAAAAGTTAAAAGAGACTGTTTTCATTTATTGCACTGGGATGAATGATCTCACCTGATACATGGCTGTTGGTGGGGTGCAAATGAGTTGTTCGTTTTGTCTACATCTTCATGAATTGAAAAGATTCCTCCAATGATGATATCTCCTGGGGCTGTAGCTCCCAGCACTCTGGTATCCTCCTCAATGGCATGTCCTCTTTCCAGACTAATAAGAAAAAGTGTGATGTGCAAAAAGCTTACAAGAGCAAGCCAGGCCATGCTACTGTCTTCCCAGCTGTCTGTCTGTGTATGGTTTCACATTCAGCAGTGATACTCTCCTTTTTAAGTGTCGTCACTAAAAGC
Source organism: Pterois miles (assembly GCA_947000775.1). Taxonomy (NCBI): domain Eukaryota; kingdom Metazoa; phylum Chordata; class Actinopteri; order Perciformes; family Scorpaenidae; genus Pterois; species Pterois miles. The sequence continues at coordinate 267,297 of CAMQGK010000481.1, read as the reverse complement.
TAGAAGAAAATTCCCCCTCGCTTCCTCTTTCACAGTTTACTATTCTCGTATTCTCCCCTGCAGCCCTGCCCACGTCCTAATGAGTGACAGCAGGGTGAGTCACTGTTATGCAGAAGCAGCTTTCGTCATATTTCTTGTTGACACCACACCTATTACCGGTTGTATGCAAACTGCATAAACATAACCTGCAAAATGCTGCCAATCACTTTTACTCATGAACTGTTAATGACAAGAATTAAAGTTTTATATTAAATAATGTATGATTTGCCTGGTGACAAGCAAGGGGAAAAAGGAAGACAGAAGCAAGCACAGTCTGCACAAAACACTGGTTGGGTAACCATGAAGACTTTTACTGAATAAATACTAGATGTGATGATATGTATCTCTGACTACCTGAAGATAATTTGTGTAAACCAGAATTTGGTGGCCCAGACGCCAGCCTTTGATCATATTAGCGCTTATGAAGCTTAGCGGAAATTCAGCGGGGAAGACACTCTTTACACCTATCATTCACACCTGTCTCTGTCTCTCTCTCTGGCTCCAGGATGCACTCTTTTCCTACAGCTATGGCACAATCAAACAAGGGACATGCGTCGAGGGAGAAGACTATCTCTTAAATGGAGGGCAAAAAAAAATTGGTGGCATGAGGATTCGTTGCCTTAATGAAGCATGGATCTGTCAGAGCGATTAAGGTTTATTTGTCATTAATCATTGATGAGATAAATAATCACATTACCCTGTTGTGTTTGTATCAGCCATGTGGTCAAGGTAGGCATGCACGCCAATTGAATTGAGCAGGGCATCCAGCACACGTTGGCTGAGACAACTTTTAAAAGGTGTGGTAATGGTGTGGACCAGTCTATCAGCTGACAATGTGCATTCATACTGTTAAACCAACCAGATTTTGCCATTATATCATTGCTGTCAGATTTTCCTCTTGGCTGCTGTCAGTTGTCATTTCAGTACTACATTACCTGCTTTTTTACAATCTTGTTGGTAACATTTTTAACATTAGCAAGCCGATTTCTGATTGTTCAGCAAGAGGAGAAACATCTGCTCCCACTCCCACTCAAGCAGAATCATCTGCTACTCCAGGCTACAACTGACTGACATCATACATCTCTAGCAAAATCCAGCCGAGCTATCCATGCATGCCTCCAGCCCCTGGATAGGCAAGCCGCTATGCTATTTGCTACAGTGTTTTGGTTAACTGTTTTAATTCACTCTCTTTGCTCTCATAGCCTCACTTTTGGCTGCACACCGCCAACTCAGCACTAAGTACAAACAGACACAGTTAGCAGCTAGCTGGTGAATGTAGTGGAACAATTATCACCAGAATTAATGATCATATTGCTCTGCATTTGCTGGGTGTAATATATGACTGTTTGCTGCTATGTTTGCTGTTTCAACTTGACAGGTGATACAGTAAAGTTGTATTCATAGCTCTTTTCTGCTGCCCCCAAGGGGCGAATTGCAGGTTTAAGTATATTATTAGTACACTGAACAAAAACAGGGCTACACGGTAGTGCAGTGGTTAGCACTCTCGCCTCACAGCAAGAGGGTCGCAGGTTCAATTCCGGCCCGTGTAAGCGTGGGTTTTCTCCGGGTACTCCGGCTTCCTCCCACAGTCCAAAGACATGCTGTTTAGGTTAATTGATTACTCTAAATTGCCCGTATGAATGGTTGTCTGTCTCTATGTGCCCTGCGATGGACTGGCGACCTGTCCAAGGTGGACTCCGCCTTCGCCCTATGCCAGCTGGGATCGGCTCCAGCCCCCCTCGCGACCCCTAACGGGAAAAGCAGTTGACGATGGGGATGAACAAAAACATTAAAAAAGAATAAAAATATGAAAGCAACACTTTTGTTTTTGCTCCCATTTTGTATGCGCTGAAGTCAAAGATCTCAGACTTTTTTTTATGTACATATAAGGCCTATTTCTCTCAAATGTTGTTCACAAATTTGTCGAAATCTGTGTTTGTGAGCACTTCTCCTTTGCCGAAACAATCCATCCACCTCACAGGTGTGGCAGATCAAGATGCTGATTAGACAGAAGGATTATTGCACAGGTGTGTCTTAGACTGTCACAATAAAAGTACACTCTAAAATGTGCAGTTTTATCAAACAGCACAATACCACAGATGTCACTAGCTTTGAGGGAAAGTGCAACTGGCATGCTGACTGCAGGACCACCAGAACTGTTGCCCGTGAACTGAATATTCATTTCTCTACCATAAGCCGTCTCCAAAGGCGTTTCCAAGGATTTGGCAGTACATCCAACCGGCCTCACAACTGCAGACCATGTGTAACCCCACCAGCCCAGGACCTCCACATCCATCATCTTCACCTGCAAGACTGTCTGAGACCAGCCACCTGGACAGCTGATGCAACAATCGATTTGCATAACCAAAGAAATTCTGCACAAACTGTCAGAAATCGTCTCAGGGAAGCTCATCTGCATGCTCGTCGTCCTCACCGGGGTCTTGACCTGACTGCAGTTCGTTGTCGTAACCGACTTACTGAGTGAGTGTGTAAATGCTCACCTTCAGTGGCATCTGGCACTTTGGAGAGGTGTTCTCTTCATAGATGAATCTCAGTTTTCACTGTACAGGGCAGGTGGCAGACAACGCGTATGGCGTCATGTGGGTGAGCAGTTTGCTGATGTTAACGCTGCGAATTGAGTGGCCCATGGTGATGGTGGGGTTATGGTATGGGCAGGCGTATGTTATGGACAATGAACTCAAGTGCATTTTATTGATGCCATTTTGAATGCACAGAGATACAGTGATGAGATCCTGAGGCCCATTGTTTTTCATCCACTTCCATCACCTCATGTTGCAGCATGATAATACACGGTCTCATGTTGAAGGATCTGTACACAGCTCCTGGAAGCTGAAAACATCCCAGTTCTTGCATGGCCTGCACATCCACTGAGCATGTTTGGGATGCTCTGGATCGGCGTAAACGACAGCGTGTTCCAGTTCTTGTTAATATCCAGCAACTTCACACAGCCATTGAGTGGATCAGTTTTCCACAGGCCCCAATCAACAACCTGATCAACTCTGTGTGAAGGAGATGTGCTGCCACACCAGATCTTAGATCTTTGACTTCACAGAGTGTTCATTATATAATCACATTATCATCATTCTACTATTATTATTATTATTATTATTATTGGTGATTATTGAGGCAAGGAGATTAAATACATTTTTAAGAACAATAAATAGTGAGAGAGTCAATTTATCAAGGACAAAAAGGAATGGAAGAAACAAACAAAATCAATCAAAAGTTCAAGATCAGGAGAAGGTCAAAGAGGTCAAGATCAGCTTATGATAAGTTGACTTTCTTTGTTGCCTACGTAGTTGACTGCGGATCAAGTAAAACACCAAACAGAGAATATCAAAATTACCGTATTTTCCGGACTATAAGGCACACTTAAAATCCTTTAATTTTCTCAAAAATCGACAGCGCGCCTTATAATAAGGTGCGGCTTATATATGAATTCTGGTTGTGCTGACTGACCTCCTCGAACCAATTTTATGTGGTACAGGGCACTGAAAAATCTGTCAAAATGTTTTATTACGAGTTTGGTAAGCTTTGAAGCTGCACCGCTGGATGGACTGTCGGAGCATTACGGTAACAGTAGTCAGGCAGAGTAATACTACTGTTACTGTGCTTCCACATATAGGCACTGTAACTTTATCGTGTATGTATAAGGAGCCCAGAATGGCACCTGTGAAGAGACATGCTTACGAAGCAGATTTCAAGTGACCACTATCCTATAATAACTGAGGTGGGCTTGAGTCTGGAGTATCATACTGAAAAATTAAATTTGATAAATGGGTTTTCAGCAGCACTGACTGGGAAAATTTTAAGCAGATTTGTGATACAGAAATGAAAAATGATGTTAATCAAGATGTTGAGGAATTAAATAAATGTGTAAAGAAAATTGCGCCATGGTGGATGAAGGAATGTGGAAATGCACTAAACTCTTGAAATAAAGCATTTAAAATGTTAAAAAGAACTCATACTTTTCAAAATCTTATTGAGTATAAAAGCTTGCAAGCTAATATGAGGAAAACAATGAAAAAGGCAAAGAAGGTTTTTTGGAGGAAATTTTGTAAGTTGTCAGGAAGAGAAACACAAATTGGTTAAATATGGGAAATGATAAGATTATTGGGGTTAAAGAGAGTCTGGATATCCAGTCTTAATTGACAAGGAAGCTGCAGCGGTGAGAGATGAGGAGTAACCGGAGATGTTAGCAGAGACTTTTGTTAAAAGTCGTGGATCTATAATAATATTAGTGAGGAGGGGCGAAAAAGGATGGAAGCAACAACAGCTGAGACTAGGGAACTTCAGCAAGATAAAGACACTAATGATATTAGAAATTAACCTTTCACAAAGGCAGAAATGAATTGTGCTTTACAAACAAAAAAACAACAACATGTCATCACAAGGAAAAGATCAGATATGTTACATCATGAAAAGTCATCTGAGTGAATCATCTACGGACATTTTACTAGGTTATGTAATAAAGTTTGGGAAAAGGGAAAGTAACACATACATGTGAATAAGCTATTGAAAGAAAGTACTAAGTTATAGAGAAAGTATAGTTGCCATCTTTTTTGATACAGAGAAGGCCCATGATATGATGTGGAAGAAGGGATTATTGATTAAACTTAATAAATCAAGGATTAAAGACCTAATGTATAGGTGGATCAATGATTTATTATATAGAAGAGTGATTCAAGTAAGAGGAGCGAAGTATAGTGAGTCCTTTGTTATTTTCGTTTGTGATAAAAGATGTTTTCAGAGTTTGGAGAATGGGATGGGATTTTCTCTTCTTATTGATGATGGGGCAATTTGGCAGAGGGATATGATTCTGTAATTTATTGTGAAGAAAATACAAGAGGCACTTGCCAAAATAGAAGAATGGTCATTTAAGTGGAGATTCAAATTTCTGGTTGATGAAACAAAGACAATGTTCATTACAAGGACTTTTCCTTGTCAATTAAGACTGGATATCCAGACTCTGTCAATCCTTTGATTGACAGTAAAAACTAAAACTATAGAATCAAGAACTAGAGAGAGAGAGACAATTCAGGTTTTCTGGGACTTTCTGAACATATTCAGAAAATAACTGACAAGTGTAAAAAACATATTACATGTAGTGAGCTTAATGGTACTAAGTGACAGCAACATTGAAAACAGGATTATCCTCATCGTGGATCAGTATTAGATTATAGGCGTGTAGCGTTTGGATCAAAAAGTTGTATTAATATATGTCAATATTAAATATCAGGCTTTGAGGCTATGTTCAGGTGCTATTATAATAACCCCAACATCAGCATTACAAGTAGAAATGGGAGAAATACCACTGGAATTAAGGAGAATACAGCTACCTTTAAATTACTGGGTTTATAATGAAGATCACCCAACACAAGATACACTGAAACCCTGTTGGAGAAAAGGAAAGAGGAGAAGCCACAAGATTTGGATGGACAATAGATCAGAAAGCAAAAGAATTAGAAATAAGTGAAATAAACAGTGGTCCAACAGTGCCACCGTCAGTAATACAACCATGGATACTTCCTGATCCTATGGTAGAGCTCACATTAATGCCAAAATGAACAAAGATAAACCGTTTCTTCTACAATCGCAAGTAACAAAGACCTATATAGTGGAGAAAATGGCTTTTATAACTATGTCCAAATTTATACAGTACCATATCTATACATATTTCAGCTGACTAAACTGGTGTTTCATCCAAGTCCCCAAAGGAATCACTGATGGGTTCTCAGTGTACACTGGGGAGATGACGGCATTTCTGTTAACATTAAAATGGGCTGAAGATGTGAGACTGCTGAGATCAGCATGCTCCAGTTCTTCATTAATCAGCTTTAAGTGCAGTAATCAACAGAGCAGATGTTTTAATAGAGAAACACTATACAGAATTGAAATGATGGGTTTAGATGACGTTTGTGTGGATAGCGGCACATTCAGGAGTTAAAGGAAAGATATAGCTGTTGTCAGCTACAGCTAAGTATGCAAAGGAAGCCATAAACACAAATGAGATTAACGTCATATAGTAAGAGAGAGAGGTGGTAAATGCAGTGTGAAGAGAGAATGGGAAGGTGATTTTACAGTATTTCTACTCATAGAAAAGTCATCCAGAGAGAGGAAACACTAACACCTATATTATCATTGTTATTATCATATACAGTATACATTATGTTTTAATCTTCTTTACTAATAAGCTAGGAAGTAGTTAAACTCCTGATCGACGCTCCAACCAGCTGGTGGCGGTAACGCGCCACGAAGCTGTTTGAAAACCAGCACTTTAAAACTTCAGCGAAGAAGAAGAACAAACGAAGAAGAAGAAGAAGAAGAGGAAGACGAAGAAGAAGAAGAAGAAGAAGAAAATGGAAGCGGCAGTGTTTATTCTGTCACTTGTGGACTGCTGTGCTCTTATTTTCCTCTCGGTGTACTTTGTATCCTTTCCGGCTGTGCTCTCTGTCGGGTGTTGAGCTCGTCAGAGCGGCTGTGAGACTGAAAGCTGCCGTGGTTTCCTCCCTTCGCGTTAGTGTATCAACGCTAACTAGCTAACCGGTTAGCCGCCTCGCTACAGTAGTCAGTCACAGACTAGCGGGAACTAAGTTAAGATGTTTCAGCAGCAGAGTAGCCGGATGGCAGGGTGTGGTACTAGAACGGGGAAACCAAACGAAAAGTTACTTGGAAAGTTTTAAACCATAGTTAGTGATATAAAACCCTAATTAGCTTGCTCGTCGCTTTTACTGATACAGCCACTAAAACGCCATTAATATTTGACCGTTTATTGTTGCTTTGAGAGTCCTTACCTTTAAGTTATTCTTACAATAAAACTTAAACGTTATTCCAACTACAAGCTCTCACTAATATACCTCCAGACCATGAAACTCCTGTGCAGTAAACCATCGGATGGGGTATAGCAAATGTACAAAACTAGTGATCAGAACCATCCAATGAACTAGATTTTGTGTGAAATAAAGCTTTACACATCAGCCTAAATCCTTTCATGACATTTGTAATGGGTGTCACTGTCAGTTGGATGTGGTCAATTATTACAAGTTGCTGTTTGTTTTGAAATATTTGGGGATAAGCACATGGTTTTCCCCAGGTCAGGGGGGAAGAAGGGATATAACAATCGGGTGTTTTTCATCCATCATTTAAGTATTTGTTGGTTACTTTATTTATCTATTATTTATATTTATAATTGTGTATATATGTAAATTTGAATCCGTGTATGTTTAGGATATATATAGGGATATAGGTAATATGTGTGTGTGTGTGTGTGCATCTGTATATGTACATATACTTTACTCTTTCCAATATCTGTAAATATGTATTATGTAAATTCATGTGTGCGAGTCTAATTGATGATTGAGAATGAAAAAAAAAGGGTTTATTTTTTTTTTTTTTTTTTCTCCCCCCCCTTCTCGCCAATTATGTTTTTTTTTTTTTTTTTTTTTTTTTTTTTTTTTTTTTTTTTTCTTTTTTTTTTCTCTTTGTTTTTTTTTTTTTTTTTTTTTTTTTTTTTCTTTCTACTTTTAGTATTTCTCAATCATTTTCGAAATAAATCATTCATTCATTCATTCATTCATTCAAATATTTGGAATCCATTTTTGGAGTACAGGGCAAGTTAGATGTAGTGTTTCTTCTAGACTGATCTTACTGTTTGCATGCAAGTCTAATAATCCCATAATGATCATATGCTGCAGATGTGAGGGTTCTTGTCTGTCATGTGTCTCTTGCTTCCACTTGAATGGAGCTGACAGAAGCGGGAATGAGGAAGTTGACATGAAAACTACAGTTCCTTTGTTCAGCACTGTTTATGACACCTTGATTTAAATATCAGATTATCACCCTGTCCGATCTAGAATGTGACTACATCAATGCTAGAGCCTGCTGCTCCAAACTGAACAAAGTAAGTCATGTCAGTCTGGGTTATCACATATACCCACAGAGTTTTACTCCTGTCCTTATGGTGCCTTTTATTTGTAGTGCTTTGGGACTTGTTTTAATGTATTGTATGATTAATGCTGTTAGATTGTCCTGTCTGTTTTTATAGGTGCTACAGAGAGGAGTATTAGTAATCTGGTCTATGTATGTTTGATGTTTTGTGTGTCCAGTGGGTAATTCCAGAGATGGTTGGCCAGTGCCTCTCCACTATGCTGATGCTGGTCTCCATGCACTGGTTCATCTTCCTCCTCAACCTGCCTGTAGCAGCCTGGAACATTTATAGGTAATCTGCTCATACTGCTGGAACAGTTGGTCATATTTGGACTGAGTGTGTCTCCCAGCAGCCACTGCTCCATCCCTCTGCAATGCTGCATTGTCTCAGAAAGAGAACATGTATGGCAAGCCGTTTTAACATTTAGTAGCTAAGCTTGACTATGTGGAATTAACATTCGAGATATGCACAATTACATTTTGACTAGTCGTAATTACATTGAAATTAGTCAGAATTCTTACTCCAGATATCTATAGTCATACAATGACAATGACAGCTAGAGGTATCTGTAATTTAGTTCTGACTATCCTAAATAACAGTTACAGATATCTATAATATCATTATGACTAGTCAGAGTTGTTTTCACGACGTTGCTCATCAAGGCCTCCCATTGGATATCGGCCCAACAAAGCATCTGAACAGTGTTAGCTGAAGCTTTTACTAACTTGGATAGTTTGGTAAAGGTGGAAAGATATTCAGACTTATGTATCAATAACTCGTAAAAGAAGCATTGTAAAAACACAAATGTCTCCTTCTAACTGTAAGGATGTAGACAACAAACTACAAGCTCATTTTCATCACAACGAGCCGTTCTCCAAGCTGGACACATCACAATGGTCTCTATGTGCAGCTGGCTGTGATGATTGGTCAGGGCCCGCTGTTGATCAGATTGTTAGAAAATGACATGAAGCAGAAAGAGCTCATCATCAAGGAATTTGTGGCCAACCAGAGCTTTTTTCACTAGAGAGTTGTGTTGAAATTTACAGCATATTGTAGATTTATTGTCTCCAGACACACTTTATGAACCCATACAGTGCCATAGTATTTGACGCAATTACAGATATCTGCAGTGTCCTTTCACCTTGTCAAAACTCTAATTGCAAATATCTGTAATTACTACTGTTTCTACTACTAATTACTATCCCTAACTCTAGTTTCAGATATCTACATCATTCTGTCTGGTCACAATTTAATTTTAGATCGCTAAAAAGAACAATGTATGTATGTAGTCAGAAATAAATAGTAGATATTTGAAACTGGAATTACAACTAGTCATAATTCAGTTGTGGATGTCTGAAATTTAGTTATTATCTGTAACGAGAAACTCCACACACGAATGGCAGAAGTAGTTTGAGTTGTACTAGTCAAAATGTAATCACAGATATCTAGAATTAGAGTTTGACGAGGCAAAATGATGTTGCAGTTATTTCTTGTGAACATCCTGTCTGGCTATTAATGTTAAACAGTTTGCCATAGAACATGTTCTCCTCTCGGGTGGGGAAACAGCCAGGTGAGAATAGTTTAGTTTATGTTCTTATCAGTTTAATATCTGGTACATCCCCTACCCAGGGACCATATATTTAATTGATTTTTGGAACAAGAAGATCGACTAGGGGCTTACTCCATCCACTCCATGCATTCAGCTGGTATTGCAGAGAAGGGGCGGCAGTAGCTCAATCCGTGAGGAACGTAGGAACCGGAGGGTCACTGGTTCAAGTCTTTGCATAGACCAAGTATGGAGTGTGGACTGGTAGTTGGAGGTTCCAGTTTGCCTTCTTGGCACTGCTGAGGTGCCCCGGAGCAAGGCACCCACTTCTCCTAATACTAGAATGGCTTAAATGCAGTAGCTAACTTTTACTGTGCTGTGATTTGATTTGTACAATGTGTAACAATAATACATTTACATTGACAATAAATATTTATCTATGCAATGTATACTACAATAGGACTGCCTTTAATATCTCTGGGTGAATCAGACCATTGAACCCAATGTTGCAAATCAATGAGCAACACCGCCTATGGACATATTACATTGTCAGGAACTTCATTCTGAATTCGAAAACAGGCATTCTATCTGATCTCTTTATTGAATTATCAGGAAATGAACAACATCATAGGGTTAAGGTTGTAAATAAAAAAAAACTCACAGACCATGCATCATAGCCCTCCAGTCTTCTGTAGGTTAGAACACAGAGTTCATGTCCTATGGGCCAGCGGTGGTGCCCTCAGGCTCCTGGCTTTACTCTCTTCTTGTCCCTGTGATCCCTGCAGGTATGTGAAGGTTCCGATGGGAAACATGGGCGTGTTTGACCCAACTGAGATCCACAACCGAGGTCAGCTCAAGTCCCACATGAAGGAGGCCATGATTAAACTGGGTTACCACCTGCTTTGCTTCTTCATTTATTTGTATAGGTGAGAGCATCTACAGACACATTGACATATTCATAACCTTCATCAATCTGCTTACCATCCGAATAATGATGCTGGCTGTACATGGTCTGTTCTGATCACGAGAGATGTTAAAACCGCTTTTAAAACTGATAACTGACTCTTGTTTACTGATTATTAACTGTTAACTGCATGCAGCAGTGCACCAGCTGCAGTATATGAGCACAACAGACAACTGAGTCTCCAGTTCAACATCAGGAGAGTTACCGTAGTAACCACAGTGCTGCGTTCACTGTCTCCAGTTCAACATCAGGAGAGTTACTGTAGTAACCACGGTGCTGCGTTCACTGTTTCCAGTTTACTGTCAGGAGAGTTACCGTAGTAACCACAGTGCTGAGTTCACTGTCTCCAGTTCAACATCAGGAGAATTACCGCAGTAACCACAGTGCTGCGTTCACTGTCTCCAGTTCAACATCAGGAGAGTTACTGTAGTAACCACAGTGCTGCGTTCACTGTCTCCAGTTCAACATCAGGAGAGTTACCGCAGTAACCACAGTGCTGCGTTCACTGTCTCCAGTTCAACATCAGGAGAGTCACTGTAGTAACCATGGTGCTACGTTCACTCTCTCCAGTTTACTGTCAGGAGAGTTACTGTAGTAACCACGGTGCTGCGTTCACTCTCTCCAGTTTACTGTCAGGAGAGTTACCATAGTAACCACAGTGCTGCGTTCACTGTCTCCAGTTTACTGTCAGGAGAGCTACTGTGGCAGCCACAGTGCTGTGTGTAGAGTCACGGACATTCAGCCACTTTCCCAGTAAAAGTCTCTACCACACATTTAGTTTAGTTTAGCAGGTTGTCAGCTGTGTGTCTGCCTGCAGTAACGATAGGGACTGTGTTTATGTGCTATGTTAGAAGCTGAAGTGTTGCAGGTGGTTCATCTGTCAGTGCGGCGAAACTTCAGCGAGTTTCCGGCAAACCGTGTGTGTGTGTGGTGGTGGTGGTGAGTGTGTGTTTGTTGGTGGCGTTATAGCTGTGAATGCAGCTGGAACAGACAGTGTCTGTACAGTTTATTTGTCGTGACTAAATGCTAAAGGCTACAACTCTTCAGCTCAAGTGAGCTCAAGACTGGAGCCAACTATCTTTAACTCCAGCTCAGACTCTCTTAAGGTGGGCTGTTAAGGTGGACCAGCTTCTCTCCTTAAAGTGACGAGCTGCTCCTCTGAGTTTTGCTCAGCTTTTTGAAATTATTCGTATATTTTTTTTTTAACCCTTTAACTGATGGCATTAATCATTAAAATTAATTCTTAATGTGGGTTAATGTTTATTAACACTCTATTTAACACATATCTCCCACCTGTTTTTCCAGCATGATCCTGGCTCTGATCAACGACTGAAGATGCAGCAGTTGCTGTTTCCCCCTTCACCTCCTGCTCCTGTACTGTATGCATCAAATCTCCCAGAACAGCATGGAGAAATTGACTGTGACTGCTCAGATCTGTGTTGTCAGAAACCCAGAGTTTTGACTTAAATACCGAGGTTAATATTTAACCATTTAACACTTCAATACCATCAGGATAAAACCCCCTGCAACAACCACTATGTTTTATTGTGAAGGGGATAAGTAATAAGTATTTTTGTCAACCTCTATCTGCAGTAGTGAGTAATTACAACATCAACATAGTGGCTGTAAGAAATATTAGACATTTTCAAAGTGAAATGAGCAAGTAGGCTTCCTAATCCCTGTATTATAGAGTCATATTTCTCTATCTCTATATACAGTGATGTGCAATTCTCAATTGTTTTTTCCACCTAAGCCAAATTTGAGAAAATGCCAATAGTGCTTCAAACCTCAAAACACACTAGGTCTTGTTGTGCCGCACAGTAAGGTTGCCACTTTAGTCTTCTGTTGAGAACCTAAAACATTTGAAGTCCTGAAGGCTTTTGGTTTCAGGAGTGTGCTCCTGACAGCAGCAGCTGCCCAGTGGAGCTGATAGAGCTGTGAGGAGGACACAGGGATGACGGCATTGTGAAGAACAGCCTGAGTTCTTCTTGCACCAACGGTAGCCCCAGTTGTCAGCACTGGTTCCTGTTCTCGGCCAGCAGGCGTGGAACCAGCTGCGGTCTTCTGCTGCTGTAGTCGGTTCCATGCATTGTGCGCTCAGAGGTGCTCTCCTTCATAGCAATGTTGTAACACATGCTTACTGGACTTCCTGATGCCTTCCTGTCAGCTTAAAGCAGTCTGGCCAGTCTCCTCTCATTACTGTGTGTTCTCTGGAGACTGTGGTGAAGCAAGACCAGCAGACCCAACAAACATCCCACACTCAGTCACCTGGATCACATTGTGGTGTGTGGTTTGAACATCTGTTTCTGACTTGACATGTCTGTGTGCTTTAATGCATTGACTTGCTGCCACAGATTGGCTGATTAGATATTTACATTAACACAGATGTACATCTGTAGTGGCTCAGCTGCAGGCCCCGTGTTACCAAACATGACAACGGGCCACGGCGCACTGCTTGGTGCTGCTCCGGGCTTCAGAGGTCAGATGTCTGTCAGGGCTGAATGTTGTCCTTCCATCACTTTATGAACCCGCTCGATGGACAGCTGAAGACATGAAGCACTGTTTCGTGTTCTAAGTGTTTGACCGAGCATTTTATTGGCCGCTGTTTATTGATGTAGAGTCTGCAGAGTGTTTGACAACATCACTCCAGACATTACTTCTCAGCGACTGCTCGGCTGACTGAGCATGTTGAATTTGAGGCCAGTCGAAGCTCTCTGATTGGCCGTTCAGTTATCAGTTTTTCCCTTTTTTTTTCGACTTGTGCCTTTTCTTGTTTCTTCCTGAAGTTCAGCAATACCTCTGCCATTTGCAATTTCTTTTCATGTAGAATCCATACAATGAGGGTGTCAGATCCAAACAAAACTAATTAGCATGAAAACAGTTGACTTGTTTAAAGTATTTTAAATAATTAAAAGAAATTCCAGTGCTTAAGAAAAAGCCATAAGATAAAAATGTGTTTGAAGAAAGGATTTCAAAGAGGTGTACACTGAATTAGTAAGTGTAAATTGTGTTAGGCATCTCCTTGAGCCTCAAGGCCCTGACACACCAATACAATGGTGAGCATCTGTCTAGTTTTTGCGGTGTGCCCCCCTCTGTCGGCTCTAGTCTGACCATGTCTGAGGATTTTTTGGCCAATTCAGCATGTTGAATCAGTGGTGGAGCCCGTCGGTGAAACAAATCACTCTGATTGGCTGTTTAGCTTCAACAAATCAGTGCACAAGAAGAGAAATGGAAGTGAGGAAACCAAGCCAACGATAAGTCAGGAGGATAAACACAGTAGGCTCTTCTCATTTTTCATCTTCATCTCATCTGATCGTACACAGGTACTGGACCGATCAGATGAGACGATGTTCATATCACCACGATATGAACATCTGGAACGAAGCTGAGTGATGAGAAAATGGTTGACAAACACTGCTTTGTTTCATGTATGTATCATAACTGCTTGTATATCCACCATCCTCAGTTTGAATGACGACTACTGCTCCTGCTGGTATGGAGCACAAGGTCCGTACTACCTGGCCGTCATCTGTAGTCTTTGTGGTGTGGTCGAGTGTAACTTGTTGGCTAAGACAAAGGAGACACAAGTCGGCCTTCATCGCCACTAGTTCTCTGATGTGGGCCTAGCGTGTCTGGGCCTCTACATGCTTCTCCAATAGGTGTTACAGTCATCTGCTGACTGTGAAGGACATGCCAACCGGTGGATGCAGTCTTGGTGACGGGGTTCTGTGTTTTGGGGACCTCGCTGCTGTTGCTGTGCCTTCAGTTTTGTCTTCTCCAGCTGACGTCACGTTTGGTCAGCGTGTTGAAATCAGAGGTTTGTGATGGTATTGAAGTGTTACTGTGCACCAGTAATGATCAGAAGGTGGATCAGTTAGCAAGCCTATTCTGACATTTTATGCATACAGGACCTGCCAGACCTCCAGCACCCTCCCACACACACTCACACACAGTATGAGCATTCATATGCATGTATTCATCACACATGACTAAATGTGGTGTCGTGATTGGTCAGTTGCAGTGATGTGGTGTCCTCTCTCACTGTGTCCGGGCCTTGTGTTGCTGTGTGGTGTGGCGTGTTGTGTTGTGCTGGAAGGACGTCACCTCACAGAGCTGGATGCTGTCTGAACTCGGGGGTCTAGTGTTTTGCCATAAAAAAGGGTTGTTGTGGAAAGATGAAACTGTATTAAAGTAACGGCTGTTGTATTATTATTGGAAGTTTCTGTTTGAACATGCACTGATTTACTGAATGAATCAATCAGCAATTGTTTCAGCGAGCACTCCTCTTTATTTGGTTAACTGTACAGTCAGAGCAATCAAAACTGTTCAGTACATTCATAGCTGCTCTGTATTATGGGTGGTGGGGGGGGTATTTCATAAATAAAAAGGAAAGGTAAGTTGTTTGTCTGAATCATTTCCAGTTTAATGTCCCACGTGTTGTATTTGTCTTTAAAGTGAATCAAATCATTTCTGGAATAAAATGCTCAAATGAACAACTTGTTAATTGTTAGCTTGTTAGAATCTAAAAGTCAAAAAACACAACACACATTTTAAGTTTCATGATTGTTAATTTCTTATAATAACAGAATAATACCGTTGTCATCAGCCTCCTGTATGTGCATTGGACCAGACAATCAATGTAGTATCAGTCTTTGAGTTCCCTCTAGTGTTTATTACGCTGGAGGAACGTGAGGTCTGTTTATCAGTTTATGTAAAGCGACTTGTGACTACATTTTTCAGTTCTTCAAAGCTGGTTTCAAATTTACATGAAGCTGTTGTCATAGCAACAGGTGTTAAAGCTGAAACCCCCACCATGGATATTTGGATAAAAGTTGATGTTTTGTCAGTGTATGTTCTGACGGGCTCAGTTTGTCAACTTGGAAGTCACAACTTAACTTTAAATGGTTAGTGTGAGTCTACTTACTTGGCTGAAGTCCAATTTGAAAACTGCAATTTCAATGACTGAAACGAGACACCAGCCAGACGGCACAGAAACATTTTGTACCAAGTATAGGTCAAGTGAAGGACATCTTAAAACCCTGAATGCTTTATTTAAAATATGCATACATAACACTTCGCCTACAGACAATACACAACAGTACAATCACTTTTTGTAATAACACATTTAAAATGTAAAATGGTTTGTGGCAGAAACTGCCTGCAAGCAAACAAAAGTTCTTACTTTGGCTTCTTACAGCGAGAAGAGAAAAGAAGCCAGAAATAGTCGTAATAAACAAAGAGAATCGCAAAAGCAGAAACTAACACCACATCAGTGATTGAATCAAGCGTGAGTGACATCTACTGTTGTGTACTACTAGTGTGTGTGTGTGTGTGTGTGGATGAAGAAGAGTTGAAGCTGGTGATGGCATCTGGGCAGATAAACAGGGTTCCCACAGTCCTGCAGTTATCATCCAGGACCGGAAAGGTTTGGAAAAATAATTCTCTGTAGAAGCAGTTTGGAAAAATGCCACAAAAAGAAGATAAAATATAAGTCTGGCTGTACTGTAGTTTGTGGATCTCAAAACCCATCTTCTGTGTTAGTAATTGTAAATGCAAACTGCTTTATATTACAACAGTTGTGCAGTCATGGCAATCTGGCATGAAGCTCTGAAAGAGCATCGGAAACCTTTTTGAATGTGACAGTAAAGACAGGCATGGGAACCCTGAAAACACACGTCATCCTGTCTGCCATTCTACCCAGCCTCATAATACATGCCATAACATACAAATATACAGCACATATTACATAGAATAATATATTAGGCAAGGTTGTTCTTGACTCTGAAGGGAAACACAGTAGAAGTTCATAATAATGTTATGTTACACAAATACAGATACACTCCATTTTATTAGTGTCCTCCCAGCTCACCGCTGATGTGCTGAACTTAAAGTAATGGCTGGCAATTTCTGTTTCTGTTGTTTTTATCATGAACAAATCTCATGCACAGACCATAACAAAAATCTCACTAGTAGTGTGTGTGTGTGTGTGTGTATGTATGCCTCTGTGCCATAGAGCTCCATTGTTGAATTATTAAAACCCATTACTGAGCCTCACTGTGTCACTGGCTAATGTTCCTTTATCACCATGAACACACACTGTCCTGCTGCCACTAATACTCACTAGAGGCCCAAATGTGAAGTAATTCACTGCTAAAAAAACAAAGTCACTATTGACTCCTGCTTGAGTAATGTTTTAACCAGCCACTTCAGGAAATGACTGCGCCTGTTTAACATGTTTTAAAGATTTACATCTTCAACGGGAACCAAAGGGCTTGGAGATGAGAGGTGCAAACAGGATGAAGGAGTCAGAAAGTCAAACAGACTAACACATTGTTGGTTCTGGACTTTTCATTGGATTTGTTGATAACACAAAATACAGACAATAACACCAGCCTTATCTTTTAAAACAGTTCACAGCTGAGCTGGGATTTTGGGCTCCACAGTTACAAATCAGGGAGTATCTCTTTACATGTTATATCTCCACTTGTAGTAAATAAAAAAAAAACAATAAGTTAAAAACAAAATAAGTTAAACTAAAAACATGTAACAACTAAACCAACAAAGTGAAATTCATGTGAAGAAAGGAAAAGATGGCAACAAGCTACAATAGAAATAAAAATAAATAGCAAATAGTGAAGAGAGCAAATATGTCACAGCACAATAAAAAGAACATCCACACTGATGGCATGAAGGAAACTGTACAAACTGCATGTAGAGGTAAGGGTTGACGAATAATCCTTTGAGCTCTATAGCATCCCACACATCAGCTGCTGTATACTCTCAAAAGGCATCAACATATTTTAACAGATATAGCAGGACATGCTGCGAGGGTAAAACATCCTGTGCAATCCTATGCAACATGATCATCAAATATTATTCTTTCTCTGGCAATAAGCAGCAAAGCTGGAGGAAAAACTCATAAAATGTACTCTGCCTGAAAAAAAAAAACATTTAATATTTTCATTTAAAAGATACTCTTCCAGCGGGTGCAAGGTTCCTATAGTTAAAATCTCTTAAAAGGTTCAGGAGGTGAAAGAGGAAATAAGTTGAAGCTTCTTTACATGAGCAGCTGAGACTCACAGAAACACACACCCTCCACAAGGTGCTGCTACGTCACCTAGCACAAGTCAGTGAACTACTCATGAATAAATAATATAGTTGATAATAAATAAGAGTAGGCGGGTGGTCCTGGATGGTGCTGAGGGAACAGGTCGGACAGGAGGATGAGGTGGGTCAGATACTGGAGGTTGTAGAGCCCAGCTTCATCTGGCTTGCTCTGCTCTCATTAATATGACTGGGTCTGACATCAGTGTGTTGTGACATCCTGACATGCAGCACCACTGACCCCGTCTCCAGGAAGCTGCTGTCTAACGACCAAAGCTTCTCCTGCTTCCTCCATTCAAGTGTCTACAGAGTGTTCACAGAAGCAGCAGATCATCAGCTGTCCATGCTGCAACATTCTGCCAGCACAGGAAAAGGACACATCAGGTCACATCATCCAGACACCATCATCATCATCACCATAATCATCACCAGCTGCTGCTCTGTTTAGAAATGATCTGGCCTGTTTACTCCCTAGTGTATGTTTAGCACGCAGCAGATTCTCCACAGGAGGAAGCAGTTAAGGTTTTCTTTGCATTCATCATTAGTGAGGTGTTCTAGGTAGAAATGTTTGCCAACAGCAAGTGTGTTTTTGCTGCTGGCGTGGAAAATAAAATCAACAGTCACATGGTGTCAAAGTCACTCAGTATGTCCTGCTCCCAATATTCATTGATATAAATGGGCTGAACAAAATATTAGAAACAGGTGGCTGGATGCTGTAAGAATCACTCATTGATCTTTATCCAGTAGGGGTTTGATTTTAGAGAGTTCATGTAGATGTGCCACCACTATATAAATAGCTAAATGTATGCAAAGTTGAGCCATGTGCACTGAGCGGTTTACCTGCTCAAACAGGCGGAGCTAGCTGAGCTAGTTAGCTCAGCGGCTGCAGCGTGCTGTACAGATGCAGCCACCTAGGACTGTGCTGGGACCCTATGCTGAAACTTGTTTTCATGCATAAAATGGTGGCAAAGATGGCTGATGGAGACAGAGGCTGATTAGCGACTAGAGCAGAATATTTCATTAGATACAAATTTAGAAGATTACTTCCAGTTTTTCACAATATATCTACTTTTAGAGTGAAAGCTGGGCACTGCATGTCTTGCTATGTGTGTTTGAGAGAGAGAGGAAGCAAGAATTCTGTATCTTATAAATAATAATTTAATGTCAACGTTATGAATGAAAATTCAAACTATTCAGCCTGCAGCCCTAGTTGAAACAGCCTGTGTGAAACATATCGCAAAGTAAACCCTTTAGAAAAAGAAAAACCCAGCGGGTGGCTTATATATATTATATTACCGTGACACACATCCCAGCACTTCTCTATTCAAACATTTACACCTTCATATAGCTTGAATTTGAGGTAGACAGTTCATGTGTTTTGCTTTTATATTGCGGCCTAGTATTACTACATCTCATCTGAGCAGCTGATTTTTAATCTTATTCAATATTTTAATTGCATCTTTGTCGGGTAGTTCTTGGTTTTATGTTCTTTGTAACATGTTTTTGCAAAGTGCTATCTAAATTCGTATTGTTATTACTGTGCTCTTTTCCCTCTGTGACCTGTGCTTCTCATTGAGTGTCTTATTCATTCATATTATTTCCATGATCAGGGTTATTATTCAAAGAAATTCAACACTTAATTTCAAATCAAGATTATGAATAATTTATTTACTTGATCAACATTCAGAGCCTGAAATGTTGCTGTGTTTAGATGGACTGTTGCTGTTCATTTGAAATAAAATAGTAGGAAGAACGTGGCTTCTCATCCTACTTACTGTATATGTAAACTGTTGAGGAGGTCAAAGAAATGGCTGAAAGATAGTCCAGCCTTTTCCCTCTTAAGTACACATACTAGTTTTCATGTTCATACCATTGAGACCCTCTGCATCCTGGACATCCAGGAAGGGGGCGGGTCCCCAGATTCGGACGGTCCCATCGTCGGAGGCGCTGGCCAGCAGACCCGGGAGGATGGGGTTCCAGCTCACACAGTTGACTGTGCGGGTGTGACCAGTCAGCTCTGCAATGGGCAGCTCACTGCGTCGGTGCCAGATGTAAACTTTGTGGTCTGGCAGGAGACAGAGAGACTTCATCAGCTGCTACCAGTTAACTGCATTAGACTTGGTGAATTCATCAGTTGTATAATATACATGACAATATGTTTACTCATCATGGGGAGTACTTCTCAGGCTGGAAATCTGCTTCTCCAGGCTGCATGTGGATGAATGTGCATGGGGGTCGCTCGGTGACAAATGTGTGGCTGTTTGTTTTACTTAATACTGTTATACTACATATACTGTACATACATATACTATTAGCTTACTTGACATGCATATCTGCCAGACATTTTGCTGAGATTTCCTTGTGACCAAGGGTGACATGCACCTCTCTTTGTGGGTTTGCAGAGATGTTTATCTATTTCTTATGTTGTACTTCCACCTTCAGTCTGTGGCTCTGGAGGAGCTTTGTCCAGTCTGAGAAAACAACCCCGATGACATCATGGTGATGCTTTTTTATTTCGACCTTTCTTTTTGTCGTCTGTCTGTTGTCTCAGTCCACAATAGAAGCAGCTGAGCCAAGCTGAGTGTTCTACTAAACATTATGCTGTCTTGCCTTCACTGCCACTAGCGATGAAGTCTTCATTGTGCCCTCCAAAGCAGGAGTGGATGGTGTAGAAGCCCTGGGTCACCCCTTGGTACTTCCTTACCAGCACCCGGTCCTGCAGGTCCCATAGGTGCACTCCCTACAAACATACAGCATTTATTAAGGACACATCTCAATACCAAGATTGAACTGAACTTTCATACCTAAAATAAAAAGCTGCTCACCTGAGTTGCAACATTGAGCAGAGCTAACCTTCCACTTTTGGAAACAGTGAAGGACATGATAGGGTGGTCCTCTTGGACTCTGGAATGACACAACATGTGTGTTGAAACCACATCAGCCACAGAAAGATCAAATACTGCTGTGTATAGAGAGGCTCACTGCTTCAAGACAGCAGAAAATAATAAGTATGCCACCAAAAAAACGCTAATTTTACAACCAGTACATTAAACATACACAATTTTATCTGTCCGATTGATCTGAGCAAAAATTTGCGAAATCAGTGGTTAACCTTCTGATTTATCACTAGGCCTTGGCATGCTGTTGGTATTATTAGGTAAGGGATTGGACTTTACTTTTTGATGATTCGGGGGGCCTGGGAGGGGGGAGACCCCACAAGAAAGAAGCTCCTGCCCCAAAATCAGCACCTTAAAGGTTAACTTAAGTTTGCTCCTGATCACATGGACAAACAAAGAAACCTTCTGACTCGAATCAGGGAGCTTGTGGTTCATAATGAGCTCCTTAATGCCCAAATAGCTTTGAATTTAATAAATTAATCACAGTCATATAGAAAAATAAAGGAAACTGATTTTAACCATTAGCCAAATCAATATATCAATATCACAACTGGAGGGTAACTTGATATCTGTTGTTTTGGAAAACAATGGATCTCAAGTTCTCTGTCTTGAAATACACACAGACCATGATGTAATGATAACAGGAACATTTATTTACCGAGTGTGATAATTAAATATACACTCTCATGAAATAAATCTCATAGAGTAGAATTAACTATGATTTACTACTGATTCGTAACTCTGAGTAATAATTACATTTATAACTATAACAAAAAAAAATCACCATTTTACTAGCTAGCAAAAGCAGCTTCCTGAAGTCTTGCCATCACACTGTGATTTTCAGGTTTGGTAGTACTGAGATTGTACTGAGACCAAAACCTGTGGGTACAGAACTGTGTGTGTGTCAGCCCCGGCAGCATGGGTGGGCACTGGGGGGCCGTGCCCACCAACAGTGTCTGCTGTGCCCACCAACAGTGTCTGCTGTGCCCACCAACAGTGTCTGCCGTGCCCACCAACAGTGTCTGCCGTGCCCACCAATAGTGTCTGCCGTGCCCACCAACAGTGTCTGCCGTGCCCACCAACAGTGTGTCTGCTGTGCCCAACAACAGTGTCTGCTGTGCCCACCAACAGTGTCTGCCGTGCCCACCAACAGTGTGTCTGCTGTGCCCACCAACAGTGTCTGCTGTGCCCACCAACAGTGTCTGCCGTGCCCACCAACAGTGTCTGCCGTGCCCACCAACAGTGTCTGCCGTGCCCACCAATAGTGTCTGCCGTGCCCACCAACAGTGTCTGCCGTGCCCACCAACAGTGTGTCTGCTGTGCCCAACAACAGTGTCTGCCGTGCCCACCAACAGTGTGTCTGCTGTGCCCACCAACAGTGTGTCTGCCGTGCCCACCAACAGTGTCTGCCGTGCCCACCAACAGTGTGTCTGCTGTGCCCACCAACAGTGTCTGCCGTGCCCACCAACAGTGTCTGCTGTGCCCGCCTTGGACTGGAGGCTGTTTATGTTATTTAGGTTTTGTTTTTCACCTCAGAGTGGCCGTCACTCTGTTATTCCTATCTCTACTAGTCGATTGTACAATTCAACCAATCCAACCAATGAATGCGGCAACTGCTAGCCAATTACAGATAGAGGGGGGCGGGTCAGTGAGTCATACATTCATGCTATGGTCACCGTCGTTAGTGTGGCATGGATATTCAGAATAATATCCAAAAAAATTGGAGAACGAAAAGTGACGACAGCGCAAATGAGAGCGAGCAGGAAGCAGCCGCGCCGTTCCCTTCTGTAGGCACTGAAGTCAACAGTAACACTGGAGTCCACATTCATGCTAGGAGGGTTAGCTACAGCAAGCTAGTTTGCACAATGAGCAGAAGGTCTGATTCTTGTGCTCCCTGGCTGCTGTAGTTAACTCTCCTAGTATGAATGCTTACTTCAGTGTTCAGCTTGACATCAGTGCATATGTTTCTGCTTATGCTTGACTTTTGAGTTACCGTAAATAAATGGACACAGCACTACACTGTTGTTTTTTGTTTGTTTTATAGATTTTGTGATGTAGTGCCGTTTTTTAGTGACAGAAAAGGTATTTCTGTGTGTGTGTGTGTGTGTGTGTGTGTGTGTGTGTGTGTGTGTGTATATATGCAGTCTGTTTTCCCTGCAGAGTTTAGTTAGCTCAGTGCTAACCTAGCGTCTGTGCTCTGGCGGTTTTACTGTCAGCTCGCACGCTCAGTAGCACGGTGAAACTTGTTTACTCAGTGTCTAATGTGGAAGTGTGATGCGTCTGCTCAGAGTAGATGGTGGTCAGAGAATGTAGGCCTCCTTGTTAGCTGGCCCTGAGAGCTGAGCTCTGCTATGTTTCTGCAGTAGAGGTAGAGGGAGAAACACAGCTAACGCCACGGTCTTGTTGACCCGGTGAGGTCATCAGTCACGGGTCACAGGATATGGGACCTACAGCACCCAGTGGTAACTGTAAACATCCATGGGCAGAAATAAGGACTCTCGGGAATGTAGTTCTATATGGTTCTCTGCCATCTGGAGTGGTGAGTCCCAACACCATGTTATTGTTTTGCAACTAAGACCCACAAGCACAGGATGGTGGCCTGTAAAAACTCAAAGTCAACGTCAGCTTTATTGTCAAATATGCTATATGCACAACATACAGTATAAATGAAATTTCAGCCCTCTCTGATCCATGGTGCAAAAGACAGTGACACAGTGGGGCAGTAGCTCAGTCTGTAGGGAGTTGGATTGGGAACCGGAGGGTCACCGGTTCAAGTCCCGACATGGACCAAGAACTGAGTGTGAACTGGTAGCTGGAGAGGTGCCAGTTTACCTCTTGGGCACTGCCGAGGTGCCCCTGAGCAAGGCACCAAACCCCCAACTGCTCGGGGCGCTTGTCAGGAGCAGCCCCATCACTCTGACATCTCTCCATTAATGCATGTATATGGGTCCATGTATGCATTTCAGGTCTGTGTGTACTGTGTAAAGATTAACAACAGAGTGTAAAAATTGAATTTCCCTTCGGGGATTAATAAAGGTTCATCTTCTTCTTCTTCTTAAAAGTGAAATGTGCAAAGTCTTTGTGACATTAGCAAGTGTGTGACTGACAAAGAGGGAGCAAAAGAGGGGTTGAGCATGTGACCGATGGTGAGTATAATGTGAATGTAGCAGTACAGTGTGTTTATAGTTCAGACTGTCAATGAAATAAATGCTACAACTCCTAAACACACAATCCAGGTTCCTGTTTCCTGCTTGCCACCTGCTGATTAAAGTGAAGGGGGTCAGCCCCAAAGCTAAAGACAACTGCAGCCCTGGCTCACTGAAGGTGGGCAGTAAAGGTGGACCAGCTATTCTCATTTTGTAACAAGTGACTGCTGAGTGAAGTGTGACAACTAGTGGTAAAATTCGCTATACCAGTCCGGTGTTGTGGCTTATAAAATTTTCAGAAAAACTTGAAAAGTTTGAAAATTTTTGAAAACTGGCCCAACTCTACTACTGAGATATTGACGGGGATTCCGGAGGTAGCCTGGCTACACTTGCAATTCAGGTGAACAGACTAGAAGCAGGTCAACTTCCGTTTGACTGGCCATGACTCGTGCCCCAAGTGTCTGGGTGTGGGCCACCTTGGAGAAGCCCAACATGCCCACTCTCTTTGAGCATCAGATCGAAGGCCTCCTGTCTGGAGATGTCTCTGTCTCTGGGCTTGCTCACAGAAGCTCTGGCTACTGCAAACAGCATGAAAAGCACAGAGGCACAGATAGCCAAAATGGGTCTTAAAGAATGCAAATAAAATGATAAGTACACTGCAACAGAATATTTTTCTAAAATATGCCTACTTTTAATTTTACTTTAAATTCTCAGGAAAGAAAACAGAAAATTTCTCCCTCTGGCGAGAATCTGTGTGAATCTACTGGCATAAACTAATATTCATCAGTTTTTATTCACTCATTCAGTATTTCTTTCTCTTAGTACTCTCCATTATTTCTAATGGCTTGTGCCATGCCACGACAGCTTTTCACTGCATCAGGCAAAGCCCAATTTCAGGTGCTGCATTCTGGCAAGCGCAGCTCAAATCCATGTCAGCATATATTGGGAGAAATGTGGGAGAATTGTGATCCCGGGAGAAAACAGGACAGGGCAATGAAAAACTAGAGTCTCCCAGGAAAACGAGAGGGTTGGTAAGTATGGGAATTAGTAAGGTAAAGCCCAGGTAGACCTGTTCCCCTTTAAAGAAAGAAAGAAAGAAAGAAAGATATTCCTTTATTAGTCCCACAGTGGGGAAATTCAGTTTTCCACTCTGTTGTTCACACAGTACATATACATGCGTCAATGGAGAGATGTCAGAGTGAGGGGGCTGCTCCTGACAAGCGCCCAGAGCAGTTGGGGGTTTGGTGCCTTGCTCAGGGGCACCTCGGCAGTGCCCAAGAGGTAGCTCAGTCCGTAAGGACTTGGGTTAGGACGCGGAGGTCACCGGTTCAAGTCCCCCATGGACCAAGACCAACTGGTTGCGGGAGAGGTGCCAGTTTACCTCTTGGGCACTGCCGAGGTGCCCCTGAGCAAGGCACCAAACCCCCAACTGCTCTGGGCGCTTGTCAGGAGCAGCCCCATCACTCTGACATCTCTCCATTGACACATGTATATGTACTGTGTGAACAACAGAGTGGAAAACTGAATTTCCCCACTGTGGGACTAATAAAGGAATATCTTTCTTTCTTTCTTTCTATAGCCAATGTCTGGCTGAGTCTCTTTATGCATTCCCTACGATCGCGCTCATGCTTCACAGGGTGAGACTGATGCATCACAGAGTCCTCCTAGTGGCCCCCAGGTGGCCATCAAGGATACGGTTATCCACACTAGGCAACTTCTAGTAAGGAAGGAGACCTCCTGTGGATAGGGCTGGGTGATATTGAAATTTCCCTACTGATGATACTGCTTGAAGAAAAAGAATGATATACGATATTATGGTCTAAAAGAAGCTGGAGAGACATACATATACACTGTGTGCACAATTATTAGGCAATTGAGTGTTCTGACTATATCATCATTTCTATGCATATTTTCCAACTCCAAGCTGTATAAACCTGAATGCTAATTGGATTTAAGCATATCAGGTGATCTGTATTTGTGTAATGACAGATGTAGCCTAAGGAGCTCAAGACCCTATATCAAGGTGTGCATAATTATAGGGGGCTTCTTTTCCTCAGGCAAAATGGGCCAAAAAATAGATTTAACTTACTCTGAAAAGTCAAAAATTGTAAAAAGTCTTTCAGAGCGATGCATCACTCTTGACATTACTATTATAGATATTGGGGCATGATCACAGCCAACAGGGGTCGCAAGAAACATGTTGAGAAAAAAAAAGATGTAAATTAACTGCCAAAGATTTGAGAAGAATGAAACGTGAAGCTACGAGGAACCCGTTTATACTCCAGTGCTGCTATATTCCAGAACTGCAACCTACCTGCAGGGCCCAGAAGTACAAGGTGTTCAGTGCTCAGAGACACGGCCATGGTAAGGAAGGCTGAAACCTGACCACCACTGAACAGGACACTGAAGTTGAAACGTCAAGACTAGGCCAAGAAATATCTGAGAACAGATTTATGGACAGATGAGATGGACCCGAGGCTGGATCAGTAACGGCATAGAGCTCAACTCAGAAGCCAGCAAGGTGGAGGTGGGGTACCGGTATGGGCTGGAATTATTAAAGATGAGCTAGTTGGACCTTTTCAGGTTAAAGATAGACTCAAAATCAACTCCCAAACCCGAATGCCAGCTTTTACAAGACACTTTCTTCAAAGCAGGTAAGACATAAGCAGTAAGAGGGGGAATCACCGCTAACGTCACAGTGCACTGACTTATTCCTTAAAAACACATACAGTAAATCCCTAATGACCAGGCCCAGTGGGGGATCAACTCAGACCTGGCAGGCCGCCAGGTTTGCAATACACTGGCGGGAACCTTGCTGTCTTGCTGAAGTATCTGGTAAGTCATATTTGCCAACTAATTTATCCTTGAAACTGGCTTTTTCAACTGTATGAATAGAACCCACTTTTTTAAAATACAGCCTTGCCACCTTTGACCATCACGTTTCCATCAGCTGCTCTGTTGGATGGAGTCAGCGGAAGACTTGCATATTCTGTTGGGTGGTGAGTTTTGAGATAGCAGAGGAGATTGTTTCCATCTTTAGTCCTGACTTGTTTATTGCACAGCTTACAAATAACTTTGTTCACGTTTGCTGGCTCTCCTTTGTTGTTTGGTTTAAAACCAAAGAATCTCCAGTCGGTGCACTTGCATTCTTTTTGCTAATGAGAGCAGAAATATTTCCTGCAGGAGTTAGGGCTACATAAGTAATTACACGGGCTACAGCGGAAGACGTTTGCTAATTGAATATTGTTAAGTTATTGTGGACATGTGAGGACCATTATCATGGCCAATCAATATCATGTTGAATGAAAATTTCATCATATCACACAGGCCTACCTGTGGGCATCTGTGTCAGAGCCTCCTTGAGCTCTGGGTTTGGCCACTCCTAACTGATCTAGAGCCCTCAATTTGTAAGACCTTGCAGGTGCAGGACTGTCATGTTAACGAAATGTCTGACAGCTTGAATAAGCCTTCTAAAGTTTGGAAGGCTGTTAAGACAATGCCTTCAAGCACCGTAACAGTGTGCTACCCAGTCAATTAAATTCTGTATCTATAGGCTACATACACACTATCAGACTGGGCACACAAAGTGCCTTATTATCATACCGTGATGTGTTGTGTTTTTGTTCCGGTGTTTTAGCACGGAGCTGACACCTGCCCGCTCGCTATACCTCGTCCCCTGTTCTCTGAAGCTCTGTACCCTGCTGTTGCCTGGCAAAGGCAGCAGTACTGGCCAAAGGTTCCCCTGGTACAATAAACTTATATTTTGAGGTCAAGAAAATGTATGTGATGTATGTATGTATTAGCCATGCGTACTACGTGTTTATTTGCATATAGAGCAGGGAAGAGAGATCTGATCACAAGTGGTCACTGGAGACACTAATACTAGGTATAAACAGGGCCACTGATGCTATGTGCTTATATGGTGTTGGGGGGTAACCCTTTCCTTTTACAGTCCTGTAATTACCCAGTATTTACCCAGTAGTAGTATATTATTGGGTAATTACCTGAAATTACCACTGGTAAATAAGTAGACAAAATACAAAGAAACTACAGATGAAATACTTAGAAAATCTTCTACTATTAGTGATCAGTTCAAATAAGTTCTATGTAGTTGTGACCAGTTTAGGTTGGTAATAATTCTGATATAATTGCATACTTTCTTAGAAACTAGCCAGTCCCTTCCTGGAAATGCCTCCTCTATTACCCTCCTCTCCTCTCATAATCTAATAAACCCATTATCATTGGGTGTAGCCATCAACAATAACCAGAAAAGAAAAAGTCATTCCTTGGAAAGTACTATCTTAATTTATAGAAAGTACACAAACTGTTACCAACCTTACCAACCAACAAATCTCCAATTTTTCTCTACTCTGATTTTAATATATTTTTAATCGCTTAAATTATTAACAGTAAGTAAGTGATAATCGATTTATCGCTGACATCCATAGCAGGGATGTTATTCATTCCACTTTACAGTGTGTTGATGGGTTTTCGGCTCATTTTCTGGTCCACTCTACCTTTTTTTGTACACATGATACTTGTATTGTTTTTCATGCACATATGCAGGCTACTGAAAACGAATGTCATGTCTGATGTGTGAGATGAATCAATCACAAGCCAAAAAGGTTAGAAACCACTGCTTTATACAGCAGCTTCATCTCTGTTTGGCTTGAGTGAAAACCCCAACTTTGGTTTGGTTACATTACAGTATGTGCAAATGCCGACAGAAAGAGCAAGAAGAGAGGGTGTTGCGGTTCCTCAGCCCAGTCAGGGTGGTGACTTACATGTTTCTGTCTGTGAGGTCCTCAAAATTGTATCCACGAATGCGTTGATGGGTGTCAGATGCGAGGACGGACCGGCCGTCACTCAGACACCACAGGCACTGCACCCGAACTCCTTCCCATGAGTCCAGCAGGTTTCCATCCAAGTCCTGGGAGTCAAAAGGACACACACTGCATTCAGGAACACCATCAACACCAGACTGCCACAGGGAAATCCCAGATCATTCCATATATGATTTGTGGCCATTGTTTTCTTTTTTTAATTCACCTAAATGATACATTCAGATTGACATTCATGATTTCATTCATTTCTAAACCCTTGGACTTAAAGAGCTCACATGTGTTTCAGCAAGACTTCTGCATATTCAAAACTTGTCCCACGTATCTGTGTTCATCTCTGAGAAGTGGAGAATAAAGTTGTAATATTTTGTGGAAAACATCTGAATATTATGTGAACAAAGTCATAATTTAATCAGGATACCGGTAATCATAATAATTCAACATTCACATCCAGCTACCATCTGGTTAATTGAAGAAGAAGATCTTCCTTTATTAGTCCCCCAGTGGGGAAATTCAATTTACACTCTGTTAAACTCATACATGTTACACCTGAAATACATGCTTGTGTTATGGAGAGATGTCTAGGGGGGGGGGCTCCCCTACAAGCCCCCCGAGCAGTTGGGGGTTTGGTGCCTTGCCAGGGGACCTCGGCCCCCAGAACTCCCCCCCCCCCCCCCCCCCCCCCTCTCCCCCTTTTTTTTTCCCCTCCCGGGCCTCTCCCCCCGCCCCCCCCCCCCCCCCCCCCCCCCCCCCCACCCTGCTCTCCTCCCCCCCCCCTTCAGTAATTTTTTTACTAAATACTTCTTTTTATCTATGTAAAACGTTAGCTGGCTAACACCAGCTGGAGCTGGCCCTTTATTAACCCTGAGGTCTAAGCCATAAAACCTGAATGAAGAGCTCATCCACCTCAGGTCTGCAGGAATACCTGCCTGTCTGGCTGGCTAATGTTGACTCCAGGCTAAAGGTATCCTATAAGATATTATAGGGCGATACTATAGGTTACAAATAACACAGGAAAACACTTTCTACACTATGGGCAAATGTTCAAACACACCAAATTAACTCTATAATGTTCCAGTTGGGAAATTATTGGCATATCATAGGCCTAATAGAGAAGATGCATAACCCAAGTATAATAATATCACAGTAAAATCACAACTGATTATGACCGACACATGCTTAGACAAATAATAATAAATAGGAATATTTCACAAGAGATTGCTGATTGTAGAAGTAAACAACTGTCTTTCAATTGATTAAGATATGTATTTTGCATATAAATGAGGTAGAGTGCATAAGAAAAGCATCAGAACAAAACTTTTTAACAAAATAAATCCCCCTACAGAAGTCCAGGCTAAAGGCTGGACAGAGGCTGTCGGTTCCTCTTGTGAACATTCTCAGGCAAACTGTGAACTGGAACGGCACTGGTGTCTGTGCTTTACACACCATCAGAGCACCTCTATAAATGTTTAAACTATTAATTTTTTTTCCCCAAATCAAAGAGTGTGACGTAAATGCCCTGTAAATGCTCAGAGCCTGTGGGCACAGAGTATGTGCTGTGGAAGATACTCACACACTGGTAGAACTGGCCTCTCTGGCCGCCGGTGACAAAGCGTTTACCATCTGGATTCCAGGCCACACTGGTCAGGCTATCCTCATGAGACTGGCTCATCTTTGTTCGTAACTCCCCCGTCTACACAACAGAACCAAGGAGAGAGAAACATGATTAAAAGGATCAGACAACACACACTCCAGCACACTGATTTTAAGTATTTTTTGTCATGTGACCCTCTAATTGCCAGAAAACACAATTCTTCCTAGCTAGTACTGTTGTCCCTTCAGGTTTGAATAGGTCTAGAAAAAAATAATAATAATGGAGCAGCATAACAACATATCATAACTATTGTTTACTTTGTGATTCAAACACCTAATTTGGCAGGTGTATTGATAAATATATTGCGAACAAAACTTGATATTGGACCATCGCAAACTCACACCCTGGTGGCCGTGGCAGCTATTTTTCAAAAGGCCACCTGCAGCTGGTCAAACAAAGTATTTGGTAATTTCATTATGCTCTCATAGCCAGTATGGTGCAGAAACCAGCAGCAGTATTGGCCTGGTGCTTCCAGGTGGCTTCATGAGAACTTTCAAGCCAAGTTAATTGAGGCGCATTCACGCAGAAACAACATCCATGGAGTTCCTGAAGGGGCCAAAAAAGAAAAGATTCAGGATTTCCTTGAAAACTTTCTGAAAATGGAGTTGCATTTTCCTGCAGCCTCCCTCAGCATACAATGCTGCCACAGTTCCTTCAGAATAAGACCACCACAAGGTTCAAACCCAAGGCCGATTATCGTGTACTTATGGAGTATAAAACTAAAGAGCTGGTTCTTCGGATTCATGAATGGAAGTCATTCATGTTAAAAATGTGTGCTTGTTCTTTAAGTCTCATTTATTTCAAAGGCAAAAGTTCTTTAGTTCAGGTCATCTTGAGATGTAAGTATCCAGGTAAACTTTCTTTATTTTCTTACTGTCTGAAATGCTGCATGAAGGATACAGAGTAGTAGATCACGCAACGGCGTCACCGCTGGCAGTGCTAAGCAAGAACCAATCTCATCCAATCGCAGTATAGTACTGTTTTAAGTGCATCAGCACTCCGATACCAATTTAGTACCGGTATACTGAACAAGCCAACTGTGGGTGTTTCACTTTCTGTGTGCACACAGCTCTGCAGTCTAATGCCCAGGGCGTCTACTTCTGCTGATTAGGGTCAACTGGCTCACACCTTTAATTTAGGAGGACAATGGGAGTAATCATTATAAGAACAAAGGTACGTACAATTCTGCAGTTTAAGAAGATGTAATGAAACTGACATAGACTTTTCTTATGAACAAATTTAAGAATGATCAAAGCTGCCTCAACATAGCTGGCCAGTGGTCTGTTGCTGTTGTATGTTCACCACACAGCTGACAGCAGCTGTCATTCAGTACTTTCATTGTTGATTTATTTGTTTGGTTTTTCAAAACATGGATCCCAATTTACTCTGAGAGGAGGGAAGCTAATGAGCAGCTCACAGTGTGTGAGAGATGTTGTACCTGTACATTCCACAGCCACAGCTCAGAGCAGTCGTCAGGACCACAGGCTATCAGATAGGCATCATCAGGGCTCCATGCCAGGTATGAAACACCATAAGCATGACCCTCCAGAGTCTTCATCAACTTCAACTGCTGGGTTTCCTGTCAACCAACACAACAATCCAGTCAAGAATCTAGTATATATTTTAATTCTCATTTTTCCTGCTGTGAAGTGACATTGATGATAGGGACAGGGACTGATTACCGTGTCTACGTGCCACACAATGACTGTGGTGTCTTTGGACCCGGTCGCCAATTTTGTGCCATTGTTGGAGAACTTGCAAAACCAGACTTCATTGCAGTGTTCAGTGAGAATCTGCTGAGTGTAGCAGGGGAACTGTTTCCTAAAGATCAGGAACACACACAGGCAGACATCAAGATTCATAATGCTAATAAAACATAACAGCTTTTATGGTTACATACATTGGTTTGCCAAATATCTTCTATGACAGGGTATGATGTAGTTTGAATGACTACATTTTTATTGCAGATTTGATCAATACTACACTCTGGCAATGGGAAATCCCTGATTTGAACTGATTCTAGTGCTAAATATGTAAACATCATTGTGGAGATGATTATAAGCCCCTTTTCCACCACAGGGACCAGGGTCTAAATTAAGTTCCAGAGACATAAAACACCCCAAAAGCGATCTGGTTAGGGGGTAGCACTTTCTGAAGTACAGGAACTTCCGGGGCTGGGTTTGCAGGAATGACCACTGAGTGTAGTCCCATCATGCCAGCCATACCCTTTACATGTAAGTAACAAACAAAAAAAAATTCTGTTTTGACTGGTTTGTCAAGCATGAAATAAAAAATGATCACACTATTCTGTGTTACACCTTTTAGTCAACTTCTTTCCAACACATTACCACAAATTTTACATTAATATTTGGGATATATGGTATAATAGACCTCATCTATCACCACCACCCTCCTCTGCTCTTCGTCCACCACCACACCTTCTGTGGTATGTCCCATTGGGATCTGGGTACTTCTAGTCCATACTGATTACAGATGTTCCTGTACACTATCCCAGCCACTTGGTTTTGCCTCTCCATGTACGCTGATCCAGCTAACATCTTACACGCTGCTACTATATGCTGTAGATCAGGGGGCATCTTTGAACAGTCTACACCTTGGGTCTCATCTACTCTGATAGATTCTGGCCTATGTGGCTCTTGTACTTAGGGCCTGTTCTTGTGCTGCCATGATTATTGCCTCTGTGCTGTCTGTCAGTCCAGCATTTTCCAGCCATCCAGCATTTTAACTTTTGAAATCGTTCAACGTCCATCCTACTCTTATTCTATTTCCATGGTTAGGATGCACAACAACATCTCTGTGGGGGCAGCAAGTCATGCTCAAGTATAACTGTAATATTAAAATAACAGACCATTAACAATTAAAATAGAGAAACGGTAAATGTCTGTATTAGTTACTTTTCTTTTTTATTCTCAGTGCATGGCTGCCTCCCCAATAGCTAGAAAAAGAAAGCAAGATGCAGAAAAAAATATCTGTAATAATCAGATGAATCAATTAGAAAAAATAGTTGTTAGTTGCAGCCTTTGACTAAATATTGTTTCCAACCAGACAAGAACCAGACAAGAACTGACTTTCTTTCTTTCTTTACAATGGGCCACACTGCACTGTAGTGTCCCACATTTGTAAATGACAATCACACTCAAACACCACAAAACTGGATGAAAAATGGGGCTTGTGTGGAGCCCTGGTGCAGGTCTTACCGGCTGCAGGCGTGGTCCAGCAGCAGAGACACGGAGTCCAATCCACTGTCCAGCTTGGTGTTGTGGTAGAGGCAGCGCTCCCTCTGCAGCTCGACCGCCTGCTTCAGCAGAGTCTGCAGACGGCGAGGAGGCAGCATCACTGATGGAGGCAGGTACGCTGCACGCACACGCGCACGCACACGCACACGCACACACACACACTCTCTAATTAGTTCAGAACATATAGTGACCAACTACATTAAAAGACAGTGTATTTAATGAACCAGAACGCCACATTTAGATCAGATCCTGATGGGCAGTTGGCACCTTAGCAGCCTCTGCCATCAGTGTATGAATGTGTGAGTGACAGGGTGAATGCTGACTGTAGTGTAAAGCAATTTGAGTGGTCAGAAGACTAAAAAGCGTTACATAAATGCGAGTCCGTTTACCATTTAACACACACTGAGCAGCTTTGATTGTGACTTAAAAGTATAATATGCTACATTTTCTTAAAAACAATGCATAGAGTGATTCTAAAATAATCCCTCTCAGTCAACACTATGACCCATTAGAAGTGTGTGGTGGTGTCTGTATATACAGAGAGCCTTCAGCACTCATCTGCTGCCTTTCGGCCGCACATGGGGCTGTAACCCCCAACCGAATGCAGGGTGTGCAGCCCGTTCTGGCTGTCACATACCGCTTTCAGGCCCCTTTCGCTTTGTCAGATGCAAAGCAGCAGTATATAACAGATTGGAGGGCGGTTACATTGTTGTGTGCCTCAGTCTTTACCCTGGTCCTCTGTCTGTCCTCTGCAGTGTTCAGAGAAGGTGTTGTGTGCTGCCATCAGTGTGAAAGAGGATGGAATGAAGCCTGCTCTTCAACTGCATTCAACATGCCAGAACTTTTGCTGAGTTAGTTGTGTGTTTATTTGTGCTTTAGAACATAACCGCTATGAAATAATCAGAAACTAACATTTTATTTAAAACTGATCAAAATAATATCCTGAAAAGCAGGTGCTGGATTTCAGAATGGGCAAGAGAAGCAACATTTTCAAACATACTATAGATGAGAATTACCCACTGCTGTGAATGGGGCTGCTACAGTTGTACATGGCAATGGCAGTACAAATCACATATAAACACATAAATAGAAGTGTTTACTCTGTGCAGTAGAATAAGTATGGGGTTTGAGTCAGACTGCACTCACTCTGCAGCTTGTCCAGCAGCTTTGTTCGGGATGTCGTGCCTTTGCCTTCCCACTCAGCTTTGGCTCGTAGGTCTTCTGCATGACTGCACATCAGGTACCTTCATAACATATGATGAGATTTCCTCAGCAACTGTCAAACACACACACCTGCTTACACAAACATATATCAATCTGGGCCTGGGTTGTCATATTTATTGTTGCCATTACTATTTAGATGGTTTTAACAGTAGAATTATCCACAGCATTATAGTGAAAGGTACACGCCTAATATTACCCATTACGCCCCACTGGCCTTGTTCCACAGCTCCATACCACAGCGCTTGTCATGTTTTGCATATCCACCACATGTGGATGCTCATTGTCCCCAGAGGATGCTGCCTTGTGTTTGCATTGTTTATAGTAAGTGTGAGTGTGAGAGAGAGAGAGAGATAGAGAGAGAGAGAGAGAGAGAGAGAGAGAGAGAGAGAGAGAGAGAGAGAGAGACAGAGAGAATGTAAAAGAAGAAGGATATACTGTATACTGTCTCTATGGTCTGTTTACATTCCCCTATCTGAGTTCCTGTACTTCTCTGATGATATATTTCTCTGCCTTGAGTCAGAGAAATGCCACTACCAGAGTCAGGCAACTGCAATAATCTGTGGTGATTTTAATGGCCGGACGGGTACACGTTCTGAAGTCACCAGTAGTCAAGGAGACAACTTTATCACCCAGCAAGCTCCTACTAATCACTTACATCTGCCTCCTAGAAACAACTTTGCCACTGTGATTAACAGGAATGGGAAGGAGCTGTTACAGCTCTGCAGAAGTCTGTACACCGTCAACGGTCGGGTAAAAGGCGATTCTCTGGGAAGGTTCAGGTACTGTTCAACCATTGGCAACAGCACTGTAGATTATATAATCAGAGACGTGGATTCTTCAGCGCATTCACAGTCAAGCCCCAAACCCCTTTATCAGACCACAACCAAATCACCCTCTTCCTCAAACAGAACAATATGACACACAAGTGTCAGAGAAGTACAGCTCATACAGGGAGGAAGCATATGGACCGAACACTTTGCCCCCTTGATTTCCCCATCACTATGAATAATCTGAAAACTGTAGAGCCTTAAAAGCAAAAAACGTGTGAAAAAAAAGTGAAAACCTGAAACCTGTGAGAACCTGACCACTGTGTAAAAAATGTGACCAGACTGAGTCGACACAGCCTGGCCACAGAAAGAGCTTGTCACAAGCAGGACTGATGACCCAGAGAGGACTGGCTGTGTTCATGTTGTCAGAAAGCGAGGCGGAGACACAATCTCACTTCTTACTGCTCTGTCAGAAATATAAGGATGTCAGACATGTATTCTTTGAAAACACAGATAATATATATCCTGATTTTATCCTCAGAAACTACCGTAATTAAAAATCTATGTACAACATTAGCTGAAAAATATGTTGACTGCTGTCACTAAAAAAGAGGTGATACAAGCTCTGAATATGTTGAAAATGTAGTTGGTATGTTGTGATTATTTACTTTTCTTCTGTGAAATGTAATCATTCAATAATATGTAATTTAGCTAATTTAGCCAGTAAAGCTTATTTGAATTGGAAAAAGGGAGACAGAGAGAAAGTGTGAATGTGACAGAGAGAGAGACAAAGAGAGAGTAAGACAGAGAGAGAGACAGATCATGTCTTTACTGTAGGGTTACTTGTGTTGCTGCTATTCAACAATGAAGACAGCTGTTTGGCTGTGTTCTGTATTTAGCCTCAGTCCTCAGTCCTGACAGTTGTGCTACTAGAATGTATTAAGCTGGTGGTTTGTGGGTCGAGTCGGGTTTGGATGGTTGATTATGTAGCGGATGATGACTGAAAGATGAAGAATGTGAAATGTGATAATGAAAATACAGATGAATCCACAGTACACATCTTAACTTTTACATCCTTCCAGAAACTGTTGTTTGACCTCTCAGGGCGCTAAGTGGTGAGACTCTTCATTTACAACCAGCCTGGTGAATCTCACTAGATAACCACCCAGTATGGTCCTGATCAGATGAAGGTTTTATGACTTACAGTTCAACAGGTCAAATACTTGGTCTTTTTCTGGCAGAAAGATGGTGAAACACAGACACATTATGAAGCAGAACAATCTAATTCTGACATTGCATGAATTGATGTCTTATACTTCACTAACATGTGCTCTAGTGACAGTAAGTTGTTGAGATAAATTCAATCAAAGCAAGTTAAAATATTTGCTTGTTATAGACCAAAACCTTCTCTCTTGTGCTAATGAGGTCATTACATCTGTCTGCATCAATACCTATACATGTGTATCTTATTCACCAATTTATAGGGGATCTTAAACATAAAGTTGGGTGCACACTAATGCCTTGTTAATCTTATATTTGATATATATTTTAATCTAGTTGAAGTGTGTTACACCATTTTATGTTGATTGTGAAGCATACATAAATTGATTCATATTATTACACATGCTCAGAACTTATAGAACTAATTTCCTGATAATCAACTCTGTTTACAGGTTTCATCTGTGTGACTTAATTGTTTGATTAATTTTAATTCAGTTGATCAGTTTTATTCAGTGGTTGATGTCTTGTGTTTGGTATGTATTTGAAAGAGATGAAGCCCAGATTTCAAATATGGAAGAATTAATCATGCTGAAACAAGTCAATTAGATTAATCGCGCAAAATAAGTTTCAGACATTTAGTCTAAGGAGGTCTAGGAGTAACTAACGTCGGGGTGTGATGTGCATCACAAGTGCTGGTCCAGGTGTGTGTTGACTGTTATAATTTGACAAAACGGAAGATCAAGGGTATGGAAAAGCATCTGTCTGGATTTCCTTGTGTTTTAGTGCTCTGTCTGTGATGGCCTTGTGGTTGCAGAGGATTCTGCATCTTTACGAGCATGGAAATCTGTCACAGAGGTTGTTGACAGCTTCAAAAGGCCCTGTCAATCATAGTGCATAATCACTGCTGTTCAACTCAGACAGCAAAGTCAAAAGAGAGGCTGACAAACTCATTTCTTCCAGACCTCTGAGGGATCTGACACATCCTACTGAATATGAAAAAAGCTAAACTTAAACTAAATGAAAACAATAAGCAATCTTTCAATATTTGTAAATGATATCTCCACTTCAGACTCCCTTTCTGCTGGTGAACTGACCCGCTCAGAATGTGGATACGCTCTGTGTTGTACTTGAGAGGAGTGAGCTCAGCTCTGAGGACCTGCAGGGCCTCCAGGACCTTCCCATCCTCCAGATACTCCAGATACTTCTGCTGCAGCAACAGGAACTTCATCCGCTGTACAGGAGGACAAGACAAAGCCAAAAATAACACAGACATTAGTCATTACAGGCTGTGTGCTCTCCAACATTTACTAATATGACATCAAGACACAATATTTTTCTTTTATCAAAATTTGAATACTTCATTACCAACCCACATGATTGAATTGAATGTTTATTTATTACATTTATTTGAAACATTCACCACTTGTGTTCTGTACATTTAGTGAATGTTTCTTAAAGTGTCCATCAGTCAACTAGATATAGCACCTTGCAGTTGTATGGCAGCTTACATCCACGTCAATACCGAAATGTCTTCACTTCATCATTTTATGTTACACGTGTGAAATTGTTATAATTATCATAGAAATTCTTGAGTTACGGCCAAAAAACATGTTTTGTGAGAACACAATGACCTTTGACCACCAAAATCCAATCAGGCCTTCCTTGATTCCATGTGAATGTTTTAACAAATCTCGCAAAATTTGCTGAAGGCGTTCCTGAGATATAATTTTCCTGAGAATGCGATGGACATAAGATCACAGTGACCTTGACCTTTAACCACCAAAATCTATTCAGTTCATCCTAAAATCCAAGTCGACATTCATGCTAAATTTGAAGAAATTCCCTTCAGCCATTCCTGAGATATTGCATTCAGGAGAATGAAAGAATGCCTCCATAATAGGCATAATTAAACTCTGCATAGAACCTGTTCTTTCTGAGCGTGGCATAGCTGGAACACACTTACAACTGATTTGAGACAGCAAGAGATTGTTTACTGTCCATTTCCAAGGAAATCTCTCACCACAATCTGTCTCGCATAAATACATAGGTCAAACATTATACATCACAACATAACTACATGAAAGACATAAGCTAGCCTACATTCCCATTCATGCACACATAACACCTACACACAACAGTTAGTGGTGCGTTTTCTTGAGTGGTGCTATGGCAGAGGGAACAAAACTCCTGCCATAGCATGCCCATCTCCAGGTCAGGGACCTGTATCTCTGACCAGATGGACCAGTGTGAAGAAAGGGTTGAGGGGATGCCTGGGCGTGTAAAGGCTTTGCTGTTGAGGTCTAAGAGGTTGAGGAGATGTGTGTGATGCATGTGAGTTTTGTTTCATTTCTAACTTGTGACTCAAAAAATTAGGGAGGAAAACCAACCCACAGTGTTGTGTTATTTTACACTAGTTGGCTACTTATCTCTAATTTCTTCTTTATGAAACAAAAGAACATAATTCATATTCAGTATAATAGCAAAAGAGCCAAGGGTATATCACACTAAACAAAAATATTAAAACCTACATATACGCCTACTGAGTACCTAATAGCCTTCTTCTTTTTACATATTGCTCAACATCCTTCAAAAAAAACAGCAAAAAAAGGTATTTATTGTTAAATTTATATTTATGAATAAAAGATTAAAAGAAAACATGAATTCATTATAAGAAAATATTGTTTTGAAGGGTTTTTTTGAAGGGTTTTGAAGAAACCACATTTTCCCTTAATACTGTCTTTAAAGATATGGTCAATGACAAATCTGCAAAATTCTGATGCCTTATTTCTGTGTGTAGTAACTGACAAGGTAATACTCAATAATTCTGAAGGACACTTCCTTAACCTTACTCACTATTATGTATGTATGAGGAAAAATTCAGACCTTCTTTCAATAGCCTATATATATATAATTTACAGAACAACTGATTCCACTATGCTATGACATGTGGAACAGAGACATCTCTTTGAAAAAGGGCAGTTATGGCTCTGTTATTATTTTGGAGATGTGGTGGATAATACTTTCGTCCTACTGGGAAGTCAGCTGGGTTGGGCTTATCTCTATCTATCTCTACTTTCTTATTAAGCAGTAAAAAAACAACTCACAAGATTTCTACTAAACGATCACTGCAGGCTCTGCATGGGGATGAACCTTGCATGTGTTTGTGCCACTGGAAGCTGTCAGTCCAACAAGGGATGATGCAGCACCCAGTACGTTACCCCAGACAGAAGCACACATCACGCCGTGCAACCGACAGTCCTGTAGTAGTTTCGCCATCAATCCAGCCAGGACAGCTGAGGAGGCGGGGCCCAGAAGCGTAAAACACTCCATTCTCTCCCCAGCAGCTGTCGTGCCACCCAGTCAAATCCATTCTCGCTGCTAGTTTACAGTCCTTCGGGTTGCTACAACAAGCTAAGTGTTGCTTTAGCTAAAATGCTATCTATCTCTTTGCTGCCAGTGTGTCCCACTCACATACACACAGTGGTAGAGATTGAAGATGACATCTGGACATCATCATTAGACCAACACGATGTCAGTTTTGTATTCTGCTGGTTGTTGATCGGTATGAAGCTAAAGGAAGATATCCTCCCTTGGAGCGTCATTTTTCTGGCCACTCACAGATAGACATGAAAAAATGAAATGCATTGAACTGATATACAGAAAGATGGCCCGCCAGAGGGGAGGACAGAGGGTGCTTGTCAGTTTAAACATTCTTTTTCCTGTATAGTGTACTCTGTGAATAATATTGTATTGGAGAAGTTGTATGTTTGTGTTGGTGGGTCTATATTTTTGCAAATTTGAGACCAGAAGTCGGCACTGGAGACAATCTGTAGGTCTTGTTCCCATTGATTTGAAGGGATGGATATTGCTAGGTCGGATATGGAAAATGTCTTGTATATTTTAGATGGGAATTTTTTTCTTGGCAGCGATGTTAACAGGTGGTTCATTGCTCTGTTGCTGGTG
Organism: Pterois miles; assembly: GCA_947000775.1. Taxonomy (NCBI): domain Eukaryota; kingdom Metazoa; phylum Chordata; class Actinopteri; order Perciformes; family Scorpaenidae; genus Pterois; species Pterois miles. Next base: position 226,726 of record CAMQGK010000481.1, on the reverse strand, counting down.
GGGGAAGATCAGTGTTAAATGATTTAGTGTTGTTTTTTGCCTGAATACAGGAGGAAAGTGTTGATTTAAAAATAAATCTTTACTTTTTCATGTCTGTGACATATTCTACAGATGTCTAGACATCAAAACTGTGGTAATGTTGCTGAAATGATGTCAATTTAGTGTCAAACGATCATTTTCACTGTCTGTTGTTGCTGTGAACCGCGTAGCTTGCGGCAAAAAAAGGTGAGACCTCGAATCTCTAGAAGAAACGCTCCTGACACGCAGCCGAGCCGCAAGAGACAAACGCATCTCATGCCAACTGTTAACATGGACACCAAAATAAAAAAACAACAGGTTCCACAGCGGCCACGCACTGCTGACGTTCCCTCTGTGGACAGGCGATGAAGCAGAGCACAACACACAACACATCAATCCGCTGTCATACATGGACACAGGTCATGGCTTGTTAACTACAACATTAAACACAAACATCAGTCTTACAGTACCGCTACTAATAAAATGGGGTATTGCATACCTTTCTTGTGTAAGTATACTGTACATGGGATGGGTGTTACACAAAAGAGACACATGACAGACACTTACTACTGTAAAACAAACACAGTGAGGCGTGTAAGATAATTACAAAATATATACAAAAAAATGGCTACAGATGCTTATAGAGAGTAATACACGACCTGGTGGATAATCTCCAGCAGTTACTGGCCTTGAAACAGGACAGTTTTGGTCAGTTTCTGCCCGATGTTTGTGGTCTGCAAGGCGTGAGGCGTGCAATGTGGGAAGATGGATGTGAGGAGGGAGGTGAGGGTGTAGTGGTGATTATCAGTTCCACACTTTGTGTCTGTAATATGAGTGGTTAATTTAAATATGTCCCTGTTTCCTATTGCAGAGATAACTGCTTTGTAGGAGTAAAAGTGGACATTTTCTTTTGCTGTAGATACAGTTGTGTGGTGTCGGAGATACTTCACGATCACAGTCAGCATCGCTTTCCTCACAATGTATCCTTCCATGGAAACAAGTGGAGTTTTTGCAGGAAAGTCGTGGAGGAGGTGTAGGTGAGCGGCAGGTGAGCGGCAGTAGCTCAGTCTGTAGGGAGTTGGCTTGGGAACCAGAGGGTCACCGGTTCAAGTCCCGACATGGACCAAAAACTGAGTGTGAACTGGTAGCTGGAGAGGTGCCAGTTTACCTCTTGGGCACTGCCGAGGTGCCCCTGAGCAAGGCACCAAACCCCCAACTGCTCGGAGCGCTTGTCAGGAGCAGCCCCCTCACTCTGACATCTCTCCATTAATGCATGTATGTGTGTTTCAGGTCTGCATGTACCATGTATGAGTTTAACAGAGTGTAAATTGAATTTCCCCACTGTGGGACTAATAAAGGTAGATCTTCTTCTTCTTCTTCAATACTGCTAACATCAATAAATGGGGTTGCCAACTCAGGTTCACCATCAGGAGAGTTACTGTAGCAGCCATGGTGCTGCGTTCACTGTCCCCAGTTCACCATCAGGAGAGTTACTGCAGCAGCCATGGTGCTGCGTTCACTGTCCCGAGTTCACCATCAGGAGAGTTACTGTAGCAGCCATGGTGCTGCATTCACTGTCCCCAGTTCACCATCAGGAGAGTTACTGCAGCAGCCATAGTGCTGCGTTCACTGTCTGCATTCACTGTCCCCAGTTCACCATCAGGAAAGTTACTGCAGCAGCCATGGTGCTGCGTTCACTGTCCCCAGTTCACCATCAGGAGAGTTACTGCAGCAGCCATGGTGCTGCGTTCACTGTCCCGAGTTCACCATCAGGAGAGTTACTGTAGCAGCCATGGTGCTGCATTCACTGTCCCCAGTTCACCATCAGGAGAGTTACTGCAGCAGCCATAGTGCTGCGTTCACTGTCCCGAGTTCACCATCAGGAGAGTTACTGCAGCAGCCATAGTGCTGCGTTCACTGTCCCGAGTTCACCATCAGGAGAGTTACCGCAGCAGCCATAGTGCTGCGTTCACTGTCCCCAGTTCACCATCAGGAGAGTTACCGCAGCAGCCAAAGTGCTGCGTTCACTGTCCCGAGTTCACCATCAGGAGAGTTACCGCAGCAGCCATAGTGCTGCGTTCACTGTCCCGAGTTCACCATCAGGAGAGTTACCGCAGCAGCCATAGTGCTGCGTTCACTGTCCCGAGTTCACCATCAGGAGAGTTACCGCAGCAGCCATAGTGCTGCGTTCACTGTCCCGAGTTCACCATCAGGAGAGTTACCGCAGCAGCCATAGTGCTGCGTTCACTGTCTCCAGTTCAACATCAAGAGAGTTACTGTAGCAATTATAATGCTGTGTTCACTGTCTTTATTTCACCATCAGGAGAGCTGAAGCCGGTATGATACTGCGTTCACTGTCTCCATTTCACCGTCAGGAGAGCTACTGAAGCAGCCATGGTGCTGCATTCACTGTCTCCAGTCCGCCATCATGAGAGTTACTGCAGCAGCCATAGTGCTGCGTTCACTGTCCCTAGTTCACCATCAGGAGAATTACTGCAGAAGTCACGGTGCTGCGTTCATTGTCTCCAGTCCACTGTTTGGAGAGTTACTGGATTAACAATAGTGATTGTCTGACAAACAGCGTGTGTGTTTGTGCTCGGTTAGCAGCTGCCACCGGTGAATAAATGCTACGAGGCTACAAGCTACAACTCCTCAGCTGGAAGTCCTGAGCCAACATTCTGTATCTGGGCCTGCTCTCTCTTAAGGTGGACAAGCTTTTCTCCTTAAAGTGACCGGTCGCTCCTTTGCATTTTTCTCAGCTTTTAAATTAATTATTAATATTTCTTTTAACCATTTAACCAATAGCGTTAATCGGTTAAACTACTTAACGTCGGTTATGGGTCAAATGGTTAATTATTAACATCCCTAGTCTGGACAGTATACTGTCAGTCTATGAATGTGTGGCTCAATTGTTCCTCTAATAGTCAGTGGTCATATCTATAATGTTAAATCCAGTGCTACATGTCCACCAGGTCCGGTGAGGACACTAGGGGACACACCACCCTCCACTCAACTCCATTAAAGCAGTGAGATACCGTATCAGTGCAAGCACCTGATAGGCTCCTGGTTTCCAACTTGTGGTTTCAAACTGGAAACAACATGGCTTTCTGTTATTCTGTCTAAACAATCCTCCAAACTTTACTTCTGAAAAAATTTAAACTGTGAGAGCTTGGTCCAAGTTTCACAAGTCATTTGCATCGCAGTGGAGGGGCTCATTTGCATAAAGGACTGTCCTCGCCTTTCATTTTGAAAAAGCAGCAGCCAATGAGGAAACGCCAACACTCAGCCGACCAATCATGTAACTTCATCACTTAGTCATTCACTCAATGACAGACTTTTGGGCTGGCTCTCTGCAGTCCAGCCAAAAAGGTAGTTCAGATTTATCTGACTGCTTGTATGAACTGATGAAAAACCTGCCATGAGCAGTAATATAGAAATCTGAGGATGTGCTAAATTGGTATTAGGGCTGTCAATTGATAAAAATATTTAATCCCAATTAATCACATGATGGTCCACAGTTAATTGCAATTAAATCACACATTAATTGCACATTTTTTGTCTTAAAATGAACCTTAAAGGGAGATTTGTTGAGTATAATTGAGTTTAATACTCAACTATCCTGCTTTATGCAAACGTATGTATATATTTCTTATTTGTAATAAATTAACAGCCCAAAACAATGACAAATTTTGTCCAGAAAACCTCACAGGTACTGTATTTAGCATAAAAATATACTCAAATCATAACATGGCAAACTGCAGCCCAACAGACAACACCAGCTGTCAGTGTGTCAGAGTGCTGACTTGACTATGACTTGATCCAGACTGACTGATTATCATAAAAGTGGGCATGTCTGTAAAGGGGAGACTGGTTAAGGAGCGCTATTTACCCTCCTTCCTGACAAGTTAGTATGACATCAGTCAGACAATCTTCACTCTAGCTTTAAAACTGAGCCTGCTACAACCTAAAAAGTTTGCAAGTTGTGTTATTGTGTTTAAAAAATTAGTGGTACTAAAACAAATTTGACTGCTTTGGTTTGCGTTAGTGTTAATATAACTTTGACAGCCCTAACTGAAATGCATCGAGAATCAAATGAAGACCAGTGAAGATTCACACCTCTAATTTATTCATAATTATTATTTTATATTGTCTTATTTATTTATCTAATTTTGACCACACTGGGGCTCCATAATACTGTACATTCTTCTTGACAATACTGTACATCCACACAACACTACCACAATATCACCATATGTTAACACCAAGGCTGGTGGTCCTCATACTTTTGTGTTTTATAGGTCTGCCCTGCTCATTTATTCTCAAACACTAGGCTATTGTGCAGACAGAGTGGACACACTGAAAGTTTAAAATAGACCAATTATCACTAAGATGGTATGTGTCTACACTTCCAGGGTCCCTTCAAATGGTTGATGACAATGATTTGTATGCTCCTGACTTGCTTGATATTTCTGTTCTCACTGTAGACTTAAATCACTCACTGAAGTCAGAATTCAAAGGGTAACTGATATGTTTCAGTGTGGACCCTATTTTCCCATGCTGCTAACACTGCGTGCACTTACCATGCTTGTTTTTGCTGCTGATTGTTATTGTAAGTGTCTGGCAACATTATAGAAAGGACCCTAAAGAGAAATAAACCCCTTTTCTTTTCTTTCACATCAGGTCTGTTGGTTATTGTGTCTGTTCAAGGGGAAGTCTTGTATCTGTATACTCTGGTTCAAATAAATGCAGGTGGCCTTAGCATTCAAAGACCTCTTCCACATTGTGGATATCATCCAAATATTCAGCCATGACACTGATCTTTTAGATTTATGTATTCCAACACAACAAACTCTGTCCAGCTGCCACCACGAATGTGTTCCACTATTCCACCGTCATCTTCCTGCAACACGCCACCTCACCAGATTTCACACTGAGGCTTCTCCTCGAGTGAGACTCTTTCTTTAATGTCAGATGTTAATTTTCTAATAAAATGCTTTGATTGCTCTAAATCAGAGCATATCCTTTTGTTGAATGTAAATGGTGTCTGCAGCACTCTCACTAAATACTGGATCAATTTCAGAAATTGTTGTCTGTTAGTCAATTAGACACAAAAACATGGGAAGATAGTGTCCAGGTTGAAGAATACCAAAGGTACCCTTAAAGTCAAGTTTTTCCTGTGGTTATTTCAGTGGCTACTCTGTGAAACTGCTTGATGGTTTCACTTTTTCATTGTTTTGTCCCTATGTTCAGTGCCTCATGCTCATGGCTGCTGTGTTTGTGCACCACACATAAATTGTTGACTTGTTGATGAGACAACACATCATAGAGACAAAGCTGTCTGTCTATGGATTTCCACTTACCACTATAGCACTTGGAGAATGCATCAGTGCCTTTAGCTCATTCAGATCACTCTCGGCCTGAAATAAGAGAGGGAAAAGCATTAACACAATCTGGGGAGGTTTCACATTGATAAACTTATTTGTAAACTAACACTGACTAACAGAAACTTCAAGAGTACGGATATGCATTTCAGATAACTTGGCCTCACCTTGTCCCACTCTCCTTCCATGACGTGACTGCGGAACTTGGTGGCAGAGGGGTGCTCCAGTCGGCAGCCAGACTCCTGCATCAGGAGGTCCACTGTCTGACTGGAAACAAGACAAAACTCTCTATTAACATAGTAAGAACAACAACGCTGCCTCAGCACTCTGTTTTATCTGTTTGTAATACAATGACTGCAACTAGAGCACGCAGTTGTGTCATGTGCCCAGCTGATAGATAACATAAGACACTGTGCTTTTTTAGCTCACTGTTTTCAAACTACAAGATAACAAGATGAGGAAAACAGGTAGCTTGAGCAAAAAATCATGATGCTTTTTATTATTTCAGCATTTAACAACAATTTTGTTGTTGTCAATATCCATTTAATAGTCATTTATCAAGCAAAAAAAGATTCTTTGGTTGCAGCTTCTCCAATGTAATGATTTGCTGCTTTTCTGTTTAACATCACAAGTCACCTTGAGCTCTGAAAATTGGTTATGTTCTTTGTTCACAATTTTCTGACTTGTTATACACTAAAAAATCTGTTGACTGGAACCAAAATAATCAATAGATAAAATGATAATTACAGCATTTTTTTTGTTTTCAGATTTCCTCTTACAGATGTCGCTAGTGCTTCATTCCATCACATTCTCACTGTCTGCACTTACAGAGTACCACAGCATGGACCTGGCTCCTGACTTCAGTCTAGGTGGGTTTACCCTCCTCTTCATCACACCTTTGACATGGAAACATCTGCCAACCTCTCTCACAGTTCAAAGACAACTGAACAGTAGCTCTCTGAAGCCAGGCCTAACTTCTTTCAAATATTTAGTAACTTTGAGCTAAAATACTTTTTGTCAAAACTTGAGGATTTGTTTAGAATGTTTACAAGCAATTCTTCATTGTGGAAAACAACCACCAAGCTGTATGACATCTAAACACATCTAATAGCTGCATGTGTAACTCACTGTTATGAAGCTGATTTTGCTCTTGACATGCTTGCATCTTGACTTTAATAAGTAAGTATGTTTAATCATAAGATTTTTGCACAGAATAGAGGAGAAAAAATGTGTATCTTGATGCCTAAATAAAGTACTAAAGCTAGCTTATGGCATAGCTAGCCACACCACTGTGACTGTAAATGGCTGTCAGCAAAAACATTTAAGCTACTGTATGTTCAGCTGGTCAGTTTGGTTTATTCATGTTGCATTTGGTTTCGAATTGAAACTGAAATATGTCATATTTCAGGATGAACAATGAGGATTTGTAATTCACTGACACTTATTTTTCCAGTAAGAAAAAAGTATTTTTAGCCACATAGATTTATGAACCTGTCTTGCCCTTGGTGGACGATGTATTTGTCCACATCAGTTGTTCCTGTCGTTTCATGCACACACACTCATGAAGTCATGGGATTCATACTGTTTAAATGAATCAGAGTTTTAACTGCAGATATGAGTGGATGTGGAAAGCCTCTACTTTTTTTGTTCTTATTTGTTGGAAAATATGTGACACTTTGCCCTGCATTGTATGACAATTTGCCCAGTAACATAAATGCACATTCTGTATTTAACCATTTATAACTCAATATTAAAGTAAGCGTGGGTTTTTTCTAGGTACTCCGGCTTCCTCCCACAGTCCAAAGACATGCTGTTTAGGTTAATTGATGACTCTAAATTGCCCGTAGGTGTGGATGTGAGCGTGAATGGTTGTCTGTCTATATGTTGTCTGTCTCTATGTGTCCTGTGATGGACTGCCGACCTGTCCAGGGTGAACCCCACCTTTGCCAGCTGGGACCGGCTCCAGCCCCCCCGCGACCCCTAACGAGATAAGCGGTTGACGATGGATGGATGGATAACCAGAATTTATCATTTAATTGCATATGGAAAAGACTGTGATGTACTGAGGCAGAAATTGAAGCGAAAGCAAAAAAAAGTGCGACAAGTATTTGAGTAAATGTACTTTACACTTTCCACCACCGCTCAACACACCTTGAAGAGATGGTACGCGCAGCCATTGATGTAAAGGGTGGGAAAGCTATCAGATCAGAGGCAAAGGCAGAACGAGAGACCCTGGTGTATAAAATAGAGGAAGAGTAAAAAACAGGAGGGTAGCGTGGTGGAGTGGATGATAAGATGGAGGAGGCAGAGCAGGAGCTTGCAGACCAGTTCCATGGCCTCAAATACTGTGAGCTGCCATTAGAATCGGCAGAAACAAACATTTATTTCAATGGGTGTGCAGGAAATTCTGCTAAATAGTTTTACCAATGGCAAACATTAAAAGAGTCTGAATATTAATTATTAACTTTGGTTGGTTTTGTGTTGTATCAATTAGCTGTATTAAAATTAGCTTTAAGGAAATACACAAGATTATTTGGAAAATGAAAAAAATAAAGAGGTGATTTTATTTGAACTATGCTCAGATTTAAACTTCAAAAGTCAGATGGTTACTTCCACCAGCTGCCCCTGACCCAGGAACAGCTGAGCCACCACTCCTTTTCTTCAGAGGTCAAGATGCCGTCTCATAAATTCAACTGACAGGAGGCGTCCTGTGACCAGCGTGGATGTTTTCATTGTACTTCTGTCTCGGTTTTCTGGCTCACCTGACCCCACTCTCCCCTACACACCAGCATCAAACTGCCTGATTTCTAGAAAGAGGACAACATGTCCACAGGTCATCTGTCCCGCCTGCATGCTGGGAAATAACTCCTCTGACAACAGGCTCGCCTGGCTGGTGACACACCGGTTCGCCTGGCTCACTTACTTGAGACCTAGATCGTGTAAATGTTGTCCTATGAGCCGGATGACGTCCTCCTCACACTGAGACAAACGCTTCTTCTTCTTCATGCCCGAGTTGACGTCCGCCGTGCTGCTGGTGTTGTTGGACGCGGGCTGGGCTGACACTCCGTTGTTGTTGTTGTTGCTGACAGTGTTTCCATTGTTGCTGACCAACTGAAGTCCATTGGAGTGAGCAACTCCGGTGGAGGACGACGCGCTGCTCTGCGCACCGTTTCGGCAGGACAGGTCTGAATCTCGGTCCTGACCTGCCCCGTTAGCCTGCATATTACCGCGGTTTACGCAGGTGACGAGATGAGTATATGAACGAATGACAGGCGCAGCGGGACACTGCGGGGATAGCAAAACCAGCGGTACAGCCGCCGACAGGCCCACTGACCCAGATGCAGCCCCGAACTGCCCTGTTTCCCGAGTCTCCGTGTTTGTTTCGCGGCGGTGACGGCGACGATAACCCGGTTTTCGACTCGAACGACGAAGAAACGGAGGCCAGAGTTATTTCGACAGCCGCATTTTGATAAAGTCGGTGTTATTTGGTGCTGTCAGACAACGTTACAGCCGCGTTTAAGTTGTTGAGCAGAGCTTGTTATTGTTGCTCTCAGACAGCTGCAGCCTGTTATGGACGTACGCAGTGACGTCAGCGGAAACCACTCACGTCGCTTTGCGCGGGCTGGGCGCGAGACTGCGTCGTCGTTAGGGGCGCTGTCTAATATAGTAATAAATATCTAATATCTAATATATATATATATATATACATCTAATATAATGTCATAATGTCTACATCTAATGTAATGTCATAATGTCTCCATCTAATATAATGTCATAATGTCTACATCTAATGTAATGTCATAATGTCTCCATCTAATATAATGTCATAATGTCTACATCTAATTTGTTTCCTCTCTGTAATGTTAATGTCTATTAATGTAATGTCATAATGTCTACATCTAATATAATGTCATAATGTCACATCTCATGTAATGTCATAATGTCTCCATCTAATATAATGTCATAATGTCTACATCTAATGTAATGTCATAATGTCTACATCTAATGTAATGTCATAATGTCACATCTAATATAATGTCATAATGTCTACATCTAATGTAATGTCATAATGTCTACATCTAATATAATGTCATAATGTCACATCTCATGTAATGTCATAATGTCTCCATCTAATATAATGTCATAATGTCTACATCTAATGTAATGTCATAATGTCTACATCTAATGTAATGTCATAATGTCTACATCTAATGTAATGTCATAATGTCTCCATCTAATATAATGTCATAATGTCACATCTAATATAATGTCATAATGTCTCCATCTAATATAATGTCATAATGTCACATCTAATATAATGTCATAATGTCTCCATCTAATGTAATGTCATAATGTCTCCATCTAATATAATGTCATAATGTCTCCATCTCATAATGTCTCCATCTAATATAATGTCATAATGTCTCCATCTAATGTAATGTCATAATGTCTACATCTAATATAATGTCATAATGTCTACATCTAATATAATGTCATAATGTCTACATCTAATGTAATGTCATAATGTCTACATCTAATATAATGTCATAATGTCTACATCTACTATAATGTCATAATGTCTACATCTAATGTAATGTCATAATGTCTACATCTAATATAATGTCATAATGTCTCCATCTAATATAATGTCATAATGTCTACATCTAATGTAGTGTCATAATGTCTACATCTAATATAATGTCATAATGTCTACATCTACTATAATGTCATAATGTCACACCTAATATAATGTCATAATGTCTACATCTAATGTAATGTCATAATGTCTACATCTACTATAATGTCATAATGTCACATCTACTATAATGTCATAATGTCACATCTAATATAATGTCATAACGTCACATCTAATATAATGTCATAATGTCACATCTAATATAATGTCATAATGTCTACATCTACTATAATGTCATAATGTCACATCTAATATAATGTCATAATGTCACATCTAATATAATGTCATAATGTCACATCTAATATAATGTCATAATGTCTACATCTAACGTGACATATGACATATGACATCTGACATATAACGTCTCAGTCAAATTCTTAATTATATACACATATATAGACATATATATATTTATACACACACATATATATATATACACATATGTATATATACACATTTATATATATATACACAGCAAAATTTAACATAAACTGGCAGACATCTTTATTGAGAATGGTCTGAGGTCATTTGATATATACAGTATGTTACCTATGACCTATGGGTTATCATTTTTTCTATATCTACAAGTTCGATTATTGCTAAAAGCATATGGTGTACTATGTACTGAACCACTGGACACACATCAGCTGCATTCTATTTTGAATATACAAGGTCAAACAAGCCACTGTATATAGTTTGGACCAATGACCTCGACCACCTGACAGAGAACTTTTGGAAATGTATAGCCGATACCATTTCAGACAGTTTGTAATCCAGCTTTGAACAACAACTTTTTCAGAGATGTCATTAAAGTAACAATGACATTTTTCCATGCATATTTATCCATTTGCCCTCATTGAAAGGAGTTGTTGTTGTTGTTGTCAGCCTTAAACTAACTCGCTAGTGCAGTGTTCGATGCAGCATCCTGCCAGTAACCCCGATATGCACAAGGGCAAGGGCCCGTTCATTGCTGCTGGCAGCTTTCAGTTTTATTTCATTTTTATAGTGAATTTCTCAAAAAGAGCAAGAAAGATTACATCACTTGTGAATACACATTCATCTTATATAGGAAAAACAAATGGTCCCAGCCCCACCAGTCAATAACTAGGCCTATTATGATGAGAATTTTTAAAAATATATTTGTACTTATTTTGTTTTAACTACTGGCTTTGCATACTTTTTTTTTATTATGAATATACTAATTTATTTATTTTATTGTATTAATACTGTTTTTAAATCTCTGCTTTATTGCACTATCCACTTTGCTGCTGTAATGTGTGAATTTCCCCACTGTGGGACCAATAAAGGAATATCTTATCTATCTTATCTTACAATTACATAAGGTGGACATCATGATATTGTTTTTATTTTAGAGTCAACACTGATGTACAGATGAACTTTGTTTCATATTTCAAGTGATGTGCACTCTGCATCTGCAGCACCAGGCGAGGGAGAACCCGGTCTGCATGCTGGATGGAGAGCCAGAGTGTTCCCTGGAGCTTCTGCAAGACAAACCATCCACTTTTTCATTTTATTGCATTTCTTACATTACTTATCTTCCATTCATCTACTTATGTTTACTCCACTTGCTCTTTCAGATTTGTACCCACAACTGTACATCTCTGCACTGTTTGTAGTATTATAACTCATATTCTTGTAGTGTTACATACTGTATATCTGCATACTGTATCTGTGCATAGATGCATTACACAGCAATGTACAGCATATTTCGAGGTACTGTCGTCATGTACATTTACAGGTGGATTACAGTCCTAGTTTTTACTTCAGTTTCTAGTTAATTGAATATTTTAGTTTTATTTCTAAAATCTATTATCTTTGAGTGTTCTTGTGATGTTTGCTATGTGATTTATGTAACTTGGCTGCTATTATGATACAATTTAGCACTGAGATTATAAGTGCTATATCTTTTAAAGAACCAAGCTACATTTGTTTAACATATAACCATGTGCAAATTAACAACAATTAGCCAAAATCAGAGAAATGCAGCAGCTGTGATGACAGAGCCTTTGCATTTATTACATTTGAACTGTCTGACTGATTAAATGAGCTGATGCTGTTGTCATTCTCATTGCTCAATACGGTCAATGTGCAGAGATGTTGAAACGCTGCAGAGCTGGTGAACTCTTCCAGAATGAATGTGCTGTTTCCACTCACTATGCAGTAATCATGACACTGAGCCTTCTCTGTTTGGATTTAATTTTAATTAACTCGCCTTATGATGACAACTGAAATGAGGAAGGGTACACTGAATGAGAAATTCTTCCAACTTAAATAGCAGAATTGGACCCTACAGTATACCTAATTCAAATCACTAAAACTGTGAAGAAGAATCAGAGTTCGAGTTGAATTCAGATAAAAGCTGAACGGTAACAACAACTGGAACCACAAGATTAAATCACTGTGTTGTCTTTTGATGCCATCAGCTGGCCCTGCTGCCATGGGCTCTCCAGATGGCATTTCAGTGTTGTATTGAAAAGTCTATTGCGACCAAACCTGGAATCATGGCACATTATTCACACTGTGTTCCCAAGCCTGAGATTCTTTTAAAATACAAATCAGGAAACAGCCATGGTTTCATTTAAAGCCATTTCTTTATCATTGGCACTTTCACATCTGTGTAAGAAAAAACAGCGTCCCTGTCATTTCCAATAAATACATCTGACAAATAAACAGTCTAAACTATGTACAACTAGGACATATTCCATCCTCTTCCCTTCATTAAATAGAACAAAACTTGTACATTACATTATAAAACTATGAATTAAAGGGGAAGGAATGGTCTAACCTTTCCTTAAGAGAGGAGAGTGTCAGGTTTGTAGAAGAAGAAACTATTGCACTTTCATTGCACTTTCCCATTCTACAGAGACATTAATGGGCTTTAAATCTGCAGAGGAAAGAGCTATATACATGTACCTTCCCCCAAAACACACAGAGTACATTTGCTTCCTGCCAGGTGGGTGTGCTCATTCTCCTCCATGTCACTGCTGTCATGTTAAAATGTCATGTCAAAACTTACAGGCCCTGACGCACCACGGTCGGCCGTCGGACAATTTCAGACCGTCGGCAGTCATCTGTCGGTCTAGTTTTTGTGGTGTGTCCTGCATTGTCGGCTCTAGTCCACCCGTGTCTGAGGTTTTTTGGCCGATTCAGCATGTTGAACTGGTGGCGGAAACCATCGGTGAGAGTAATCACTCAATCAAATCAGTGTAGGGAAAGAGAAACAGAAGTGAGGAAAGGAAGCAAACAAGTAAAGTCATGAAGGAAAAACAGAAGGCTCTTCTCATTTTTTATCTTCATCTCAGCTGATCAAGGCACAATCACAAGGCCATCTGGAATGAAGCTAAGTGAGAGTGGCGTGAAAATGGTCAGCAGTCGCCGCTTTGTTTCATGTACGTATCGTAACAATGGCTTGTACAGTATATCCACTGTCCTCAGTCTTTCTCTTTCCCTTTTTGAGTGATGAAAACAAACTATCAGAACAGAGTACATGGTAGCTGCTGTCATCTCTAGTCTTTGCGGTGTGTCCGAGCGCAAATTTTCTGCCAAGACAAAGGTGATGCAACAACCAGCCTTCTACGTCGCTGGTTCTCTGATGTTGGCCTGGTGTGTCTGGGCCGTTAGGGGGAGTGATGACAGAGGTTCCCGAAATGCAATCAAATTTGGTATGTAATCACAAGGAAAGGGTCATGTTTGTGACTTCAAGAATAGCCATTACAGGCTTCAATCCCTGCATGTGAGCCTTGCACACCTCCCAATACACAGTTTGCCAGCAATTGGTCCAGAATGTCACATACTAGAATTAGGTAAATGTTTTTACGTTTTTGAAGTGACACACTTTTCCAGTGGACCTTGATTTACCATGTCGATGTAGGCATAGAACCGTTACATCAGTTGGTGAGACCTCGTGAATCTCAGAGTCCTATTAAGAGTAAATTAGAGTTGTGAGTTTGTGTCCACATAGCCACACGGGTTCCAGTGATGCCATTTTTTTTTCACCTGCCCAGGTCTGTGTCAGTGGACCAAAACTTTTTCTGGACCACACAGACAGTCTGTCAACAACACATGTAAAGACATTAGCATATGCAAAACCCTGCGAGTGTCTCCTGCCCATGTCCATTTTGAGATATGCAGCCCTGTACATGACCAAGCAAGCAGAGACTAATGAGACACAGATGATAGTCAACATCAGGCTAGAATCCACTAAAAGTGACACCCCATTTCCTCCTGGTAATAACATGAGATCTGTATCTCGATACCTCATCCGAATCAGGGAACCCAGATGTTAATGCACATCTGGAGGTGGTCTGGCTCATGTTCTGATCAGATTTCAGCCATGTGTAAACCAGGCTGGTATAGTTAAGACTACATTCTGAAGAAAACAGTTCCCAGCAAGTTGAAAGGTCACCTAACTTGGATGGCAATGGATGACACTTGTCCATGAAGCAAGGTGGAAACCATTACTTATTAGCACTGTGGTTGGACAGCTGTGTCACAGCAAGGCAGAACATGCCCCAGACAGTCAGCCGGCTCATCCATTAAACTGTGTTGAAATCCAACCACAGTGCAGGCAGAGTTGAGATTACAAGACTGTTAATTAATTCCAGGTGTAAATGCAAAAGCCTCATAATCAGATATCATTATACAGATAAAGATTGCATGTTAATACCAGGTGGAACTGGGGTTGATCCAAATCTTGTGCAAACAATGTGGAGGACCACAACAAGTTCAACGATGTCATGTAGTTGACCTTTTTCTTGTGGTCATCCTATACAATCACAAAATATAATACTTTCTCAACTTATTTCTAATTCTACCTTCTTTTTCCATAACTACTGTGCAGATAAAGGAAAATTCCAGTTTATTACAGCTTGCATCCGTTCTGGCTTTTCTAACATTGTACTCGTTAATGGCTGAGATCATATGTCACAGAGACATCAATAAAATAAGTCTAACAGGTCACGAAACACAGGCGCTCAGACAGTCAGACAGGCTGGAAATAAACCAACACTTTGACAAAGCCATTTTATAAAAAATGTGCACAAAACTACAATAAGTATAGTAAGTCAAAGTTGTGATGGTTGTTTACAACAGACATATTACTGTTACCTATTTTTCTCTTTCAGTAAGTTTGACTAACCTACTGCTTTGTTTCCAACCTGTCTGATCCTCTGACTGCTCGTCTTTCTTGACCTTCTTTTGGTCATATCACTGTGATTCCAGATCTCAGCTATCAATTGTACAATAACAAACAGAAATTATGACCGCAGCAAGTTGAAATGAATTGGAATTATCCTTTCACAACATTGTGAAAACATTTTGTGAAAAGGACATTTCCCTGCCAGTTGAGGTCCATGCAGTTCTTTAACTACATGAAAACATCACAGCAGTGATAGGCACTTCCATCAATCCACAATCAGTGTGAAAAATATTTCTGCATGTGTGCTACCCTCACGGTCACCTCGTCGTCTCCTCTCTGTTCTCCTTCACGTTCAACACAGCTCCGAGGCACAGAAAGGTCCACAACAAGAATCCTTTGTGGAAAAATACACTTTGTGCACACACTGTTATACAGACCCTCGACCACACATTGGCAGCAGCGGGTGGCAGATCAGTCTGCATCACCACACTGGGGCTTCTCATTGGTCCACTTCCTAATCCTCTTCCTCATCGGAGACAAGAAATCTGAGCTCAGATTTGGTAAGGTTTGGAAGTACGCTGTAAATGGGGAGCGGTCCAGATGCTGGACATCCGCAGGTCACATAGTGTTAATGTGCTGAGGAAATGGCATCAGAACTGGTGTGTTTGCAATGTACACTGTTGTGTGTTGTGTTTCTATCTGAGAGATGTTTATGGAAAGAGATAATGACCATCACTGTATTTAAATTAAATTACATCAGGTTGAATTAGTCACTCTAATGCTGAAAGGTTTCAAAACTCCAAAAACTCAATCTGCTCCGCAATAGGATGAAAAGGGAGTGAAACTGAAGTTAATACGGGTGTTGTGATAGCTGAATGGAAGGGGGGCATACCACTGGGGCCAAGTTATAGGAACTTCCTTTCTCAAGTTAGTACAGGAACGTTGACAGGAACTGTTCCTGTGTGTCAGCCTGCTGGAGAAAGTTGTTTCATATCACAGGAGGATGTGAAAACATTCTACAGCCCTTCAGCTTCCTCCATCCTCCAGTTACCGATGCAGTTCCATTCACCTTCTTACCGTAAGATGGGAGTAAAATCCAGGATCTCTTAACATCCTAAGAATGTGCATTTCTTTTAGACTTTCAAGTTTTTATGACCTGAACAGCTGCCATAAATGAAAAAAATGTGGCATCATGCCATCCTTCTACTAAGCTGCATGATGAGCTTGACCTTACTGCTGTCGGCCTATCCCCTCTAGACTTCCTGTAGTGTCATTAATGTTATTTGTATGCTCTAATCATATATAGTGTCGGTATGCAGAAGTCTGTTGCTCTTGTCAGTTTCTAATTGTTCCGCTGGGTCATTCATTTATCCAATTATTCATATTTTGAGTTCCACGGTTCAGCTTGAACATGACATTCAAATTACACTACAGTCTCTTAGTCTGTCAGTCTCTGGCACATACATATATCTTTCCACAAACAGTGAACATGTGTGTGTGTGTTCAATAATGGGTGGTGTATTGTCACAGGTGTGTATGAAGTGTGTCAGTGGTATTTTAATTTGACTTGTGAACATTCAGTCAGGTATCAGTGTTTTTAGGCAAATGACCTCTCATTCCAAAAGCTCTCTCCTCCGCCTCGCTCTGCAATCATCACACCCTTCATGTGACTGCTGGAGTGTGTGTGTGTGTGTGTTTGTGTGTGCGTGTGTGTGTGTGTGTGTGCGTGTGTGTGTGTGTGTGTGTGTGTGTGTGCTCCTTAGCTGTCCACCACCTGGTGTGGCAAAGTGACAGAAGAGCCATTGATAAATGAGCCCTGTTTGTCTCTTCCTTTCAGAAAATAAGTGAGCAGTTCCCCTTTCCCCTTCACAAAGATGGGTCCTCTCCTCACAAAGCGGAAGCCATACTCCTTCAGGATGTTGTAGCAGTCCTCCACCACCTGGGGACAACACACGCACGCACGCACGCACACACACACACACACACACACACACACACACAGGCTTCAGATTCAGAAAACAATGTGACATCTATTTAAATTGGATATGCTCAATTGTATTTGTGTGCGCAGTAAAGCAGCACTGAGGAGACAATGAACTAGTTCTAGAACAGAGGCAGCATTGAGTCTATGGTCTTTGTACCTGTACATGTACTCAATAAACAAAGGAAGGTTATTTAAAGAAAAAAAAAGTAAATAAAAATAAATTAATATTGTGGTTGAATTTTGGACGCTGAGCTCAAAGTGCCTGAATGAAGCAGCTGTAGCTCCTGAAGGAAACGACTGTAAAAGCTGCATTCGTTGATTCTTTTTGTGACTTGGAGGCTGGAGAACTCTGCAAAGGGGTGACAGACACATTCCTGAAAAAGTCCTGTTTTAGAGAGTTGTTATGGTAACGACCTGTTACTCATCCAGCACTTACAGAGCAACATGATCATTCATCTGGAGAGTTTGTGTCCTTCTGAGGAATCAAAGTCCACTCCTCTGTCTCTTAGCTCTGTTTCTGGTCTCTACCAACACCTGCGGGAAATATCTGTTGCTTCAGCTGCTAAGTGCTCCACTCTGTTCACCAGCTGCTCTCTAACCGGCTCTGTAGAGGACAGGCTTTATCAGAGCTCTTTGTTTGAAAACAGCAGCCTGCTGCTGCTGGAAACCAGCTCGATTAGAGCTGAATGTTGGCACTGTGGGTTCGTCATCAGGAGTGATTCATTTCATATTAGACTTAATCATGAAATAAAACAAATATAAAAAAACGTCCCTCTCACCCTCTTAGGGTGGTAAGCGCGTCCTTCTCAAGCTTGGGTCCTCTACCAGAGGCCTGGGAGTTTGAGGGTTCTTCAGTATCTTAGCTGTTCCTAGGACTGCGCTCTTCTGGACCGAGGCTTCAGCTGTCGTTCCCAGAATCTGCTGGAGCCACTCTCCCAGTTTGGGGGTCACCGCCCCGAGTGCTCCTACTACCACGGGAACCACGTTAGCCTTGATCTTCCACATCTGTTCCAGCTGTTCTTTCAACCCGTGATATTTCTCAACCTTTTCGAGAGGAGAGCGCAGTGCTAGGAACAGCTAAGATACTGAAGAACCCTCAAACTCCCAGGCCTCTGGTAGCCTATATATAAGATACATTTTAATAAAATACAGTTTTATTGACAGGATACAGCGAAACAGAGGCTGTTTCCATGCTGACAAGCTCTCGCATCTGTCTGTCTATTAACCTGAAAAGCGCATTGAGACCCAGCGGATCCCAGCGGGACATCAGTTGAGTTGTCAGTCCTTAATGTGACCCAGGACACGTTCACGTACACGCTGCAAAATGAATGTGGCCCTATGTGGCCCAGACCACCTCTGAATGTGGTCTGAGCGATGGGATCTCAATGTGTCCTCAATGCATCTTGAGTCTGTTCA
Source organism: Pterois miles (assembly GCA_947000775.1). Lineage (NCBI taxonomy): Eukaryota > Metazoa > Chordata > Actinopteri > Perciformes > Scorpaenidae > Pterois > Pterois miles. The sequence continues at coordinate 208,073 of CAMQGK010000481.1, read as the reverse complement.
CACCTGTGCTTAGAGCCGTCTACTTGAGATCTGATCACTAAGGATGTATGTTAATACCAGGTCTGAACAGTATGTCAGCCTCAGCAAAGGATGTAAAGGCTGGGAGAGGGAGCGAACAGAGGCAGCAGCGTGGAATGGGAGCTGATCCTATGTGCTTTCTCTTCTGGACCTCGCAGTAATAGAGGAGTGAAATGGAGACATTTCCCTCTTGACTTCTGTGTGAGGGTATGAAGGTATGGTCTCCAATATAGTACATTATTTTGTTCATCAGTGTTTTCTGTTATTCTGTTAAATCCCACCCCAGTGGTGGTTTGTTATATTCTTGAACTACACAAGCTGGAGTCAGTGTGATGTTTAGTGTCCTTCAGAACAGTATACAGAAGGGAATGACTTAACAAGAAGACACCATATTTGTGCTTTACTCAAATCTTTCCATGTTGTCTTTCTGTTGGTAACCACTGGTTGCTCTCTGTTGAGGCCCAAAACTATCAGTAGCTGCAATCAGTCCTGTACGTCATTCCTGGAACCCACATCGTTTCTGTGAGCCACAGTGTCACTTTAACCTACATCATTTTATAGGCACACAGCACTGCTTGATCAATTGGTCAATTCATTGGTTGATGAAATAAGCACTTTGTTGTGACACTTGTGGTCAGGACTCCCAATGAAAAGGGAATTTAAATCTATCCTGGGTAAATAATATACATAGAATAATAAAGTATAATTGATTAAGGATGATTCATGAAAATGTGGTTTCTTTACCTTTCTTTAGAGAAAAAACACCCAAAATTAGTGAATTTTTAAACACTTGTAGCAGCACAGGAATGTGTGCGTGTAAAGGAATGTAGTGGTGTAAACACAGATACAGTGTTTTAAAATCAAAGTATGCGGTAAAGCTCAGTGCTGTACCTGGATGTTTCCCATCACTCCTGTGGACTCCATGCGACTGGCCACATTCACAGTGTTGCCCCAGATATCGTAGTGTGGTTTTCGGGCACCAATCACTCCTGCTAACACGCCACCCTTATTCAGACCTGGAGGAGAGTGTCGGCACACGTAAGACTGTAAGATGATGTGAGATTAATGACTATACCTGTGGGAATCTGGCTCATCATTAACCCCACCTGAATCTTAATTCTAATCTAGCTCTAAAGTGGATTCCTTATGCCAACTAAGCCCTATTTTTATAGTGTTGCCCCCCTTTCCTTTCAGTTATGGCAACATGTAATTCAGCATTTTTACAGATGAACTGTGAGGAGGCAGTGACATCAGTAGCCACAGTTTTGATCCAGTAGGACAAGCACCAGGATTCTGCATGTTTTGTACTGTGTATCACATCTCAACATCATAGCTATAGGTTTTTAGTACACCATGCAGTGGCATCTTAACCACAGATGCAACTAAGCAGCGGGCATATACTCAATACCAAAACAAAAGATTTTGGCATAAGAAGTGACTCATCCCATCCATTGTACACACAATCTGAACTACTTCCCTAAGGAAGGTGCTTTAGACTGCTACGAACCACCAAAAATATCTAGAGGAAATCATTTGTCCCAAGGTTAGTTAAATTATCCCCCACCCTATACTAAGATAAGATAAGATGAACCTTTATTAATCCCCGGAGGGAAATTCAGGACTACTAAACTTTACCAAACTAACCAAACCATGTTTGTCGAATCTGCACATTGTACATTTGTAATAAGCCAATGGAATGTAATTTGATTGCATATGATTGAACTCCAATTAATAATAATTAATATAATTTTTGTTGATTGTGGTGAAGCTAAAGACAATTTTCCACATTGCGGACAATAAAGTTTCTAACTGAGTAATGAACATTTACGATCCCTGTTCGGATAATAATTTTAATAGTCATCTTCATTTTCACAAAGGCATCTAATCAGTGATTCAGCTTGTGAGCTCTTTCTTTTCACTTGCTTTTCAACACTTGAATTGGCAAATAAAATGTGTTATCAAAATGATAGCCAAATTGATGGAAAAAAGACCACATTTGTAAATAGCAATTTTGCTTGAAAGCCACACAGTGTGCTGGCTCATCTGGAACACATGAACATGAGGTTATCTGACAACTTTTATTTGGATGATGTACAAGTACTCATGCCAGCTGACACATATCACTTCATGTGTGGAGGAGTACTTGAGTCTAACCAGAGAGAGAACAAGAGAACAAGGCCACTATTTGAAACAGGCTTATAATAAAGACTTTCACCTGTATATTTGATCATAGTTAAGTAAGATGTCTCCCTCTTTTCTGATTTTCTCCTGTTTTAGTTTGCTGTTAACCCCCTGAAACCTGATCCTCTTAGTTTTAGATCAAGAGTGAAGATACCGGTATCATATGAAACTAGAAAACCTAAGGAATGCATTGGTACCTAGACTAGCTCGTCAGGAGGATATAACACTGCAAAGTTAGGCTAAATTTTGACAAGGAAAAACCGGCATTTCTGCTGGTTTTCCTTGACCTTTGACCTAAGATAAGTGAGAGAAAATGGGTTCTATGGGTACCCATGAGTCTCCCCTTTACAGACATGCCCACTTGATGATAATGCACATGCAGTTTGGGGAAAAAAACAAGCAGTTGTTTTCCATACAGTATTAATGTGTTATTTCTGCCTATTCTGAAATGCTGTACCAGTATTTGAAAATTTCTGCATACTGGGGCCCCTGAACAGTCTTGGAATTGTATCATCATTTCTGTCAATTCTCAATTGGTAAAAAAAATGTTATATTTAGCTCTAAATCTGTGAACAAACAGTATCAACCCTAACAGTGATACAACAACTTGATAGAGCATGGGAAGAATTAATTAACTAGGGCTGTCCTCGACAAGGGGCAGCACGGTGGTGCAGTGGTTAGCGCTGTTGCCTCACAGCAAGAGCCTCACAGCCTCACAGCTGTTGCCTCACAGCAAGAGGGTCGCAGGTTCGATTCCAGCTTGGGACTCTTTCTCTTTCTCCGGGTACTTCGGCTTCCTCCCACAGTCCAAAGACATGCTGTTTAGGTTAATTGATTACTCTAAATTGCCCATAAGTGTGGATGTGAGCGTGAATGGTTGTCTGTCTCTATGTGTCCTGCGATGGCCCTGGCGACCTGTCCAGGGTGAACCCGCCTTCAGCCTATGCCAGCTGGGATTAGCTCCCCCCTGCGACCCCTAACGGGACAAGCGGTTGACGATGGATGGATGGATGTCCTCGACAAAAGAAATGATCAGTCAAGTAACACCAATATGATTTTGTCTGCTAATGGATTCGTTGATTTAGGACTGATCTGTAAAACAAAGTTTCTCCACAGAGAAATATGTTTCTTGGAAATAAATCATTAAACATAAAACCTAACTGCCTAAAGAAATCTTCGACAACTGAGACCAAAAGTACAGATTAATTGACTAATCAACTAAGAGGGGGCAGCCCTATGATGAATTCATGTTTATGTTGAACTGCTATCTCCCCCTACGGACCCCCTGTACCCCCCTAAAAAAGACAAAAATGGTCTATTGTGGTTCTCAGAGGGTTAATGCAAACTCAACACTTACTCCACGTTTACCTGTTGCCTTGATAAGGTCAGTATAATGACCATTTCCACAGGACTAATTCCACCAGTACAACAACAATTGCCTACTGACAATGTGAGCTGTTACAGTATGTACAGTATATAGATGACTAACACCAGTGGACCAAGGGCAGAAGTACAACAGCACACACAACTGCTCAGAAAGAAGTGGAAGTGTGAAGGCTTAACACGTACCGATGCGTAGCATGAAGTTGTTGAAAGACTGGTAGTTGATGTTCATGAGGGTGACCTTCATGGCCAGAGCAAAGTCGGCCAGGTCTGCCAGGTGCTGCCAGCGCTCTCTGTCGGACTGCTCCTCCTTCTGCCACACAGACAGCACCATGATCAGGACTGCTAATCATGAGGACTCTGTATTCGAGCTCTATGTCCACAATCTCTGGACATAACATCACAATCTATTCTCATAGAGAATCCGTATAGCCATGCAGTTACTTTCTTTGTGTTCAAAGTGAATGCTCATGTTGGTTCAATCAGTCAGGGACACACAGTGAAGCCTGGAGAAGTCATGTGACCAACCTGACCTTCATGCAGGTGTAGCCGTTGCTGACATCTGGAGTGACACCTGATGCTGCCATGTAGGTGCTGCCGATGGTCTTGATTTTTGTGATGCAGCGGAACTGGGGCTCATCCAGCAGCTGACATGGATACAGGTGAGAGGTTACGTTCACACGGACCACAACGACAGCTACTGCTCTTTTGATCAGGAAAAAAAGCCTAATGCTCAGCACATGTTCCACACATGCACGCATGCATGCACACACAGCAGTGCACAACTTTCATTTCTGCATGACTTTAAAATGTACGTGACATGTCGGCTGTTAAAACACACAACAGCAGAAAGAGGAAAGCAGCTTACACTGTCGAAGTCAGAAATTATCTCATTCAGGAAGCGCAAGCATTCGATCCCTCCGTTATTGATGCTCTCCTCTGTGTAGAAGTCAGAGAAGTTGGGAATTGAGGCAAACATGACTCCAATCTCATCGTAGGACTGGCTGTACAACTCCTGCAGTCGGTCAAATTAATGAGGTGGGAAGGAAGAAGCAAACAAAAACTTGAATATTGTTGAAATACTACAATATGATTTTATAAGATACAACTATGACAAAACTACTGCAGGTAAACAGTGTTTTTTCTAATAATTCACAGGACAGAAAAAAACATATCCTGACTTTTAGCAGAAGAACAGTGTTTAAACTGACAAGCAAGAAGAAATAACCATGCATGCACATACATACGCACAGCGGCCCAACCCGGCGAGGATCTTACCTCATCCCTTTTCTTGGAGCCCAGGAAATGTCGAGCAACATGCTCAGGCAGCATGTTGGTCACCAGAGCTTCATTCCAGCGCCTCATCTCATACACTTTCTCCTTCTGCTCATGGACCTCAATCTTCCACAGGAACAGGGTGCGGGCCAGCTTCTCCACCTTCAGCCAGCAACACGGTCTCATGTTAGCATTTGACCAGTATATGGATTTGCAAACAGTTACAACCAAAATCTTTTGTTGCTAACTGATACACTTACACAACCATGCCAAAAAGTGTTCAGTGACTCAATCTGCTGGGTTTTCAGAAAAGTGTTCAAAAGAGCATCCACGTTTGTGAACTAAGCTTTATTTGCAAATGCTGAAGAAAATGACAGCAACAAATCAATCAAATACAGTATATAATCCCATGGACTGTTTAACCGTAATGAATTAAGAGAGGGATAATGTATGCCGCTCCTCTGTTCATTGTTCTAGTCTTCATTATGTGACCACATCTCCAGAGTGAAAGACTTGGTCTTATTCATTCAGGCAGACAACGGCTCAACTAACACTATTTAAGGAAAATATGTCTCAATAGATCATTTCTACCAAAGTTAATAATGATCAATAAGATCAATCAAACTGTTCGATCGAAAGTGAAGGCAGTCAGTGAGTGAATCGGGTGAGTGAGTCAGTGAGTGAGTTATTCAGTCAGTCAGTGAGTGAGTTATTCAGTCAGTCAGTCAGTGAGTGAATCAGTAAGTGAGTCAGTCAGTGAGTCAGTCAGTCAGTCAGTGAGTCAGTCACTGAATGAGTGAGTCAGTCAGTCAGTGAGTCAGTCAGTCAGTCAGTGAGTCAGTCACTGAATGAGTGAGTCAGTCAGTGAGTTATTCAGTCAGTCAGTGAGTGAGTGAGTGAGTGAGTGAGTGAGTGAGTCAGTCAGTCTTTACTAACATCAGCTACAGCACTGTCAGATAGACATCTAGGGTATAAACCTTTGCCCAATGGTGTGCAGTCCAGTAATAACAGTTCAAAAGTTATTACATAATGGTATTATGATTCTTAAGTCAAACAAGTGTTTTCCCCTGTGGAGGGAGGGAGGAACAGACAGACAGACTAACACACTACTTATGGCTCTGTGACCTTTACACTGTATACAATGTTCGTTTCCACAGTAGTCATTGGTTTTAATTTTATGTTACTGAAATACTCATATTGTCCTGCATTTGGACTACCGCATGAAAAATCCTAAATCCTCCTGCTGATTATTTTTAGTTGTAATTAGTTGTTTTACTGAAACAAACACTTTGCACAGATCTCATATTCCTCCATACACAGATACCATATGTCTAAGTCAAGTTTCCTGCAACTTTAGAAACATGTTTTTTTTTAGCATCTAACATTATGTTTAAGTTTTCCTTCTTTATTTCTGAATTCAGGTTACAGGTTACGCATCACCTTCTTGAGGACACATCTTTGCAAGCTGTACTATGAATGTTTTCTAATTGCTTTAGGTGGTAGCACCATCACTACATTGCAAAATCTGTTATCTTTCTGTATACTGAAAAAGGTCATCAAACAAAGAGACGTTTACTCACATGCCGGGAGAAATAATAGAAGCTGACCATCATAATGAAGATCATAACTGTCATAATGAACTTGGAGGGCACCAGGTATGACCTACAAAGAAGAACAATTTCTGCTGTAATATTGGTGTTTGAAAAACCTCAACACTGCACTTCCTGTGTGTTAAGTTATCAAACACATGATGACATAAAACTAAGTCTTGGCCCAAATACTTGAGCACACACCCAGGTTGGTGCTACGAGAGGGAACATGACGTCTATCTTTACACAGATCATACTGCCTTCTCTTATGCCTCACCTGTAGTCCTGGAAGCGGGCCATGTCATAGCGGTCGAAGATGTCCCTCCAGCTGTAGATGTTAACAATGCCGGTGGCCACTGTGATGAGCAGCATCAGTGTGAGCTTGACCATGTGACTGACCTGAACCAGCATGGTGGTGGCCATCAGTGCCAACACAGCAATGTAGCTGTAATATTTGGGGTTGTCCCGGCAACCATCAGGGTCAGACCAGGAGGAGGAGGAGGACGAGGAGGAGGAGGAGGAGGGAGCCACTGTGGTGCTGCCTGATGCTGGGACTCGAGGCAGACAACTCAACTAGAAAGAGAAGAGACAAAGTCATGAGCTCAGTACTATTATTACTATTATTTCTAAAGCTGCACTCAATGACTCGGTTGTCCTTCAGCAGTACGTAATCCAATAAGTGGATGATTTTACAGTTTGGTCCAATTTCCTGGCCTTTTCCTGACTTCTGTGTTTTTCTGTGGCCTACAGCTAGATGTACTGTACTGCAAACAGCTCACTGAATATGGGGTCAGATCAGTCTCAGTATTCAGAAATGCAGGCAGAAGGATTCACAAATGTATTTTAAAATTTATATATACATGATTATCCACAAAAATATTTTTCAATAAATATAAAAAACATAAACAAATAAGGTTCATAAATGTATTTCTGATGCACACACATATACAGTATATCTTGTTTAAAACACATGTAATAGAAATCCACAAATATACAGTATGTATTAAAAAGTATTTGCAGGTTTCATCAAAGACATATTTGGATGTTGTTACATTTATATACAAACTGCTGAACCTGCATTTACAAACTGCTTGGCATGTATGAACTTTACTGCATCTGTGTGGGTTTTATGAGACTCCCGACGTGCACCAATCTACAAATACATTGTTTTCAACGGGAAATTATCTGTAGCCAATCAGAGGTCTCCCTTCTTTTCAGCATGTCATGCACAGGGGGCGGGTGAACGTGAAAAACAGTATATACATGGATGTTTAGAGAGGAGAGCTAGCGTTGTCAAAGTGGTTTTAACATTTGACTTGTGCACCCAGCGAAGTGCTGAAACGTTCAAACGTGGGCAGATATGTCTGTAAAGATCGCAAAAATAATCCAAAGAGATACAGCGAATGGACTGAAGGTTTTATCCATGATGTTTAAGGAGAGACCACCAGCACCTGCCGTGTTGCTATTTGACATTGGCTAAGTAAAGTTGGCAGGTCGCTAACTGTCTCGCTAATATTGTCATGAGGAATCACAGTGTTGAAATAAGTAACAATTTACTATTTTGTGAGAGGACACTTGACCAGCCTGTATTAGTTTGATATATTAGTAATATGACAGCTGGTTAACACTCGCTAACATTAGCTATTTGTTTGTTTAACTAGATGATAATGTGACTTTGGCCTGACTTCTATACTGCTCCTACCCTCAACCTTGACGAAACCAAAATGAAGATGTTATCTACTAAACCAGACTTCATTCAGCTGACAGACACACAAATCATCTCTGAATCTCTGAATACGGCAGAAGACGCGAAGGCCTGCCGTTTTGGTCAGCTCAGCTCAAGCAACAGAGCGAGGAAGTTAGCATCAAGCTACCAAGGTGCTAGGAACAAAGAGCAGATCCAGTTTTCCCTCCAAACGGCACAACTAGATCTCAACACAGCGAGGACAGAATCTTGAACCAGGAACCAGAACCTTCTCTGGCCTGGCTTCTCCGACTTCCACAGATGGATTTGCTAATGTTTTTTTCTTGAACTTGGTAACATACTGACTTAGCACAGCATTAACACGGTATTTGACTAGGTAAGACTGTTCAATTCGATTTCTGTAAATGTACATGGATTGATTCGGTTTGATGTTATTCATAGAGTTTTACTGTTGTGATGTTGTTGTAGTCAGGATATTTGAGTAGCTGGCTTTGCTGCCTCTAATGTGTTTAGTTATGCTACACAGACACAGGGTCCTGCATGCAAACTAACCATCTTCTCTAACCCACTGCATGATCCAACACACATTCAAATCACCTACATAAACTCTGAATTGTTTTAACCCCAAACATACTCATTCAGAGAATCTTATCCCCCACATCGCTCGACCCTTTGTCCTCTGAGCATGTGCCCTGGAGAACAAATTATTATTATTAATTATATAATTATTGCATTCATTGACATTAATTTTCTCTTGTTGTTTCAAAGAGTGTTAGCCCGAGGATGATTTAGTATACATTAAATCGTATTATTCAATATAATCATAATAATGAAAATTATCAATTATATTTGACAGCCATTTTAATGTCTTTTGAGCTTATGTACCAATATAATTGGTGCTCCATTATTATTTATATAAATTGATAAGTCATTAATAATTTTATTAATTGCATGTCAGGGGAGTCGCAAAAAAACACGTTTACACACAACCAGCAGTTTGTAAATGCTACTTCAAAAGTTTGTATAGAAATGCAACATCTGAGTGTGTTTTTTGGGGGCGGCAGTAGCTCAGTCTGTAGGGAGTTGGCTTGGGAACCGGAGGGTCACCGGTTCAAGTCCCGTCATGGACCAAGAACTGAGTGTGAACTGGTAGCTGGAGAGGTGCCAGTTTACCTCTTGAGGTGCCAGTTTACCTCTTGAGGTGCCAGTTTACCTGAGCAAGGCACCAAACCCCCAACTGCGCGGGGCGCTTGTCAGGAGCAGCCCCCTCACTCTGACATCTCTCCATTGATGCATGTATATGTGTTTCGGGTCTGTACTGTGTATACGTTACAACAGAGTGTAAAAATTTAATTTCCCCTAGTGGGGAATACTAAATACTAATAAAGGTTGATCTTCTTCTACTTTTTGATTAAACCTGCAAATACTATTATAATACTAATCTATTTGTGGAATTCTATTTATTATTTCTTATTTTTTATTAATTTAAAACAAGACATATTTGTGTGCATCAGAAATATATTTGTGAATTTTTTTAATGTGGATTTTTGTTTGTCTATTTTTGCTTGTACTGAAAAAATACAAAATACGCTGCACTGAACAACAAATCTGTGTAGACATCAACCAAAGTTAGTAAGATTAGCTGTTAGCAGCCGGTGGGTAGCGCAGTTCTGCTTGGTTAAACAACAGACCTTCTGACGTTAACAGAGGTGCTCCGTAAAAATGACTATTGGGTAAAGGTAAATTACAACATTATCATGATGTGCTCAAATGTAATCTCATAAAATGAGAAACTTGAATAAATCCACAGTAACATAAAGCAGATGATAAAGAGGGAATAATGACCTGTTCAACTCCCTAACACTTATTTTAATCAGCTTATTGTATAAAACCATTAACACTACTGATGGCATTTTCTTAATCAAAGTAAATATTTAAATAATCATTTGAATTTTGTTTTTTTTTATCCAAATAACCACTACAGATGACAATAACAAGTACAGAACAGTACTGTGTACAGTATTGTCTCACCTCTATAAATAGGCCTAAGCTATGGTGTCAATTGACCATGCATATTTTTTTCATGTAAAACATAATCGAACATTGAATGACATAAGATCTAGAATGTTATTTCTTCATTTCCCACAGAGATTTTAAAAGTGGCAGATAACATTTCTGAGTAGCAGACAAAAAAAATGCTTATCTGCTACAGCGGCTGGAAGTGAAAAATGTTCATTTCAGACCGTGGCAGAGAGCAGCTCACCATGTCCATGATGTCAGCCATGGTGAGGATGAAGATGGCTGCCATAGCCCAGGTGTTGCGAGCCCAGCGGGTGTGGTCGATCCAGGTGGAGAAAGACACCAGCTTCTTAGGAAAAACCTGACACAAAGACCATTCTCATTAGGTTTGTTATTTCAATCAAACTGCTGAAGTTCAGTGAAGCCTACGAACCAAATCATTTCACTCTAAAGCTGCACCTCAGCTCCATGCTCTGTTGGGATGCGGTTGGATAGATAACCGGTATCAAATCCACTTATCGAATCCAAATCCTTTTGAATCTCTTATCAAATCTTATTAGGTTTACCTTTCAACTCAAAGATGTCGACTCACCTTCTGTTGGCTGAGAAGGCAGAAATGCTGTAGTTTTTAGTTAATATTTAGAGCCTTTACCTACAATCTGGAAATGAGATGAGCAGTGGAGTATCTGAAATGTTAATTAACAGCTGTTGCCTCCTATACTTGACTTCACCCCGCTTTGTGTTTTTCCTATTTTATTCTCTTTCAACCTGGAATTTAAATAGCTTTTTTTATTTTATGTAACGGAACTCCATTAAATAGCCAAAATTGGTGAATTACCTTCTTAAGTCTTATAATTGTTTCAATAAAATCCACCTGTGTGCAATCCAAGTGTCACATGTTCTCAGTACATACACTATACAGGTGTTCTGAAAGCCCTCGACTCTCAACACTATGAAGACCAAGGACCTCTGTAAACAGCTCAGGGACAGATTTCTGGAGAAGTCAAAGTTATAAAAAGTATCTGAGACTTTGAACCTTCCAAATAGCAACAGTTAATTCGTTATTACAAAAGTGAAAGAATATGATACTACAAAAACCTACAAAGAGAGGGCCATCCCCTGAAACTCATGGACCAGGCAAGGCAGGCATTAATCAGAGAAGCAGCAAAGAGAGAAAGAGAACCCTGAGAGTGCTCAGTAAACATTGTAAACATGAGTTTATGGTCTCAATCACTAGTTCCAAGTCTTCTTCAACACAACATGATGTTTATTTAGTAAATTATGATCCATTTAGAGTCAAATAGACCATAAAGCAGGGGATGCCTTAGGGCGGGGCTACCTTGTGATTGACTGATCGCTACAACAATGTTGTCCAGTCTGGGTTAATTATTATTAAATTATTAAAAGTTAATTATACCCACTTGTACTAAGCTTCTCCCTCTTTCACTTCTGGTTGCAAATAACGAAGATGGCGATGGCCAAAATGCTAAACTCAAGGTTTCAAAATGGCATTCCACAAACCAGTGACTGACTTGAGCTCAATATGGTCACAATGCATCCCTGACCACATCCAGAGGTGGTTTGGCCAATTGGATCACAAACTGTCCTGTGTTTTGGGTGCATTAACACCAAACCCGCCTGTGACTGTGGTCAAGCACTATCCCACTGCAGTCCGATCACCCAAAATGCATTTGACTGCCAGGTCTAAAGGGGGACTTTGACTTGACATAGCAGGAAAAGCACAGGTGGAACTAATTGAACTGGAACTAAATGGAGTATTCCATTTGTGTGTCTCAGTAGCTTTGCAACAAACCAGAGACCTGGACCTGGGACACCTACTTTTTCTGTTACGACCTGTCAAAAAGCCCTGTGGCTGGTATCAGTTATAATAAGTGAGGATGATCACATTCATACACATGTGCCACTGTTATGGACAAGGAGCAGTGGGCTTATGACAATGTGATATTTGATGTGACATTGATTAGTACTAAAGAGCCCAGAGCATTGTATACTTTGTGTCAGTCCATGTAATTGACTGGTTGACTGTGTGCATGCTGCTGACTGACCTGACCTGACAGCAGCAGTCAATACTGACCTGCCTGCCTGCTGGATATCAATACAGTGCAGTTTCCATGACACACACACACACACGCACGCACACACACACACACACACACACACACACACACACACACACACACACACACACACACACACACACACACACACACACACACACACACACACACACACACACACACACACAGACAGGAAGCTGCATACTTTCATTGCACCCACTGTTGTTTATCGAGAAACAGTTCCAGCATGTAACTCCCCCTGAAACCGCAAACTGTCATTTTCACCATTTCTGTTTGTCCACATAATAACTGATGAACATGTGCATGAGTGTTGCTAGATTTGTTTTTTAACTTTGGCCAGAGGCAGGCTAGCTGTTTCCAGTCCTGATGCTAATCTCATCCGGGGTCCAGCTCCATAATTAACACTTAGCTATGAGATTGACCCTGATTTTCTGTCTTGGAAGTAAGGGAATACACTTTTAACTATTTTTCAGAGGATAGTTTCCAAAAACAGAACTCAACTGTGATTCAAGACACAAGAATTTCAGAAAAAAACATGAAAAATGCCTGCCTGGATTTCCTCTTTTCCTATGTTGCTTTGTTTGGGCCGTGTGCAGCCTGTTGGGCGGGACCCCCTACCGATAGCGGCCCGCAGGGTGTGCAGCCTATCAGGCAGTCACATACTGCTGCTTTGAGGCACATGTCCCCCTTTAGCTTTGTCAGAGACAAAGCGACTGTATTGAACAGATGAGCTGCTCAAGCCTGCAATTAAGATACATTCATTCATAATCCAGCAACTTGATACCTTTCCACATGTTCCAGTTTCCACAGGTTCTGTGGCAGTGTTTGGAGTTGTGATTGTGTTTATTTGTGCTTTAGAATATAACTGCTGTGAAACAGTCTGAAAATAACCCTTTATGTCTCTGATTCATTGCTTTGTTCCGACTAATGCCGCTCCCCATCTTAATTCACTCTATAGCTCTCTTGACCATGCATCACTCTCTCTCCCTTGCTTATTGAGCCGAGGAGGAGGGGCCAACTATGAATGCTGTGTGTTTAAAACAAGCAACTGCCAGTTAAATATTATACCTTTAAGAAATTAAGAGCTGATGAATGGATAAGAATGTGTTATAACTCACTCTAGGGAAGATGGCAGCCAGAGAACAGATTGTCAGGATGAGCAGCAGGACTTCTCCCACTGCAAAGGTGATGTAGTTTGCAATCAGCCTGTTTCACAACACATGCACACATAGAAAAATCTTGAGAAATGTCACTGGTAGCAGTAAACAAGTCCATATTCATTGTCCATGTCCAGACTCTTTAACATCTGTGTTAATGCGTAGAAGCTATAGTCGCTAACTTTGACCAATATGATACCTGTCACTCCATCCTGACAGTAGTGCATGAGACAGACAACCTGTTATAAATCATGCTCCTCTGTGCTCCTAATGACATTTAAAAGATTCCACAGTGCCAACGGAAAACAACCAATCAGAGGTGAGTCTCTACAGCAGCTGACAAACGGTCAAACGGCAGCACTGAAACATGAATCAATATTCTGTTATTGTAATGACTATTCAGATCAGATCAGTGTTCAGAATCATATTTTAGTGTAATGTTTAACTATAAAATGAGACTAGAATATTGATTCATATTTGCTTGGCGCTGCCTCGTTTGACAGTTTGATTAGAGTTCGCCAACTGCCCAGAGATTGGCCAGCTCCATCTCGTTGTTTTCAATTGAAGCGTGTTAGAAACCTGTAAATGCCATTAGGAGCACAAGGAGGAGGCAGAGGAACATTATTTTTTTTCACAGATTTCCTGTCTCATGCACTACTGTCATGATATAGTGACCATTGTATAAAAATAACAATCATCAATAATCATATTTGGTCAAAGTGAATGACTGCAGTTAATAAATAAATCAATAACTGCATGCCAATGGGACAGAAAAGAATACTGCAGAGAAAAGTATTACAGTGAGTTGGGTTGTGCAAAAGTCAACCAAAGAATGGAGGATCCATGTACATACAGTATGGATAGGACCATTTAGGACCAAAGAGTGTAAGCTTAGGTTTGTTTCTTTTGCTTTTGTGTGACATAAATGGAGCAAGGCCACATTGTGAAACAACAGTGTGAGATAACTGGTGGTCGTGTGCACTGACCAGGGGTCTATGAGTGCCTCCATAGCTGCCGTGAAGAGCAGGACCACACAGGAGCAGCAGAAGGCAGCTCCGCTCTGCTTCTCCTTCTCCACAGAGTAGCGCGTCTCTAGGTCTGGATCCACAAACCTCAGGGAGAGCCTGTTGGTGTGTTTTCCCTTCAGACTGATGAGACAAGAGAGCCTTAGCACTTAACTCAAATTTAAAATACAGGTCTTACATTACACGTGACACATGCTGTCACAGTTTTATTGTACTCATAGCATTGAGAAATCTCATGCTACAATATATTGTTACACCATTGAAAGCTGATGCAATCTACTTGCTCTTAAAGGTACTGGGTGAAGCTACTAAGTATTTTCATTATATTTATTGACAACGTAAAAGTGGATTGTAATGCAACGCAAAAAATGCGACGGTCCCTGACTTGGTTGCTGATAACACAGGGTGACCATATTTTGTACCGCATATTCATGCATATGCACATTAGGCACACGCCATATACACTTTCATCAGGATGGCTAACGGTACATCTAAGGCACATTTGAGAATGGAGTTTCTCCCCCTTTAGTCATGACGTATTGACAGTTTGGGAGTCCTGCAGAGTTTCCCTCAGAGGAAACTTATTGTTGTCTGGGACTACAGAAATTACTTTTCAACTTTTGAACCTGAACCATCTCTATCACATCATGTTGCTCACCACAGTCTCAGGCTATTTTAATTAAATTGTGGAGCTCAGATGACATTTTGTCCAGACGGTCCTGAGGGAGTTATAAGCAGAGCAAAATGCCTGTTGATACCCAGAAACTGTGTAGAATAATTAATCAGAATGACACACTTGATGTGCACATAAGCACGGAGGATTCTGTGGTTCAAAACTGTACTAAATGTAACTGTCTTGATGGATAATGTCAGCTGCTTCATCCAGACTCCAAGGACTAATCTCACCAGTAAATTGGCTGGTTTGCTGTTTGCAAATAACTTTATCAGCTGATGCTACGAAGCAACCAAGCCAGATCCATGCAGTGTAGCTAATGAGTTGCAGCTAGCTGGCTAACCTTAGCTTCAGGGCTACCCTGACATTTGACAATGAATGCACTAGCTATTATGATTTCCATTTTAGCTGTTAAGTACTAACACTGGCATTGTCAGCCATTGATTTGAGTCATAATTTTTCTAATATGTGGCAGGTCGCGGTGGCTGTGGCTCAGGAGATAGAGTGGTGGTTTAATCCCCAGCTCCTCCTGCTCACATGTCCACATGTCCTTGAGCAACACACTTAACTACAAGTTGCTTCCAACGGCTAGACCAGCAACTTGGATGTGAGTGTGCAAGTGTGTGTACGGGTAGAAAAGTGCTACAGAAGTGCAGTCCATTTATCATTTATGGCTGTTCAGACAATGTTTAACATTTGAAAACTTTGGCTTCTTTTAATGAATGAAAATAGGGTTTTGTATGATTTTTTTTTTAAACCTTTCAGCAAGTAATTTATCAGAATCAGTAACATTTTGATTTTGATACCAAAAGTGAGTTATTGCATCTGCACTAGTATCAAAACATTTCCTACAAAACCAGATCTATGTATCTGTGGTTCACACCAGGAGAATATCCAACAATAGTAAATGATAAATATCATGAAAATCTGATCCACAACATGTAACCCTTATAGTCAAGTAAAAATGACCCCGGCTCGGTGTGTCGACGCCTGGTCCTCTGACG
Source organism: Pterois miles (assembly GCA_947000775.1). Lineage (NCBI taxonomy): Eukaryota > Metazoa > Chordata > Actinopteri > Perciformes > Scorpaenidae > Pterois > Pterois miles. Next base: position 191,945 of record CAMQGK010000481.1, on the reverse strand, counting down.
GCCACTAACATGACATTCTGTAAGCTAAAAATGAGGGAGCAGTATAACAAAGGAAAGAAGTAATGCTGTATTGTTGAAACAGCGACAGGGGGGTCACTTACGCCTGGACCGTTTCTCTCTCCAGCAGAGCCTCATTGAGCAGTTTGTTGAGCTCCTGTTCATTCTCCTGAGCATCGATCACCCTTTCAGCCAGGTCCCGCAGCCGCAGCCTTCTCCGAGGATTGGGGAAGGATGGATTCACCACCTAAAGCCCCCGACAGAAAAAATGGAGAATGGAACATCCATGCATACCATTTCTACACCTCATTATATCAATACCATGTCGGCAATTATATTAGTCAGCTGGTCAGGACCTTGGTTCACCATAAAGAAACCTTTATGCCAGATTTCCATGAAATATGTTGTAGATGTTCATGATCCCCTGAGGTTTAAGCCTAATGCTATCAAGCTCAAATTTCCCCTAGCACACAAATATTCAAATCTAATGGTACAACATTTCCTGATCTTATTCACACTGCACAGAGGATGAGCTTCCATTTTGGACACACAAGATTATTTCATAGTCTCTTATACACAAGTATGATCCTGGGGAGCACCTCGTGGTTTTATTCCTCTGTCAACCAGTCATCCAGTCAGGCTGACAGAGGAATAACATCTATGTCTGTCCAAAATATCATCATTTCATCATTATGTTCTGTGAGACCTTTGTGTGAAATAACATGAATTCTTCAGTTATGGCATGTTTTGTGATGTGACCTTTGACCACCACAGTCTAATCTGTTCATCTTTAGTGACAGAGATTGACAGACCAGAAAACATCATGTCTCCGCTGGCGCCAACACAGGGAAATAAAAATTGCATGTCCTTTTGAATTACAGTAGATGGCGGTGGAAGCTTGGTGATGAAGCAACTACACTAGCCTGACCTGTGGGCTATCCTAACCCTAACTACTCGAGGTTAGTGCCTGACCTTAAACAATCATCTCTGTCTCATCCAGCTATTGTATGCAGGGTGGGTCTTGCTGAGGGATTCATAATTACTGATAGTGTTGGCGAGCTACTGTAGCTGGCAACATGCTAGCTAAACAGAAACATGCTAAAAATAGCCAAGACAGTTTGCAGGTCACGAAAATAAAACTCCAACACTTTTGAACTGTGAGTTGTAAAAAAAAAAAAAAAACATAAAAAACAACCGCTGCTTTTTGGGTGCCACCAGTGAGACTCATTGTAACTGTAATATTCACAGTGATTTCTTGGTTACCCTCGTATCCAGTTCTTCTGGTTCCTCTGGTGTGGTGCAGGCTGTGTTAACGCTGCCGTTACACTCTGTGGTGTTGATCAACAGTGGGGAGTTTCCATTGGAAGAGGTAACAGACAGCTTCTAACAAGCAAAGCAAAAGTAGGGAGGAGTGATTACTATAAAAAGCTGACAGACTTCTCTTTGTTCCTTTTTACATTCCTGAACTTATATTTTGAATACTTAACATACAGTATTTTACATTTTGAAATGATATTCAAATTTAGCTTCGAGTACAAGAAGTATTCAAATGTGATTTTAAATGGAACGTTTCATCATTGCTTGCTGAATACGAGACAAACATTTGAATATCCAAATCTTTGCAGTGTGTGTGTGTGTGTCTGTGTGTGTCTGTGTGTGTGTGTGTGTGTGTGTGTGTGTGTGTGTGTGTGTGGCAGCTTTGACTCACTACACCACTGATGCCATTCTTCCCCACAGGTCCTTTAGGAACGACCACTAGATAGGTGTCGATACCCCTCTCCCTCAGGTAGTCACAGCGGTCACCTCCATTCCCAGGCTCCACATCAAACTCGCCATGAAGACATTCCACGGTGCTCTGCGAGATGTGGACGCGACTGGTCCACACATACAGAGGGGTCAAAGATGAGACGGGTAGACAGCATGGAGCTGTGAATAGCACTTATAACAGAGTCATTTCTTTATCATTTGAAAATGCTGCAAGCACTCAGTCACATCACCCTGCATGAATTTATAATGATGCTCTGATACAGAGGGATGAACTCTATTACTGGCTGAACACAGTGGTAACATCCGAGACGGAACAACAACAGAGTGGGAATGCTTGGTTGTGGCAGCATTTTTTCTTTTTTTCCTACAGAAATTCATATTGCATGACATTTGAGCAAACACCATGTGCTCATTTCATTTCCTATTTTTGACGTGAGGCACGTGTTTCATGGTAGCAGTGAAAGTGATCGTTTGACTGTCAGCAACATAACTACAGTTTCAAAGTCTAGACAGCTGTAGATAATGTCAAGGACATGAAAAAAGTCAAATTGTATTTTTAAATCAACACTTCCTGCTTTCATTTCAAAATAAAACCCCTCAAGTGTTTTTTTTTTTTTTTCTGTGGGCAGAACTCCTTCCTTTGTTAACACGAGGCTTTTATACTGAAATATGTGCAGGGCAGTGTTGTATTATATGCAGTAACTTGCAGGGCTCCATGAATGAAGATGGTACAGGATTTTAATTATGTATTATTACTATAATTTACAAATGAGCACGCATTTCTTGACCTTCCTCTGTCAATCAATGTAAATGACTAATAATGGGATGAAATGGTCATTATGAGGGTCAAACCACTCGTCAAGTGGCCACTCTGGCCCAAGGCTCAGGCTGTGTGAGTGAAATGCAGTGAAGATTTTAGTGCAGTGATTTATTTAAGACCAAGAAAATTTCACATTTACACCAAGCCAGCGGCAGTTTCTACATTTGTGATTCATTTACGATCTGAATGCGGAGGGATGAACTGAGCTGTTACTGCAGCTCGGAGGGACTGCTGCACGACTAGGCCCTTGGCCAGAGAGGCCTCTTGCATGGCTGCTGACCGTGAGTGCTCTGGGGCAGGGGAGGGGTCCAGGGCAGCTTCCGCTGCTCATTGAAAAGAGTAAGAACGATATGTGCTTTCACATCAGTCTCCAAAAGTCCTCAACAACACCTGAAAAAGTCACTAGATTTGTCGCTAGTTGCTTTTTTTGAAAAAGAGTTACTAGACGGGTCTGAAAACTCACTACATATAGCAACACTGCTGAGGTCTGCTGGTAGAACAGCAGTTTGATTGACACAAAGGGGGAGGAGTCACACGTATTCTACAGCAACAACAGTGGGCTGCCCGCAGTTACGCCTGCTTGAAAATCGGCTTAATATTCTCAGACACTGGCCGATGCCGATCATGAGAAATGCCAATTAATCGGCCTGATTAATCGGCTGGACAACTAATCGGTCGTCCTCTATATTGGACGTACATTCATCAGGTGGACACAGATGGTACTCATAATGACTGCTAATGTTGCTCTGTGCCTGCTGGCTCTGGAAACAGATGTGTTTACAACTTGTGGTAATAAAAAAGTAATGTAGCTTCGGATTTATAGAATATCTCATATTGCATATTTCTATCGTTTATCAAAAAGAAAACAAAGGAAGAGGTTCAGATTTTTGAAATGTTAACTCAGCATGAAATATGAGACAGGGTAAATGACGAGGCTGCTGTAGAGCCCACTGATGCATCGGATTTCAATTTCATGAAAATGAGGTTGATAATTGATGACACTGATTACTTGCAATGCAGTATGGGATTGGTTGCTGACGCCCTGTTATGATACGCCTTTCACAGTATGTTGGTAGCTAAGGGCTATATAGAAAGAGCTGGGGGTGCAGGTCTAGCTTAGGAGGGCAACCCAGTTTGTGTTGGACTGGGGAACAATTTTAAAACTTTACCATCTACCTTTTTATCTGTGAAATAGTACTTGAGAAGAGGCTACTGTAATATCAGGGGCGGGCCAACAGGACACACTCAAAGAGGGTCATGTTCTCAGGCTAGACGGTAAGGTCATGTTTTCACATTTCACAAAGCAGCCTAATGTCCAATAAAGTTATCCATATCATCATTGAACTGCTGTTAGTAAGTTTAGTTCACATCATGAAATCCATGAAAAGTAATGGAGTCAATGCATGGGAAATGGGACCTTTCAGTAAATATGCAAAAGAAAAGAAAGAATGGGTTTTTTAAACTGTTGAAAACTTTTTTTCAAAGCCAGGGACCCATATAAATAGGCAACATCATTTTAATGATGTTATAATGACACAAACGTTGTTCCAACAGTGGATTAAAGTACTTTATCAAAGGAGAGGTAGCGCATGGAGTTGTCTGTCTGTCTTACCCTGGTATCCCTCCAGCCTCCATTTTGTTGGCCACAGTGACGTCTGTGGACCAGACGTCATACTGCCAGCGTTTCTGACCCAGCACTCCCCCCAGGACTGTACCACTGTGCACTCCAACTCGCATGTCAACGTCCGTCTGGGTCTTCTCCCGGACATACCTGAAGTTCGTTTAAAACAGCAATCACATTGAAAAAAAAGCAGGAGGAACAAAAGCTAGCTGCTGTTTTTGTTACCATAACTCAATCCAGCTCTCTGTTCTGTTTCAACATGCCCTACCGTCTCTGATAGATCTCATTACGAGCATCAAGGGACATCAGAACTAAAGTAAATCTATTCATGCTCACTTGTCTGGAGTCACAATCGATTTGAGCTTAATGACCATTTCACTTTATTTCATAGATTTGGTCCACAGAAAGTCAATAACTGTCCATCAGAGTGCTCAATATGTAACTAACCCACTACATCACATCCCACTGGCCAACCCCCTTGTCCCTGTACTCACGAGATGGCCTCCACCATGGCCAGACCCATCATGATAGAGCATGCAGCATGGTCCTCCCTGAAGTCTGGCAGGCCACAGATACAGTAGTAGCAGTCTCCCAGGATCTTGATCCTCAGCTGGTGATATTTCTGACAGAGAGAGAGAGAAGTGTACTACTGACTACAGCAGATCACATACCAGCCAGGCATGCACACAGTAGGTTTTGTTCTAGTCATTTGCTTGCTGTAGTGAACAAACATCAATGAGTTACAATACAGATATGATAAGAATAGCATCTTAATATGAGAGCAGCAGTAGACCTTTAGTTCAGACTAAAATCAGCCCTGAATTAAAACAATACAGGAGCATCAGTGAGGGGCAGCTGAGACATGAAGTCCAGTTTGAGTAATAGATACATCTATGATATCACAGCATTAATATATCAACTATTGTCTATGTAAAGATATAGAGGAGTAATGTCTCCCTGTGCAGAGACTAAGTCTCTCACCCTGTGTGTTGTAATCAGAGCTTTTCTGTGCTTTTAGTGATGTGACTTAGACATGTTAGTGCATGTGAGCGTGCACCACTGGCTAGCTCACTCTGTACTACTCTTATACGGCGGTTACAGCTTATAACGCCGTCCCGACCTATGGCATTGTCGCTGAAGTGTAGCACCCACCCTCCAGTTCCCCCTAGGTTAACACTGTTAGCTCTGTCACCACTGTTGCTTTTGTTTTCACTGTTAGCACCGTTAGCTGAGAGCCACCAGCTCAGCCGTCACCATGCAGAGGCAATAGGAATGTTACCCAACTCACATTTAGTGCCTTTAAAACTATCAAATATCTAAATGACAGATGGATAAAAGAATGCAATATCTGCATAACAGTGAGAGTATTTGTTTTCTTGTAATCTTGATGTTAATGTCATGAGATCATTGTTGTTATATAACAGTGTGAAACTCACTGCAGCCAGTTTGTCAAAGCGAGCAAAGAGCTCATTGAGCAGTTTGACGAGCTCCTGAGCGCTGCAGGACGATGACAGCTGCGTGAAGCCCACGATGTCTGCAAACAAAATACTGCATGACAACAAGAGACAGATACAAGTTGGGTCATTAGCACTGATGTCATGCTGCTGCAGTCACAGAAACAGTATCCTCCATGCACATTCCCTGCTTCAACAAGCTTATCACTTCAGAGTGGATTACGTTCTGGAAAACTGTGAATCTTGAATAATGACTGGCTGCACTCCATTTGGCTACGCCGGCATACTGCTTGTTTGTTAGCGGCTACGGTGGGAACCTGTCTGAAATGGGGCGCAGGAGGCAGCAGCTATGATTGACAGCAGCAGGTGGAGATGCTTCAAGTGTTGACAGAGACACTACAGAACCTTTGAATTCAACTCCAACAAGCCAGTTCAAATATGTTATTTAGCCTCTATTGTTCATCGTGCTGTTGGTATTTAGTCAGCATAAGCACCTGCTGTTCAGTATGCCAAACTGAAACGGAGTAGAAACCATGTCCATCCATTCATCGTGCACCATTAGATGTGAATAGACCCAATAACGCCATCACAACTTTGAATGATGTTATCTGCCCTTTTATGTTTGTTTTCTCATGAGGCAATATTGATAACGACATAATAGAAATTATGTCATAATTTCTGTTGAGCTTAAAGAATTGGTTAAATTAAAAAAAAATCCTATTACATTCCTACAAATCCTATTCCTGAGGATGAGCAACAGAGGATCTATTTAAACAAATCAATGACACTAAATAAACAAAAATCTTCAATCTTATCAGTGTAAAACCTTAGAAATGTGGCAATGTCAAAATCAGATCTTGGGTCAGTTACATTCATAAGATAAATGAATTATATCATAATAAATTTCATATTTGACAGTGTGTGTCAGCACCATGTCTGACATCTACGTGTGTGATGTGTGTGTGTCTGTCATCAATCAAGTCAAACTTATCAAAAGTAAGTGGGGATCATTTTTTCAAGTAGTAAATTATTGCCTCTCAGCTGTATTAATGGGCAAACTGTTCTTATAATAGTCAGCTTAAATGTTTTAGCACTGGCAGGTTGTAACTCGGTTTACTTTTAGCAAAGGCAGCGTTAGCTAACTAATGCATTAAGGTTACGCTACATTGTGTATGTACAGTTTACGTCAGCATTAATAGTAGCCCATTTCATTACTTTGCACATGTGGAAAAGCTGCGAAACAAGTTTTATCATTCAATCATTGTGTATGTGCATCAGTTGTCACTGTGAATATGTTGCTACAGTCCTATTTTAGACAAGCTCAGTGTACATTTTGAATGGGTACATACTATAATCTTTACCTGTCTGTCTGTCTGTCTATCCATCTATCACCCCAGCAGTCTGTCAGTCTGTGTAATATAAAGCGAGTCATTATAAGTGCTGATTACTATTAATAACTCTGTAAATAACACATATTATGTTTTGCTGTTTTATACTTTGATTAATGTATTATATTGTTTGACCAGAGGCAGCCAAAGAGTCAATACGGTAGTCACAGCCCTGCCTCGTTCCTCTACCTCCTGTCAATCAACCCTCCACCTGTCAAGAGGGGAGGAGTCAAGAGGACATCTACTGCCCCTCCAACAAGTTCCCTGACAGGGACAGATGGGTTGTAGAAAAGAGGAAGTCCCCCAACCCCAAATATATCCCCACACACACACAAAATCACAGACAACACTACACACCGCCAGGACTGCTTCCAAATATATACATTAATTATTTCATTAGAATAAATAAAGCACTAGAATAAATGTAATTATTGAACTAGAATACTACATCCACACTAGTGTCCCTCTTATACTGTAAGTTTGATCCTGTGTATATTATGAACTGTAATCATATTAGGATAAGATCAGCCTTTATTGATCCCCAGTGGGGAACTGTAGTTGTTGCAGCAGCTCAAAGACAAAACTAAAACAGATAATTAGAGAAGTAAAATAAAGAAATAATAAAGAGGTATAATATGTAAAAGTAAAAATAAAGTAAGTAAAAATAAGAATAGAATAATAAAACAAAACTATACGGGAGCATTTGGAGACTAACGTGACAGCAGTGTGATTAATGATGCAAAAAGCAGTGTAACATATTAATTCTTGACAATGTTAATTATTAGCAATATAATATGGTATATTATGATTTAGTATGGGATATGAGATATACTGTAGTATACGTTGAATGGTAGTAATTTGGTTAACTGAGAAGCAACAATGATGCTAGAGTAGCTGAACAACAATTAATAGTTTTACAAACATATTGTTTACTGTATATATACCATATTTTCCAGACCATAAGGTGCACTATCAAAAACTATCAATATCAATGTCTTTTTTTCATATAAAAGATGCTACAGCTCTACCGCTGCTGCCTTGAGTCGAATAGAAACTGTAGAGATGCTTCTACCTGCTGCTCTCTGCTGAATAACCCACTGTTCTCTGTTCCCTCAGAAACTCTGTTTGGTCTTCTTTACGTGGCGCAGATCATCTTCTTGCTTCCTTCACTTCCGTACCATTGATTCATTAATATTAAATTCTCTCGCCGCTGTTCTATTCCCATGTTCTGCTGCGTGACCAAGCCTTAAGCTTGAAATCTGCGTGCCATTTTGGGCTCCTTATACACACATGATAATGTTACGGTGCCTATGTCAGAACGTATTACTCCGCGAGGCGCCTGACTACTGTCAGTACGTATTACTCCGCGAGGCGCCTGACTACTGTTACCGTAATGCTCCAACAATCCATCCAGCGGTGCAGCTTCGAAGCTCACCAAACTCATAAATATAAAACATTTTGACAGATTTTTGAGCGCCCTGTACAACATAAATTTGGTTCGAGGAGATCAGTAAGCACAACCAGAATTCATATATAAGGCGCACCGTATTATAACGCACACTGTCGATTTTTGAGAAAATGAAAGGATTTTAAGTGCACCTTATAGTCCAGAAAATACGGTACTTTATATTTCATATGCTGTTCATTTGTTTTGTATATTCTCTTTGGGTCAGTTTTGGTTGAGTTTAATTTTTCAGAATCCAGTTGTTGTTCAATAAAATCTCTTAAAACATCACTGTGACTCTTCTTTATAGAGGTAGTAATAGTGATAGACATGTTCACACATTTATATTCATCTGCTGGCTCAGCTATATGCTGACATATCTGCACCATGGGTCCCCCTGGTAGCGGGAGCGCTGGGGGCAGTAACCCCCAATAATAAATAATATATAATATAATGTATTATATTATATTGTGTGTACACACACACACACACACACACACACACACACACACACACACACACACACACACACACACACACACACACACACACACACACACACACACACACACAGGTCACATAATTAGGTGCACCTTGCTAGTAAAGGGTTGGGCCCCCTTTTGCCTTAAAAACTGCCCTAATTCTTCATGGCATATTTTCAACAAGGTGTTGGAAACATTCCTCAGAGATTTTGGTCCATATTAACATGATAACCTCACGCAGTTGCTGCAGATTTGTCAGCTGCACATCTATAATGTGAATCTCTCGTTCTACCACATCCCAAAGATGCTCTATTGGATTGAGATCTGGTTACTGTGGAGGACTTTGGAGTACAGTGAAGTCATTGTCATGTTCAAGAAACAAGTTTGAGATGATATGAGCTTTGAGACATGGTGCATTATCCTGCTGGAAGGAGCCATCAGAGGATGGGTACACTGTGGTCAGCAACAATACTCAGGTAGGCTGCTGGATTTAAACCATGCTCAATTGGTACTAAGAGCCCAAAGTCTGCCAAGAAAATATCCCCCACACCATTACACACCACCACCAGCAGCCTGAACCGTTGATACAAGGCAGGATGGATCCATGCTTTCATGTTGTTTACGTCAAATTCTGACCCTGACTACAGCTGGTGACTTCTCTGACGCCATTTAAATAGGGCTCATTGGATACAAACGCCCACAGACGCTACAATGGGAAAGTCAAAGGTGCTCAGCACGGATCTGAAAAAGCGAATCATTGACTTGAACAAGTCAGGAAAGTCACAAAGCAGATGCAGATCCCAAGAGCAACAGTGCAAACAATTGTTTGAGTCAGACTTTATGAGAGAGAAAGAGAAAGAGAGAGATAGAGAGAGAGAGAGAGAGAGAGAGAGAGAGAGAGAGAGAGAGAGAGAGAGAGAGAGGGAAAACATGCACAGCTGTATTCAATTTTTCAATAAATATCGAATCTTAGTCCCAGTTTTTTGTTTTTTTTTGGGCCCACTGTGTATTTGAGTTTGACACGCCTGCTCTAACCTGTTTATATGTGCGCCGAGCCGTCACACGCTCCTCACATGTGCAGTCTGTTTGAGGCTTAGAGGCTGTGACAATCATGATTTATCACATTCACTGCTTTCTCCCCTTTTCATCACAGGGCTAGCCCCCTCATGACACACCGACAGTTTAGGAGTCCTGTACAGTTTCCCTCAGAGGAAACTTAATGGGTCTGGGACTACCCGAATTATTTTTCAACTTTAGTTTTGAATGCAAATAATCTCAACACATCACGTTGCTCACCACAGCCTCAGGCTATTATAATTCAAATGTGGAGCTCAGACAACATTTTCTCCAGGACGGACACACTGTATGGGTGAAAGATAGAATGGACAGTCCTGATGGAGTTATAAGAGGAGTGAAAGGCCTGCTGATTCACAGAAGAAGCAGTGCAGAATAATTAATCTAATTGACATGCTTGATGTGCACATAAGCACGAAAGGTTCTATGGTTCAAAACTACACTAAATGTGTCCATGCGTAATTGTTGTTTGACAGTGTGAAACATCACTCTATACAGACAGCAGCGGCGCACTGTGCTAGGGGGACATTTGAGTGTTTTATAGATATTTGTCGGGACTCGGGATACACAGCCTGAAACTAGTTAATGTAGAGTATGCTAGCAATTAGCATTAGCTCCAACACATTTTCCATTTCAAATTTCCAGACTTCTTGATAGATTTTTCAGACCATATTTGACTTTGTGATTTTGTGACTCTGGGTGCAGAGGATGCTATGACAGGACTACAGTGCCGCCTCTCTCATGCTGGAGATGTTGAATAATTTTTCACAAAGTTTGTGGCCATTAAGTCCACAGTCCTACACAGAAAGTTGGAGGACGTTCCACTGTCAAGTACCTTGCATTTGGGGCAGACACCATATATTGTATGTCACCTGCCTCCAGATCAGGGGGGTTTAGGTACTCTTGAAAACTTTTGCACACCACTGAATTGATTCAGTAGTCAGATAAAGAAGTCAGTCAAATGTCCATATTTATCAGAAATACCCTGGACAGGGAAAGTATTGCTGCATATGCAGTGATTTCTAAAAATGATCTGGTTTCTTGTGTATTATCATATTGCTTTACTATATATGCATTTCCCCAAAATACATTATATGTGCATCCACAATAAAAGAAAATAAAAAAATAATCCAGCAGGCAAAAATAATTTTACTAATAATGAACATTTCTATTCAGACATGACATAAAGCACCCTGGATGTCAAAAGCCTACAGAGGTACAACGTTACCTGACATTTTCATGTCTGTACATGTACATGGTGTTGAATTGTTGCATCTCTTTCTGACTGGGCTCCTTCTTCATGTCTTGAAGCATCTCATCAGCTATGTGCTTTGGAAGGATGGAAAGTAGCAGGCGTTCCTGTAGAGGACAAAGACACACAGCCAATAAGGAAAAAGTTTGATTTACTATGATTATTGTACATCTAATCAGTTGTACACTGGTTCATTACAGCAAAACAAAAACAAATACATCAATATTTTTTGAAATACACTTCTTTACCTCCTATGTGAGAGATGTTCAGATGGATAACAAGCTCCTGTCTGTGTGTTAAGTACAGAGTTGAAGTAAGGATGTGACCTATCTTAAATAAAGAATGAATGGAGACTGGAGAACTGCTTTCATGTGAAATATCTAGCAGCTGCTGAGAAAGATATTCTCTAAAGTCAAAGTCAGATACAAGAAAACAACTTTCAGTTTCATTTCCTTTCAGTCCTCCACTTCACTGGGAGGGCAGGCAGCAGCTCCAGGAAAAGGGCCTTTGTTTAGCAGTTTGTGGGGCTGCCTGGCATATGGACTATACAACCCCCACCTGCCACCGTAGCGCAGACACACAGATGGCTAACGACACCACACATAAACTTAACTGAAAAATCTGTATTTCAATCATCACATATATGTTAGGGCTCTCCCTGGCATGGTGTCCTGCCGCACCAGGGCCGTTGCGTGGGATTGAGTGTTCCCTGGCCCAGGAATGTGGAGAGCCTTTAGAAACCTGGCGCTGGGGCCCACAACCACGGGTTCTCCGCTGTTTCCAACAGGATAGCGGACCGAACTCTACCATGCCTGTTGATGTAAGTCACTGTGGTGTGGTTGTCGGTCCTTATCAGCATATGCTTTCCCCGTACCAGGGGCCCAAAGTGCTGGAGGACCAAGAACACTGCCTGGAGCTCAAGGAGGTTGATGTGTTGGTCCTCCATACTCCTCCAACTGCTCTCCCTAGGAAAGTCCCCCCCCATCCAGGACACATCTGTGAAGGGTGCAACGTAGGAGGTCACTCGTCTGAGCAGCATTCCCTGCATTAGGTGCTGTAGGGACATCCAGTACTATAGATTGTCTTCTACCAAAGGAGGAATGGTAACCAAGCCTTGTTTGTGCTTCTTGGCATCCAAGTCAAGGATGAGCAACCAGCATAGTGCAGCAGCTAGAAACTAGAAAGCTGTGACATCTCAGCCTTCACAGTCACCAAACCCTCTATAATCGGGAGGCTGGCCAATATTCTTATCAAAACCTGACAGGGAGGCTGAAAAGCAACAAACGTCTGAGCGGGTAGGCTTTGTGATAACAGCTGACAACATCTCTGGAGGCCGGTTGCCGTGGTAACCAGCGGCGACCGGATGCTGCTTGATTGGTTGGCGGCCTTTGTCTCCCAGCAGCCTGTGCTCCTCTATTAGTATTCGGGGAGTTCTTTCCTCCATTCATGGTTTTATCAGCCCTCTTGTTGTCTTTTTCCTCTCTGTCACTTCTCACACCTTCAACTCCCTTCTATATTCTTTTCTATAATCACTTTGTCCTTTCCTTTGCTCCAAGCTCGCTGCAAAACATCTGTTCCATAAATAGTTATGGATAATATTGATGGATAATGTCCGGTAGCCACAGATATGAGGTGAGGAGGGGAGGACTGCTGACATAGTACCAGCTCAAAAAAACATATACTAAACAAACCAACACACACACGCGCGCACACACGCATGCACGCACGCAGATATGCATGTAGAAGAAAGAACAGATATGCATGTAAGTGCATGTTGCTAGCTAGGCCGTAAATAAGGAGAATAAGATGAAATAGATACTGTATGTGCTGTAGAGCCAACAACTGCCCTCTTTGAGGGGTTTTTCATAAAGCAAGATGATGAGTTTAAGCGGACTTTCACTAAATCAGGCTTATTTTCAGTTCTGGCTCATTAAGATAAGATAAGATAAGACAAGATAAGATGAACCTTTATTAATCCCCGGAGGGAAATTCGGGTGTCATAGCAGCAGCAACAACAGTACAGATGAATACAATATAAGTAAAAGAGAAGGTGCAATGAAGGAAATGACAATAAAATAAACAAGATAAGTAAAATAGTAATAAGTGCAGCAGGTGGTGAGTATTGTATATGCAGAGCATATATATGTAATTATATAATTATATGTAATTATATACATTTGATCCAGGAATAAATATGGAGCAGGTGGTCAGAGTCACATGGGGGTCAGACCTTGGTTATGGAGCCTGATGGCCACCAAAAGAAAGGACTGACCCAGACGGTTTGTAGTGTGCCGAGGGGGATCAGTCTCTGGCTGAATGTACTCCTCATCTGGACCAGTTGGTCATAGAGGGGGTGGGAGGGGTTCTTCAGGATAGTCTCCAGCTTCTTCCTGGTCCTCCCCTCTGCCACCACCTCCAGACTGTCCTGTCCTGTGTTAATGAAATTAGTGTACAGTAGAAACATGGTGATGCAGCAACATGTTCCTTTATTTTTTTCATCTGTCAATTGCCAGGTGATAAAGTTATTTTTTCCATATATGTGAAAACAGATGATTTTTGAGTGTTTGTTGCTGTAACACCACCAGAGCGCGCCAATACCCCATCTTTTAAATAATACTAACTCGTTCATGTTTTCTTCCAGAGGTCTGTTTCAGAAAACTCTGAGCTAGTTAACCCTGAAACGGCAGAAACTCTAGGTTTTCAGTTCAAGGAAGAGAGACAGTTTCTCTCTGTCTCCTCCCTCTTACAGAACCAGAGACACTGCTTTATTTCCTAATTTATTATGTACATATCAAGTGCCTATCAAAGCCCATTAATTAGCAGGGGTTTACCGTATGTCAGAACGGTTGGATTGGTTAGTTACTCAGGACAAGTTACTGCTTTTATGCGCTGTCAGTCATTTCTTTGAACAGCAGTATATTACACAGTGCCAAATCACCCTCAGCTCAGAATAAAACCTCTGCCTGTCTTTCACTGTTAATGAGACAGTTTATCAGAGCAGCAACCACATAATGTGCATCTCTGTTTAAATAGTAAAAATTAGTATGAAGCTTACATGTAGTAACAATGAATAATTGTCTCTGTCACTCATGATGGGATAGATCACCTTGATGGAACATATTTCCTCTAATATTGTACATTATATAATATTACATTGTGAGCAGGATGCTGGTGCAGCTGCAGAATGCAGTTAAAAAGTTATTTTTAGCATGCTTTAGCAGCATTTCACTTATTGTGTTTAAACTGACTCCATCTGTTGAAGTAGCTGTTATATTATTATAACATAATAATATTATTATGTTACAGTATGTTGAGCCAAGATCCAAATAGATGTCTATTATATACAATCTACTCTCTAGTTTAACCTTTAAATCACCAAACATAGTATTACTGGACCAGACTGCAAGTTTACAATCATGTCTGTTATGCTTTTGATCTCTCTACATAAATTGTTTTTACTTTTCATCTTCAAATGGTTCCTGTGGTTTGTTCCAGTCAGATTAAAGCTGAAGAAATAGCCTATACATGCACATGTATTAATATCTCTACATCAACTGGATTAAAATGGAGGCTCTGCCTTTTATTTACCTGTTGCCATGGTGAATCATAGTATCAGAGCTCCATAATGATGGCTTTGTATGTTCAGATTCAACCTACTCGGAGTGGATCAAACTGATTCTGATCAGCAGTTTGTGACAGGCCCCTCCCTCCGGCAGCATGGTGGGTGGAGTCGAGTCATGACAGATTCAGTGCACCTGGTCTGGCTGCAAGACTATATAAGCTGGTGGAACACAACCAGCTCTCCCCTGGCTTCCACACTGTTTGGTTTTGTGGCATGTGGTTTACCACTACATTTTAATTATGTAAAATAAAATCCTTTTTAGTTACAACTCATGTGTGGTCATGTTTGTCCAGGTTTGAGCCAGGTTGTGACAAGTGGAGGCTCGTCGGGATAAAACTTGCCAGATGATGGATCCCAATGATGGAAGATGGAGGTTCGAGTGATTTGTAGTACTTTGGCCCAGTTTGGTATGCGTTGCTCCCTTCTGGGACAATGGAGGTTTGTTAATTTGTATGTAGAAATTTGGGGCTTTGTTCAAAACTACAGCCAACTTGTTTAAATGCAAATCTGGGGAATATAACACATGCGTTTGGGGTTTCTTTTGAGGAGAGAACAATTTTCTAGACCTTTGGCCTTTTGTCTTTTGTTAAGTGTAACTCTCATTGCACAGAATATATTGTGTTGAAATGAACTATTAAAACTCAAACTCGGCTGACAAAGCACAGTGCTGTGAAAAAGTATTTGCCCCCTTTCTGATTTCTTATATTTTTGGCATATTTGTCACACTTAAATGTCTCAGATCATCAAACAAATTTTAATGTTAGACAAAGATAACCCATGTACATAGAAAATGTAGTTTTTAAATGACGATTTCATTTATTAAGGGTAAAAACTATCCAAACGTACCTGGCCCTATGTGGAAAGTAACTGTCCCCTAAACCTAATAACTGCTTGTGTCACCCATGGTGGCAACAACTGCAATCAAGCATTTGCGATAACTGGCAGTGAGTCTTTTACATCGCTGTGGAGGAATTTCAGCCCACTCTTCTTTACACAATTGTCTTAATTCAGCCACATTGGAGGGTTTGAGCATTAACGGCCTATTTAAGGTCATGCCACAGTGCAGTTCTTTATATGTTGTTCTAGGTTCGTTTGTGAGCTCCTGGATGAGTCGTTGATGCTCTTGGAGTAATTTTGGAACCAAGTTTTCTCCATTTGTGGATAAGGGCTCTCACAGCGGTTTGCTGGAGTCCCAAAGCCTTAGAAATGGCTTTGTAACAGATAAATGAAATCATCATTTAAAAACTACATTTTGTATTTACTCTGGTTATCTTTGTCTAATATTAAGATTTGTTTGATGATCTGAAACATTTAAGTGTGACAAATATGCAAAAATATAAGAAATCAGGTAGGGAGCAAATACTTTTTCACAGCACTGTATTTGTGTGGAATAAACCTTAAAAGTTGTTGGATGGACAGTGTTTTGGTGGAATGAATCTTTAAAATTCTATGTCGTGAGAATAGCATTTGCGGGTGATAAACCTTTAAGACTATTAGTCCATCCGTCCATCCATCCATCCATCAATGTTCTTCCACTTATCCAGGGCCGGGTCTCAGGGGCAGTAGGCTTAGCATGGAATTCCAGATGCCCCTCTCCCCAGCAACATTTTCCAGCTCTTCCTGAGGGACCCCAAGGCATTCCTAGGCCAGCCAAGATATATAAGCTCTCCAGCATGTTCTGGGTCTACACCAGGGCCTCTTACCAGTTGGCCATGCCCAGAAAACCTCAAAAGGGAGATGTCCAGGAGGCATCCTGATGAGATGCCAAACCACCTCAGCTGGCCCTGTTTTGATGTGAAGGAGCAGCAACTCTACTATAGCTACCTCTGGATGTCTGAGCTTCTCATCCTATCTCTAAGGCTGAGTCCAGCCATCCTATGAAGGAAGCTCATTTTGGTCACTGGTATCTACGATCTCATTCTTTCGGTCACTACCCAACATTCATGACCATAGGTGAGGGTTGGAACATAGATGGACTGGTATATTGAGAGCTTGGCATTCCAGCTCGGCTCCCTGTTCACCACAATGATTCAGTACAACACATGCATAACTGTAGATGCTGCACCTGTCCATCTAACACTCCCTTTTACCTTCACTCATGAACAAGACCCCAAGATTCACGAACTCCCTCACTTGGGGCAAAGACTTCTTCCCTACTCAGAGGAGAACCATTGCCTCAGACTTGGAGGTACTGACTCTCATCCCGACTGCTTCACACTTGGCTGCAATCCGCCCCAGTGTGTGCTAAAGGTCACGGTCTGATGAAGCAAACAGAACCACATTATCTGCAAAGAGCACAAATGCAATTCTGAGGTCCCAAAACTGGACAGTCTTCTCCACCAGCTGCTTCCTTGAGATCCTGTCCATGAAAATCACAAACAGGATCGGTGACAAGGGACAACCATGGTGGCAGCCAACACCCACCGGAAACTGACTTGTAGCAACAACTACTACTACATATTCCCGCAGTACCCCCCACAGAACTTCCCTGGGGACACAGTCATAACACTTTTCCAAGTCCACAAAGCACATCTCGACTGGATGGGTAAACTCCCATAAGCCTTCCAACAGCCCTGCAAGGGTAAAGAGCTGGTCCACTGTTCCAACATCAGGACAGAATCAGCAATGCGCTTCCTGGATCTGAGGTTCAACTATTGGCCGGAGTCTCTTTTCCAGCATCCTAGAATAAACTTCCCCAGAGAGGTTAAGCAGTGTGGTAGTGATAGTAATTCTGATACTTTGTGTATGAAAACTGAAATTGAGTGTCATCACTCTCCTTCACCTTTCACAACAATTCCTGGGTCTTTGAATCCTAATTTTTAGTTATTAATTATAGATATACTGTATATTTTGATATTAACGATTATTAAACCTGCTACAAGCAATAATGCAACTGTATATTACTCCCAAAGTGAAAATGTTCTCTTAAACTCACACATGAACACCAGCATGTTGTATAGTTTGTCCTCTGACCTGCTGCTGGCTCTGCTCCTCCAGGTTGAGTTTGACCTCCAGTGACTGTCTCGCCTCCAGAAAGGCCTTCCGATGCTTCCTGTCAGCCATGTAGTACGACATGATGCCCACAGTGATGGCACAAACATAGATGACTATGTTGGCCAGCAGCTTGAAAACAAGAGGTATTGAGATAAATAGTTAGGGCACAATATTTAATGAACACAAGCACAATAAATGCAAAATAGGGCACTAAAGAAAGTTGTGAGAAGTCTAGCTTAAAAGGTGGCCTATTACGCAAAATGCATTTTTCACATTTTTTCAACATATACTGTACATGTGCCTAAAGACCTCCAAAGAATGACAAAACATCCTCTTTCTCCATCTATCCAAAAGTGTGTGACAACAAGCTTGTCAGATGTGCTGCTGGGTACAACGTACAATGGGGCTGCTGTGCTAGAGAACCACCTCCAGCTAGGAGACCATCCCCACCCATGGTGTACCTGCTAATTTCACACTGCTGTCCACCATTGTGATTTCATCACTATTGTGGACCTGGTAACACAGTACAAGCAAAGCATGCCAACCAGGAAGTCATTGCTGGTCAGGTGTCATGATGATGCCATGATCAGGTGTGATGACAACAATGACCAGAGAGCTCTATTAGCAGCTGACACGACTTGAGTATACCAGAAAGCCTTAACTTTGATGGAGCACTGGAACTTAACAGTTTACATAAACATTATGGCTTTGTTACTGTGCATATATGCATGTACATTTACATTTCACCAACTATGAATAGTGTGAGGGTTTGGTCATTGTTAAATTTAGTAGTAAGGCTCCGGAAGGGTCAAAAAACCTGGTCTATTTAACATCCAGGCTATGAAAAATGAATTCTTAATTGCAGGTAGTAAACAGTGACTGTAAGGAACGCAACATGTTTCTCTGTTTCATAGTCAACTTTATTACAGTATTGACAGATAACAATATGAATTATACAATATTCTCTACAGTATTTTGAAAGGGTATCAAATATATGATCTTCAGCTTTGACAAACATTTCACAGTATTAAAATAGCAATGACTGTCTGACAAGTTAATCTGTGAAACATGGACACCATCACACCTCACAGCAGCTGCAGATACTTAAGTTACTGAACAGTTTAACCACATAAGCAATTACCGTATTTTCCGGAAATAAGGCGCACCGGATTATAAGGCGCACTATCAATAAATATCAATATCAATGTCTTTTTTCATATAAAAAGCACACCGGATTGTAAGGGAAACAAAACGGTCTGATAAGTGAAACTTGATTCTATTAATTTAACAACTCAATAACTTCAATAACTCTAAACATTTTTCTGTTGGAACACACTGAATACAAAACAATACACTCACTTTCAGTTTTTTCAGTTCATTCCTCATCTACAAATCCATCAAATCCATCAAATCCTTCATCATCAGTGTCTGAGTTAAACAGTTGGGCGACTTCGGCATCAAGCACTCCCAAATCCGTCTGGTCATTGTCCGAGTCAGTCTGGTTGCTGTTACTTAGCTGTTCAGTGATGATTCCTGCCTTCGTGATCCATTGGCAGATAGTGGAGGAACTCGCCCGGTGTTGCCACCCTGTCGTTGTCCTCCTCCTTTGTGTGTTCGTCTTCTGTTATCCAACACTCCCATGCAGCTCCCAGTTTAACTTTGAAGGACCTGTTGACACATCTAGCAGTTGGAGTTCTGTAGTTAATCCACGACAAGGATTCATCCACGGAATGACGGCAAGCTCCGCTTCACTTTAGTTTTGACCGTGTCGGTGAGATGGGCAGCATGGAGTCGCAGATCAAAAGGGACGGAGAGTTGCAGAAAAAGCCGCTCGGTCTCGATTTCTCTCAGCCACTCACTCAGTGATCTTGTCCTTGCAGTAGGTGCGGAAAATGGCTATCCGTCTCATCATTATCCGAGTCAGTCTCGTTGCCGTTACTTAGCTGTTCAGTGATGATTCCTGCATTCGTGATCCATTGGCAGATAGTGGAGTAACTCGCAGGTCATCTTCTTGCTTCCTCCACTTCCATGCCATTGATTCATTAATATTAAATTCTCTCCCCGCTGCTCTATTCCCATGTTCTGCTGTGTGACTGATAGCCTTAAGCTTGAAATCTGCGTGCCATTTTGGGTCCTGATACACACATGATAATGTTACAGTGCCTATCTGTCAAAGCACAGTAACAGTAGTCTCCACAAAAATGTATTTCAATACACACAAAAATAGTTATCATTTTACTGTATATAAATGTAAAAAACACATCCACACATAAAAAATAAGGTTCACAAATATATTTCTAAAGCACAAATAATTATCTCTTGTTAATAAATGTAATAGAAATCCACTCATATATCTATTTAAAAGTATTTGCAAGTTTTCTCAACATTTGGATGTTGTTACATTTACATACAAAGTGTTGAACCTGCATTTACAAACTGCTTGTCAAGTGTGTGGGTTTTATGAGACTCCCCAGACGTGCACCGATCTACAAATGCAATTTTTTCAACTGGGTATTATCTGTAGCCAATCAGATGTCTCCCTCCTTTTCAGCCAATCACATGAGCGTGTCCCAACGTGGGTATGATTTATGGCATGAACAGCATGAGCACCATTGTGGAAAGTAATGTTAGTCAGATTGTTAGATGGATGTTTAGAGAGGAGAACTAGCTTTATCAAAGTGGTTTTAACATTTGACTTGTGCACCCAGCTAAATGCTGAAACAATCAAACATGGGCAGATGCATCTGTAAAGATCCCAAAAATAATCCAAAGAGATAAAGCGACTTTAAGGAGAGACCACCAACACCTGTCGTGTTGCCATTTGACATTAGCTAAGTAAAGTTGGCAGGTAGCTAACTTTCTAGCTAATATTGTCATGAGGAATCAGTGCCTTGGCTTGCAGTGTTGATGTAACAATTTACTATTTTGTCAAAGGACACTTGACCAGCCCGTATTAGTCTGATATACAGTATTAGTAATATGAAAGCATGAAAGAATGTGTTGGTTTAGTGAGGTGATATTGTGACTTTGTCCTGACTCTTATCATGCTGCTACCCTCAACTTTGACTGAAACCAAAATGAAGATGTTACACAGTAACCCACACCTCATTCAGCTGAAAAACATATACTTTATGTCATCTGTAGGGATGCTAATTTTGAAAAAATTTATTTAGCAATAATAGACAAGAGAGTTACTGTAGCAGCCACAGCGCTGCGTTCACCGTCTCCAGTTCACCATCAAGAGAGTTACTATAGCAGCCACAGCGCTGTGTTCACCGTCTCCAGTTCACCGTCAAGAGAGTTACTATAGCAGCCACAGCGCTGTGTTCACCGTCTCCAGTTCACCGTCAAGAGAGTTACTGTAGCAGCCACAGCGCTGCGTTCACTGTCTCCACTTCACCATCAAGAGAGGTACTGTAGCAGCCACAGCGCTGCGTTCACTGTCTCCACTTCACCATCAAGAGAGGTACTGTAGCAGCCACAGCGCTGCGTTCACTGTCTCCACTTCACCATCAAGAGAGGTACTGTAGCAGCCACAGCGCTGCGTTCACTGTCTCCACTTCACCATCAAGAGAGGTACTGTAGCAGCCACAGCGCTGCGTTCACTGTCTCCACTTCACCATCAAGAGAGGTACTGTAGCAGCCACAGCGCTGCGTTCACTGTCTCCACTTCACCATCAAGAGAGGTACTGTAGCAGCCACAGCGCTGCGTTCACTGTCTCCACTTCACCATCAAGAGAGGTACTGTAGCAGCCACAGCGCTGCGTTCACTGTCTCCACTTCACCATCAAGAGAGGTACTGTAGCAGCCACAGCGCTGCGTTCACTGTCTCCAGTTCACCAGCAAGAGAGGTACTGTAGCAGCCACAGCGCTGTGTTCACTGTCTCCAGTTCACTGTCAGGAGAGGTACTGTAGCAGCCACAGCGCTGCGTTCACTGTCTCCAGTTCACTGTCAGGAGAGCTACTGTAGCAGCTATGATGCTGTGTGTAGTGTTGCAGATATGCAGCCACTTTACCAGTAAAACTCTCCACGCACATTTAGTTTAGTTGAACTGGTTGTCAGTTGTGTGCCTGCCCAGATTAACAATGGCGATTGTCTGACAAACAGTGTGTGTTTGTGCTACATTAACAGCTGCTAGCACTGCCAGTGGCTTCGTGCCTGCTGTAATGTAACTTCAGCGAGTTTCTGACAGACCGTCTGAACTTGTAGTGGCTGTGGGTTAGCTGGTGGCATTATAGCTGTGAACGTAGCTGTAGCAGACAGTGTGTGAATAAATGCTACGAAGCTACAAGCTACAACTCCTCAGCTGGAAGTCCCAAGTCAATTTCCTGTATCTGCGCCAGCTCTCTCTCTCGAGTTGGGCCAGCTTTAATCCTTACAGTGACGAGCAGCTCCTCTGCATTCTTCTCAGTTTTTTAGCATTATTAATTCATTATTAATACTTTAACTATTTAGCCAATAGCGCAAGTCAGTTTAAATACTTAATGTTGGTTACCGGTTAATTATAAACATCCCTAATCACCCGGCAAACAAACATTTAGCCAACATCAGCCAGCTAGCATTAGCCAACGTAAGCTAGCATTAGCATTAGCCAGCTGTCAATAGCAACATAACAGGTGTTGGTGGTCTCTCCTTCAACATCGTGGAGGAAACCTTCAATCCAGTCGCTGTATCTCTTAATTATTTTGAGGATCGTTACAGAAGCATCTGCCTGCATTTGACTGTTTCAACACTTGGCTGGGTGTACAAGTCAAATGTACTTCGGCTTCAAAATAAATGAGCACGGTGAAGCAACTAATACCAAAGCACCACTGTGGAAACGGTGTCATATATAATGTATATGTCTGGCCAAGAGCGGAAACACTTCCAACTTCCAAAACATTTGATGGACAAGCACCCAGACCTGCACAAGCAGTTCAGAGAACGACAGGTAATAACTGATATACCCATGAAAAAAAGCCACATTCAGAGCTAAAAGCCAGCAACACCAGCCCCCCTCACTCTCCACTAAAGTAGCTCTGGAAAATTAAAAATTAAAATTATAAAAAAAGGATAAAATTATTTTAATTATTATTATTATTAAAAAAATAAAATTAAAGCTGCATTGCAATTACCACATTCTCTGGTTTGACTAGCCTATTTATAGATATGCGTTTGAGTAAAATGAACGTTTTTGTTTCATTCTATAAACTACTGATGACAGTTTCTCCCAAAAAAGATGCAGTGTTTTGTTCAGATGTTAGTGTTTTGAATCATATTTTATTCTTTATTTATGTTATTTCTTTTAAAATTCTGCATTAGAAAAGCCTGTCTTTGAGGAATTTTATTTTATTTACTGATGTGTGATATGTTCTCCTTATATTTGGGTATCGAGTATTGAAAAGTATCAAAATACGATACCAAAATGTTGGTATTGTGACAACACTAATCAGGGAATAGAGAGGCATATGTTACTATTGTTTAAAAAAGGGTCTAGTGCTTGAGTCTATTATAATATTATAATTATAATTATTTTTGAATAACACAGTGGCACTTGTTCCTTATGTTAGCCTAGTCTACTGTTCAGGCAAATGACTTATTTTGGCAAATAAATGAAAAGCTGTTCAAACTAAAATTGAACCTGGCCTCCTTGCTGTACTATAAATACATTTACAAAACCGAACCAAAAACCGTGACCCCAAACCGTGAACCAAATCAACCCGTGAATTCGGGTGAAAAAACAAACCGTTCGCTTCGCTAGTCACGGTTTGGTTCGTGGATGTATCGTTCGAGTCATTTGAAATAGGTTATGAGGCTGATTATGTATTTTTTGTGGTGTTTATTGTCACACTAGAAATCAAGGCCTATAGAAACAATCTGGGACATGGCGGACAGGGGTATGGGGTTTAACACATGTGCAGTGTAACTGAAGCTGAGGTGCATTGTGATTGGCTCAATTTTGGCGAGAGTGGACCAGATTTTACTGTGCATGTCTCTCAACACCACCACAATGTTTACATTACCTCTAGCTATTAACTCGCCACCGCACGTTAGCTCACCAGCTAACAGTGAATGGTAAATGTGTAAGTAAATGACTTTAGTTCCTTCTAGTCAGCAGTGATCAGTGGTTGTGTTCGGGGAGTTTATTGTGAAGGGAGGAACAGTAACAGTGAAGAAGTGATAAGCTGTTACTGACAAGGGTCTGAACTACGGAGCCTCCATGTTATTAATATATCAGAAACTTAACGAGCAATGTAACTCTCGGCTACACAAGCTGAAGCTAAAGCTGGCAGTAGGCTCTGTAGTCTGACTGCTCAGGTTAGTTACCTCCGCCAAGGAGGTGATGTTTTTGCTGGCGTTTATCTGTCTGTTTGTCTGTGTTCAAGATAACTCAAAAACTTATGGACGGATTTTGATGAAATTTTCAGGCTGTGTCGAAAATGTGAAAAGGAAGAACTGCTTTAATTTTGGGGGTGATCCGGAAGAAATCCTGGATTCTGGATCACTTTGAAATTTTCGTTAACATTGGGGTAAATGGGACCCAAAAAATAGTTTCTCAATATCTCTGGTAATTGTTGCCCAAAGCTCATGAAATTGGACTCAGGGATTTACAATGTGTACTTTAATCAAATCCCAAAGGCTGATCCAGATCTGATTCAGATGGCGGATTTTATAGCAATTTATATAAAAAACTATGGTGCTTGGCGGAGGTCTGCGCTCTCCTAGTGCTTTTCTAGTTTGTCATGTATCTTAGTAGTAAACTAAAGCTGGCAGTAGACTCTGTAGTCTGACTGTTTAAGTCAGTTTGTCATGTATCTTAGTAGTAAACTAAAGCTGGCAGTAGGCTCTGTAGTCTGACTGTTTAGGGTGGTTTGTCATGTATCTTAGTAGTAAACTAAAGCTGGCAGTAGGCTCCGTAGTCTGACTGTTTAGGTTAGTTTGTCATGGATCTTAGTAGCAGCTCCTCCTCTCTACCAGCGAGACCTTCAGAGGAAGGAGGACAGAAGGACAGAGGACATGGATCACTCGGAGAGCGCAGACCTCTGCCTAGGTGCCTGAGTAAGATTGTTCCCCTCCTCTCCGTTGAGCCACATGTATTTTAGTTTATGTTTAGATCAGCTGTATGTACCAGAGCGTTGTAAGCTGTAAGTTTGCTTTGTTCGAACTCAACTCTAATTTCACCAAGTATGATGTGAAACTATGGCAAATCTACAGTTGCCATCATGATCCAAATCACTACTAAAATGTAATGGATTGTTCATTATGCCACACCCCACCCCTCTAACAAATTCATTTAATTCCATCACAAACTTTTGGAGTAATCCTGCGAACAGACAGACAAACAAACTAACAGCGGTGAAAACATAATCTCCTCGGCCTTGTCGGAGGTAAAATGCTTGGGTCTGAATCATTCTGATTAAAGAGTTTGCTATAGTAATCAAGTAGTCCACTTGCAGTGTTCATTTTGGGTCTTTTCATTCATGGCAATGTGAATAGACTGATGTTTTTTTACTTTGTTCTCTTGATACTTTCCCTTGTTGACCATCTGCCCTCTGGCTGGATACCTGAAGCTGATGCTGCATGCAAACTGATATAACGAGATGTAGCGGATGATGACTGAAAGATGAAGAATATGAAATGTGATTATGAAAATAATGATGAATCCACAGTACACTTCTTAACTTTTACCTTCATTTACAACCGGCCTGGTGAAACTCACTAGATAACAACCCAATATGGTCCTGACCAGATGACTTACAGGTCAACAGGTCAAATACTTGGTCTTTCTCTGGCAGAACATGCTCAGAACATATAGATTTAATTTCATGATAATCAACTCTCTTTACAAGATTCATCTGTGTTGTGTAATTGTTTGATTCATTTTAATTCAGCTGATCAGTTTTATTCAGTGGTTGATGTCTTGTGTTTGGTATGTATCTGAAAGAGATGAAGCCCAGATTTCAAATATGGCCAATTAGTTTAATCTAACAAAGGACACAGGCTTTCCTGTCCAACACCTCACATCCGGCTGATACCAGCACCCAGCCTACCTGAAAGGAGGCTCTGAACCTTTGGACCTGAAGAAATATATATAAATATATGACACTCAACTGATTAATATCGAGTTTAATTATTTTTCCCTGTTTTTATAAAACTGGGTGACGCCCGGGTAAATCCTGATATTGAATTCAACTGTGGCTAATATCTGAAGTTAAGTGTCACCACTTTCCTTCACATTTTATAACTTGTGTCTTACAATTAAAAACTTGGGATCATTAATTGTGAATATGAATTTGATAATAATTAATGATTAATTGTTAATCTACTCAATGCAATAATGCCAGAGAGAAAGAACATCAGTTTCTCTGAATGAAACACAAATGCACATGGGGAAAGCACCCGTGGTTAAAGCTGCCCTCATCACGTATACTGATAAAGCCTGGTCACATAATGCCATCAAATGGAAACTCTGCCAATCCTCAACCAGCAATGCTGCTACCAGGTGAGTGTGAATGGTTGTGGGCATCATGAGGGGTAGAGGAGGACAGCAGGCCCTCGTCCTCCATTAGAGCGGGACCTCGTCTATCAACTCAATGGATTGCATTTTTTTTCATGTTCATCTGTGATTGGCCAAGACATCAAATGACGCTGATATTAACAATCAACAACCAGTGGAATAAAAGATTGACTCGACCTTAATGACAAGAGTTGGCTTGTTGTAGCAATCCTGAAGGACCTGTGCAGCAGTTCGTCGCCCATACCGAGTTCCAGTCCCTAGATTAGTCCTACGTTAGATCAGCCCGGACAGCTGAGCAAGGGCCGACACTGCCTGGGGCCCACAGCAGCAGCGGGACCTGCGTGGAGTGGATTGAGAGCTGCTTGGGCAACCTCTGGGCTCGCTGTCAGCCATCCGGGCTGGACACACAGCGGGATGCTGTGGCAGCCCAACGTACGGCTGAACTTTGCTCACCTGGGACAGGATCCTGTGTAGGCAATGGTCTGCTGCACAGGCAACTCACAGACAAGCTTCTAGTGACACATTACAAACACGGTTCAGTCCCACCCTGCAGCTGCACTGATTGTTTTAAGAAATCTTGTTAGCCATTGTTTTACTGCTTACTTTTCTTGTTTTACATTATCAAGTACAGAAATAAGCAGCCAACCAGTATAGCCCTAATAATAATGACCTCCGCCAAGGCCGAGGGCCCCAAGGAGGTTATGATTTCACCAGCGTTGGTTTGTTTGTCTGTTATCGGGATTACTCTAAAAGTTTGTGATGGATCTGAATGAAGCGTTTTGGAGGAGTTGGGTGTGGCACAATGAACAATCTATTATATTCTGGTGATCTGGATTATGATTATGATGATATGAGAGAGAGAGAGAGAGAGAGAGAGAGAGAGAGAGAGAGAGAGAGAAGAAGAAAGGGACAACAACTGTAGAGTCTGTGAAATTAGAGTTGCGTTCGACCAAAGCACACTTGGTGATTGTTGGAAAAAGTAACAACGTTGGTTTAAGTGAGTTTCATTTTGTTTCTGTCCAGTTTGAATGAAGTGTTTTACGATGCTCGGCTACATACAGCTGATCTCAACATAAACTAAAATACACCTGGATGATGGTGCAAGCTGAACAGTGGGGGAGCGAACGTACTCGGCCACCTTGGCGGAGGTCTGCGTTCTCTGAGTGCCATTCAAGATTTATTTAAATAATACTTGTCAAATTGAAGCGCAAAGTGCTTTCCAGATTAAAAGATTTACAGAATAAAAATTACCACCCCCCACATGTGAAATAAATTAAGAACACAAGAGCACATATACCATATCTGTATATGTATACATAAGATGTAGGTACAAGTGCAAAATAAGAGAAATAACTGAATAAAATAACATGACACCATACGGTTTGGTTTGCCTCTTGTCCGCCCCATTTTTTTGAGCTACCAGCCACCACTGCTTTGTATTCATGTAATAAATATACAAATGTCAAATAGATGGTGATCTACCTGAGAAATGAAGCACAACAACAAAAATTTGGTTCTAATAATCATCTACTTATAATGATCAAATTGACCTGGACAGACATCATCACTAAAAGCGGGTTCCACTATAACATATTTGATTTTTACATAATTAAATGACTATTCTAAAAACTGAAAATCCCTAGAATGTATTGGTCTTGGTATTAGTTTAAAGGTAGTAGTTTTGATACTGGCATCGTGATTTTTATACCCAGCCCTAAGCTCTACTGTGAAAATATCAAGTAAAGGCAAATCTTGATAATTAACTAGAGTTAGATATCAAACCTCAAACTCGGGTATCACATGTGCAGTAACGATGCCCTAGCTTACTAGCTCACCCCGTAGCCCTAAATGTAAAACAGCTGTGGTTGGCTTTTGGCCTGCTGCATCTATGAATCTACTTTTGTGTTCAAAGACTTTTGTAAATGTGAAGGTCTGGCGACAGGAGATTACATACCAGTAAAAGCATTTCAAGTCAAACATAAACCACCACATTATCCCCTCCCCACTCTTACCTGTCTGCCAAGTGCTGCCCCCTGGATATCCTCCTGCTGCTGCTGGGCGATAGTGACTCCCAGAACCAGGGTGTGGACCCCGCAGGATATAGTAGTGATGAGCACAATGGGTGTCAGCCTCAAAGGAAGAGTCAGGAAAAAGGAGAAGCTGAAGAAAGCCTGCCAGCCCACCGTGTCACTGGCCTGGTGAAAGCGGGCATAGTTCAGACCCAGATAGCAGAATATCTGAGCTGCTATGAGCACCCACAGGGCATAGGGCACCACCCGTCTCGAGATGCGGTCTGGCAGCAGCCCAGAGCGGCACAGCAGGTAGAGGATAATATCTGCTGCCAGTCCCACAGATGCCACCAAAACAGAAGCCAACTTATCAGTGGTGTAGACCACCGCACACATGACGATGATATAGCTGTCGAAAAGGGCGGCAAACACAACGAGCACCAACAGGGTTTCATGTCTCTGCCGTCTGAAGTAGGTCTGATAGAGGTTTTCCAGAGACTCGGGTGCAAAGGTGAGGCGCATGAAGCGCGGCAGGCAGAGGCAGCATCCTGAGCTCCGAACCGTGACCTCGTGTGTTCGCCCAACCGCCTGCCCCGGGTCAGAGGGCAGAGTCACCGAGCAGTCTGCCGAATACTCCGCCGAGTACTCTGGCTCGGAAAAGGCTCGGTTCCGAGGCATGGTGAGCACTGAGGGACTTCTGCTTCTTGCCTTCCCCTTAAATTAAAAATGGAAAGCTGTTTGTCGTCCTCCAGGAGCAGACCGAATGCTGAGATATCTCTCAGGTATACATCATCTGCTCGTTTCTCCTGAGTAACCACCTTTTCCCCTGAGAGCCCACATATGTGGCATGAATCACAGTAGTGCGTTGATTGTCTGAACCTTCACACTGGAGAGACGTCTTCTTACATTGCTGCATCCGTGGTCACTCCGTCCGATGCTGTCATTTGACTCAGTTAGTCCTGTGTCACATGCACAGATCGAGCACGCCTACTCTTTTACAGAAATGTGATCCAAAGAATGTGCGCCTCTTGTTTCCTCGTGCAGCTTTAAAAATGGGCCTGTTTCACCAGCTGCTTCCCACCTTTGTACTCCACAGATGTGTACCATGTCAGAGTGGCTGACTTCGTTGAATAAAAGAATGTGATGTTTTTATGACTCCATCCGTCTCCATCATTCTGGACTGCACAGCTTTTAGTATTTTGGCCTTCCATAGCCTGTCCTCACATGGCCTAAGAGACAAATGAGGAAGAAATTCACCATGGCTTTATCGCTCATCACACAGGGACATTTTTTTTTTTTTTTTACATTCAACAAAACCTGATGATCAGGGTAGGTACAGTACACTCCCCAGTCCCTGCACCTGGCAGCTATTGGCCGCTGTGTCCTCTGCAGACAGAGTCACGTCAACATCCAAGTCAAAATCTGTTAGCGGTTTTTATAAGCATTTTATTCTTGGCAGGTGAATGGCAGCTGGCAGAATGAAATCAATTCCAGTTTACCAGTGAAGCTGGTATGTCCTGTGTGTGCCGAATTGAGAATTGACTGCTTAAATGGTCAGATTTAGGCGTCAAGGTGTCTCCGTCAGGGACAGGCTGTGCGCTGGAGGCCTACCGGGCTACATGTTGCTCAGTCTCGCTGAGCCGGCCACTGTGGACGCTCTCCGCTCATCCAGGACACCACGGGCACTGACAACAAACCATGCAGAAATGGTTTCTTTAGCTTCCCCAACCTTTACTGTGTAACGTGCCTGGCCACTTATCTGAATCGGATTTCCACTTCAGCTCTTTCTGATCAGATCAGCGTCTCGGTGAGACCGCCGTTCATTCACCTGCTAGGCTGTAAACTCGCATTTTGTCCCCAATCTGCGAGATGATGTGAAAATCAGAGCGAGGCTAACATCGCATTATCTGAACCGATGCGTCCGCTTACCGTGTGGAAACCAGACCTCGTCTCCTCTGAGTGCTAACGCTAGTCCCTTTAGGCAGATGTGACTCTCGGCCAGCCTCACCAGGTGTTACGCTTCAGGCTGGACCACATCTGGAAAAAGGCTCACGGAAAGTCGCCTCGACGGCTACATCTATACTTAAACCCCGCTTCTGCTCTGGGTGTTTTCCGCAAAGACACAGCTGCACCGTCAATCTCCACATATTAACGTTAATACTTCCGGTCACTTTCAAAATATATTTCCAAGCTTTTTTGAGTAGAAAAGGGGACACATGAAGATTAAGTTAAATGTATTTTGAAGTGAATATGTAATTTAAATTTTGTTGGAAAATGCTCCTTTCACTTAATATAGCGAGATGGATGGGCCTGTAGGCACTGACCCAATCTTTTATCATTATATTAAAAACAACACAAATCCTTTCCAGAGCTAGAAATTATTTATTCACAACTACTAAACCCCATTCAGTGATGAAGACCTCGAGATTCAATTGAAAGCTTATGGCAACAGTTAGTTTTCGGACCTTGAGTTAAGATTTTCAGGTCATCTCGGTACAGACCTGTGTCAGCTACCATTCAGTGGGTTTTATGAGCATCAAATGCTTTGTTACAAGCTTATATGAAGTCTGTTTCCCATCCTTTCTATGACAATTAATTTTCACTATTAATCCAGTTAAAGCTCAAAACAATTTTTGATTGGCA
Source organism: Pterois miles (assembly GCA_947000775.1). Lineage (NCBI taxonomy): Eukaryota > Metazoa > Chordata > Actinopteri > Perciformes > Scorpaenidae > Pterois > Pterois miles. The sequence continues at coordinate 160,880 of CAMQGK010000481.1, read as the reverse complement.
GTCTGAAGTCTCTTCAGCTTGGAAGAATTTAATATCTTAAAACAGTCAGTCTAAAACACATTTTGATATCCATTAGTGCACGAACTTCCATGCTTTTATTTTGAAGTCAAATATCAAAAACGTTTTCCCCCAGGGTTTTTTGGCTAACTTGATGGGCCACCTCTAAATGGCCACCCCCACCCCCAAGTCCCCAAGTCCCCGCCCCCTAAACCTTTGAACCAGCACCAACCATCATCAGATGAGGATCAGAAATTTAATTGTGTGTGTCTTAACTGAAGCTTGTAACATCCCTATAAAATCAGCTGTCAAATATTTAGGAGCATATATCCAAAAACCCAACTGAAAGAGAAAATATGAATGTATGGAAGGGAATGGCTGAAAGTCAAACTAAACTTAACTCCTGGTTATTGAGAGATATTAGTTTATTGGGTTGAGTCTTTCTTACTAAAATGGAAAGCATATCGAGGTGTATCTATCCAGCATTTTCGTTAGCCATTCCTAATAGAGCCATTAAAACAATCAAGAAAATTAATTTTGATTATATCTGGAAGAAAAATGTGCATTATATTAAAAGAATGGAGATGACAAAAGAATACAAAGATGGTGACCTACAAGCTATAGATTTTGATTTTATAAATGGAACGCTTAAAATTAATTGGTTAAAACATTCTTGAACAATAAAAGCTTTTGGTATCATATCCCCAGAGAAATCTTCAAGAAACTGGGTGGTATTGATTTATTATGAAAATGTGACTTCATCATTCAAAAACTTCCGGTCAAATTATCTATATTTGATCAACAAGTACTTTTATAATGGAAGCTTCTGTACAATCACAATTTCACTATATGGAATAATGGATATATTACAATTAGAAAGAAATCGCTGTATAACAAAAACTGGATGGATAAAGGTATTTGGTCTCTAACTCATTTGGTTGACAGGAAGGGACGTTTATTGACACACGAAATTTTCTGTCTTAAATATGGTCTTGTAGTGAATCACAATTATTTTGAATCTATAATAAAAGCCATTCCTAATCCTATTTTAGGTTTAATCAAAGAGATTGTTTCCAACTCTGCTCACATCACTCCTGATCTTCCATGTCTCTTAATCGGAGGCATTAACTTTGAAAATATTAAAATACCTAATAAAGTTATTAGAAAGATGTTTGGAGACATCACATCCCTGTTACTGTCTTTTCGAAACTCCATCAAACAAATTTTCCCCAAAGATGTCATATATTTCTTGCATACTAAATATTTGAAATTTCCAATAAATCCTAAAGCAAAAGAAATCCGTTTTAAAATCTTAAATGGTGTGTATCCATCCAGTGAACTGTTACGACAACAATTCGGTTTGGAAACAAATAACTGTGTTTTTTGTGATGAGATTGAATTTGTGGATCACTTGTTTTTTCAATGTATGTTATCTGAAGCTCTCTGGACTGATATATATGACTGGCTGCACACAAATATCAGACATCATCCATGGTTTTGTCACAGACAATGAACATGACTTCTTGTTAAACAATATTCTCATCCTTGGTGAATTTTATATTCACAAATGTAAATTTTTTTGTTTCTTACATTTACAAAAGCTCTTAACATAATGAAAGATAAAAATACAATTAAACTAACTCAAGTCTATCTGGAAAAAAATAAACAAGCCCTAGCTAATTTAATTTATTTCTATTTTCATTATTATTTGGCATATTTTATTCATCTCAGATTCTTATCTTATTATTTGTTGACAAAGTTTAATAATAATTTTTAAAAAAGATGAGGATCAGAACAGGAAGTGTTCTGATCCTCAGGAAGTCTACAGTCAGTAGAGTACAAATGTTGATAAAACACTACACAATAATAAACTTGAATATAAAGTTTGTGTTTGATTGATTATTTCTCTGTTGTTACAATGGTAAGTGGCATTGTATTTTATATTGTTGGAAAGCCTATTTAGCCTATTTAGCCTTTAGCCAGTCATTACAGGAAAGCCTGCATTGACTGCCATTCAGTGTCCCATTTGTGCTGGTGTTGACAACACAGACAATGGAACCTGAACATGTGGGGGAATGTCATGTTCAGTCATGAATCCAGGTTCTACCTGCAGAAGTTGGATGGCAGGGTCAAAGTATGAAGACAATGTGGAGAATGCTATGCTGATTGTTGCACCGACAGCTTTTGGTGTGGGCAGTGTCAGTGGGGTGGTATCTCCTTCAGTGGCAAAACAAGGCTTTTCATCACTGAAGGCCAATCTGGGACATAACTTCATCCTCTGAGATGACAAAACTTGACCCCAAAAGAGCCAGTGTGGTCTTCACTTCAAGCTACAGGCAGCGCAGTTCCCATCCGAACGAACAAAGGTGGCATTTATTATTACTCACCTGTCCGGAAGAGCCGAAGCTTGGGCCACGGCAGTTGACGGAATTCACCAGTATGTTCCTCTCTCTCTTTGTTCACTAAAATTTTAAGCAAAACTTTTGAGAGGCAGCTCGAGCACTGGTGGCCCTGCGACAACGAAAGCGACATTTGGCAATTTATCGAGTTTCACACCCTGGCGGCTGACAGTGGATGGAACGATGCTTCAGTCCTGGACACCTTCCTACACAGGCATTCCGATCCAGTTAAGGACCAGCTGGCGCCGCTGGATCTCCCCGCCGACCCCAATTCCGTCATCACCCTCGCCATCAGAATCGATAATTGCCTTTGGGAGAAAGAGAAGGAAAAGGAGAGAGAGAGAGAGAAGAGAGAGGGCAGTTCCACCTCCCGTCCAGGCAAAGCAATATACTCCTCAAAGGCCGTCCTGGCGTTCCTCACCACCGCCCCCATCTGATGACTCGTCATCTCCCCCTGGTGCCGCAGTGGAGCCGATGCAACTGGGGAGGACTCGACTGTCTCCAGACGAGCGCCAGCGCCATCTGAAGGAGGGCCGGTGCATTTACTGTGCGCAGTTGGGACACTTCCTGATCTCCTGTCCATTAAAAGAGAAGGCTCATCAGTGAGGGAGAGGACACTGGTGAGCCCAACTTCTTTTTTTCTAATTCCTCTCGATCTTTTGATGCAGGTGCAGCTCGTCTCTCCTCTACAGTTCGTCTCTTCCTGGTCCAGCCTGTCCTGGTGGACTCCGGGTCAGATGAAAACTTCATCGATCGGATGCTGGTGGACAAGTTGGGTCTACTGATAGATCCCCTCGTCAAACCTCTGAAGGCGCATGCGCTAGACGGGAGACTGTTATGCCGGATGACGCATCGCAATCAACCTATGAAACTCATCACTTCCGGTAAGCACACAGAGACTCTCAGTTTTCATATTTTTTAATCGGCTGCACACCCGTTGATCTTAGGCCTTCCCTGGCTAAAGAGACACAACACAAACATAGACTGGTCCACGGGAGAGGTGCTAAAATGGGGAAGGAATTGTGCATTAACCTGTTGCCTTTCTGTCCCTCCTCCGGAGCCGGTTGAGAGCTCTGCAGCGCCTCGAGAGGTGGCAAAAGTCTGTTGGAAAATCCCCTGATCTGGCTGGAGCTCCCCCCTGCTACCATGACCTACAGAAGGTATTCAACAAAGCTCGTGCCACCTCCTTACCTCATCACCGCTCCTATCCTACTATATCCTACGCCTCCTACTGTGGCATCGATCGATCCCTGGCACCCCCAAGGGAAGACTATACTCTCTCAGTTCCCGAACGCGAGGCCATGAGAGAGTATATTGAGACTTCTTTGGCTGCAGGGATAATTCGACCATCCTCATCACCAGCAGGAGCGGGGTTCTTCTTTGTCGAGAAGAAAGACCAAATGCTGCGTGCCGTGCATTGACTACCGTGGACTCAATGATATCACCATAAAGAACAGGTACCCTCCCTTTGATTTCATCTGCTTTCGAACAATTAAAGGGTGCTAAAGTTTTCACTAAGCTTGACATGCGAAATGCCTATCATTTGGTTAGAATCAGGGAGGGGGACGAATGGAAAACGGCTTTCAACACTCCTAGCGGACACTATGAGTACCTAGTTATGCCGTTTGGACGAACAAATGCTCCAGCTGTGTTTCAATCTCTTGTAAACGATGTGTTACGGGACATGTTAAACCAATTCGTGTTTGTGTATCTTGCTGACATTTTGATTTTCTCTCCTGATGAACAGACCCACATCTCTTCGCAGAGATTACTGGAGCCTCAGCTGTTTGTAAAAGCTGAAAAATGTGAATTCCATGTTTCTACGATCTCCCTCCTGGGTTTTGTGGTGAGTCCAGACAGCATCCAGATGGATCCTGATAAGGTAAGTGCCGTTGCTAATTGGCCAACCCCTACCAGTCGTGAACTGGTCCAGAGATTCTTAGGGTTCGCAAACTTCTATAGGAGGTTTATCAGAAACTTCAGCTCAATTGTTGCCCCGCTTCATGTCTTGACCTCACCTAAGGCTAAGTTCACATGGTTGCCAGAAGCCAATAAGGCTTTCTGTAGATTGAAAGACAGTTTCTGCTCTGCCCCCATCTTGAACCTCCCTGAGCTATACAGACAGTTTGTTGTAGAGGTGGACGCGTCAGACTCCGGTATCGGATCGGTGCTCTCCCAATGGTCTGCCTCTGACAACAAACTACATCCCTGTGCGTTCCTCTCAAGTAAACTGACATCTGCGGAGAGAAACCATGATATCGGAAATCGCGAACTGTTAGCGGTTAAGACAGCTCTTGAGGAATGGCGGCACTGGCTAGAGGGGGCTAAACACCCATTCCTGGTCTGGACTGACCATAAAAACTTATATATCAGAACAGCTAAATGCCTCAACGCTCACCAGGCGAGATGGGCATTATTCTTTAACCGTTTCCACTTCACCTTGTCTTATCGTCCTGGTTCCAAGAATGGCAAGCCTGATGCTCTGTCCCGAATGTTTGATGCCGAGGGAGCTACTAAGACGCCCTCTAACATCCTGCCCGCATCCTGTGTTATTGGTGCAGTCACTTGGGATATTGAAAACAAAGTTAAGGAGGCTTTAACTAACGTTGTTGTTCCTGAAGGAATGCCCACTAACAGACTTTTTTTTCCAGAAGCAGTCCGAGCTCAAGTGATCCACTGGGCCCACACCTCTCGCATCTCTTGTCATCCAGGTACCTCTTGTGTAATTGGCGCTATCACATGGAGAATTGAAAATAAAGTTAAGAAAGCACTGGCCCATGCCATGGTGCCTGAAGGGTGCCCAGCTAACAGACTGTTTGTACCAGAAACATTGCATTCTCAGGTGATCCATTGGGCTCAAACCTCCCGCATTGCTTGCCATCCCGAAACCAGACACACCATGTTCATTATCAAACAGCGTTTCTGGTGGCCGGTGATGGAAAGAGATGTGGGAGAATATGTTGCAGCATGTCTGATGTGTTCCCGGAATAAATCTTGCCACCATCCTCCCTATGGGTTACTCCTTCCACTACCCATTCCCCATCAGCCCTGGTCGGACATCTCTGTGGACTTTGTAACTGGACTTCCTCCATCCGAAGGTAAAACGACAATTCTCACTGTTGTTGACAGGTTTTCTAAGATGGTCCACCTTGTGGCATTACCTAAACTACCCTCCGCCAAGGAAACAGCGGAGGTAATGTTATCTCATGTCTTTCGGCTCCATGGTTTCTCCAGGGATGTGGTGTCCAACCGGGATCCCCAGTTCATTTCCCAGTTTTGGAAAGTGTTCTGTGCGCTGCTAGGTGTGTCAGTGAGTCTCTCGTCTGGTCAACATCCAGAGTCTAACGGCCAGACTGAGGGACTTAATCAAGAGCTGGAGACCAGTCTTAGATGTCTCGTCTCTCAAAACCACACTTCCTGGAGTAAGCACCTTATATGGTTTGAATACGCACACAACAATTTACCTTGCGCCTCTGGTTTCTCTCCTTTTCAGTGTGCCTATGGCTATTAACCCCTGTTATTCCCAGAGGTGGAGTCCGAGTCCAGAGTTCCCTCAGCCCAGGCTCTTATTCGGCACTGCCATCGGGTTTGGAAGGGAGCACGACAGATGCTCCTGAGGAGAGCGGCACACTGCAAGAATGCAGCAGATGTGACGCCGGGCTGGGCAGGCAGGACAGGACTCAAATGCACAACTCAGAGAACAGTTGGAATTAGAACAACGCTGGGTCTTTATTACAGAAATAGGTCGGTACACGGAAAGACAAAACTTACAAGCTAACAAATCCAGTCTGGCAGGCAATACTCAGGGTCAAAAAACAAGCAGGGGTCTGGAACACGGAAGTCATACACACTAGGAAGAACGCTGGTAGGTTAGTCAAACGAGAACAAACGAACTGGCACAGAAGGGCAGGGAGACGCAGCTTAAATACCCGTGAGGGGAGTGACTAACTATGAACAGGTGGACACAATCAGGGGCGGGGGAGACGATCGGACGCAGGTGAGTGCAGACGAAAAGTAGGTCAGTGCAGTCATTCATTCAGAGGGGCGGGAGCATGCAGGGCAGGAAGTGAAGTGCACTGAAATGAGAGGGAGGATTAGGATTTCACAATCAAACAGGAAGTGCTCACATGAAACATGAAAAACAAATGAAACCCATCACCGATGTTTGACGTACGTCACAGCAGATCAACAACGATTTCCAGCTCCCTCCTACCAGCCAGGCCAACGGGTCTGGTTATCCACTAAAGACCTCCCATTACATGTGGAATCCCGGAAGCTAGCCCCCCAGTTTGTGGGTCTGTTTCCCATATCGAAAGTGGTAAACCCGGTGCCTGCAACTCCCCAGATCTATGAAGATTCACCCCACTTTCCATGTGGAACGTCTCAAGCCAGTAAAAGAGAGTCCTCTGGTCCCTGCCTCCAGACCCCCACCACCCCCTCCGGATCATCGATGGCGGACCTGTCGACACGGTGAAGCGGCTCTTGGTTGTGCGTCATCGGGTCGTGGACAGCAGTATCTGGTGGACTGGGAGGGGTACGGACCAGAGGAGAGATCGTGGGTGCCATGACCCAACCTCAAGACGAGGTAAACATCTCATGTTCAGTAGATGGAACCAGACATTATCGGAGTCTGGGAACATCAGTGATTAGCAACAACACTGATTTTGATGCATTGTTTATTTTTTACGTTAAACTTCTTGATACCTCAGAGGACAAAAATGTCCCCCACTGAAACTGCTATAAAAGTACACAAATGTACAAATATTTGTGAGAGAGACAAAGAGAGACAGAGACACGGGGAGGGGAGAATTGTGAGCTGCAGTGCAATATCTTGTATTTAGTTTTTATTTCTATAGCTAAACACACACACACACACACACACACACACACCACTCCACCATCTATATCAACACACATACATCATCATCATCATCATTTTGGCCCTCATGGAAACCAGGAAAATAGCGTGTATTTGTTACAGAGATTGGCTCAGTATGGTGGAAAATAGTAAAACCAAACAGAATGCATGATTTCTTTTTTTTACTATAATGGCTGTGGGATCAAAAGTTGTGGTTTTAATGGGTTTCAGTGGGGACATTTTTGTCCTCAAGGTTCTGAGTGTCTTTTTTGGCCACACAGTTTATTATAGACTTATTATAGGAGCTGAAATTGAACTTCTGAAATTCGAAAGAAAACTCACAACCTTGCCAAATTGTATGTCACACAGACAAAGTTATCAAAAAATGAAGAAGCCAAAAATGCCACATGTGAGGCACAAGGGTTAACCTTTGTAGTGAAACCTGAGCTAAAGACAATGTGGCTGCACAAAGCTGTTAGACACTTACAGTACATTCAGCCTGTCTGACACCAGCTCCTTTCAATAACACTATGCTACCAGCAAGTCTGTATTGATTGTTCCATTGAAACCCTGCTGTGAGCCTCTGATCATCATGCAGATTGTTGGCCATGGACCAGACAGACTTCATCAGCACCATCTCCCAGTTTCAGTGTCCTAAACTGACTGTCAAGGTCACATTTCTAAAACATAGAGGCACACACTGGCCTTGTTATTTGCTTCTGGATTCAGAGACTAAACATGGTAATAGCAACAATTCACCTACTGTCTATGGAATCATGTTGAATTATCCTTTGTCTCAGACATACTGTAGTCCACAGAAAAATGCCAAGATTGCGGATGTATCATCAGGAATTAATTTGTCTCTGGATTCCCTACTGATGTTTCTGTTGGATGACAATTAACAGAGAGAAATTAGAGATATCAGCAATGTCATTTTGCCTTATCAAAACGCTAATTCTAGATATCCCTAATTATCCAATGAGAAGCCTTGATGAAATAGGTCATGTCTAATCATAATTAGGTTATAGATTTCTGTAACTGTTTTTTAGGATAGTCAGAAATAAATTACAAATACCTCGATCTGTCGCTTTTACGGTCACAGTGACATTATATATGTCTTGAATAAGACTTCTGTCTAGTCACAATGTAACTGTGGATATATCTAATGTTAATTCCGGATAGTCAGGCTTAACTATTAAATGTCACATTGGCTTCTCTGCCGATTGGCTGCCAGAAAGACTCACGTATCATGACGTTATAAAAAAACAGCACACTTTGGTGACGTTTTGGTGACGTCAGACGCAGCGCGGCGCAGCGTAGCTGCTGCTGACGTGTAGGTAGGGAAGTGGCTGTCGGGCTGTCTGTAGCTACATCCGTGGTATGATAGCCTCCAACTCTCAGCTCTTCCTCTTTATCACGAGCCTGTCATTGACACACCACTATGAAACCGTCGGTTTGGATACTTAGTTAGCTATGTGATAAAATATCAACGAAAGAAAAAGCGGGCCATTTGCACTGGTAGGTGACTCCTCATTAAAGCTACCAGGCTAGCTAAACAGGCTGTGGTGCTAACTGTAGCTGTTAGCTACAGCCAAGCCAAACGATACTGGCATCGTCATTCACACTGAAGCAAACGCTGTTGTGTGTTAACTAGCGTTTTCTTACGTTATTGCTGAAATAGAAATGGGGTTTATTCACAGGTGCTGCATTTCGCATTCGGCCCACGGTGACGGCGACTGTCCATCATGTTAGCTTTAGCTGTTGGGCGCTAACTTTCACTTAGCCCAGGTTAATGCAGCTGAACTGACTGACTAACGACACTCATACAGCACCGTAAAAGACAGAGGACAGCAGTCCTGTCCAGTCCAGCAGCTGTCATCCAGCAGAGACGGGCCAGTCATCTGGACCATGTCAACCAAGTGACCTCGTTCTGAAATATTTCCTCCATGCTACTGTCTCGCAGAGGCATGTCCAGTGATTTACTGTTAATTTGCCTGATTGGCTTTACACTGACGGTGGTAGAATATCACCAGAGTAGGGCTGGATATATACACCCAGTTTTACCATAAGGTAACTTACACTAAGCAAAAGCTAATACAGTGTAACACAAAATAAAATGTAAATGTAAATACAACCAATCACAAACTAATCAACAGGTTTCGTTGTTAAGTATGTGAATTAGTTTAAGTTGAAAGAGTATATCAGCTAATAAATCGTCATCTGGATCTCTTAGATATGAATATTACTTTCAGCCTCATAATCCAGTATGGAGTAGCTGTTCCAGTTTGACTACTGATTGCAGATCACTGGGACTAGACAGCTGGCAAGTGCAGTTCTGGTTCTTATTTGAATAGTAGATATGGAAATTATGTACATAATGCTACAGTACTGTATACCATAGTAAGCACAGCGCGTTACAGTGGCATCCTCCTGCTACTAGTCCACTGGTTAATCGATCACCTGGTTCTTATTTGAATAATAGATATGGAAATTATGTACGTAATGCAACAGTATTGTATACCATAGTAAGCACTCAGTGTGTCACAGTGGCATCCTCCTGCTACTAGTCCATTGGTTGATTGATCACAGAGGGCCGTGGTCTGTCAGACGGATAAAAAATACAAATGAAAAATGCTAATATGGGTCACAAAATATACTTGGCATCTCTTAATATATGGACAGCCTGCCTATTTAAAGTCTATGAGTGACAAATGTTTCTAATTGCTTTTGCATTTACACTTAGTTTATGTTTCGCTAATCAAATATTTTTGTAGGACTGTGTGCTGAAACATTCTTCTCAATGAGTTGGCAGTTGTACAGCAGCTGAAATGCCTTTGGAAGCTTTTAAAAAAAGGTTATATTAAAGGTTGTTTCATACATTAGTATGATTGAATTTGTGCCCATTCAGAGACAGTGTAATGAAATGCCTAATAAAATGTCTAATAATGTCTAAATGTCTAATAAAAGTTCTTGTGACATCTCACATGCGGCTTTGATTTACAACTGATCATTTAGCCCACTTTGTAGAAAATACAGTGATATATACTGTATTGTGTATCACCAGTCAGCCTGAAAATACAGAGATCTGATTTTTGGTCTGTATCGTCCAGCCCTACTCACTGGACCCCAGCAGATAGAGGCCAGAGGATGTCACAGATAAACTTAGACTGTCTGTTTTCCACAGGTGGGCTTGAATGCAGCTGTTTTATGAAGACGTGTGAGTGACTTGGACAACAACAATGGGGAAGAGGAGGGTGCCTGATCTCTATCGAGCCCCCTTTCCCTTATACTGCATTAAAGTGGACCCTAAAACAGGGCTGGTGATCACAGCAGGGGGAGGGGGTGCTTCCAAGACAGGCATAAAGAATGCACTGGTAAGTACTAAGCAGGGATCGATGGTCCCATGGGCCACCAAGCCCTTATATTTGGTGGCCAAAATAAATTTTTGGTGGCCCAAGTGTAAACTGTATATATATATATAGCTGATTTGTTTACACTTCCGCTGTGAAAATGATTCTGACATCAAAACATTAATTTGACATCACATTTTCTCTCTCACTAAAATTTTCAAAATAAAAAAATCCCCAATGCTCAGGCCCAGTTGGGAGTCAGCTTTGGCCTGCCGGGCTTGCAATACACTAACAGAACCCCTCTGTTGTGGTGGTTAAACTTTTTAATAGACTACTACAGTGGCCCTGAAAGCTCAATGCACTGCAACACTGCAAAACATGCTCAGATAAAACACAAGGCAATGAAGGAATCAGCTTAACCAATTTGACAACGCATTCTGTTTTTGGTTGTGTTATGTGTATTTGGTTGTATTGTGTGTATTTGGTTTTGTTGTACTGTATGTATTTGGTTGTGTTGTGTGTATTTGGTTTTGTTGTACTGTATGTATTTGGTTGTGTTGTGTGTATTTGGTTTTGTTGTACTGTATGTATTTGGTTGTATTGTGTGTATTGGGTTGTGTTGTATGCATTTGTTTGTGTCGTACTGTGTGTATTTGGTTGTGTTTTGTGTATTTGGGTGTGTTGTGTCTTCTTGCAGTGTATTTCTTTCTCATGCACTGCTTATGCTGTCAGATTGGTGAAGCATTGTCTATGTAATGTCTACCTGAGCAGAGTAAGGCTGTGTTTGACACTATTACACATACTACTGACGTATGCAGTATGTACTGTACTGTGTACTACATACTGTGTTCCTCAGTAGTCTGCAGTAGGCAAAGGTTAAAGCGATGCCTTTGGGCAGTATGCTAGACCAGGCTTTAGCCTTTAAACCAGCTAAACTTTGTTGTTTTTTGTTTGTTAGTTTACTTTATCAGATACTGCAAGTTTAAACTATTTATTTTAACAGCTCAGATAATCACAGGTTCCTGTTAATTTATAATTGACATTTGTGATATTTAAACAAACCATCCATCAAGCTAGGAACTAAAAGCCTATCTATACAGTTGATTTCTCACCTTAAAAATTTTCAGATTTAGTGAGGAAATAGCTACGAAAAATGTAATAAATGAGCCATTTTTTGGCTGCATTTACAGGTAAGTAGTTCAGGTAGACTGGTCTGCTGACGTTGCAGACTTGCAATGGCCATTTAGCACCTTTAAGTTGTCATGCATTGAGTTTTCGGAGCCCCATAGACTATAACAGAAGAGAAAATACGTATTGTATATGCAAAAGTAAAATTTAAAGGTACTCAACTTAAAACAACATTAAATGTGTTTAGTCTCAGTGTATGAATGGGAATATGGATGACAGGCATTGTCAGACTGTGTAAACCAGAAGGAGTAGCAGACTCATGACTGTGTTTCAGCACTTCCTGGATCTACAGATGGCTGGGGAAGACCAGTACAGTGCCAGTCTCCTTCACTCTCATGATACTGACACACGCGCCACCATGAACATGGCTGTAGGTAATGGTGTGATTGCTGCAGGACAGGACGGGACCTGCTGCCTGATGAGGTTTAAACACTGCTCTCCCGAGGAAGGTGGCAAAGATGCTGCTAAAGATGGTGAGGTGTACTGCTACAATCTGAAACACTGTATACCTGCTGTCTTAAAAAGGACATCAGAAGCATCCATTTATGTGATTTATGGCTGAGTCATTTTTTTGATAGGTGTATATGTTTACATCCTTATATACTAAGCTATAATAGCATTTTTTTTTTTTTTTTTTTAAAACGTGCCACAGCTATCCAGTTGTCCACGGCTCCTCCGGTCCATGTGTCGAGTGTCCTAGAAACACAGCCTTTGGTAGCAATTTGGGGTTAAGTACAACTACATGCTTAATAGTAAAGTAAGGCTAAGGTTGTGAATTGTTGCATCAGCCTTTTTGAATACATTTGGCATTGTTGATATGGTCCGTACGATACAGTAGGTTTGGGTATTGTTTGGATTTAACAATTCTGATTTTGCTTATCAATTCCACTTCTTAATGGTTCTTGATTCAAATTTCTTTGAGGGGCCTTATGGTGTCAAAACAGTCCCAAACGTATTCACAAACAAATATTAAGTTTTGTAACTCATAAAACACAATGCATAAATAAATGCAGAGGGACTGAATCTCTATCTACCACTAATTTACAACTTGTGTATCATCATTTGTAAATAAACACAACAGTTATACAAATAGATTGTCATATTTTAATTAAAACATCCCCATTTGCATTACTTAATAACATTCACAGCGCTTATATTCATTTGCGGATTGCCAACTTTAAAATGGAAATGGACTGTGAATCTTAACGGATTCCTGTGGATCCCATTGAGACTGTCTTAGCGCACCATTGTGTGTCACACAAAATTCATTTAGTATTTAGTCAAGTATATGGAAGAGCCAGTGCTCTCCAGCAGATGGTGCTAATGCAGCATTTATGGATGCTGCAGACAAAAACAACACACTGAACAAAAATATGGCCGCAACACTTTTTAATGCGCTGAAGTCAAAGATCTAAGACTTTTTCTATGTACACAAAAGGCCTTTTTTCTCTGAAATATTGTTCACAAATCTGTCTAAATCAGTGTTAGTGAGCACTTCTCCTCTGCTGAAATAATCCATCCACCTCACAGGTGTGGCATATCAAGATGCTGATTAGACAGCATGGTGATTGCGCAGGTGTGCCTTAGACTGGTCACAATAAAGTCCACTCTAAAATGTGCAGTTTTATCACACAGCACAATGCCACAGATATCACTACTTTTGAGGGAGCGTGCAATTGGCATGCTGACTGCAGGAATGTTCACCAAAGCTGTTGCCTGTGAATTGAATGTTCATTTCTATACCACAAGCCGTCAACGAGAATTTGGCAGTACATCCATACAGTACAAACATTTGGGGCGGTGGTGGTCAGAAAACCAGTCAGTATCTGGTGTGATCACCATTTGTCTCATACAGTGCAACACATTTCCTTCGCATAGAGTTGATCGGGTTTTTGATTGGGGCTTGTGGAATGTTGGTCCACTTTTTTTCAGTGGCTGTGCAAAGTTGCTGGATATTAACAAGAACTGGAACACGCTGCCGTATACGCCGATCCAGAGCATCCAAACATGCTCAGTGGGTGACATGTCCAGCGAATGTGCATGCCATGCAAGAACTGGGATGTTTTCAGCTTCCAGGAACTGTGTACAGATCCTTGCAACCTGGGGCAGTGTATTATCATGCTGCAACATGAGGTGATGGCAGTGGATAAATGGCACAATTATGGGCTCAGGATCTCTCCACAGGACATCATCTCAGGATGTGCAATAAAAATGCCATCAGTAAAATGGACCTGTGGTCATTGTCCATAACATACACCTGCCCAAACAATAACCCCACTGCCACCATGGGCCACTCAATTCACAGCATTAACATCAGCAAACCCACTCACTCACATGACGCCATACATGCTGTCTGCCATCTGCCCTGTACAGTGAAAACTGAGATTCATCAGAGAACACCTCTCCAAAGTGCCAGACACCATCGAAGGTGAGCATTTGCCCATTCAACTTGGTTACAAAGATGAACTGCAGTCAGGTCAAGACCCCGGTGAGGACGACGAGCATGCAGATGAGCTTCCCTGAGACGGGTTCTGACAGTTTGTGCAGAAATTCTTTGGTTGTGCAAACCGATTGTTGCATCAGCTGTCAGGGTGTCGGGTCACAGGGCTGGTGGGGTTATACGTGGTCTGCGGTTGTGAGGCCGGTTGGTTGTACTGCCAAATTCTCAGAAACGCCTTTGGAGACGGCTTATGGTAGAGAAATGAACATTCAATTCACGGGCATCAGCTCTGCAGGACATTCCTGCTGTCAGCAGGCCAATTGCACTTTCCCTCAAAGCTAGTGACATCTGTGGCATCGTGCTGTGTGATAAAACTGCACATTTTGGAGACACTTCTGTCTAAACCTGTATTATAGTTAAAAACTTGTATTTCCCATTCCAGCAGGGAACAGCATGCAGCAGGGTAATGCCAGGCGACGAGTTGGGAAAGGAGACAAAGGTGGACAGGATAAGGCTGCAGCATCTGGAAATATGTCAGATATGAAGGATGAGACTGCTCATATCTCTGTGACTGGTTGGGCTGAAGTGCAGTCCGACCTGAATCCCCTGGACCCGCTCCAGAAGGTGGTCAGGTTCAGTCCTGACCTGAGCCTGCTGCTGACTGGAGGCACAGATGGACACATACGAGTTTGGGAGGTAAACACTATCTAGTTGTTCTTTTCACTTTAAGAGTATGTTTAGATCAGCCATGTTTTAGTGGTGTATTTAGGCTCTGGATCATTCACTGCTTTAGTTTGATTTGTGAGGTGAGGACGATTCCTCTGAGTGTTAGTATGGATGTAAACTGGATGTTATCGATGTGTCCCAGAGATGGGAACTCCAATCACACTTCAGTCGCACACAACTATGACTTGAGACTTGACTTCAGACTCACTTGAGACATTCAGCGATTTATCATGAAATCATTACATCATTTCTGCATCATCAATACACTAATACCAGCTGCACCTTCTCACTCTCTCTTCTCTCCGATATACACACCTGCACACACTGCTGCATTGCCCACATCTATACAACCATTATATTTATGAACTGTTTACTAGACCACAAAATTCTTCAGAGATCCAACCTTTTCATTTTAAAGTGCACCTGATTGATGCATTTAACCTGACCTTGTTTTATTATCTTATTTATCTTATCTATTTAAAATGTTATGCCTCAGTGTTGTTTCAATAAATCTAAGACATACAGACTTGTCATCTTTTGGCGATGTTCACCATTTTGAGTCCAAAATAGGTCACCTACATGATTTGTACAGATCTGATGAGTTTTTGAATTGTGGTGGGTTGCAAGTGCTCCATCTACAGATGTATTTCTGTAGAAAGAGGATTATTCTGTTATAGTTTGTTTGTATTTAATGCTGAGGGCGTTAGGCTCAGAAACTTATAGCCGTACACCAACAGCAGCATGAGGATTGCCGTGCGAGTCAGACCCACTATGGTTAGCACAAATGAAATGCTGGTGCTGATGGACCTGCCTGCAGGTTCCCAGTCAGATACCAGATACGACAACAATGGAGAGAGAGTTGTGGATAAGAGGAGGATGGTGTGTTGCTGTTGCTCCACCGTTGTAGGGGATGTGATTGGAAACACATCCAACATGCTAATGCGTCACCCAGATGTGTTGATCACCAGGACAAAGAAAAAACAACCCAGAGCCCAGCTCCTTATCCTCACTGCTTTCAAACAGCCTGTAGTCAGCAGAACAGGATAAAACACTGACAGAAGTAACTGGCATTTACATTGGCATATGTGAAACAAATTGAAACTCTCCTCCTAAAGCTGAAGTTTATTTTTTAATTATTCAGACTATTTACTATCCATCCATTTCATAGCCTTAATAGATTATTCTCAGTTTTATAACCTATTGTGAGTGACCTGTTGGACAGTGTTGGTTCAGAGTTTGTACAGTGTGATGCTTAAATGTTCCTTGTTTTCATAATGAAGATAGTTTACTGCTGCAGCAGCAGGACTGTGTGGCTTTGACATTACTGACGTACTAGTAAAGATTGGCAGTATTCAGTCACAATAAGAGACAGAAGAAGAGTTTTAGCTTTTTCTTTTGACTGATGTAGTTTCTTTTGCTGTTGCTTCAGTTGATAAAGATAATAAGTACAGATTTTTATTCTAAAACAGTTGACTATGTTTTTGTTCAGTAAGGAGAGGAGGGATGGGGATAAAAAGACCAAAAAATTGAAAAATGGTAACACACTAAACCATAACAGTAGTTAATACATTTTCTATAGCCTCTATTTTTAAGAAAAGACCTTAATAAAGCAAAATGAATTAAATCTATGCTTTCAACCCGTACAACCTTTCAACCTTGTAACATCATAAATGCTCAGTGGCTCATAGGCTGAAAGTAGTATAATTAAGAGCTACTATACCTTTATACCATAGAAAAATATCAAAGGAAAATGAATTAAGATATAGAATGTCAGAGAAATACAAATACATTGCAAGAATAAATACAACTACATAATTCATGTGAAATATAAATGGATTATAAGAAGTTATTAGAAGTTATTCATTCAAACCCTTCAGGCTTTCATTTCGTAGATTATGAATCCAATATGCGTCTCTCTGTAGATGAAGTCTGCCCCTATCACCACCGCTTTTAGGAGGATGTACCAGTTCTATGCCTTGAAATTTAAGGCCACAGGGCATCTGTCGTCTTTATAACATATAACTTTATGATCAGAAAGCCTAGTTTATAACTTCCATTTAGTTTTGTCTATATATGCTAAACCACAAGGACATTTCATGATAGACCACATATTAGTTTGTCCAAGAAATCCTGTTATAGACATGTATTGATAAACCTTACAGTGAAGGTGCCAGTAAATAAATAAATTAATGAATAAATAAATGAGATAAATAAGCTCTAATGATTATTATTTATTGCTGTTCAGATCAGTCAGGAATAGGTGTGGTATTAAATATTAATAGGTATTTACAGACTGTGTGGGCCAGTTTAAGGCACACCTGTGCAATAATCCTGCTGTCCAATCAGCATCTTGATCTGCCACACCTGCGAGGTGGATGGATTATTTCAGCAAAGGAGAAGAGCTCACTAACAGTGATTTAGACAAATTTGTGAACAATGTTTGAGAGAAACAGGCCTTTTGTGTACATAGAAAAAGTCTTAGATTTTGACTTCAGCGCATAAAAAATGGAGCAAAAATAAAAATGTTGCATTTATATTTTTATTCAGTGTAGTTGACATTGTGATCATTCTAATGTTGTTTTTTATGTTGTTTAGCAGGTATATAATAAAATGGACACTGGACATGTGCATTGATGTTGATGATAGACTTTGATTGTATATTCTTCAATCTTCTTCAGTTTCCGTCGCTGAAGAAGAGGTTTGACTTCAAAGCACATGAAGGGGAGATTGAAGACTTGGATATGAGTCCAGGGAACAAGGTGAAACTTTGGTACCTCTTGGTGTGGCTGTTTAGTGTGGGCTGGGCACTGCTGCTGTGCCTTTGAGCAAGGTACCGTAATGCCTAACTGCTTGGGGCACTGTGCTACGGCAGCCCCATCATTCTGATGTATGTGTGTGTGTGTTTGTGTGTATATAAAGAAAATAATAACAGAATGAAATGAATAATTTCCACAAGGCGACAAATAAAGTATTTGTTATTGTGATTTCTTGCAGCACTTGGTGACTGTTGGATGGGACTTTGCCTGCTGTGTATGGAGTGGCAGTCAGTTGGCCATGGGTCTTAAATGGCTTGAAACCATGCCTCAAATAGCTGAAAAGACTTATCGATACATGGCCTGCAGGTAAAAAAAAAAAAAAAAAAAAAAGACTTGATTGACTTGATAATGCCCCACAAGGTGTCCATTATCTTGAATTAATGGCCAGCGCAGAGGCAACAAAATCCATTTATTCCTTATTATGCACACTTTGAAGGGCATTATCCTGCGCATACCATGGTCACTTGCAAAAAGAAAAAAATAAGACTGTTAATTTATATTTTCATTTGGTTTACACAATGCATTCACTAGACTCCAGCCCTGGGAGTTTGCTAATCCCTGGAAGAATCTATACCATCCATCCCATAAGGTTCTTATGCAATGGAAATGTTCACTGCTCCAGTAAAGACGACACACCTTGGATATGACTTCTATTTCGCTTAGCTCATAGAACTCATTGGCTCAGGTGTGAGCCAGAAAGCTAACATTATTCTTGCAAGAGTCAAAGGCAATAACATTGTGTGCGGTTGACAAAGAGTAAATATAATTTAACATTTAAACATACTGTTTAAAAACAAGACTAGTTAGGTTGGTATCCAGCTATGTCATCGTCCTGAAGTCAATATCAAGATGTCATGAAATCTTGAACTTGATCTAGCATAATGCTAGCATAAAGCTAACATTATCTTAGCAAGATTAAAAGACAATAACACTGCGTAGGTTCAAAAAAACAGTAAATACATTTTGACAGTATGTTTAACAAGACTAGGTAGGTATCCAGCTATGTCACCTGTCATTGTCCCCAAATCTATATCAAGATAGGAAAAACAAATGAGAGGCCATGAGTACTGTAGGCCCCAGCCTGAAGTAGTGAGTTGAACAGTGAATGGGATGCAAGATGACCACTTATGTAAGTAAGTCAGTGAGGTCAGAGGGGCAGTGTGAACTTCGTTCTTGCAGCTTGTGTGTTCCAGTCTCCATCTTGTTGTGTTCAGAGGATGAGGCACTGAAGGACTAATGTTACACTCAGTGTTGTAAAGAAGATATTCAGAGCATCAGTTTAGAATGGTGAACTACTTAGTAATGGATATCTAGCAGCCAATCAGAAATTGAGTATTCACCCAGACCATGGTATGGATGGTTTGATTTTCATGTATTTCAGGTTTGGAAAAGTAGAAGACCAAAAAGATGCCCTGAGGCTTTACACAGTCCAGATCCCCCATAAACGAGACAGAAAACCTCCTCCTTGCTACCTCACCAAGTGGGACGGCAAGAGCTTCCTGCCCATGCTGACGGCTCCCTGTGGCTCTGAGGTCATCTCCAGTCTGGCTGTTAGGTAAGTGAAAGGTTAACGGTAAATTACATTAGACTTATTGGTTATTGTTTTTAACCTCTTCCACTCCTTGAGGGTGCTGGCACCCTCGACCAACTTTACTTTTTTCAGAGGTTGTATCAGGCTCAGGTTCAGAGCTAGAGTGAAGATATCGGTATCATACGGAACTAGAAACCAGAAGGAATTGATTAGTACCAACTATGTCATGCTGTTGGAAAGAACATTAAATAACGCAGCAATTCACGCAAAATTTTGCTGAGGAAAAACTGCTATGGCCATTTTCAAAGGGGCCCTTTTGACCTCTGTCCTTCAGATAGAGTATGTGGATGAAAATGAGTTCTGTTGGTATCCACAAGTCTCCCTTTACAGATATGCCCACTTTATGATGATCACATGCAGTTTGGGACCAAAACATGCAGTTTTTTCATGCAGTATAAATGTGATATGTTCTCTGTTAGTGTATTTGAATATTTCTGCATACTGGGGTCGCTAAACAGTCTTTGAATTTCATTAACTGGGTATCTGAGACTCTTCTGATGAGATCCAATGATCCAATGAGCCCAATTGTGAGGATGTTAGTCCCCATAGTAGCCATTTCATTGTCACCCTAACCCTGAGACCATTTTTTAAAATTTGACTTCACTGTATAAAATGACCTGTGGTGACCTCTAGGATCACAGCTTTATGAAACTTTACAGCCAAAAACTAGAGACAGAACAGAACCTCTCAGTCTGAACCAGGACTACTGACTAATGTTACCGAGTCTGTCCTCTCTGTCTCTGTCTGAACCAGGACTACTGACTAATGTTACTGAGTCTGTCCTCTCAGTCTGAACCAGGACTACTGACTAATGTTACCGAGTCTGTCCTCTCTGTCTGAACCAGGACTACTGACTAATGTTACTGAGTCTGTCCTCTCAGTCTGAACCAGGACTACTGACTAATGTTACAGAGTCTGTCCTCTCAGTCTTAACCAGGACTACTGACTAATGTTACAGAGTCTGTCCTCTCTGTCTTAACCAGGACTACTGACTAACGTTACTGAGTCTGTCCTCTCAGTCTGAACCAGGACTACTGACTAATGTTACCGAGTCTGTCCTCTCTGTCTGAACCAGGACTACTGACTAACGTTACTGAGTCTGTCCTCTAAGTCTGAACCAGGACTACTGACTAACGTTACTGAGTCTGTCCTCTAAGTCTGAACCAGGACTACTGACTAACGTTACTGAGTCTGTCCTCTCAGTCTGAACCAGGACTAACTAATGTTACTGAGTCTGTCCTCTCTGTCTGAACCAGGACTACTGACTAATTTTACTGAGTCTGTCCTCTCAGTCTGAACCAGGACCACTGACTAACGTTACTGAGTCTGTCCTCTCTGTCTGAACCAGGACTACTGACTAACGTTACTGAGTCTGTCCTCTCTGTCTGAACCAGGACCACTGACTAACGTTACTGAGTCTGTCCTCTCAGTCTGAACCAGGACTACTGACTAACATTACTGAGTCTGTCCTCTCAGTCTGAACCAGGACTACTGACTAACATTACTGAGTCTGTCCTCTCAGTCTGAACCAGGACTACTGACTAATGTTACTGAGTCTGTCCTCTCTGTCTGAACCAGGACTACTGAATAACGTTACTGAGTCTGTCCTCTCAGTTTGAACCAGGACTACTGACTAACATTACTGAGTCTGTCCTCTCTGTCTGAACCAGGACTACTGACTAACGTTACTGAGTCTGTCCTCTCAGTCTGAACCAGGACTACTGACTAATGTTACTGAGTCTGTCCTCTCAGTCTGAACCAGGACTACTGACTAACGTTAGTGAGTCTGTCCTCTCTGTCTGAACCAGTACTACTGACTAATGTTACTGAGTCTGTCCTCTCTGTCTGAACCAGTACTACTGACTAATGTTACTGAGTCTGTCCTCTCTGTCTGAACCAGTACTACTGACTAACGTTACTGAGTCTGTCCTCTCTGTCTGAACCAGGACTACTGACTAACGTTACTGAGTCTGTCCTCTCAGTCTGAACCAGGACTACTGACTAATGTTACTGAGTCTGTCCTCTCAGTCTGAACCAGGACTACTGACTAATGTTACTGAGTCTGTCCTCTCAGTCTGAACCAGGACTACTGACTAATGTTACTGAGTCTGTCCTCTCAGTCTGAACCCGGACTACTGACTAACGTTACTGAGTCTGTCCTCTCAGTCTGAACCAGGACTACTGACTAACGTTACTGAGTCTGTCCTCTCTGTCTGAACCAGGACTACTGACTAACGTTACTGAGTCTGTCCTCTCAGTCTGAACCAGGACTACTGACTAACGTTACTGAGTCTGTCCTCTCAGTCTGAACCAGGACTACTGACTAACGTTACTGAGTCTGTCCTGAAGCAGCTTTGACTCTGGTTCTGGTGGAGGTCTGAATGATATTGTTGTTAGTGACTTTTTATATAATTCATTCATTTAACTTTCATTAAATCAGGAGGAATAATTGAGGACATGCCTTCACTTTCAGTGATGTCCAGAGTAGAATTAAAACTGGTGTTTTTGTAATTTTATTTGTGTGTATTGTGAACAGACCCAAATAAAACACAGTTAAATACAGTGACAGTAAAGACTAGAATATCTGGTTAACATAAAATGGAACTACAGGGCAAAAAACAGCATTGTTTTGCATTTTGTGTCTTTTGAATAAAAGTCTACTTTTTCTATATATTTTATGTTTTCATCATTCAAGTGTTGTTAAAATTATTTTTAAGTCTCCGAAGCTGTTGTAGCACTTGCAGTTATATTTCAGACAACAAGATTGGGCTATTTCTTAGAGCAAACACGATGAAATAGTCCACACTCACCCACCTTCACCCCCCCAACCTGTTATGAGAGCCCTACACCACTCTGCCTGCAAACATATGCGTTAATCAAGTGGCATAAGATGTTAACTTGGAGCTTGTCTTTGACAGTGACTCTGGAACGTTTCTTGGCCTTGGGACTGTTACAGGATCTGTGGCGATCTACATTGCTTTTTCCCTACAGGTAAACACAGTATTGACACTCATCTCAAACTAGGGAACATAGATCAACCAGCAGCCTTGCTGTATGATGCTAACTTGTCCATACTCATTGTGTGTGTAGAAGCTGTATTATGTACAGGAGTCCCATGGCATCGTTGTGACAGACCTGGCCTTCCTGCCTGACTCGCTGAAAGGCAAAAATATCAAAGGGAATAATGAAACGGCCATGTTGAGTGTAGCTGTGGACAGCCGCTGTCAACTACATGCTGTCCCCAACCGAAGTAAGTCCTGCGTCATCATCCAGTGAACACTCTAAGATCATGTATCATTACTTCAGCTCATCTTTGGTCCTTTTGTTTTCCATTTTCTTTAGGATCATTTCCTATCTGGCTAGTGCTGTTCTTCTGCGGCCTCATGGTGGTGGGAGTCGTCCTCCTCCTACAGTACCTCTTTCCAGGATTTATTTAAATGGTGTTATCAAAGGCTGGGGTTGATGGAGCTTGGACACATCTTAACATGACTTACTTTGCCATGGTGAACATCAGCTGTCCTCAGTCCAGTATCCAAACCTCCCGGTGCTGCATCACATTACCCAGCTGAGCCTATGAAGCCGGTTCCAGCTGCAACAGCGACTCTGACATCCAGTAGTCCTCCCCAGCTCTTCCTCAGGGTCAACTGTAGGATTTGCTTTGATATTTGCTCTTTCAGTTATTCTTAATCATTTTTGGATTCGTGTGGGAGAGTTTAAGGGCTCAGGTTCATGAATATTTGAAGGGTGGAATCTTTTTATGAACATATTTAAGGAACAGTGTAAAAATGTGTACATGATTGACACAATGTGTCTGGTATAGTTTTCTGTTTACAAGGAAAGACCAGGACAGCACAGCAATTTGACTTTTTCAGCTTGCCATGTGGACATTTCGGTCAAGATGCCCTTATTCTGCACGTATTCTGGCAATTTCACGATCAATATATTGATTATGAAAATCAGTTCATATTGTGAAATCAATGTATTGATTGAGAAAGTGACAGAATCAGTGTCTTTCCTTTTTATATTATCTACATTTAGGATCCAGCACCCTGTCTTCAGAGTCTAATTGTGAGTTGATGCATTGTCTTCTTCTTTTTTTTTTTTTTTTTGTTTACACATAGACACTTTAAACTAGACATTAGCCTCTTTGAATAACTGCTTTTTATGTTTTTCCATTTTATCCAGTAGTTGGCAGAAGACACCAGATTTTACAGTCCTCTGGTAAAGGACTGCTGATACTGGGATTTTTTAACTCTAACAAACAGGGTTGCCCAGTATTAATTAAACTTTCATCAGAAAGGTGCAACATCTAATGCATAATACAATCTCAAAGAAAGAATATATGTGTAAACTTGAAATGAAAATATTAAGGCAAAAGATGAGTATTCCCTAATTTTATGAAGACATTGATTTGATAATGTTCATAAACTAGCAAATGTTCCCTAGATTTTAAAAGTAGGGCTGCACAGTGGTGCAGTAGTTAGCACTGTTGCTTCACAGCAGGAGGGTTGGAGGTTAAAATCCAGTTTAATGCATGTTCTTAACGCATGTTCTCACTGTGTTAATGTGGGTTTTCTCCGGGTTCTCTGGTTTCCTCCCACAGTCCAAAGACATGCAGATTAGTTTCATCGTTGACTCTAAATGTCCTGTGGGTTTGAGTGTGAATGGTTGTCTGTCTCTGTGTGTCAGCCCTGTGATAGTCTGAGGACCTGTCCAGGGTAAACCTGTACCCCGCCTTCAATGCCAGCTGGGACCCCCACCACCCCGCAGCCCTGAATAGGATAAGTGGTTACGAATAACAGATTGATGGACAACCAACATGGCTATTGTTAATACTCATGGCTATCAAGATAGTCGCTGGTGGAAGACTCCAGTGACAAACATGGGCAGAGTGCACGCAGGCAGGCTCTATTACAGTCCTGCAACAGCCACAGATACCAGATTTTTGTTTTTGTTTTTAGTCGGAGCATTTGATTTATTGATTGCTGTCAGGATGTAATGAGAATTGTCATAAAACAATGTTTTTGAAGAATGATCAACCCTAGCTTTAATTCACACATTCTGATGTTGCCCAGCATGTGTACAAAAATGCGAATGGATTTTTAAAACAACAGCCATATTATTATAACTAACTTTGTGGAATGAAAGACGAAATAAAATATTAAAGTGTAACCGCACACTTAAATGTGTTTTTAAGGTAAAAACTACACGACTTAACTGTGATGAAATGCATTAAGGCTGGTGTTAATATTGACATTAAATGGCTCAGCGCCATCTAATGTTTTAAATCAGCCTTAACCTTGCAAGGCCAATTCCAAGATAGAGTTCCACAAGATAAGATAAGATAAGATGAACCTTTATTAAGATAGCGTTCAAGACAGAATATATATATATATATATATATATATATATATATATATATATATATATATATATATATATATATATATATATATATATATATATATATATATATATATATATATATATATATACTGTGTATATACACTCCTGATCAAAATCTTAAGACCAGTTAAAAAATTGCAAGAATTTACGTTTTGCACTGTTGTATCTTAAGAAGGTTCTAAGTAGAGTTTCAAAATGCAAAAAGAAGAAATGAGAGCAAGAGACTAAATGTTTTGAGCAGGCAATTTATTGAAAAGAACAATTTAACTAAAATAGGCTGTTCATCAGCTGATCAAAAGTTTAAGACCATAGCTCAAAAAAAACCCCTAAAACAGAAATTAAAGTCTCAAAAACAGACTCAGTAATGAGTAGCTCCACCATTATTGTTGATCACTTCAAAAATTCGTGTTGGCATGCTTGATGCGAGTGTTTCCAAAAGGCTTGTAGGAATGTTGCTCCAAGTGGTGAAGATGGCTTCACGAAGGGCATCCACTGTCTGGAACTGATGTCCATTTTTGTAAACTTCCCTTGCCATCCATCCCCAAATGTTCTCAATTGGATTTAGATCAGGGGAACATGCAGGATGACCCAAAAGAGTGATGTTATTC
The DNA here is from genome assembly GCA_947000775.1 of Pterois miles. NCBI lineage: Eukaryota > Metazoa > Chordata > Actinopteri > Perciformes > Scorpaenidae > Pterois > Pterois miles. The sequence goes on along the minus strand of CAMQGK010000481.1, from coordinate 135,501 downwards.
TCCTGAAAAAAATCCTTTGTCAGACGGGCATTGTGAATTGCAGCATTGTCCTGCTGAAAAACCCAGTCATCAGCACACAGACGAGGGCCCTCAGTCATGAGGGATGCCCGCTGCAACATCTCCACGTAGCCAGCTGCTGTTTGACGCCCCTGCACAACCTGGAGCTCCATTGTTCCATTGTAGGAAAAAGCACCCCAGATCATGATGGCGCCCCCTCCGCTGTGCCGTGTTGAAAAAATCTCAGGTGGCATCTCCTTGTCATGCCAGTAGCGTTGGAAGCCATCAGGACCATCAAGGTTCAATTTTTTCTCATCAGAGAATAAAACTTTCTTCCAACTTTGAACGTCCCATGTTTGGTGCTCCCTTGCAAAGGCCAAACGGGCAATTTTGTGGCGTTGAAGGAGACGTGGCCTTTGAAGACGTTTTTTGTTTTTGAAGCCGTTCCTTTGCAGATGCCGTCTGATGGTTATTGGGCTGCAGTCAGCACCAGTAATGGCCTTAATTTGGGATGAGGATCGTCCCGTGTCTTGACGGACAGCCATTCGGATCCTCCGGCTCAGTGCCGGTGAGATTTTTTTGGGTCTACCATTTGATTTTTTTGTTCCATAAACCTCAGGATCTTTTAAGAAATGCAAAATGACTGTCTTACTGCGTCCAACCTCAGCAGCGATGGCACGCTGTGAGAGGCCTTGTCTATGCAGCTCAACAATCCTGCCACGTTCGAAGGCAGTGAGCTTTTTTGCTTTTCCCATCAAGAGGTCTTGACAGTGTGATTACTTGACAGAAAATGACATGGAATCCAAATTTTTGCACAAATTTGGGCTTTTAAAGGATGTGGTCTTAAACTTTTGATCAGCTGATGAACAGCCTATTTCAGTTAAATTGTTCTTTTCAATAAGTTGCCTGCTCAAAACCTTTAGTCTCTTGTTCCCATTTCTTCTTTTTGCATTTTGAAACTCTACTTAGAACCTTCTTAAGATACAACAGTGCAAAATGCAAATTCTTGCAATTTTTTAACTGGTCTTAAGATTTGTATTATACAGGAGTGTATATATATATATAGCAGGCGTACCAACTGCTGTGCCAGCAGCTTTACCAGAAGCTGTACCATTATCGGTGCCAGTTGCCGTACAAATAAGCCTACCAGCAGCTCTACCAGTAGCTGTTCCAGTAGCTGTATGAGAATCTGTGCCAGCATGTGTACCAGCAGCTGTATCAGTATGTGTACCACTATCTATACCAGCAGCTGTATCATTAGATTTACCGGCAGCTGTTCCAGTACCTGTTCAAGCAGGTGTACCAGCAGCTGAATGACCAGCTGTTTAAGTATCTATGCCAGCAGGTTTACCACCAACTGTACCAGTAGTTGTACCAGCAGCTGTACTTGAAGGTGTGCCAGTAGCTGTACCAACAGCTGTTCCAGTATCTGTGCAAGTAGGTGTACCAGCAGCTGTGTTAGCAGCCGTGTCACCAGCTGAATGACCAGCTGTTTAAGATAAGATAAGATATTCCTTTATTAGTCCCACAGTGGGGAAATTCACACATTACAGCAGCAAGTGGATAGTGCAATAAAAGACAAGAAGCATAGATGTAAAAACAGTATTAATACAAATAAAATAAATTATCATATACATAATAGAAAAATAAAGCCAGGAACGTGTCCATAATATCAATGATATAGTTGTACATATAAGTCCTTATTGCACTTATGTCCGGTGAGTTTGTTGTGAATGTGACTGTGTATGTGGTCTACTGGGAGCAGTGCTGGTTGTGGAGTCTAACAGCTGCAGGCAGGAAGGACCTTCTGTAACGCTCCTTCGTACACTTAGGGTGTAGCAGCCTGTCACTGAAGGAGCTCTCCAGAGCTCTGATGGTGTCTCTCATGGGGTGGGAGTCCTTCTCCATCATGGATGACAGTATCTATTCCAGCAGGTGTACCAGAAGCTGTACCAGTATGTGTACCAGCAGCTGTACTTGAAGGTGTGCCAGTAGCTGTACCAACAGCTGTACCAGTATCTGTGCCAGTAGCTATACCAGTTGCTGTACAAGTAGGTGCACCAACCGTTGTACCAGCAGTTGTACAAGTAGCTGTACCAGCAGGTGTACCAGTAACAAATAGATGTACCTGCAGCTGAACCAGTATCTTTACCAGTAGCTGTACTAGCAGCTGTATCAGTATCTCTGCCAGTATGTGTACCTGCAGCTGTAGCAGTGGCTGTATCAGTAGGTGTATCAGCAGCTACACCAGCAGCTGTACCCGTAGCTGTACCAGCAACTGTGCCAATAGCTGTTTCAGTATCTTTACCAGAAGCTGTACAAGTAGGTGTACCAACAGTTGTACCAACAGTTGTACCAGTAACAAATGGGTGTACCAGCAGCTGTACCAGCAGGTGTACCTCCAGCTGAACCAGTATCTTTACCAGTCACTGTACCAGTAGGTGTACCGGTTGCTGTGCCAGTAGCTGTATCAGCAGGTGTACTAGTAGGTATTCCAGCTGTACCAGTAGCTGTACCTGCAGCTGTACTAGTAGGTATTCCAGCTGTACCATCACCTGTCCCATTAGGTGTACCCTCAACTGTGAGCGTCTCTAGTTTCTGTGGTGTCCTGCTCTGTCAGCTCTAGTCTGCCGGTGTCGGACCCTTTTTTGTTGAATCGTGGAGGAGTCCGCGAGGCAGCAAGTAAAGTCAGGAGGAAAAAACACAGATGGCTCTTCTCAATTTTCATCCTCATCTCATCTGATCATTTAAATACACAGATATTTTCACAACAACATAACATCTGGAAAGAAGCAAAGTGGTTAATGAGAGTTTTGTTTCATGTACATAACATAACAGCATGTATATCCGCTGTCTTCAGCCTGCTGGTTTCCTTTTTTGAATGATGAATACAGACCACCACCACCTGCTGGTGTAAAGAGTTATTTCCTCTCACACCGGAGCAGAACATCCATACTAACTGGCCGTCAACTGTAGTCTTTGTCAAGTGCAACTTGTTGGCCAAGACAGAGACAACAGCCTACTTCTAGTCTGCGACTAGTTCTCTGACGTAGACCTGGCGTGTCTGGGCCAGACTGTGACCTCGCTGGACATGGACAGACACACCAGCAGCCTCTACTCTGCTGTACCTGCTGATTTGGCTCTTTTTATTCCTTTTTTACAGGGTTCATCATGATTTTTTATGTGAGTTTTGTTCTAACTGTGACAAAGTACGACAGCCTACTTCAGATACAATAAGTGTGTGTCACCATTTTAACTATTTGGGAAAAATTACTGTAAGTTACTTCCTAGCACAAACATCACAAACAGGTACATCAATTAGCAAATGTTTTATTAAACCGAAGGAGAAGGCAGACTTAGACAATTAATCCCCCCCACACCACACACACACGCACCCACACACACACACACACACACACACACACACATACACACTGTCAAAATCAAGATGACATGGCTTTGATTTAACCTGTAAATAAATGGTTGTATCAAATTCAGAGCAACCATTCCCTCATAAGACAGTATGATGCTCAGCTTTGACTTTGTGGAATGTCAGTTGTGAGGCTTTGGTGTGCTGGTAGAGGAGCATCTTCATCTGTTTGGACTGTTGTTCTGGGTAGATGTACCACATGACAACACCTGAGGGATTTATGGAGATGGTAAACTCTGTGGCGGCGTTAAGACCTGTCATCGTGGAGCCAGTAAACACATCATAAGCCTAAAAGCAAGAGAAACACACATTTAAGGCTGAAAAAGACAAGGTAACTCCCATACAGGGTCTGACATTACCATCCACCAAAAATGGGTAAATTGTTGGCAGCGGAGGAAAATGTCATTAGGCAGGAAGAACGCTCGGGATGGAAATAGAGAATTGATTTCTAGTTGTCTGATTTCTTGGTATGTGTCTCATCGATTCCTCTTATTGATGCTTTTCGACACTTATGCTGCATACTGACGCACACGCAGGGTGTATCCTGTTTCAGTTTGTTTGGGACTGGATCCACAGTGGAGAGAAAAAAAAGTGCTCAACATCATGGCGCTACTACCACTAAACCTCTATTTGTTCCCTGATAATGCTGCACTGAACAACAAATCCATGTAGAGATCAACAGGAGGAGTTTTAATGCTAGCTGTTAGCAGCTGGTGTGTAGCGCAGTTCTGCTTGGTTAAATAACATTAATGGAAGAGTAAAAATGACTATTGGGTGAAGGTAAATTACAACATTATCATGTTGCGTTCAAAGATAGTCTCGTAAAAGACAGAAAGATGTTTAGAGATGTTGTTAAGTTATGTTAAGAGATGTTCTCACATCAATATATAATAGATAGATAGACAGGAAACGGTGGGAATGTATGCTACATGTGTGTAGATCTGCTGATGTCTTCATCAGCCTGTGCCTGCATTTTAGGAAATAGCTGAGCAGTTTTCTAATGAAACCTATAGCATGAAGGACTTCCAGAACTTGCAGAAAATGACAGATTTTCTTGTACAGCAGTCTGACAAACATCCACTGCAATTTTCATACATCAGTTCTCCTGCATAGCTCAGGGATCATCTGCTCACGTTACGGATTGATTAGTTATGGAGTTATGGAGACTGGCTACAATGTGTGGGCCATTGGGCCTTTTATGAACAAGCTGTTAAAAAACTGAAATTACAGTCAGCTTTATCTTATCTTCTTTCAAATGAATAAATTGTTGAGTCTACAAGATATCAGAGAATAGTGAAAATCACAATTTCCAAAAGATCAAGGTTTCAACTTAAAATAGTTGAATATTCAGCAGAGAATCAGATGCTGGAGCCAGAGCATATTTGACATTTTTTCAGAAACAATTAATTGATAATTGAAATAGTTTCAATAGATTCATTTTGGCACAAAGATGACACAGGGTAAAACCTAGAGGGAGTACAAACCTCATAGTTGCCAGCATCATAGTGGAGTTTAAGCAGAGAGGTGTGGTAGAGGTAGGGCATGTCTGTCCGTCGACTCAGGAACACAAGGGCACTGGCTGAATAAGAGAGAGGCCTCCAATAAACCTCAATACGAGTCTTTTCCTGTGCAACACACAAAACACAAATATGAGTCTGTTACTTAAAGACATTTTATTATAGTGCTCAGCTGTGGCTCCAAATCCCCAAGTGTCCTCCCACCTCATTACTTATGTTCAACACCATTCACGTTAGTGCGCTGTTGTATATATTATTTCCGAGCCTTGTTTGTTTACTGTAACTAAACTGATGTCTCAGTAATGATGATGACCTGCAACAGGCGTCTTCCCTGGATTCCCATGGGGTCCTGGTTTATGGCAATAGCCACTTTGTTTTGCAGGATGGCCCTTGCGCTGTTTTCCAGGTTCCGAAGGTCATTGGACATGATAAGAGGTGCAGCCATTATAGCCCACAGAGCCATCTGAGAGCGAGCCTGGTCCACACTAAGACCAAAGTTTCCAATGATGAGCTGAGGAGAGATATTAGAGGTATGTGAGGCATTAAAAAGGAATGAACAGAGAGTACGGCAAAGAGCAGCTGAGAAGGAGGATAATAGAGGGTTCCTTAACATTACTGCCCCACAGCACCTATCCATCCGCCATCTCTTGTTCTCTGCTTGTTATCATTACACAGAATTGATCTGGCTACAGTTTATTTTGACTGGGGCGTCCTCCAAACACCAGAATATGTGTTGAAGTTCAGAGCGCCTCCTCCTTCATCTCTACTACTGTGGTCCTATAAATCCCTGTTGCCCCTTCCTCTCTCATTTTGTACAATTCTCCTGTGGGAGAGGTGGGTGATATTTCTTTTATATTATAATAATCCATCATATCATTTCTTCTATTGATTTTTGTTTCCTACAATATTATAATGCCTATTCAAACCCATCAATATATTGGTTTCAACGAACTGGCACTTAAAAATAGTTGTTTCAAGAGTGAATGCTGCAAGCTTACAGCAAACTAAGCTAACTTCTGTTTTGTATAGCTTACTGTGTCTTCATTTTATTTGTGCAGAAGCTGGAGGGGGAAGTAGATTTAACATGGTGGTTCTGTTTCCCAGTGAGTTTATCAGGTATGTCTTACTGTATATTTATTTTTTTTTTCTATGGTTCATATTTTGCTCTTTTGTACGTTCTACTGTGGAACAGGAGCTGTGACGGCAAGTACATTGAGGTTGTGTTTATCAGAATACAACTATGAAGAGAGCCCTGTGTCACAGTGTCTTTCCCATCCCACCAACACAATGCAGAAGTCCACCGGTTACACTTGGATTCGACCTGTCATGTCACAACCAGCGATCACCTGATATGTTCAAGTTATGTGTCAAATGATATGTGTCAATCACTGTTCTGGTGAAGAGTAAACATGAAAAGCTTTGTTATTTAAACAACTCTCAATGTCAGTAAACCATCGTTGCTTTATCATCCAGCTGCTGGCCACACCACATCCACCTGTAGGCAACTTAAAGGGGCAATCCTCAAGATTTCAGTTCTGCTTGATTTAGAACATAGTGAAAACAATGGAAGAGCTATGGTGCTTTCAAATGAACCTCGTGAGCTTGTGTTTACAACATGGGAAGTCAAGTACACAATATGCCTGGCATTCAAGTGGTTAACCCTTATGTGCTGTTCGGGATGTTTTCAGCCACTAGTGGTCATTTTTCAGTCTTAATTTGGCCATAACTTTCACTGTATTTCATCAAATTGAATAATTTTCAGTGAGGACCCTTAATTTAAAATATATTTTGGAAATATGATTTCAAGATTTTCAAAAGGTTAATAATACACTGTGGGAAATTCACTACACACGGGATGTTCGGGCTGAAAACAGCCACTGAAAAGAACAGCTGTAAAAATATAACAGATCAATATTTTCTTCAACTTTTTTTGGTCAAGTCTGTTAATCAACTTCAGTCCTGATCAAAACTACTAAATATTTAAAAATAATCAGGATTTTAACTCTCTTCCTCGCCTTAAGTGGAAAAAGCTGAAGAAGATGAAGAAGGCAACACAACAAAATCAGGATGTAACTCTGAGTCGGTGGTGTCAGATGGAGAGGATGATGTGGAAGATTCGGGCTCCGTAATCACTTTTAGAGCTTCTAGAGTGGAGGAACGCCTCTTCATGTCGTCTGCTGCTCATCTCTCAATGGCATCAGGGCAGCATGCAGATGCTTATAGACACCTTGTTTTTGTTTTTTTTTTTTTTACTTTAGTTGGACTCTTTGAAAGTCTTATAGCTGTATATATATATATATATATTATAGCTGGGGCTTCTTCCCTCACCATCAAAAGATGGTGAGGGGCCATCTCCTGATGGCACATGAATCATAAATACACTTATACTTTGTTTTTGTCTACTCCATATAAACTCTGTAGTTCTGTGAGTTGGGGTGCATGTTTTGATTTTCTGGGACCTATTGAACCATATATATAAACGCCAGAAACTATGCTTTCTATGCACAGGCCTATGTAGTGACTAAATGATGCAACCTAGTCATCAACAGTAAAAATCACACATTTTACTTCTTTTCAACAGGGGGGCCCATCAAAACTGCAGAATGCATGATTATATAGTGTCACTGCTGGTCAGTGGGGCAAAAACAGCCACCAACATCACATGTGAGTAAAAACTAAAATCTGATGCTGCACAAAAACTAATAATACATCCAAGTTAATATTGTTACTAATCTTTGACATTTCCAAGACTGTGATAAAGGTTTTAAAAAATTCAGTAACTTTTCCATTAACTGTTTTATATTGAAAATAAATCATTTTGTGTGTGTTTTTTTCCCCCAAATCAGTGACATCACATATGAAATTGGCATTTAAAGAGTTAAAATACTGAAAATATTTTAAAAATTAGTAGTTTTGATAAGGACTGAATTTGATTTAAAGATTTGACCAAAAAGTTTGAAAAAATATTGTTCTGTTATATTTTTACAGCTGTTCTTTTAGTGTCTGTTTTCAGCCACGAATATAACCAACAAGTGGTTAAACGTGACCTGGAAAATTTGCAGCTGCGCATGCAGTTCGTTGTCTGTCTTGTGGCTCCATCCCAGTTGTCACCTGGTTTGTCCTATTTCTTTCCTCCGTATGTTAGCATGTTACTCAAGGGCCCACACATGTTGGAAAAGGGGGATGAATGAGATCATTTGTTCACAATGGTTTGCACCAGGCATCACGCAATTATCACAGTCTTTAGTAAATAGATGCATGACATGTCAGAAAGAAAGCTATATGAAAAATGACCACCTTGTGCCACCATAGGGCCCCTTTGTAAATATGCAAATAGATTTTGTATGTATGCCAAATTACCAGGGCAACAAGTACATGTTGGTAATTTTTGACCAATTTTATAAAATGCCTATGGTGTTTCCCACAAAGAAGGAAGATGCCAGAACAGTTGCCAAGTGCCTGATAAAAGAGGCCCCAGATTTGAGATAGGGCAGGGAATAAACGGTGACAGAGGCCCAGCATTTGCTGCAAAGATAACACAGACTCTCTTGACAGTGTTAGGTTTTACGTGGCAGCTGCATGTTCCTTACCACCTACACTGTTCATACCAGGTGGAGAGAATGAACTCAACAATCAAAGATAAACTGACCAAAACAATGATGACCACAGGGCTGAAGTGGGTTGAGCCATTGCTAGTTGTACTGTACTTCATACAAAGTACACCCAATGCAACAACTGAACTTTGAGCCCTCATGAGGTGTTGATGGGGAGGGTCATATACACAACCCACATACAGTATGACACCTCACAAAACTACTCTGCTGATACTCAATATAAAGGTATTGCCCACTCTGTTGCCAAATCAATCAGTGGGCAGTATCTGTCAGTGGGATTTAATTATACCACACTTTTGCGTATCATTCATCTTCAGGTATATGCAAAATTGGGTTTTGAATACAGAATAGCTTTAGCTGAAACTAATTGAACACATCCCTTGAACGATCAAGAATGTGTTCCCCAAACTTATGGCCCTACTGGTTTTTTTTTTTTTAAGACTTTATGTGTCTTAAAAAAGGAAGTTACTAACAATTGGCTAAATGAGACTACAAAACATCATCACGACTGGTCCTCCTTTACAGACTCCCATGGTGTAATTCATTTATAGTCTGTGCAAAACCTAGAGGCTGGATGTTGTTTTTCTCTCATCTGCGGGCAAGCAATCTGAAGCTAGCACAGGAGATCTGTCAGGTTCCTGGGTCACAGGCTGCTGGTGTTTCGGTTGACCTCTAGTTTTCAAGATGGTTTCTTGAGACAGCGGGTTCTATGAGCATGACTGGCCAGCTTGTTAGCCAGCGATCCCAATAGATGCATCCATGAGACCAGTTTCTTAAGAGAGAGTTTCAGTCAGCTCAGCTCACAGCGGCGTCGGTGAATGTGCCTTGCTGGGCGGGTGGCTGACAATCCCTGCAGGAGCTCGCTGTCAAGCCACAGTTTGTGGAACTTCTTAACTCTCATAAAACCTCCAACATTAAAAATCTGCACAGTTGATTTTATTTCTCTACTCAGAAACTCTGCATGGTGTTTCCTGTCTGTTTCCTGGCTCTGGAGGCGTACAGGTCCTGGATGTTTGCTTATGAAGGTAAATATGCTGCAAAATGTTTGAGATGAAATTGTAAAATCTGCGTTCATATTTTTCCTGAATTTAAGAGAGCTTGAGGAAAAAAATGTGAACTAACAGTATACGTTATGATGTGACAGTGCACATGTGTGATGTTGCAGTGGCAGATTTAAGAGGTTGAAATCCTGGAGTTGTGGTTGTAGTGAAAAATGGACTCAGGTAAAAAACATAAAAACAAGTACATGTTGGATTACAAGTTTGCAGCTGTCATTGTATTTATGTAAATATCAGTTTACACATTTGTAAATATTTTGGCCATGACTTGGTATTCAGAACTCAGATATATGTGAAAACTTTCTGAGTGAAAATTTCAACATACAAATTTCTATAAGCTCTCATGTGCTTTAATTTTGTGACATCAAATTCAGATTGGTGTGTGAATATTTTATACAAGTGAAAATTGAATCATATGATTAACCATTTGTTCTACAAGGTCTCACATCAAGTGTACAAGGTCAGTCATTCTGCAACACCCTTATAAGCTACCCGTGCGTCATATGACTTTAGTATATGAGTCAAAGTTTGCTTGTAAATGAACATTATGAACACAAACAAACCAAATACAAAAATACAGTAAAGAAAACTTATTTGCTGTGGTTTGGAATAGGGTAACTTTGAGTGTGAGCACAGATGAATGTTAAGGTTCTGATTCCCTCTTTGATCAATTATGTAGACCTAATGTATAGGATCAATAATGAGGACAAATTCATCATACCATGTCAGGGTCATTCCATTGTCCAGGCCGCACAGCTGGCTGTAGATCGTCCTGGTTGCTGGAGAACCATTCAATGATGCCTAGCACACTGTCCCAGGAGTCCTGGATATCATAGTAATTCCTCCACAGGTGACAAATATCACCCAGCAAAGAGTAGTTCACCTGTTCGGACCAGGGAAAGAAAAAACATAATGCGCCTTCTCCTAAAGACTTTTGTAATCAGCACACCAATGCTAATCATTCAATCAATCAATACATTTTAGCAAGGCTAAGAAACTAAAGCCATGCCACCACCTGTGAAGCACTGCTTTGAGCTAAGCTTGTGTATGTAGAAAAGAACAGTCCACAACAATCCATCCAGTTGGGATATTTTAGTCCGGATCAAAGTGATCTATTCATCTATCCATCCATAGAGCCATGCTGCCACATGGCTAAAAATTGTCAGCATAAAGTCATTTTGTTTGTTAATGAGTTAAAAATTAACACATTTGCAATATTTTTTCTAGAACTCCAGAATTTCATTGTTTTGATGCAGCCATTGCCTTTATCCAGTCTTGTTTCACAATATTGGCATAGCTCTATCCAAGTCCCAGTGACCCACAGCTTGATTTAACAGGGATGTAGGGATGCCACTCACGTTAGGTGGAAGGCCTCCCACATAGACAGGCCAACTACAAGAGTAGGCCATAGGTCTGCCTGTAGCATTCAAAGCCTTGGACATCAGAGGGTAACCTGTGTGACACCAGAAAACACCTGCTATGGCTAGTCTATCATCTCTTGTGACTTCTTATACTAAAAAAAATGTAGGTTTTAATGACTTCATTCCATGCCATTCAGTAGGTTAGTATACTCTTACCCAGCATTTGTTCTACAGGATTTGAGTAACAGCCATCAAACTTCAGATAGTCTACCCCCCAGCTAGCGAAGGTCTGGGCATCAATCTCGATTTTATCCAGTGTGGTGCCAGGAAATCCCATACACGTGTGAGTGCCCATGTCTGCATAGATACCAAGCTTCAGTCCACGGTCGTGGATATACCTTGCCAGTTTTGCAATGCCCCCTGGGAACCTAGAGGAAAGCAGGCACACACTGTTACTTTACAAGGAGCTAATTCAAACATGACCTCAGAGTATAGAGATTTTTCAGTTAAACAGGCCCCAATTGCACTTAGGAAACCTGACTGCATCCATTTAAGTAAAAGTATCAGGATAGGCCTGATAAGTAGGTTAAATTCAACCTAAAAATGCTGCAGCAGTTTACTTATTATTTCGCTATTTTCATTCTTTAAAAGTCACCAGAATGCAGGAAACAAAGTCTCTGAAGCAAATTTTTATGGAGTAGGACCCCCAGACCCTCACTGCAATTTGGAAATCCTTCCTTTTTCTGAGGTATTCACGTTGGTAAATATGGGTTGGTGTGTCTGAACAATAGTCAAAATGGTGGCATTAATCCCTCCACATGTGTTTTCTAATCACCAAAACCACTACAAGAAGAAAAACCCTTTCTGAAAATCCTGTGCTCAAATACTTTACATGGATAGCTAAAGTGTACAACTACCCAGTAACTCAACAGTTCCCAACCATATATTGGTTGAGGCCAATATATCTTAGGGTTCGTAAGCTGAGGGCTGAATATACTCCAAACCTATCACTGACATGGAAAGCAAACAAGCAACTGATTTCCGTTTATACTACATTGGGTGTCTGCATACATACAAGTGCTTACGCAAGTTTGTCGGCATATACTGGACAGTTAACTCAGACCCTTGAAGAAATGCACATGGGCAGATAAAAAAAATGTATGACACACTCACCCAAAACAATACTGAAGTCACCACTCTACTGGCTGGTGACTCAAAAAGTCTGTACTTTGACACTCTCCTCCTACAGATTTAATGCATTCGATATCAAATTTGGTGAGTACAATTTAAAGACCTTTGTGATGAAAAGTTGTTCAAATCATGAGTTTTTATGAAATGACATTGATGTGGCGCAGAATGAAAATTCACGCCTCTTCTTCATGCCTGATAAAAGTCCACACCTGACAACATCCACATGCAAATTTTGGTTTTGCGCCTCCTAGTCATGTCATGTTTGGCATGTTGATGTACTCAAAGTACAAAGTAATCAAATCCACCTCAGATTATGTCAGAAAAGCATTAAGACCTTGATGATGCTTTTTTGTGAAGATTGTGAGTTTTCGTTGAATGTTGGCACTGTGGCGGGGAATTTCGATGACTCGCCATTAAAAAACAAACTGTAGTAGCTCGACTCTAGATAGTCAGACCTGCCAAATGTCACACGTTTGATAAGCATCCGGTGCTGAAGACATCTACTTGCCAATATTGAATCATACTCATAGTGACACGTAGTGGGAGCAGGAAGTTACAGTTGCTATATTTTGGCATAGTGCTCTTAGCAGATTAACCATATCAACTTCAAATCTGGTCCCAAACATGTTCATGATAACAGACAGCGAAGGTTTTGAGTGTTTGTGAAAGGGCATTGCCATGACACTGTTTTGTTCACCATGAAACAGGAAATTGTTTTTGAGAGGCTAGGTTTGCTTAAAAGAAAAGAAAAATAAACTGTTATAACAACTGTACTTGGTCTAATCTGCCTCAAACTCGACCTACTTCATAACAGTTTTGGCCTGAGGACAGCTACATGGCAAGATTGACTCATTGTCATAGCATCACCTACTGGCAACAGAAAATCACCATTATGTGATAACCATCATGCGATTCACATGAAATTTACTTTGCGTGATCTACACCTGATAATGACAAACATAACGCATGTTTAGTGTGTGTTCTCTAGCGTCACATAGAAGACACAGGAAGTGGTCAAAGAATTATAAAATGTCATTTCCTGTGCCACTCAATCCACACAAAATAACGTCCAACTTGTGTGTCCAGTGTTTGATGGTCACTGAAATGTAGGGGTGTGTCGACAGGCATCTCGCCAGTACCGCCAATGTGGGGGAGGGTGCGAGGGCCTGTTCATTGCTGCTTGCAGCTTAAATTATTGTTATTATTGTTATTACTACACTAGTTGCCTAGGTTACGTATCTCTACTTTCTTATGTAAAATTATAAAGTAAGTAGTAAAACAATGGCTAATAAGATTTCTTAAAAACAATCACTGAGAATAAACCTTGTGTGTAACATGTTACAAGAAGCCTGTCTGTAAACTGCTCGTACAGCAGGCTGTTAGCCACACCAGGATCCAGAGCAGCACGTTGGCTGTGGGTCCAGCCTGGGTTGACCCATGGCAGGATACCGTGGTGTGTAGCGGTCTGATGCGCCACCAAGCTAAAAGTCTGTATTGCAGTGCTTTTAAGACAAATGATTGTACAGCAATGAATGTTGATGGAACACAGACATATTGTAAATGGGAAAAGTAGACCAACCTGGAGGGTTCAGGTTGCAGCCTTCCATGTTCATCTCTCAGCATGGACATCCAGCAGTCATCTATGATTACATACTCATAGCCCAGCTCCTTCCAGCCATCCTCAGCCAGCCGGTCAGCTATGTCTCTGAACAGATTCTCGCTGTGAGAATGATGGACAGAGGAAAAGAACACAGAGTATGTATATTGGACTGTGCATACAGTATCTATTTGGGATCATTTTAAATAGCCTTCTTGTATTAAAGAAAGAGTGTCTCCCTTGAGTAAAGCCTGTTTGATGTGGCAAAATTATATCTGGCATTACATGTTGGATGCGGAAAGACAGGATTTTGGCCAATATCTTACAGTCTACATTTAATAGTGAAATTGGCCTATAACTACTGGAAGATGTAGGATCCTTGTCTTTCGTCAGAGGCAAAGATATTGATGCCATAGACAAAGTTGGTCATAGTCTGCCTTACATACATCATACATCCTCACTAAAATTGGGACAAACATAGAGCATGCCTCGCAAAACTGGATCATGAAGCCCGGAGATTTCTTGTTTTGCATTGATTTAATGGCTTCCTATATTTCTAGGGTGGAAATGGGGCAACAGTATTCTCTGGCGGTGGTTTCGGCAATGTTGGGATATGATAATGAGTCAAGGGGATTGGGACATTCAGAAGTGTAGTTTGGTATAATATTCTGAGAAACTTACTCAGTAATTTCAACCGGATCAGAGACAAGACTCCCACTGGACAATTTCATACTGTGGATTAGCTGAAAATGCTAAGTGCACAGGCCTACTGTGTCAGGAGCCTTGTCACCTTCAAAGAAATGTTGCTTGGATTATCTCAGTTGTTTCTCAACTTTGCATGTTATCAGTAGATCATGTATCGTTAGCAAATTGGGCTATGACAGATACGTTCTATGCCTGTCTTTACTGCCAGTCTCTGTGCAGACAGACAACAACCTACTCAAGTATGTGAGGACAGCAAAACTGGATGCCACAGGCCAGCAGTATGTGTCTCAGGTGGCTGCATTCAACTTTGACATCCAGTACAGAAGGGGACAGAGTAACTCAGACATTGATGCCCTCTTCCATTTGTCCAACCAGGAAGTCACCCACAGCCTACATACTTGCCCTCAGTGGGTTAGGGCCAGGGAGCAGTATGGGAGTATGGGAGACACAAACTACCCCAGAACCAGTCAAGTCCTCCAGGTGGGAGTGTCACTGCCTCTGAGGAGCCTGAACCCTGACAGGCTCTGGAGTCTAGTGAGCCCTATGGAGATGTAGGGACAGAGTCACTCCCTGCCATGACAAAACAGGAGATTTGAACAGGGCAGAAGGTACATGGTGGTGGGTGAGTGTGGCTTCTCTTAAAGGAGTGGAGAAGGTTAAAGATAAGAGATGGAAGTATGTTCAACTCTTCAAGCCCTTCAAGGTTTGACTGAAAGCACAATTCATTGTTCCATCCACTTTCTACAGCAAAAGATCCACTGCTCTGGCCAAACCTCAGGTTTTTATTGCAGTAGCAGAACTACCTCATCATGTGGATTTCTGCTCTGACAGTCTCATCAATTCCTCTCCTCCAGCAACTGACCATACTCTCTTTGTCGCCTCTCTCAGTCACTGATTGATTGGTTTCTACCTCAGGCCCTTATCTTGTTAGTGATTAAACCTTCAATATCTTTGCTCAGAATATCCAGGGTAATCAAAATCACAGAAATCACAGAAATGATCATACCTGATGCAGTTCTCTGGATCATCTTTACAGTCAATATCACAGCGAAAGCGTTCCCAGGCCATCCATCCCATAGGTGGAGTCTTCAGCAATCCGTTGTCTAGTGCCACAGTCAGTGTGATCAGGGCAAAGAGCTGAGTAACTGCAAAGAGCCCCATTTCTTAAAAAAATAAAATAAAATAAATGTGCAAATTAAAGGCTTACTAAACATTTACTCACATGCACAAGCAGGCATACGAAATGGTATTTTTGCCAAGGTGGTAAAGATACACTTCGTTAACGATATTGGATAAATGGCATTATTAACATTCATCAGAATGTTCATAACTAACAGATCAACTAGCTCACTTCCACTGCCTGCGCATCAAATGACACTTATACTAGTTTCATCTTTCATTTCATTAGACATTGACTGGTATAGCAGCTGCATTTGCCTTTTTCTCCTCCACTGTTCAAATAGTTTCAGTGTTGTAAAATAACTGACAATGCAATTGTCTCAACACAACTTGAAACTGAAATCACTGCATTTCAACTGATTTCATCTTTCTTTTCTCATCTTTCAGCTTTTATTCTAGAAATGACACATGAACTTCTTTAAATGTTTCCACTAAGTGCTTCAACTTCACCTGCAACTCCCTTACCACATATTAAGACATAGTAACCTGTTTGTACCAGACCCCCAGGAAGAGTGCCAGTCGTTGATCCCAAGTAATCAAGTAGTTGTAGTGGCCAACAGTGGTACTGCAACTTCTGTATCTTTCACGTGATACCATCGGGCCGGAAAAGACCTTTTCTCATGGACTTACATTGAGAAAGAGACATCTGTAACTCAGCGAATAATTTTTTTTTTTTTTTTGAGGTGAATCAACTCCCTAGTAGGAAGACTCTTAGGTCCTAAAAGTTGTAAAATACACCAATAGCTGAATCCAGAGTTATTTCCTTCCTCTGTTTATGTCTATGGAGATGCAGACCATGAAGACAGCGCAAGCCATGATGTTGGGACCCCATGAACGATTCATGTGACCAAGCAGACGCTACTATACATATCAGACATGTGCACTAGGGCCCAGTAAGACCTGGAAGACCCAAGAGATCCAGGTACTTTTCCAGACCCAGAAGTCTACCCATTAACTTCACGGGTCACTGAATGAACGGAGCTCCACCTCCAGTGCTGTGTCCAGTTCTCTTTATACATCCATTGGTTGTACCTGTAATTCTAGCTTAAGCAGGCACATTTTATGTATAAGACAGTTCAGAATTACTCATTAGAAATGCTCGTTGGTTATTCTAATGTAATACTGGTACTAGTACTGGTACTTAACATAAGCTAGACAAGTTAATTTAAGATCATCACATTTAAAGTCTATGTAAAGGAAAAATAAATATGCATTCTGGGTTTGTCACAGCACAGAAAAATGTGTTACTAACCATCAAGCCAAATTTGAATAATTAAAAAAATTGTTAAGTATTTAAAAGTAGCTTTAAAAATCATGGAAAAATAAGCAGTAATGTCTGCTGAAGGTGCTGAAACCTCGCCCACAAGTAGGGAAGGTGCAGTCTGTCAGGATTCCCTCAGTAGCGGCGAGCAAAGAAGGAAGAGCGGGAATGTAGCATATGCAAGACCGCTTGCCCAGTGGCTCAGCCTGCGCATGGTGTGAGGCTGGTAATGGCCTCAGTTGTGCCAGGGTCCAGTTTGGTTCGCTAGTCACGGTTCGCAGGGGGGGGGGGGGTAATGTATCGTTTGGTTAATTTGAAAAAAGTCATGAGGCTAATTGTGTACTTTTTTCATCGTGTTTATTGTCAAGCCCTATGGAAAGAGACTGGGACACAGGCAGGCAGGAGATTTGACAGTAGCCCTGGGCTAGACCGGCCGCTTGACGGGCGTGTGGCGGCTGCGTTACCTCACTGCTGTGTGATTCATGTGTCTGTTGTTAACACCAGCTGCGTGTTAGTTGCATTTCTGCAGTGTTGCTGCTGCTGCTGCTGCTCTTCCTGTCTTCATATCATTATAAGTGTCATTTATGTTTATTTTAGACAGAGAAAGGTCAAGAAATGTGAGCTCTTTTGTAAATAATAGTAATAAACCACAATTAAAATCCTGTACTATATTCATTTATAGAGCCCTACTAGTCCTGCACATATTTCAGAATAAAAGCCTTGTGTTAACAAATGAAGGAGTTCTGCCCACAGGAAAAAAAAAAACTTGAGGGGTTTTATTTTGAAATGAAAACAGGAAGTGTTGATTTAAAAATACATCTTGACTTTTTTCATGTCCGTGACATTTTCTACAGATATCTAGATATCAAACGTACAGTCATAAGATCACCTTCACTTCTTAGTCATCTTAGTAACAACATTAGGGAGACACCTCAAGAGGTGGGATCTGGATGACCCTGAATTTTGGGATCAAATTGATTCAGATTTCTGCCTTAAATTTTGAAACAAAATGAGTTCATTTTACAACTTTTAGGACCTAATGATTTAAATGAGGGCTATTCAAGTGGACCAGGGAAGCACACTCACATGTACTAAAAGCACAGAGAGAGACCTTTTCTCTGCTGAGGTACACATTACTCCGCTATATCTGTAAATAGACAATAGTTGATGATGATATATTAATGCTGAGATCATAGACTCAGGTAGACATTACTCCTCTATATCTTTACATAGACAATAGCTGATCACCATGGGAAAGACAACTTATTAGCTAGGCCAAAACATATGACCATATATGACATTATCAGTAGCTTTTTAAGAAGATGACACCATCCCCCTCCCACCACCACTACCACTACTACTTTAGTTTCCTTCTTATTACATGAACTGGCCAGAGAAAGAAGTGTTACTGAGGCAGCTCTGGGACACAAAGAACACTTGTGCAGCTAAGATCCTGTTTACCTGAACACACAGCCTACACCAGTACTTTGACAGTGTCTTTTCCATTATTCATTATAAACATTATGAAAATGGTGGTCTCCTACCTGTTTACCTGAAACGTCAGTTTTAGCTAAACGATCAGTGTCAGTATTGTTACTGCAGGTTTAACATGCCTGTCCTCTGCTTCCTGGATTTCCCCCTGAGCTACAACGTCTATGTCTTCCTGGTAAAGCAAGCTGGGTGTCATGTGACCGACTGGGTCACATGATAAAACTGGAAGCAGGCTGAAGAGGCAGAAAAGTGGTGTTTTGGTGATGTGTCGTGTTGCATATTGTTTTTAATGTTTTCATTCATGTTTTTGCAGTCAGTATGATGCTGGGGTTTCTTTAATATCAGACTATTGTATTGTAGAGTAGTATTGGGAACATTTAAAGAGAGATAGTTTGCTGGCTAACGTAATTCATTTTTTCTCTAATCAAACTGCACAAGGAATCGGGGGCGATTCTAAGATCAAACTATTTAGGGGGCTTAGCTCCTAAAGAGAGTGTGTCATGTGTACAGTCAGGGGCATAGGTTTCATTTCTATTAAAGTACTGGGTCTGGGGCTTCTCCCCCAGGAATAGAGTGACCATATTTTCAAAGCCCCAAACTGGAACCTTTAAGTGTACCACATGTTCGTGCACTAATACAACCATGCAATAATATGCATGCAACACAGCTAACTTTGTGCATCTGTGGCGCATTTAGCCGATTTGAGCACAGAGTGGGATCAGAAAGAAGGCATTATTATAGGGGGTTGCATTAGAGGCTGTGACATCATGATTTAACACAGTCACTACTTTGACTCCCTTTAACGACATTGTCCCTCTCATGATGCATGTTCCCTAAAGACAACTTATTGTTGTCTGGGACTATGGGAATTATTTTTCATCTTTAGTTTTGAACCTTGAACCATCTCTATCACATCATTTTGCTTACCAAAGCCTCAGGCTATTATAATCAAAATGTGGAGCTCAGACTACATTTTGTCCAGGATGGATACAACAGGTGAAAGACCGACGTGAATAGATGGTCCTTAAGAAGTTATAAGAGGAGCAAGAAGAAAAGGGGGAAGAGTATTATTAATTAATCTTATTTATTCATTTGATACCAGAAGTTTTGTTTTTATTCTCCAATTATTTTAACCCTCTTCTCCCTGGTGGTTATTTTTTTTTTTTTTTTTTTTTTTTGGTGTGCTTTCCCCCTCCCCTTTTTTTTTTTTTTTCTCTTCCCCCCAGATTATTTATTAATTGGAACATGATAAACTTCTTTCAAGTTTAATTTTTTATTTTTATTTTTATTAAAAACTGGGACAGTTTTTTAGTGACTGTTGAAAACTGGGACATATCAGCGTTTTACAGATTTTTAGACTTTGGACACCATCTTAAAACCTGGACAGTCTTGGACAAACTGGGAATTTCCTGCTGTCTGGTGAATTTTTATTTTTTATGCTGTCTACTTTTTTTTGCATCAAGTTATGGTGTAAATGTCTTTATTTAAAGCAAAACACAAAAGTCAGGTACCAAGTGACAATTTAAAATATTAACAAAAATAAAATGGAATATCATAGGTGCTGTGGGTTGGGGCCGGGCATTTCGAAGAAGAGGAGGAAGAGGAAAAGGAGTATGGAGTAGGAGTAAGTGCTGAGGCAACTGCTGCTATAGCTTTAGTTTTTGAAATGATTGATGAGCGATAGAGTAGCTGTTTTTTGTTGTTTTTTCACTGGGGTGCAGTGGATAGCACTGTCGCCTCACAAGAGGGTCACAGGTTCAAACCCAGCTTAAGGTCCCCGGTGTGGAGTTTATGCTGCGTGAAGTACAGAGAAAGCCAGAGAGGTACAGGCTTAAGATAATGAATATAAAATCATTTGCAGAAGCACTAAAGAAAGTAAGGGTGACTGAAACAAGCAACAGGAATTCTAGAGAAATGGACCAAAGAAATGCAGCACAAAGGGAAGGTTATGCACGATGAAATCAAGCACAAACCCAAGTCGCAGGCAATATGCAAAATGCCTGTGCTCATAAGTGTAAGTTAATGATGATTCACTCGCATAGCATTTCGGTATATCACTGTGTCACAGCCTGACTCAAAGCTGCGACAAAGAGGGAGACGAAGGCGAGGTAGCAGCAGAAAAAGAACTTAATTTATTTTACAAATGACCAAAAAATAAACCAGTTCAACATGTGTTCATCGGTAAATCAGTAGTGTATGTATGGGTGTGTGTGAATGTGTGTGGTGGGAAGAACAGAGCAAAGCAAAACTATATGTCTGTGTCATGCTGCTGAGTATGTGGAGTCTTCCAGGAAGAGACAGAGACTGAGGCCCATCACACTAAGGACCTTCCTCCCTGCAAAACAGAGAGGAGCAACAGCAACAAGGAAAAGGAGACCTAATGCCAGGGAGGAGGGGTCGTCACAAGTGGCACATTTTCTCATATCATTGGTACATTTTGGCATATCAGCACTACATTTTAGAATATTGCTATTTACCATTAACATATTAGCATTCAGCATATTAGCATTTTAGTTGTACATTCTGGTGTATCAGTGGTACATTTAGCATATTAGTATTTAGCATTAGCATACTAGCATGTCAGTGGCACAAGGTGGCATATCAGTGGCCCGTTTTGGCTTATCAGTTGCACATTGTGGCATATCAGCAGTACCTTTTGGTATATCAGTGGCACATTTTGGTGTATAATCGTTACATTTTTGCATTTCAGCTGTACATTTTAGAGTATTAGCATTTAGCATTAGCATATTAGCATGTCAGTGGTATTTTCTGGCACATCAGTGACACGCTCTGGTATATCAGTGGTACACACATATACACTCCTGATCAAAATCTTAAGACCAGTTAAAAAATTGCAAGAATTTACGTTTTGCACTGTTGTATCTTAAGAAGGTTCTAAATAGAGTTTCAAAATGCAAAAAGAAGAAATGAGAGCAAGAGACTAAATGTTTTGAGCAGGCAATTTATTGAAAAGAACAATTTAACTGAAAATAGGCTGTTCATCAGCTGATCAAAAGTTTAAGACCATAGCTCAAAAAAAACCCTAAAACAGAAATTAAAGTCTCAAAAACAGACTCAGTAATGAGTAGCTCCACCATTATTGTTGATTCGTGTTGGCCTGCTTGATGCGAGTGTTTCCAAAAGGCTTGTAGGAATGTTGCTCCAAGTGGTGAAGATGGCTTCACGAAGGGCATCCACTGTCTGGAACTGATGTCCATTTTTGTAAACTTCCCTTGCCATCCATCCCCAAATGTTCTCAATTGGATTTAGATCAGGGGAACATGCAGGATGATCCAAAAGAGTGATGTTATTCTCCTGAAAAAAAATCCTTTGTCAGACGGGCATTGTGAATTGCAGCATTGTCCTGCTGAAAAACCCAGTCATCACCACACAGACGAGGGCCCTCAGTCATGAGGGATGCCCACTGCAACATCTCCACGTAGCCAGCTGCTGTTTGACGCCCCTGCACAACCTGGAGCTCCATTGTTCCATTGTAGGAAAAAGCACCCCAGATCATGATGGCGCCCCCTCCGCTGTGCCGTGTTGAAAAAATCTCAGGTGGCATCTCCTTGTCATGCCAGTAGCGTTGGAAGCCATCAGGACCATCAAGGTTAAATTTTTTCTCATCAGAGAATAAAACTTTCTTCCAACTTTGAACGTCCCATGTTTGGTGCTCCCTTGCAAAGGCCAAACGGGCAATTTTGTGGCGTTGAAGGAGACGTGGCCTTTGAAGACGTTTTTTGTTTTTGAAGCCGTTCCTTTGCAGATGCCGTCTGATGGTTATTGGGCTGCAGTCAGCACCAGTAATGGCCTTAATTTGGGATGAGGATCGTCCCGTGTCTTGACGGACGGCCATCCGGATCCTCCGGCTCAGTGCCGGTGAGATTTTTTTGGGTCTACCACTTGATTTTTTTGTTCCATAAACCTCAGGATCTTTTAAGAAATGCAAAATGACTGTCTTACTGTGTCCAACCTCAGCAGCGATGGCACGCTGTGAGAGGCCTTGTCTATGCAGCTCAACAATCCTGCCACGTACGAAGGCAGTGAGTTTTTTTTGCTTTTCCCATCAAGAGGTCTTGACAGTGTGATTACTTGACAGAAAATGACATGGAATCCAAATTTTTGCACAGATTTGGGCTTTTAAAGGATGTGGTCTTAAACTTTTGATCAGCTGATGAACAGCCTATTTCAGTTAAATTGTTCATTTCAATAAATTGCCTGCTCAAAACTTTTGGTCTCTTGTTCCCATTTCTTCTTTTTGCATTTTGAAACTCTACTTAGAACCTTCTTAAGATACAACAGTGCAAAATGCAAATTCTTGCAATTTTTTAACTGGTCTTCAGATTTTGATCAGGAGTGTATTCCTTCTTCCAGCAACACGTCACCTCGCCAGATTTCACAACCAGACTTTTCCATGAACGAGACTCTTTCCATTATGTCAAATATTTCAAATAAAAACCAGAGCCTGTTATGGGAAGAAACAAGCACTTTAAGGACATAAATGATGGTGCTAGCTTGCCCCAATAACACCATATTGCAGCCTTTGAATAGCTCCTGTCTACAGCGCTCTCCCTCCTCCCTCAAAGTTACCCTTTAATAATAGCTCTGTTTTTGTGAAGAAAATTGTGAAAATGAAGCGCATGAAGAAAGCTATTGATATGCAGTATGTTGTGTTTTATTGATTTATTTATTTTGCTGTTTTCAATTGTTATAGAATGGAGCAGCTCGACCGGTGACTGCTATCACAGGAGCAGGTTACACTTCCTCCAGGACCGGTGGTGAGTCACAAACTGACATTGTCTATCACATCTAAACTCCGGGAAAACAAGTTTGAAAATTAGTGTTTGGTAGATTATTTCTGTGTTGTTCCAATGCTAACTGTCATTATATTTGACATGGTTGAAAAGCTTGTTTATTTACCTTCACAATGTTCAACCTGTAAAGATCATGCATATGTGGGATGAAGATGTGAGAGAAGAGATGAGGAGTTTTGTATTAAAACTAAATGTTGAACTGAGGGGGGAGCTGCACCGTGGTGCAGTGGTTAGCACTCTCGCCTCACAGCAAGAGGGTCGCAGGTTGGAATCCGGCCTGGGTGTGTGGAGTTTGCATGTTCTCCCCGTGTAAGCATACGTTTTCTCTGGGTACTCTGGCTTCCTCCCACAGTCCAAAGACATGCAATTTAGGTTAACTGATGATTCTAAATTGCCCGTAGGTATGGATGTGAGCGTGAACGGTTGTCTGTCTCTATGTGCGATGGACTGGCGACCTGTCCAGGGTGAACCCTGCCTTTGCCAGCTGGGGTCGGCTCCAGCCCCCCCCGCGACCCCTAACGAGATAAGCGGTTGACGATGGATGGTTGAGCCACGTTGTTATGAAAAAGCTGACTGTTCAGAATGAACCGGATCACTTTGTGATCCTGTGGTCTTGTGGTCTTGTCTTGTGGTGTCTGATTAGCAGCACCTGGAGCTCAAAACAATAGTCAATACCAACAGGAGAATACACTGTACATTACTCTGGCAGAGAATTTACTCTGGCAAATCTCCCTTGGGCGCTACTCACATAATCAATTGTGCTGCTCATCCCACAAATGCATGATCCTTATAAGTTGGACATCGTTGTGAAGGTAAACAAACAGACTTTCAAATCATGTAGAATACAGTGACAATTAGCATAGGAACAAGAAAGAAATAATCCATCAAACACTAATTTCCAAACTTTTTTTCCCCCGTTTATTTTAGTGATTCATTCTGGCTGCATATGTGCTGATTCATCTTACCATGTGATGATGTGTTGTTTAGCTTGTGATTGTGTAGCTGCTCATTTTTTTGCTCATTGTGGAAGTTTACTATGTCAGGGATAGACACAGCTGTAGAGAGACTGTGTCTGCATGGCACAGCAGCAGGAAGCACGAGTGTTATCATCTTTTTTTTTTGTTCTAAACTTCCAAAACGTAAGCACCTTTTTTTTTTAATTAGTATTTTAATTAGTACTACGTGTTTCTATAAGGATAGATTGTGGTGATGTAAACAACATGGTATTCCCTTTACATAACTTGTATGATTTGTGTTTTCAGGCTCGACCTTTGACCGTCTGGGTCAGTCCAGAGGCCCTGCACCTCCACTTGAAGCAAAGAACAAGGACGTGTGAGTTGTCTCTCTTTAAACTGTCAGTGTTTGGCTTAAGATTGACCCTGCATCATCCAAAGGTAATGTTCCCCCTTACTTAGGTAGTAAGGGGAGGAAAATACCTGTACAGGGCTCAACAGTAAGGATTGCCCGTGGCAAGCACTATGCCACATCAGGCTAGTAAATCTATCAAGTCACTTGCACAATCGGGCAGAAAAGAATTAAACACATCTTTTTTCCAGAGCTGATAAATGGGAGGGGTTAAGGAGTGAGCCGTCTCATTTCTTTCTCTGTTGAGAGCTGCACATGCAGTCCTTGAAAAAGATTTGTAGTTGGCTGACATTAGAGGAAGTAATTCATTTACTGAGATGAAACATTAACTTTGGTCTTTGTAGTTATTTGATATAACTCTAGTTAATAAAACTATTTGTATAGGGTTGAAGAAAAATTGACTTTGAATTGAATTGAAAAATTGACTTTGGGCAAGTAGATTTCTGCTTCACTTGCCAGGCAGTTGGAAAAAAAAACATTAGTGTTGAACCCTGCTGTATAGAGGCATTTACAGGTGCTATACATCTATTAAAATCAGCATGTATACATGCATAATCTGTTATAATAAGTTATGTAATCCAAAGATGAAATTCATATGCTAAAATAACACTTACTGCAGTGGAACTAGAAGTAATTTAATGATGGGTAGTTAGAAAGCACATTATATTTTTGACTACTAACAGACTGTATTATGGGTTCCTGTCGCTCCTCTAACATTTAGTTATCACTAAAAGGTTTCTGATCAGCTGTGTTTTTGAAGCCGGTGGAAGAAGAGCAGCGTTATCACTCGATGTATTTCTGTGTCTGCGTTGCAGGCCTGAGGAGAAGATCAAGATCCTGGAGAAGAAAGTGAATGATCTGATAACAGAGACCTGCATGGCACAGAGTACCGGAGCCTCACAGCTGGTCAGAGTCCTCTTATCTAACATACTGTTGAGTCAGATAATGGATGTTTAGTTTGGGAGAAGAAAGGCCTCCTAGTGAGGCAGTGATATATTTCTCATGGAGTCAGCTCTACACTGTGTATTTTCAGGGCATTTTCATATATGTAAATCGGCCAATTTTAAAAAGATTTTCAGTGCAGTCGCATTGACAAAGGGTGCCAATTTCTCCATCCTTCAAAAAGGACTTTAATTCATCCACAGTGATCAGTTGTGACAATTTCAGGTCTGCACATTATTCCAGGAAGATGGGCAGCGTATTTAACCTGTACCTGTGTTTGTGTCTTTGTTTTTGTGTCTTTGTCTACTGTTACTGATGTATTTCTACAGGCTCTGGAAACAGCCAAAGAGGCCGTAAGGATGGAGAGGAAGCTGGTGAGACAGAGGGAACAGTCTGGCAATGGCAAAGACATCAATTTAAACCTCACCTACTCTGTAAGTAATAATATCTGCTGTAAATCAAAGGTTGATCCAGTGTCTTTTGAGCTCTTGCTTCCTGACAAGCACCACCTTTTGAAAACCAACTCTTCAAGCCTGGTTTTATCAACTACTTAACAAAAATGTACATTTTACATTTTTAGTCATTATCTGTGACACGTGGTAAGTGGTGTGTTTGAGGAGATCTTTGGTGATGAAGAGTTATAATCTTGATTCATACTTATTTGGTCCCTCACTCATCGTCAACCTCTTATCCGGGGTCGGGTTGCAGGAGCAACAGCTCCAGCCGGGGACCCCAAACCTCCCTTTCCCAGGCCACATTAAGCAGCTCTGACTGGGGGATTTTGAGATGTTCCCAGGCCAGTGTGAAGATACAATCTCTCCACCTAGTCCTGGGTCTTGAGTTTCTCACCCTGTCTCTAAGTGAGACACCAGCCACCCTCCAGAGAAAACCCATTTCCCCCACTTGTACCCGTGATCTACTTCTTTGGGTCATGACCCAGCCCTCATGACCATAGGTGAGGTAAAGCGTCTGCAATATTGCCCCCGCTGCTCTGATTCTACAGTCAGTCTCACTCTCAATTGTCCCCTCACTTGCAAACAAGACCCCAAGGTACTTGAACTCCACGTGAGGAACCATGGCCTCAGATCTGGTTTGATTTTGGTGGTCAAAGGTCATGTGACCTCAGGAAACACATTTTTGGTCATAACTCAAATGGTATAAGATAAGATAAGATATTCCTTTATTAGTCCCACAGTGGGGAAATTCACATAAATTCATATGCTAATAATGACAATTTAACACAAATGTCTATCAGGATAAAATGATGAAGTGATGACATTTTGGACAGACGTGGATAAAACTTGACTGGCTGGCGGAGGCCTACAACTGTGATGTTGTAATTGTAGTTTTGATTTATTTATTTAGAAATGATAACTGTGTCTGTCATCTCTAGGTCTTGCTCAGCCTTGCCAAGCAGTATGAGAACAATGAAATGTACCCAGAGGCTCTAAATACCTACCAGGTCATCGTGAAGAACAAGTTGTCCAGTAACGCAGGTGAGCAGATGTGTTTAAAGTATGGCTGTCCAGAATGGAGATAATCCTGTGTTTTAGAAATGCCTGAAAAATCAAAGTGGATGTTTGTTACTGTGATTCTTGTCTGGCACTGCAGCCTCAAAGCACAAATTATCATCCTCAAAACCTAAAATAGTTTAAACTGCTGCATTTTGCTGACAGAAATATTGTCTGTAAAGCTGCAACGATAAGTTGGTGAATCAATTAGTTGTCAACTATGAAATTAATCGCCAGCTATTTTGATAATCGATTAATAGGTTTGAGTTGTTTTTTATTTATTTTCAAAGTCAAAATTCTCTGATTCCAGCTTCAAATGTGAATATTTTCTGTTTTTTTACTCCTCTATGACAGCAAACTGAATATCTTTGAGTTGTGGACAAAACATTTGAGGACAAAATCTTGAAACGCTGATCCACCATTTTCTGACATTTTATAGACCAAACAACTAATGGATTGATCAGAAAATAATCAACAGATTAGCTGACAATGCAAATGACTGTTGGTTGCAGCTCTAGAAAGCTGTAGCACAGGGATGGGAATCAGAAAAACACAGGAAACCAAGGAAGGATGGGTTACAAGCACCTACAGAAGTTTTTAGCATTTTATGAGAAATATAAACATGAACAGAGTCTTTTGGACCTCCAGGCTGTTTCTTTCAAGATCATCAGTAGTTGGCTATTTTCTGTGCTTTCTTTCATGCATTGTACTTAGCAAACAACTTGATTTGTAACATTATTTGTGCTGCTCGTTCAGGCCTCCTGAGAGTCAACATGGCCAACATCTACGTCAAACAGAAGAGCTACCCCAAAGCTATCAAGTTCTACCAAATGGCCCTGGATCAGATCTCCAGCGCTCACAAGGAGACGAGGATCAAGATCATGCAGAGCATCGGCATGGTCTTTGTCCACATGGGCCAGTACTCGGACGCCATATCGTCCTTGGAGTACATTATGAAGGAGAGCCCCAACATCAAGACGGGCTTCAACCTCATCTTGTGCTACTACGCCATCAGAGACAGGGAGAGCCTGAAGAATACCTTTCAGAAGCTCATCTCTGTTCCTCTGGGCATCCATGATGAAGACAATTGCATCCCGTCTATTGTAAGTTACAGTTTATTTAGGTAAAATTATGGCATTTATTGAACAGGTTATTTGCCTTTTCTCTCTTTGTAAGGCTGAACAGAATAGTTTACATGCTGCACAGCTCTTTTTACATGTCTGGTCAATTTATTTAAAGCCATTTTTCATGCACACTGTCAGATAAAGATCAGGCTACACTAATATTAGTATTATGCTATTAGTAGAATTAGATTACAGTGGTTTCTGCCTATGTTTCTGACTTGTGTGATCCAGACATTTACAATAACTCTAGAGCGTTGTAAGGTCCACAAGTAAAATATTATTGAAAAAAGGTAGATGTAATCATTTTCATGTACAGTCCCCTCCAGAACTATTGGAATAGTGAGGCTGATTCCTTTATTTTTGGAGCACTATTTATTGTCTGAATAATCAATGTAATAGGACACACCTGGCAACAGAAAGAAATGAAGCCACAAACTGACGCCTGACTTGTTGCTGCGTGGTGACAAGTGAAGTTGAGCTGGTCTCAACTTCTTTTCAGCGCTCTACTGTTATGTTTGTGTTTCACCCTGTTCCTTTCTATCTTAAAAAAAAAAAAAAAAAAAAGCGCTGTTAGCCAGTCCCATAGGAGCCGGCATAGGGGGGCACAACAAGACTTTTTGTCCCCCCACTTTCAGGTGTTTTGGTAATGCAGCCAGGTAGAATGTCAGCGTTAATGTCTACATATGCCGTCTAACATGTTGGATCTTTATCTAATTATAATCAACCGTTGTGTAGCCTAAATCAAATGAAATCAAATCATCTGACATCCAGCCCGCTGGAGTTTCATAATAAAGCAAATATATTTGATGCATCCGTGCAGTGGGCTTGGAAGTTGCCTTGCAGATCCAGCCATGAAGTGCTCGCTGTGCTTGTTGCCCTCTCTTCCTGACCTCAGTGCGTCAGGGATCTACAGCAGTGTCGGCAACCCACCCGACCCCTCTTGAAACACGGACTCTGTCTGATTACATTGTTTACTGGAGCACAACTTAGTCTCCGTAGATCAAGCCTCTTTATTTTGCTCTCAAAGTGCACCAGATTGATGTATTTAGCTTTAAGATGTACAAAATTTTCTTCTGACCCCGGATCCCCCTAGACAGTCCAAGGTCCACCCACAACAGTCTCACGGTGCTATTTAATGACACTACTATTTCAGCGAGCGCTTGAGCAATGCTTCGGTGGCAGTGTGAACATACAGTAGCTTTATGAATGAAGCTTCAAAGCTTTGAACAAGTTGGTACAGCCCTACCAGCCATATACAGAATACTACTATTTACAACAATGTATTGAGGATTTGTGAATGTGGTTCTTATAAGTATCATCACCATGTAAACCTTGTCCTGTCACGTCTTCTCAGGACGACACCCGCTCAGATATGGAGGCCATTAAGAACGACAAGCTTCACCAGATGGAGAGAGATCTGTAAGAAAAATCTCACACTACACAAACATACACTTGTCCTCATCTAAACATGATCATTGTTTTACAAGCCTGATGTTGTTCTTCTGTTTCCTCTCTGTTTACTGTACATAGAAAAGTCCAGGCTGAGAAGTACGTCATGACCGCAGCCAAGCTCATCGCTCCGGCCATCGAGACTTCGTTTGCTGCAGGAATTGACTGGTTTGTTACCGTTGTGTTTGTTTGTTTGGTTTTTAACATCATAACAGCAGAGAGAGCATCCAATGTTCAAGATACAATATACTCCATAAATAAGTGTTTCTGCTGAACAGCTGCTTCAGATGCTGAATCAAAATTCAGTGTTTTGGGACTGAAAATCAAAACTAGAGGAGTGTCATTGGATGTCTTGATTCCCTTAATCCGATTTCACATTTTTCCGGTTTTCCCACCCATTTAGGTCACTCTACAAGCCAATATGGAAACAATAATAATTCTTTCTAGTTTTTAACATTTCCTTTGCAAAATTTTGAGCCACCAAAAGAGGCAGCAGGTAGCAGTTTTTCACATGATGCTACACATGTCAGAGCAAAGTTTGAAAACAACAGATTTGTCCCCAAAAAAGTCTAAAATCCAACAATCCGAATTCAAGGCCTAGAAATGTCTTGAAACATAACAAAATGTCTTAAATCCAATTTTGGCAGGTCTTAAAAATTCATTAAGGTAACTTTCATTTCAAAAGAAATTGAGCATTGTCTTGCTTTTAAATGTTTTGTTTTGGAGTCCAGCCAGAAGTCCTCGGGGTGCCCAAACTCAAGGCCTCAAAATGTCATAAATCCAATTTTGGCAGGTTGTAAAAATTCATTCCCATGTCACGTGCATGTAAGCTCAGTTAGCTATGGTTAGAGAACAGTGACTTTAGTGCGTGGTTGAAGCCAGTGCCTGGAAATGTATTTGAAGCCTGCTGCACCCTCTGAAACTTGGAACATTGGGCATCATGTCTTTGGAGTCACATGCCAAGTCAGAAAAACATAGAGGTTGTAAAAAAAAAAAAAAAAAAAAGGGCAGCGAATGGCTGTAATCAGCCAGTATTGATCCATGTAGAGATCTAGAGCATCAACTCCAATCGACCTCCAGACAGGTGAATTGGAGCTCCACCTCCACTAAAAGCTGAGGTGGTCTTGACTTTACACTGACTGTACTTTTTTGCCAGCATGGATGTGAAGTATGTCTTAAATAGCATTCATGGTGGTCATTAATGGATGTGAAATGGGTCTTAAATTTCATTCATAATGGGCTACAAAAAAGTCTTAAATTTGACTTGTTGAAACCTGCAGGTACTCTGATTTGGTAGGTAGTGCATAGTATGTAATTTTGGAAGAATCCAAACATTTTAAATGGTCCCCTTTGTATTTCCTGTTCCAGTGTTTCTTAATGCAGTAGCTGACAGGAAGTAAACTTGGAGCAAAGTTGTTGCCCTAGAAACAGAATGACAATGAAAAGGTCTACAACCTTCCCATCCTCTCCTGCTTCCCTTCCTTCTCCACATCTGCTCTCCATACACCCCTCTTATTGTAAATTATAAACTAGTGCAGTATGTTCTGTCACTTGTCTGTGTATCAGTAGTTCAGATAAACTCAGCCACAGATAAACATGTATCTTGACACTAAGACATATTATTAGAAAATCAAAATGCAGCCGGGAGAGCAGCTGTCATATTGGTCAAATCAGATAAAAATAATAATTATGTATGCTTCTTGCAGCTAGCATCAGATGATGTGATGTGATACATGCGTGTTATACTGTGCGTATACATATACATATATTCTTGTTGTTTTCTTTGTAGGTGTGTTGACATGGTGAAGAGTTCTCAGTATGTTAAGCTTGCCAGCGACTTGGAGCTAAGCAAAGCCATCACCTACATCCGACAGACGGACCACAGCCAGGTGACTGTCTCAATGTTTTTAAAGGAAAATACCACTCAATTTAGGCATAAATATTTCTTGAGTGCTTGAAATGCAGGATGAACAACTGCTCCAACTGTCAAAATCTTAGCTAAGGTGCTGGAAACATAAGTGAGTCCAAAAGGTAATAGAAAATATTACCGCACATTTAGATCCACGCAGTATTTGACTAGTCAAGTACTACGTGAATCTATGTGTTTCACAGTATTTCACTAGTGAAAAGATTAGCGCACACTGAGATCCATGCAGTATTTCACTAGTATAAAGCAGGTATGGTAGAGACTGACTTTGCAGAAACTGTTATATAATCATGTTACAGATTCTGAACCTAGAAAATAAATGTACAGGAAGTGTTGCATTTGTAAATAGTTAAAGTGAGTGGTATTTCCCTTTATAAAGTACAATAATGCACAATGTGAGTGATCTAGTCGTTGTTGTCCTTTTTGTATTATTTTTTTCCATCTTTTTTATGTTTCTGGGGAAATTATCTTGTACTGAAGTTATGCAGTATTACTGGGTGTACTTTTACTCTGACTGCTTTTTATTATGTGTTATCAGGCCACGGAGCATCTGAAGACACTTGTGAAGAATAACAGCAGAGTGAAGAGCGCTGCAGCTACCAACCTCTCTTTCCTCTCCTTCCTGGTATGAGCCTCTCATTGACTAACTGAAAGTCTCCCAGATTACATATGGGTTTTATTAAAAACCTGAGTAAGTACCTGAGTTAGGTAAAATATTTCTGCCATCAACGTTTTCATGTGCTCAAGGACACAACAGCAACATAAGCTGTCCTGTTATAACGATGGCCCTCATTATCTGTAGCAGCCTGCTGCCAGTAGATGCTTCCCCTCTGACCTTTCACCTATTACAGGAGAAGGACTACGAGCAAGCTGACCAATACGTTGACCTCGCTTTGACCACCGATGACAGCAACCCAGCAGCACTGACCAATAAAGGCAACATGCTGTTTGTCAAGCAAGACTATGAAAAGGCTGCCGAGTTCTACAGATGTGCACTGAGTTATGATTCGTCCTGCACCGAGGCCCTCTACAACCTGGGTAAGATCCATTTACATGAGGCAATGCAGTGGTGGATAATGTAGAGCTCAATTTACTAACCTACAGTATATAGCACATGGTGCACATGGATCATCCTTTTCAGCATAATTGAGACCTGAGCACCTGATCAGTTTAACGGGCAAATTCATAAAGAGTGAACATTTGACCTTTTTTTACATTGCTATTATCCATGTGCTTTTGCACCAAGAACACAATAGGCAGAACAATGATGAGAGAAAAACCCTTTGTAAACCCATGAGGCAACAGCTTAGTGCACCTTTCCAACACCCTATATTGTCCTCTTTGGCTTATGTATTGTCTCTGTAACATACTGTTTGATACTACATGCTGCAGGTCCTGACCGATGAGGTGCAAGCGTTCTTCAAAACTTTGGGAAAGAATTTAAACGTGACAGCGAGAAGCCATATTTGGGATTTAATATGCAGTCACTATCCTGTCAGTAACTCTGAGGATACTAATAATTCTACTATAACTGCGTTTGGCTAACTGCCTGTTAGCGTTGATCTACGTGAATTCAACTGATTTTGCATTGAGGCTTATTTGTATGTAGCAGGGGCTGAATTTGCGCCAAACGTCTGCATATTGCATAATTTAAATACGAGCAATTAGCACAGGAGCACCAAGACACTATTTGCTATGCAGCACAGTTGGGTGCATTGGGTCTTCTTTTGGTCATATTTGTACAGGTTTAGCAGCTGCAAAAGCCACACAAGTTCAGTATAGGTCACAAATGATTAAAGCGAATAACAATAAAAACATTCATCTAAAAACAAAGATTTCTCTGAAAACAAGTTTCTCACCGTCAGCTTCAGTAGCCTGGAATGTAAAGGTTTATTTGAAGCTCAGTTATGCCTTTGCCTTTTGGCCTTGTGACTAGTTTTTTAAAGCATTTACTGTTAAAAATGTCCACTTGGTGTACATAAAGTACACTGTAAGCGCTTCAGGTGTCTCCTTGTTTTCAGGGGAATATCTGTGGGTGTCATGGAAACTTGTTATGGTGTCAGACCAGAGTGAGTCTACTGACAGTTTTTGCTTTCTGTCACTACTAGGTCTAACCGAAAAGAAACTGAATCACCTGGAGGTGGCTCTGGACTGCTTCCTGAAGCTTCATGCCATTCTGAGGAACAGCGCCCAAGTCATGTACCAGCTGGCCAACCTGTATCCTACTGATACTGTGAGAAGATGTGTTTGTTTTTGTAACTGCTTCTAACTGTTGTACCTCAGTAGATGTTTCTGGGAAGGTTTTCATTCAGGGGTTCAAACCCACATCTCTGTCCATTCCTACTGAGCATCTGTTGGTCCTTGACTCACTGGCTACATATATGAGCTTCTGGAAGACCCCCAACAGGCCATCAAGTGGATGACGCAGGTCTTGAGTGTAACTTACACTGACCCCAAGGCACTGGCCAAATTGGGAGAGCTCTACGATGGCGAAGGGGACAAGTCCCAGGCGTTACATTACTACTCCGAGGTATGATATTTTTAAATGTCTTAATTTTTCAGGAACATTTCCTGCTTGGGGATGTGTGAATGGGGGGGTGGGATAGATATTCAAGGAAATCCGTACCACCAATTTCCTACCTTAAAATGCCGGTACGGCTATGTTGTGAATGATAAGATAAGTTGAACCTTTATTAATCCCCGGAGGGAAATTCGGGTATGAAAGCGGTAACATTGCAGGGACAAGCGCATCCTTTTGATGCTTTCACGTGGAGCGAGCCAACCAGTCACAAGACTCCACTAATGACATATTTGAATATTTGATAACCTACATTCATTCATAATAATAATAATACATTTTATTTATAAACGCTTTTCAAGACACCCAAGGACGAGTTTGTGTGTAGACGTTGAGAAGATTGGATGAGCAGGAAGAGGCCGAGCCATGTAGAGATTTATAGACAAGCAGAAGAACCTCAAAACAAATGCGATATTTGACTTCATTTATTCAATCAAGGTGCCAACCTGCCCATCAGGATGTAATCTCCTTCTGTTGACTTTAATGCCTCTTCCCTCATCTGTTGCAGCACTGCCAGGGCATGTGTGAAACGGCACAAGATGAAAATATTCCTGAATGTAGTGCATATGTGAATAATGAAAAACACTATTGGTGCCTGAATGGTTATCCCAGTAATTTACCTGGGATTACAGTATGTGTGAAAGAGTCTTATAAGTGTATTCTGCTTGTGTTTCTATACAGTCCTTCAAGTACTTCCCCTGCGACGTCAATGTGATCGAGTGGCTCGGGGTGTACTACTACGAGACGCATTTCTTTGAGAAGGCCATTCGATACTTTGAAAGAGCCGCACACATACAGTAAGGAGCCATCAGTTATAGTAATTTAAAAAGTAATAGCATGACAAGTAAGAAAGCCAATAGAGCTGTGTGAAACTGAGATGTTCAACAACTGGCAGTTCAGGTCCAATGTAATGCTAAAATCTTCGATTTTGTAAAGTTAAGTTCATTTTGAGAAATATATCCAGTTCAAGTTGTAGTTGACTGTCATATACTGTCATATATTTTATACCTGTCTTATTCTATTTTAGCTTGTGTTAATTTTCTATTCTCTTGGCTCTTTAATGACAGTTTTCAGTTGTATTTAAATGTCCTTTTATTATGTGTTTCTTTTACATTTACCTCTCTTATCTCTAAGTTTTATGTAAAGCAATTTGAACGGGTTGTTGCTGAAATGTCCCTTTTATAAATAAGCTTGCCCTGATGTACATCAAAAAGTACAATTGTACTCTCTAATGCAATGAAATTGGCCTCAAAACTATATGAACTACTAAATAAGAATATATAAAAGATAACAATAAGGATTAATCATTGAGTTGTTTAATGTGCTTGCTGTCCAGTAATCAGTCTGGGGCCTTTGAGGCGGCTGTGAAATGATGATATTTCTCCACATTTCTGCCTTGATGAAGTGATTTGTGTCTTCTTTCATCAATCGTGAAGCTTGTTCTCATCTGGAAGTTGTTGGGAGGGGACAGAGGATTTGGTTTTGTTGGCCTTCGAGCTGAATTCAGAATTGATTTTCTTCTTTATATAAAAAAAAGTTTGGTGCATTGTGTGTTCATACTGACTGACTGTTCTTCTGCTGTGTTTCTTAGACCAACTGAGGTGAAGTGGCAGCTGTTGGTGGCGAGCTGCTACAGAAAGAGTGGTGAGAATGACTCTTTTACTTTTTTTTACCTTTTACCTTTTTTTTTTTTTTTTTTTTTACTTTGATACCGAAAACCAGATCACAGAAAAGTAGATGTACTCCATGTTGGAACTGCTATAAAGGTTTATTCTGATCTAGTTGTTTCCTCACACTGTGAGGAGCAAAGTGTGGGAAAGAGTAGCAGCTGAATGAACCAGCAATGAGCTCAGTTAAAGTTGTAAACATTGTAAACTTTTCTTTTTTTGTCACAGGAAACTGCCAGAAAGCTCTGGAAACCTATAAAGACGTTCACCACAAGTTTCCAGAGAGTGTGCTATGTAATTCATCTTGCTTTTTTTTTTTTTTACACAATTTTCAATATTAACTGTTGACCAACAGCAGATGATTTGCTGATTGGAGTGTAAAGTGTAAAATGTGTGTTTTTGTCCAGGCCTGCGTTTCTTGGTGAGGCTGTGTGCAGACATGAGACTGAAGGAAGTCCAAGAATACGCCACCAAGCTGAAGAAAGCAGAGAAGGAGGAGGTCAGAAAACAGGTAGATATCTCTCTCTGTTTACTTTAAAACACGTAAAATAAAAGATTTTACAGTTGTTGGGAAATATGGGACATGTGGATGTGGATACAGTTTATATTTTACATCTGCAGTTTGTTTGGAATAAATAGAAGAAAAGGTAATTTGTTAGCAGGAACCTAGATAGTTAACATCACTGAATAAACTACAGAAAGTGTAGAAAGAAAACTCAAATGTCATCACTAGAATATCTAATAAAGATGTGATTGTCGTTTCATCAGATGGTTTCCTAAATACATATCCTGGCCATGTCCATCTCTGGGCAGATTGGGCTCGTTAGGTGCGGCAGGCAACCCATCTACTGGACGGAAACCATAAATAAATGACCCCGGCCCACCAGGATGGACATTGAGAGAGAGATTAAAATACATTTCTAGCCAAAAGAAAGACGTTATAGTAAAGTAAAACAACTTGCTAACACACAATAAATGTAGCATATTTAGAGTGCATGGGGAAATTAAAACATGAATGCTTTTAGTAGCAGTTAGAACGTAGTAGTGGTGCGCTTCAGCCTGTTGTAGTCAAAAGGAGCATACAACAAACACAAACCAAAAATTCAGCTGCCAAAACCATTTTTTCACCAAGAGAGAACAATTTAGATCAGACTTAGAAAACAGATCAGCAGACTTTTTTTGTCTCACTTCCCTCTTGGGTCTTCCGTACATATCTTTGCTGTATTATTTTAAAATGTGGTCTCCATTTTTGTTGCTTACTGCTCATTGCTGTGGTGTTTCTGAAATAGACGCCGGCTAGACTAAACTGGAAATATAATGTGTTTACATGTGACATTTAAAGTGGTCAAATTAAGGTCCACTTGAGCTTGTATTTGAATGCTTCTGCTTAGCTTTTTGTTAAATGGTTTGAGTTTCAAAAATAGTTTTCAACTGACTCAATTAATGAGACATGGAGGGAGAAACGAATAAAAAGACTCAGCATTGGAAAAAGAGGTCACCAGAATCCAACAATCAAGCATGAAATGGGTTTTTATTCACCACAGAAACCTAATCTGATTAAAAGCTGCTTATGGTAAATTTAGTTTAAATTTAAATGGAAACTACCATGTATCCTACCCTCTCCTCTTTCTGTCTTCCTGCAGAGGGCGAAGTCGGGGCGGGAGAGCAGCGCCAGAGGTCAAAGAAAAGGCAGAGAGGGCAGCGCTGGGAGTGTTGGTGAGTCCGTAATCACCGTAACACTTCCTGCTGTGTGTCGGTCTGCAAATGTTTGGACAATCCAATATATTAACTAACTCATCTAACAGAACAAACCCAGATCTTCACATTCAAGTTAAACATCTGGGGAAAAGTGTGGACTTGATTGATAGTAGAAGTGCATCTATTGTTAGTGAGGGTCACGCTGGTTTTGTTTGTGTTGTTTGTGCAGGCAGCAGCCACAGCAGCAACAGCAATAAAGGAAAGCAGCTCAGCGCCAAGATGAGGTCACTTCCTGGTTCCGATGAGCCCTACGAGGCCAGCAGCCCAAAGGAAATAGGTGAGGAAGCCCAAGTTTTCTCTCTCTTCCCTTCTACAACTAATTAGATGATATAAACTGTCTCACTGATTCTCTTTCATCTTTGAACCCTTGAATGGACAAACCAAACTCAGCTTGAGTCCATGTCCTCTCTATTAAACTTGGGTAGTCAAACTTAAAAGATGACATAGCTGTATCTTTAATGTGAAAACTGAGATTTTCATTGTATGTAGAAACTCTGTGGAAAGATTGATTGCATCCCAGGACATTTGATGAAGTGTAAATTCACTATTCCTGTATAGATGCATCCTATGTGGACCGTCTGGGGCCTCCGATGGAGAGACCGAAGATAAGAGCCAAGAAGCACATTGACGATGACTACTTTGCAGATGAAGAGCTGGGAGACGACCTGCTGCCCATGTAGCTGCCTCCATCTTCTACCTTCAGGACATTTGCTCTTTTATTACCCAGAAGTCACCACAAAACCAAAACATTTTATACTCCCTGTACTCTGATATTGTGGAATAAAGACTTTATTTTGGACATCTGATGGAGTTTAGGAGTGTGACGTCTTTACCTCAATCAGATTGGTCACAAATGATGATGATGAAACAAATGATTTTTTTTAAGGTGACATATTTATACATATCCATTCGGCCGAATAATGCCTGTAAACATGGAGTGAAGTTATACAGTCTGAATCTATTTCAACAATTTTGTTTTGGCTCAGTACTCCAACACAATGTAAAATGAGTGAAAACACATTGAGGTTAAAGTGTTGACGTTCAACTTTCATTTAAACATGTCTAAATTTGTATCCGATGAAGTGTGTAGAAATTATACACCTTTTTGGACAAACTGTTCCTTCCAAGAGCAAACAAGTTCTTTACTGTTCACCCAATATGGATGTGAACGCCCTCAATCATATTTTAACCTCATTGTCACCTTTTTCATTTCAGTGTTGGGGCACCGAGCCGATGAAAACAAATCATAATATTTTTGTATGTTTCCATGTGTGAGAGGAACCGCTCTTGAAAATCTATCATCTACGATACAACAAACTTGTATAATCCGTCCATTTCAGGTAGTTGATTTTAACATTTTGTATTTACTCAAATCATGTTTATGGTCAGTATAATATTTTTTCTTTCTGTCTTGTTCATTTAAACTCCATTTCTATACCAAAACCAAACAAAAATGCATTTTTTCACAAGAAACACTCAGTGGTGAATTTCTCTGAAAAAGACGGTTTGTCGTCGCAGGAACAAATCTATTGCAGTTTTTCTACATGGGCAGGTGCGAAGCATTATGAGCCCATTCCTGAGGCACATGGACCACTATCATGAACTAGAAAAGCTGCAGACAAGTTGCTGTAGTTCTGATGTCACCCAGTAGAGTGGAGCAGAGGACCAGTGACTCATGTCATGCTCCCATTGGTGCCAGATAAACAGAAAGGATGATTACAGCTACTGTACATTACTTGAATGAGATATATCACAGTATGAGATATGTCAATAAGCAGATCACAACAATGCTCTATGATCTAACTCTCACAATGCACAAATATACATCATCCTGTTTTTAAATGCTTCTGAAAGCCTCAGATCTTGATTAGTTACCTTTTTTAATGATTTTTTTGCGTTGTACGTTTAAACTATGCGGCTTGAAATAAAAGTCTCATTAACTTAATATGGAAATCACTAAAAAAATACAAGGAGGAACATACGTCTTTCATATTGATACTCCAGGCGGTTTGAGTAATCAACGTGAGCTGAGCACCCTGATGACAGTCAAGGCGGGAGAGCCTCAACCCGAGCTGAGCATCTTGATGACGGTGCTGTGCGAGGCGACTGGACTCCTGGCAGGCGAGTCCTCAGACTACATTCAGCAGCACAATGACAGTTCAGGGGTGTGGAGACTGGCCTCGAGGCAGGCGAGCGCTTAAAATCAGCAGCACTGTGACGATGCTGGGGCGTGATGACGGGCATCCACGCAGGCCAGCCCTTAGCCTAAGATCAGCAGCACAATGAAAGTTCAGGGGCATGAAGACTGGCCTCCAGGCAGGCGAGCCCTCAGCCTCAGCTCAGCAGCACGAAGACATTGCCAGTTTGCATGGAAACTTTCTTAAATGCAGGCCAGGTCTCTAACTCAGCTCAGAAGTACAATGACAGTCCAGGTGGGAGAGCCTCAACCCGAGCTGAGCATCTTGATGACGGTGCTGTGCGAGGCGACTGGACTCCAGGCAGGTGAGTCCTCACCCCAAGCAGAGCAGCCTGATGATGGTGTTGTGGCGTGGAGACGGGCTTT
The DNA here is from genome assembly GCA_947000775.1 of Pterois miles. Taxonomy (NCBI): domain Eukaryota; kingdom Metazoa; phylum Chordata; class Actinopteri; order Perciformes; family Scorpaenidae; genus Pterois; species Pterois miles. The sequence continues at coordinate 95,402 of CAMQGK010000481.1, read as the reverse complement.
CAGACAGGCCAGCCCACAGCTCAGCAGCATGATGAAAGTGCTGGGGTTTGGAGACAAGCCTCCAGGCAGTCCGGCCCTCAGCCTCAGCTCAGCAGCATGATGACGGTGCTGGGACGTGGACATGAGCCTCCAGGCAGGCCAGTCCTCAGACTACGTTCAGCAGCACAATGACAGTTCAGGGGTGTGGAGACTGGCCCCCAGGCAGGCCAGCTCTCATCCTCAGCTAAGCAGCTGGATAACAGTTCTGGGGCGTGGAGACTTTCAATAGGAAGGCCAGCCCTCAGCTCAGCAGCACGATGACCGTGCTGGGGTGTGGAGACTTTCTTCCAGGCAGACCATCCCTCAGCCTCAGCTCAGCAGCAACATGACGGGGAGTTGTTCTTCCAGGTAAGGCAGCACTCAGGCACAGCAGCATGATGACATTGCTGGGGCGTGGAGATTTTTGTCCAGGAAGGCCAGCCCACAGCCTCAGCTCAGCAGCACGATGACATTGGTGGGGCATGGAGACTTTCTTCCAGACAGGACAGCCCTCAGCCTCGGTTCAACAGCACGATAACCATTCCGGAGCATGGAAAAATGCCTCAAGGCAGGCCGGCCCTCAGCCTCAGCTGAACAGCACGATCACAGTTCTAGGGCGTGGAAACTTTCATCCAGGCAGGCCATCCCTCATCCTAAGTTCAGCAGCACATTGAGAGTTCAGGGACGTGGAGACAGGCCTCCAGGCAGGCCAGCCATCAAACTCAGCTCAGCAGCAAGGTGATGGATCTGGGGCAGGAAGACATACCTTAAGGCTGGCCAGCCCTCAGCCTTAGCTCAACAGTACAATGACAGTGATGGGGCATGGAGACATTCGTCCAGGCAGGCCATCCCTCAGCCTCAGCTCAACAGCACGATGACAGTGGTGGGGCATGAAGACATTCGTCCAGTAAAGCCAGCCCCCAGCCTCAGCTCAGCAAGATGACAGTGCTGGGGTGGGGAGACGTTATTCCAGACAGGCCAGCCTTCAACCTCAACTCTGCAGCACCATGACGGTGCTGGGGCCTGAAGACTTTTTTCCAGGCAGGCCGACGCTCAACATCAGACTGAGGAGCATCATGACGGTGCTGGGGCGTGGAGGCTGGCCTCAAGGCAGACCAGCCCTAAGCCTCACGTCAGCAGGATGACAGTACTGGGGCATGGAGATATTCATTTCATCCCTATTCATCAGAATGACAGAACTAGTAGATTCAGCAAAATCCCACCACATATGAACACTGCTAACATTACAGTAATATTAAAGTCAGGGTTTTGTCGTAAGCCCTGACAGCATTCACATGGATCCTGAAAAGGTTAGTGCTGTCTCCAATTGGCCTACCCCTACCAGCCGTAAGCTGGTTCAAAAGTTTCTAGGCTTTGCCAACTTTTATAGATGATTTATTCGTAACTTCAGCACCATTGCTGCTCCGCTCCACACCTTAACCTCACCAAAGGTCAAGTTCTTTTGGTCTCCCGAGGCGGATAGCGCCTTTAATCGTCTTAAGAATAGTTTCTGCTCTGCTCCCATCCTGTCCCTTCCTGAACTTGACAGACAGTTCATTGTGGAAGTAGATGCGTCTGACTCAGGCATTGGGGCAGTTCTTTCTCAACGCTCGGCGTCAGACAATAAGCTACATCCATGCGCCTTTCTTTCTCGCAAATTGACACCTGCAGAGAGAAATTACGATATTGGCAATCGTGAATTGTTAGGGGTAAAAGCGGCGCTGGAGGAATGGCGACATTGGCTTGAGGGGGCGGAGCATCCTTTTTTGGTGTGGACGGATCACAAAAATCTAGAATATATTAAAACCGCAAAAACACTCAATTCCCGGCAGGCTAGATGGGCCCTGTTCTTCAACCGCTTCCACTTTACCTTGTCCTATCGACCGGGCTCCAAAAACGGTAAACCAGATGCGCTATCCAGATTGTACGACTCTGAGGAGTCGACTAAGACACCCTCCAGTATTCTGCTCGCTTCCTGTGTCATGTAATTAACCCTGTTGCAGTTAAATTGCAACTTCCCAGGTCCATGAAAATCCATCCCACTTTTCATGTGGGAAGACTGAAACCAGCAAGGGAGAGCCCTCTGGTTCCCGCTTCCAAACCCCCTCCTCCTCCCCGGGTCATTGATGGGGGACCCGTCTACACAGTTAAGAGACTCTTGGGTGTGCGACGACGGGGGAGGGGGAAACAATATCGTGTTGATTGGGAGGGATACGGTCCGGAGGAGAAGTCTTGGGTATCAACAAAGAACATTATGGACCATAGTCTTATTAGAGACTTTCACAGAGCCCACCCTGATGCTTTAGGGACTTCTGGGGCCGTCCCTTGGGGTGGGGGTCCTGTTTTGTATTACATGCTTTTGTTCTGACACTTCCTGTTTTATTTTTTATTCTAACATCCCTTTTCATTTCAGAGCACTTCACTTCTGGGTTGTATGTTCCCCGCCGGCACGTTTTTGAGCACCGCCCTCTGACCTAGTTTCTACACCGCTCGCCTGAGTCCGATCGTCTTCCCCCCACCCTGATTGTGTCCACCTGGTCCAGCGTTAATCACTCCCTCACTAGTATTTAATGCGTGCTCCCCATTCCCTCTCTGCCAGTTCATCTTGCCTGTTTACAGTGTCTAGCGTCCCAGCATTATTAGTATTATTGACTCCTCGTGTTTTTGATCTACTGCTCGTGTTTTTTGACTACGCCCTCAGCCTCTGGATTTGGATTTGTTAGCTTGCTATTATTGATCTCTGTGTACCAACTACTGCCTGCATTAAAGACGCCGATTTTTGCCTAGCCCTGTTTTCAGTGTATTGCATTTGAGTCCAGACCTGCCTGTGGTTATATTCCTAACAACACTACTATAAACACTTCCACTATTCTTGAAACTTTTTTTTTTCTTTTTTCCTCTCTTTATTATTATTATTATTATTATTATTATTATTATTATTACTACTACTACTACTACTACTAATAATAATAATAATAACTAGAAAAGCACTTGGACTGTATTGAGACCTTGAGTGGATAAAAGTGATTTGATTTTAGAAATATTTCTGAGGTGCAGGAAGAAAGATTGCACCACCCTTGTTATTTGAGCTTCAAAACAAAGTCTAGTGTCAAATAAAACACCCAGGTTTCTTGCAACTGATTTAATGATGAATGATTTGAATGTAGGACTTGTAAAAGAGCATTTTCATACTACTACTGAAAATAACAGAAAAACCTGCCGATCACAGTAATGACCTTCATGTCAGAAGGGCTCATTTTAAGATGTTATGAAGGGATCAGAACAATCAGACCTTGTAACAGCTTATTACACTGACTAAAACAGTACAACTGTTGCACTGCCGCTCTACGGTCACGCTGTAATATACCGGTATGGTAACCTAGAAGGACAAAAATGAACATACGAGTGCAATGTCCTGCGTCATGTTCAGAAATCGCGCCAATACTCGAACCACTTCCGGAACCAGCGAGGGTGCGCATGCGTTATCAGTGACGTCACTCGCCCAAGAACGCAGAGGCTTCGATTAGGGCGTGACTCGAAACTTCTAGTTTCTCTACACCCCAAAGCATCAGCAAGGTTCGTCGCAGTCACAAACTATTTGCTTTCCGTCGTGTTGATGAGCGTTTCGTTGCGGCTATCTAGCGAGGAGAGAGTGATGGAGAATTTGCATCTGGCCATGGAAGAGGAGGAGGATCTTTATTCTGGTTATAACGACTATAATCAAATATTTGACCCTGAGGTGAGTTAGCAGCTATGCTAGCTACGTTAGACTAAATGCTAGCTACGTTAGACTAAAGACTGACAGCTTCCACAAGGAGCTCAGACTGTTTTAAAAACATCACAATCAGCTTTATTTGCCAACTACATATTAATTGGATATACAAGTGTGCTTATTGTGATCTGAATTCACTTTTATCTGTTAAAATCACCTCTTAAAAGCAGCTACTTTTATCAATTTTATTGATTATTTCACAATTCTGTATTGTTTTATTTGATTGTTTTTCTTACATGTAGCTCATTTTGCTCAGTTTTCCATAACTTTTAGACTGTTTTATCATTGTTTGCCATTTTTATAGTGTTCTCTAGTAACTTTCTTTGGGAAAGTGCTATACAGATAAAGTGTATTACTATTATTATTAGTTTTTAAAATAATATAAATATAATAAATAAATCCAAATACTTATAGAAACAGCTTTTGATTCTCTATATGTCCTGTACATATCGCAGAATTGATAATAAAGTTGACTTTGACTTAATAATAATTTTTGACCAATTTGAAGGACATGGAGAATGATGTGGGCTTCCAGCAAACACTGAGGACCAGTCATGGAAGAAGACCTCTGGTGAGTACTGTACCTAATAGTTACTTTACAGATTCAGATTATGAATACAAAATATATATACATTTATAAATTATGATGTATTCTTATATGTTAAGCTATCAAGTAATATATAAAGTTTATAAGATGAGCTCTACCGTTACCAGCTTGAACATTAAAGTGGTGAAAAATGCATCAATAATATGATACAGTATATTTAAATAATCAATGAAATATATATGATTATGACTTGGCAGAAATAGAATGTGATGTTCATAATGATATTTTAATTTGTATATAATTATTTTGTATATAATTAATTAATGGAGACCCAGACCGTGACGACAGTCCAAGTCGTGACGTTGGGACCGCGTGACCAAGTCATGTGGCCCAATAAGACCCAGAACACCCAAAAGATCTAGATACTTTTCCAGACGGATGTCGAACCGTTTTGAATTCATGCGCCACTGAGCAACTCTCATAAAAATGAGCAGGGCCCCGCCTCCAGCGCTGTGATCCAGTTTTCTTAATACAGCCATGTTTCTGCAGTAGCTCGGAGTAAACAAAACAAATTGTGGCTCTAGAGAGGAACATTTATGTTTGTTACTTGAAGGCCACCGTACTTCTCCAATATGCTTATGATACTGCAGTAAAATGAGCCACAGAGTGTTAAACTGTGATACCGCCAGCTGCCGTCTGACTTCCATTGCTCCTAAAGTCATGTTATGGTAAGGATAGCAGGAAGAAAATCTCCGGCACTCACAGATAAAGTGTCTTCTTTATTATATCGGGCAAACAGCTCCTTTCAGTAATAAGCCTTCGTCAGTGTGATCACTCAAGACGTATAAAGGATGGCCTCTGAGCGAGGTGACCTGCGTTACCACTATTTTGCACTGGGCTCATGTTAGCGCAGTCTTAGAAAGGGAGGAGTGAGTGGAGGGCTAGTGGCAGTCTGCAACCACATCACTGGATGTCACTACATCCTGCACACTGTACCTTTCAAGAAAATTTTAAATGCAGTACTTTACTTGTAACTAAATATTACTCAGTATTTTGAGGTTTTTCTTGAAACAATGAAATGAATCAACAGTTTTGAGGAATACTTATAGAGAGAGGAGAGGATATTTTATGTCTTGATTGAACTACTTTGTTAATCTGATAAGTTGTCATGTCTTCAATTATCCAGATGACTGCCAAATTTCCTTGCACTGCTGCTGGAGCTCGACCTTTAACTACTTCCTCTGGAGTAAGTACAATGACATGAAATCATTTTGAAATTCAATGTGAAATTGGTCCAGTATTGAGGGTGAATGCTGTACCAGACAGCTGTGAGGCCAGTGAGCAGCATCAGTATAAAGTTACAGCCACTAAAAGCTTGTTTTTGCCACTGACGGGCTCTGTTTGTTATAATAAGTATCTGACAACATTATTGAAAGGACCCTACAGAGAAATCAAACCTTTTTGTACCTTTCTCTTGATCCGGTCTGTTTGTTATTGCATCCAAGTCTCGCTCAAGGAGAAGTCTGGTTGTGAACTCTGAATATCTGTATAATCTGGCTCAGATAAATACAAGCAACCATCAAATTCAAAGACCTCATCCACATTATGGAAATCATCTAAATATTTAGCCATGACACTGAACAGCTTTGAGATGACATTAAGCTACTCTAGTTTCTACCATGGATGTATTCCTTCTTCCAGCAACACGTCACCTCGCCAGATTTCACAACCAGACTTTTCCGTGAACGAGACTCTTTCCATTATGTCAAATATTTCAAATATAACCAGAGCCTGTTATGGGAAGAAACAAGCACTTTAAGGACATAAATGATGGTGCTAGCTTGCCCCAATAACACCATATTGCAGCCTTTGAATAGCTCCTGTCTACAGCGCTCTCCCTCCTCCCTCAAAGTTACCCTTTAATAATAGCTCTGTTTTTGTGAAGAAAATTGTGAAAATGAAGCGCATGAAGAAAGCTATTGATATGCAGTATGTTGTGTTTTATTGATTTATTTATTTTGCTGTTTTCAATTGTTATAGAATGGAGCAGCTCGACCGGTGACTGCTATCACAGGAGCAGGTTACACTTCCTCCAGGACCGGTGGTGAGTCACAAACTGACATTGTCTATCACAGCTAAACTCAGGGAAAACAAGTTTGAAAGTTAGTGTTTGGTAGATTATTTCTGTGTTGTTCCAATGCTAATTGTCATTATATTTGACATGGTTGAAAAGCTTGTTTATTTACCTTCACAATGTTCAACTTGTAAAGATCATGCATATGTGGGATGAAGATGTGAGAGAAGAGATGAGGAGTTTTGTATTAAAACTAAATGTTGAACTGAGGGGGGGAGCTGCACCGTGGTGCAGTGGTTAGCACTCTCGCCTCACAGCAAGAGGGTCGCAGGTTGGAATCCGGCCTGGGTGTGTGGAGTTTGCATGTTCTCCCCGTGTAAGCATGTGTTTTCTCTGGGTACTCTGGCTTCCTCCCACAGTCCAAAGACATGCAATTTAGGTTAACTGATGATTCTAAATTGCCCGTAGGTATGGATGTGAGCGTGAACGGTTGTCTGTCTCTATGTGCGATGGACTGGCGACCTGTCCAGGGTGAACCCTGCCTTTGCCAGCTGGGGTCGGCTCCAGCCCCCCCGCGACCCCTAACGAGATAAGCGGTTGACGATGGATGGTTGAGCCACGTTGTTATGAAAAAGCTGACTGTTCAGAATGAACCGGATCACTTTGTGATCCTGTGGTCTTGTGGTCTTGTCTTGTGGTGCCTGATTAGCAGCACCTGGAGCTCAAAACAATAGTCAATACCAACAGGAGAATACACTGTACATTACTCTGGCAGAGAATTTACTCTGGCAAATCTCCCTTGGGCGCTACTCACATAATCAATTGTGCTGCTCATCCCACAAATGCATGATCCTTATAAGTTGGACATTGTTGTGAAGGTAAATAAACAGACTTTCCAATCGTAGAATACAATGACAATTAGCATAGGAACAAGAAAGAATAATCCATCAAACACTAATTTCCAAACTTTTTTTTCCCCCGTTTATTTTAGTGATTCATTCTGGCTGCATATGTGCTGATTCATCTTACCATGTGATTGTTGTTGAGCTTGTGATTGTGTAGCTGCTCATTTTTTTACTGTGTCTGCATTGTGGAAGTTTACTATGTCAGGGATAGACACAGCTGTAGAGAGACTGTGTCTGCATGGCACAGCAGCAGGAAGCACGAGTGTTATCATCTTTTTTTTTTTGTTCTAAACTTCCAAAACATAAGCACCGTTTTTTTAATTAGTATGAACCTCTATGTGTTTCTATAAGGATAGATTGTAGTGATGCAAACAACATGGTATTCCCTTTACATAACTTGTATGATTTGTGTTTTCAGGCTCGACCTTTGACCGTCTGGGTCAGTCCAGAGGCCCTGCACCTCCACTTGAAGACGTGTGAGTTGTCTCTCTTTAAACTGTCAGTGTTTGGCTTAAGATTGACCCTGCATCATCCAAAGGTAATGTTCCCCCTTACTTAGGTAGTAAGGGGAAGAAAATACCTGTACAGGGCTCAACAGTAAGGATTGCCCGTGGCAAGCACTATGCCACATCAAGCTAGTAAATCTATCAAGTCACTTGCACAATCGGGCAGAAAAGAATTAAACACATCTTTTTTCCAGAGCTGATAAATGGGAGGGGTTAAGGAGTGAGCCGTCTCATTTCTTTCTCTGTTGAGAGCTGCACATGCAGTCCTTGAAAAAGATTTGTAGTTGGCTGACATTAGAGGGAGTAATTCATTTACTGAGATGAAACATTAACTTTGGTCTTTGTAGTTATTTGATATAACTCTAGTTAATAAAACTATTTGTATAGGGTTGAAGAAAAATTGACTTTGAATTGAATTGAAAAATTGACTTTGGGCAAGTAGATTTCTGCTTCACTTGCCAGGCAGTTGGAAAAAAAACATTAGTGTTGAACCCTGCTGTATAGAGGCATTTACAGGTGCTATACATCTATTAAAATCAGCATGTATACATGCATAATCTGTTATAATAAGTTATGTAATCCAAAGATGAAATTCATATGCTAAAATAACACTTAATTTAATGATGGGTAGTTAGAAAACACATTATATTTTTGACTACTAACAGACTGTATTATGGGTTCCTGTCGCTCCTCTAACATTTAGTTATCACTAAAAGGTTTCTGATCAGCTGTGTTTTTGAAGCCAGTGGAAGAAGAGCAGCGTTATCACTCGATGTATTTCTGTGTCTGTGTTGCAGGCCTGAGGAGAAGATCAAGATCCTGGAGAAGAAAGTGAATGATCTGATAACAGAGACCTGCATGGCACAGAGTACCGGAGCCTCACAGCTGGTCAGAGTCCTCTTATCTAACATACTGTTGAGTCAGATAATGGATGTTTAGTTTGGGAGAAGAAAGGCCTCCTAGTGAGGCAGTGATATATTTCTCATGGAGTCAGCTCTACACTGTGTATTTTCAGGGCATTTTCATATATGTAAATCTGTAGTGAATTACAGAATGAGTTTGAGAAACCTGTTATAACTGAAGCAGTCACATGCTTTCTCAGGAAGTGACTTGGCTTTGTTGTATATACAGTATTTATCAATGATCAAAATATGTAAGTCATTTGCGATTTATCACGATTAACTATGGACAATTGTGATTAATCTTGATTAAAGTTTAATAACTGACAACCCTAATATACTATACATACACGCACTTACAGTAGTAGCTAGGTAAAAGTCTGATTGAAATCTCTTTTTAAAGAGTGACCTGGCAGCATAAATATTTATTACAATAATAAACACGAACAATACAAGCAGACAAATACAACGGTCACAACACACTACAAGTGAATGAGCACAATATCCTGTTACTATGCTATAAAATATACAACTATAATGCATAAAACAGGCCAGTTTTAAAAAGATTTTCAGTGCAGTCACATTGACAAAGGGTGCCAATTTCTCCATCCTTCAAAAAGGACTTTAATTCATCCACAGTGATCAGTTGTGACAATTTCAGGTCTGAACATTATTCCAGGAAGATGGGCAGCGTATTTAACCTGTACCTGTGTTTGTGTCTTTGTTTTTGTGTCTTTGTCTACTGTTACTGATGTATTTCTACAGGCTCTGGAAACAGCCAAAGAGGCCGTAAGGATGGAGAGGAAGCTGGTGAGACAGAGGGAACAGTCTGGCAATGGCAAAGACATCAATTTAAACCTCACCTACTCTGTAAGTAATAATATCTGCTGTAAAGCAAAGGTTGATCCAGTGTCTTTTGAGCTCTTTCTTCCTGACAAGCACCACCTTTTGAAAACCAACTCTTCAAGCCTGGTTTTATCAACTACTTAACAAAAATGTACATTTTACATTTTTAGTCATTATCTGTGACACGTGGTAAGTGGTGTGTTTGAGGAGATCTTTGGTGATGAAGAGTTATAATCTTGATTCGTACTTATTTGGTCCCTCACTCATCACTCATCACTCATCTCATCGTCAACCTCTTATCCGGGGTCGGGTTGCAGGAGCAACAGCTCCAGCCGGGGACCCCAAACCTCCCTTTCCCAGGCCACATTAAGCAGCTCTGACTGGGGGATTTTGAGATGTTCCCAGGCCAGTGTGAAGATACAATCTCTCCACCTAGTCCTGGGTCTTGAGTTTCTCACCCTGTCTCTAAGTGAGACACCAGCCACCCTCCAGAGAAAACCCATTTCCCCCACTTGTACCCGTGATCTACTTCTTTGGGTCATGACCCAGCCCTCATGACCATAGGTGAGGTAAAGCGTCTGCAATATTGCCCCCGCTGCTCTGATTCTACAGTCAGTCTCACTCTCAATTGTCCCCTCACTTGCAAACAAGACCCCAAGGTACTTGAACTCCACGTGGGGAACCATGGCCTCAGATCTGGTTTGATTTTGGTGGTCAAAGGTCATGTGACCTCAGGAAACACATTTTTGGTCATAACTCAAATGGTATAAGATAAGATAAGATATTCCTTTATTAGTCCCACAGTGGGGAAATTCACATAAATTCATATGCTAATAATGACAATTTAACACAAATGTCTATCAGGATAAAATGATGAAGTGATGACATTTTGGACAGACGTGGATAAAACTTGACTGGCTGGCGGAGGCCTACAACTGTGATGTTGTAATTGTAGTTTTAATTTATTTATTTAGAAATGATAACTGTGTCTGTCATCTCTAGGTCTTGCTCAGCCTTGCCAAGCAGTATGAGAACAATGAAATGTACCCAGAGGCTCTAAATACCTACCAGGTCATCGTGAAGAACAAGTTGTCCAGTAACGCAGGTGAGCAGATGTGTTTAAAGTATGGCTGTCCAGAATGGAGATAATCCTGTGTTTTAAAAATGCCTGAAAAATCAAAGTGGATGTTTGTTACTGTGATTCTTGTCTGGCACTGCAGCCTCAAAGCACAAATTATCATCCTCAAAACCTAAAATAGTTTAAACTGCTGCATTTTGCTGACAGAAATATTGTCTGTAAAGCTGCAACGATAAGTTGGTGAATCAATTAGTTGTCAACTATGAAATTAATCGCCAGCTATTTTGATAATCGATTAATAGGTTTGAGTTGTTTTTTATTTATTTTCAAAGTCAAAATTCTCTGATTCCAGCTTCAAATGTGAATATTTTCTGTTTTTTTACTCCTCTATGACAGCAAACTGAATATCTTTGAGTTGTGGACAAAACATTTGAGGACAAAATCTTGAAACGCTGATCCACCATTTTCTGACATTTTATAGACCAAACAACTAATGGATTGATCAGAAAATAATCAACAGATTAGCTGACAATGCAAATGACTGTTGGTTGCAGCTCTAGAAAGCTGTAGCACAGGGATGGGAATCAGAAAAACACAGGAAACCAAGGAAGGATGGGTTACAAGCACCTACAGAAGTTTTTAGCATTTTATGAGAAATATAAACATGAACAGAGTCTTTTGGACCTCCAGGCTGTTTCTTTCAAGATCATCAGTAGTTGGCTATTTTCTGTGCTTTCTTTCATGCATTGTACTTAGCAAACAACTTGATTTGTAACATTATTTGTGCTGCTCGTTCAGGCCTCCTGAGAGTCAACATGGCCAACATCTACGTCAAACAGAAGAGCTACCCCAAAGCTATCAAGTTCTACCAAATGGCCCTGGATCAGATCTCCAGCGCTCACAAGGAGACGAGGATCAAGATCATGCAGAGCATCGGCATGGTCTTTGTCCACATGGGCCAGTACTCGGACGCCATATCGTCCTTGGAGTACATTATGAAGGAGAGCCCCAACATCAAGACGGGCTTCAACCTCATCTTGTGCTACTACGCCATCAGAGACAGGGAGAGCCTGAAGAATACCTTTCAGAAGCTCATCTCTGTTCCTCTGGGCATCCATGATGAAGACAATTGCATCCCGTCTATTGTAAGTTACAGTTTATTTAGGTAAAATTATGGCATTTATTGAACAGGTTATTTGCCTTTTCTCTCTTTGTAAGGCTGAACAGAATAGTTTACATGCTGCACAGCTCTTTTTACATGTCTGGTCAATTTATTTAAAGCCATTTTTCATGCACACTGTCAGATAAAGATCAGGCTACACTAATATTAGTATTATGCTATTAGTAGAATTAGATTACAGTGGTTTCTGCCTATGTTTCTGACTTGTGTGATCCAGACATTTACAATAACTCTAGAGCGTTGTAAGGTCCACAAGTAAAATATTATTGAAAAAAGGTAGATGTAATCATTTTCATGTACAGTCCCCTCCAGAACTATTGGAATAGTGAGGCTGATTCCTTTATTTTTGGAGCACTATTTATTGTCTGAATAATCAATGTAATAGGACACACCTGGCAACAGAAAGAAATGAAGCCACAAACTGACGCCTGACTTGTTGCTGCGTGGTGACAAGTGAAGTTGAGCTGGTCTCAACTTCTTTTCAGCGCTCTACTGTTATGTTTGTGTTTCACTCTGTTCCTTTCTATCTTAAAAAAAAAAAAAAAAAAAAAGCGCTGTTAGCCAGTCCCATAGGAGCCAGCATAGGGGGGCACAACAAGACTTTTTGTCCCCCCACTTTCAGGTGTTTTGGTAATGCAGCCAGGTAGAATGTCAGCGTTAATGTCTACATATGCCGTCTAACATGTTGGATCTTTATCTAATTATAATCAACCGTTGTGTAGCCTAAATCAAATGAAATCAAATCATCTGACATCCAGCCCGCTGGAGTTTCATAATAAAGCAAATATATTTGATGCATCCGTGCAGTGGGCTTGGAAGTTGCCTTGCAGATCCAGCCATGAAGTGCTCGCTGTGCTTGTTGCCCTCTCTTCCTGACCTCAGTGCGTCAGGGATCTACAGCAGTGTCGGCAACCCACCCGACCCCTCTTGAAACACGGACTCTGTCTGATTACATTGTTTACTGGAGCACAACTTAGTCTCCGTAGATCAAGCCTCTTTATTTTGCTCTCAAAGTGCACCAGATTGATGTATTTAGCTTTAAGATGTACAAAATTTTCTTCTGACCCCGGATCCCCCTAGACAGTCCAAGGTCCACCCACAACAGTCTCACGGTGCTATTTAATGACACTACTATTTCAGCGAGCGCTTGAGCAATGCTTCGGTGGCAGTGTGAACATACAGTAGCTTTATGAATGAAGCTTCAAAGCTTTGAACAAGTTGGTACAGCCCTACCAGCCATATACAGAATACTACTATTTACAACAATGTATTGAGGATTTGTGAATGTGGTTCTTATAAGTATCATCACCATGTAAACCTTGTCCTGTCACGTCTTCTCAGGACGACACCCGCTCAGATATGGAGGCCATTAAGAACGACAAGCTTCACCAGATGGAGAGAGATCTGTAAGAAAAATCTCACACTACACAAACATACACTTGTCCTCATCTAAACATGATCATTGTTTTACAAGCCTGATGTTGTTCTTCTGTTTCCTCTCTGTTTACTGTACATAGAAAAGTCCAGGCTGAGAAGTACGTCATGACCGCAGCCAAGCTCATCGCTCCGGCCATCGAGACTTCGTTTGCTGCAGGAATTGACTGGTTTGTTACCGTTGTGTTTGTTTGTTTGGTTTTTAACATCATAACAGCAGAGAGAGCATCCAATGTTCAAGATACAATATACTCCATAAATAAGTGTTTCTGCTGAACAGCTGCTTCAGATGCTGAATCAAAATTCAGTGTTTTGGGACTGAAAATCAAAACTAGAGGAGTGTCATTGGATGTCTTGATTCCCTTAATCCGATTTCACATTTTTCCGGTTTTCCCACCCATTTAGGTCACTCTACAAGCCAATATGGAAACAATAATAATTCTTTCTAGTTTTTAACATTTCCTTTGCAAAATTTTGAGCCACCAAAAGAGGCAGCAGGTAGCAGTTTTTCACATGATGCTACACATGTCAGAGCAAAGTTTGAAAACAACAGATTTGTCCCCAAAAAAGTCTAAAATCCAACAATCCGAATTCAAGGCCTAGAAATGTCTTGAAACATAACAAAATGTCTTAAATCCAATTTTGGCAGGTCTTAAAAATTCATTAAGGTAACTTTCATTTCAAAAGAAATTGAGCATTGTCTTGCTTTTAAATGTTTTGTTTTGGAGTCCAGCCAGAAGTCCTCGGGGTGCCCAAACTCAAGGCCTCAAAATGTCATAAATCCAATTTTGGCAGGTTGTAAAAATTCATTCCCATGTCACGTGCATGTAAGCTCAGTTAGCTATGGTTAGAGAACAGTGACTTTAGTGCGTGGTTGAAGCCAGTGCCTGGAAATGTATTTGAAGCCTGCTGCACCCTCTGAAACTTGGAACATTGGGCATCATGTCTTTGGAGTCACATGCCAAGTCAGAAAAACATAGAGGTTGTAAAAAAAAAAAAAAAAAAAGGGCAGCGAATGGCTGTAATCAGCCAGTATTGATCCATGTAGAGATCTAGAGCATCAACTCCAATCGACCTCCAGACAGGTGAATTGGAGCTCCACCTCCACTAAAAGCTGAGGTGGTCTTGACTTTACACTGACTGTACTTTTTTGCCAGCATGGATGTGAAGTATGTCTTAAATAGCATTCATGGTGGTCATTAATGGATGTGAAATGGGTCTTAAATTTCATTCATAATGGGCTACAAAAAAGTCTTAAATTTGACTTGTTGAAACCTGCAGGTACTCTGATTTGGTAGGTAGTGCATAGTATGTAATTTTGGAAGAATCCAAACATTTTAAATGGTCCCCTTTGTATTTCCTGTTCCAGTGTTTCTTAATGCAGTAGCTGACAGGAAGTAAACTTGGAGCAAAGTTGTTGCCCTAGAAACAGAATGACAATGAAAAGGTCTACAACCTTCCCATCCTCTCCTGCTTCCCTTCCTTCTCCACATCTGCTCTCCATACACCCCTCTTATTGTAAATTATAAACTAGTGCAGTATGTTCTGTCACTTGTCTGTGTATCAGTAGTTCAGATAAACTCAGCCACAGATAAACATGTATCTTGACACTAAGACATATTATTAGAAAATCAAAATGCGGCCGGGAGAGCAGCTGTCATATTGGTCAAATCAGATAAAAATAATAATTATGTATGCTTCTTGCAGCTAGCATCAGATGATGTGATGTGATACATGCGTGTTATACTGTGCGTATACATATACATATATTCTTGTTGTTTTCTTTGTAGGTGTGTTGACATGGTGAAGAGTTCTCAGTATGTTAAGCTTGCCAGCGACTTGGAGCTAAGCAAAGCCATCACCTACATCCGACAGACGGACCACAGCCAGGTGACTGTCTCAATGTTTTTAAAGGAAAATACCACTCAATTTAGGCATAAATATTTCTTGAGTGCTTGAAATGCAAGATGAACAACTGCTCCAACTGTCAAAATCTTAGCTAAGGTGCTGGAAACATAAGTGAGTCCAAAAGGTAATAGAAAATATTACCGCACATTTAGATCCACGCAGTATTTGACTAGTCAAGTACTACGTGAATCTATGTGTTTCACAGTATTTCACTAGTGAAAAGATTAGCGCACACTGAGATCCATGCAGTATTTCACTAGTATAAAGCAGGTATGGTAGAGACTGACTTTGCAGAAACTGTTATATAATCATGTTACAGATTCTGAACCTAGAAAATAAATGTACAGGAAGTGTTGCATTTGTAAATAGTTAAAGTGAGTGGTATTTCCCTTTATAAAGTACAATAATGCACAATGTGAGTGATCTAGTCGTTGTTGTCCTTTTTGTATTATTTTTTTTCCATCTTTTTTATGTTTCTGGGGAAATTATCTTGTACTGAAGTTATGCAGTATTACTGGGTGTACTTTTACTCTGACTGCTTTTTATTATGTGTTATCAGGCCACGGAGCATCTGAAGACACTTGTGAAGAATAACAGCAGAGTGAAGAGCGCTGCAGCTACCAACCTCTCTTTCCTCTCCTTCCTGGTATGAGCCTCTCATTGACTAACTGAAAGTCTCCCAGATTACATATGGGTTTTATTAAAAACCTGAGTAAGTACCTGAGTTAGGTAAAATATTTCTGCCATCAACGTTTTCATGTGCTCAAGGACACAACAGCAACATAAGCTGTCCTGTTATAACGATGGCCCTCATTATCTGTAGCAGCCTGCTGCCAGTAGATGCTTCCCCTCTGACCTTTCACCTATTACAGGAGAAGGACTACGAGCAAGCTGACCAATACGTTGACCTCGCTTTGACCACCGATGACAGCAACCCAGCAGCACTGACCAATAAAGGCAACATGCTGTTTGTCAAGCAAGACTATGAAAAGGCTGCCGAGTTCTACAGATGTGCACTGAGTTATGATTCGTCCTGCACCGAGGCCCTCTACAACCTGGGTAAGATCCATTTACATGAGGCAATGCAGTGGTGGATAATGTAGAGCTCAATTTACTAACCTACAGTATATAGCACATGGTGCACATGGATCATCCTTTTCAGCATAATTGAGACCTGAGCACCTGATCAGTTTAACGGGCAAATTCATAAAGAGTGAACATTTGACCTTTTTTTACATTGCTATTATCCATGTGCTTTTGCACCAAGAACACAATAGGCAGAACAATGATGAGAGAAAAACCCTTTGTAAACCCATGAGGCAACAGCTTAGTGCACCTTTCCAACACCCTATATTGTCCTCTTTGGCTTATGTATTGTCTCTGTAACATACTGTTTGATACTACATGCTGCAGGTCCTGACCGATGAGGTGCAAGCGTTCTTCAAAACTTTGGGAAAGAATTTAAACGTGACAGCGAGAAGCCATATTTGGGATTTAATATGCAGTCACTATCCTGTCAGTAACTCTGAGGATACTAATAATTCTACTATAACTGCGTTTGGCTAACTGCCTGTTAGCGTTGATCTACGTGAATTCAACTGATTTTGCATTGAGGCTTATTTGTATGTAGCAGGGGCTGAATTTGCGCCAAACGTCTGCATATTGCATAATTTAAATACGAGCAATTAGCACAGGAGCACCAAGACACTATTTGCTATGCAGCACAGTTGGGTGCATTGGGTCTTTTCTTTTTTTGGTCATATTTGTACAGGTTTAGCAGCTGCAAAAGCCACACAAGTTCAGTATAGGTCACAAATGATTAAAGCGAATAACAATAAAAACATTCATCTAAAAACAAAGATTTCTCTGAAAACAAGTTTCTCACCGTCAGCTTCAGTAGCCTGGAATGTAAAGGTTTATTTGAAGCTCAGTTATGCCTTTGCCTTTTGGCCTTGTGACTAGTTTTTTAAAGCATTTACTGTTAAAAATGTCCACTTGGTGTACATAAAGTACACTGTAAGCGCTTCAGGTGTCTCCTTGTTTTCAGGGGAATATCTGTGGGTGTCATGGAAACTTGTTATGGTGTCAGACCAGAGTGAGTCTACTGACAGTTTTTGCTTTCTGTCACTACTAGGTCTAACCGAAAAGAAACTGAATCACCTGGAGGTGGCTCTGGACTGCTTCCTGAAGCTTCATGCCATTCTGAGGAACAGCGCCCAAGTCATGTACCAGCTGGCCAACCTGTATCCTACTGATACTGTGAGAAGATGTGTTTGTTTTTGTAACTGCTTCTAACTGTTGTACCTCAGTAGATGTTTCTGGGAAGGTTTTCATTCAGGGGTTCAAACCCACATCTCTGTCCATTCCTACTGAGCATCTGTTGGTCCTTGACTCACTGGCTACATATATGAGCTTCTGGAAGACCCCCAACAGGCCATCAAGTGGATGACGCAGGTCTTGAGTGTAACTTACACTGACCCCAAGGCACTGGCCAAATTGGGAGAGCTCTACGATGGCGAAGGGGACAAGTCCCAGGCGTTACATTACTACTCCGAGGTATGATATTTTTAAATGTCTTAATTTTTCAGGAACATTTCCTGCTTGGGGATGTGTGAATGGGGGGGTGGGATAGATATTCAAGGAAATCCGTACCACCAATTTCCTACCTTAAAATGCCGGTACGGCTATGTTGTGAATGATAAGATAAGTTGAACCTTTATTAATCCCCGGAGGGAAATTCGGGTATGAAAGCGGTAACATTGCAGGGACAAGCGCATCCTTTTGATGCTTTCACGTGGAGCGAGCCAACCAGTCACAAGACTCCACTAATGACATATTTGAATATTTGATAACCTACATTCATTCATAATAATAATAATACATTTTATTTATAAACGCTTTTCAAGACACCCAAGGACGAGTTTGTGTGTAGACGTTGAGAAGATTGGATGAGCAGGAAGAGGCCGAGCCATGTAGAGATTTATAGACAAGCAGAAGAACCTCAAAACAAATGCGATATTTGACTTCATTTATTCAATCAAGGTGCCAACCTGCCCATCAGGATGTAATCTCCTTCTGTTGACTTTAATGCCTCTTCCCTCATCTGTTGCAGCACTGCCAGGGCATGTGTGAAACGGCACAAGATGAAAATATTCCTGAATGTAGTGCATATGTGAATAATGAAAAACACTATTGGTGCCTGAATGGTTATCCCAGTAATTTACCTGGGATTACAGTATGTGTGAAAGAGTCTTATAAGTGTATTCTGCTTGTGTTTCTATACAGTCCTTCAAGTACTTCCCCTGCGACGTCAATGTGATCGAGTGGCTCGGGGTGTACTACTACGAGACGCATTTCTTTGAGAAGGCCATTCGATACTTTGAAAGAGCCGCACACATACAGTAAGGAGCCATCAGTTATAGTAATTTAAAAAGTAATAGCATGACAAGTAAGAAAGCCAATAGAGCTGTGTGAAACTGAGATGTTCAACAACTGGCAGTTCAGGTCCAATGTAATGCTAAAATCTTCGATTTTGTAAAGTTAAGTTCATTTTGAGAAATATATCCAGTTCAAGTTGTAGTTGACTGTCATATACTGTCATATATTTTATACCTGTCTTATTCTATTTTAGCTTGTGTTAATTTTCTATTCTCTTGGCTCTTTAATGACAGTTTTCAGTTGTATTTAAATGTCCTTTTATTATGTGTTTCTTTTACATTTACCTCTCTTATCTCTAAGTTTTATGTAAAGCAATTTGAACGGGTTGTTGCTGAAATGTCCCTTTATAAATAAGCTTGCCCTGATGTACATCAAAAAGTACAATTGTACTCTCTAATGCAATGAAATTGGCCTCAAAACTATATGAACTACTAAATAAGAATATATAAAAGATAACAATAAGGATTAATCATTGAGTTGTTTAATGTGCTTGCTGTCCAGTAATCAGTCTGGGGCCTTTGAGGCGGCTGTGAAATGATGATATTTCTCCACATTTCTGCCTTGATGAAGTGATTTGTGTCTTCTTTCATCAATCGTGAAGCTTGTTCTCATCTGGAAGTTGTTGGGAGGGGACAGAGGATTTGGTTTTGTTGGCCTTCGAGCTGAATTCAGAATTGATTTTCTTCTTTATATAAAAAAAAGTTTGGTGCATTGTGTGTTCATACTGACTGACTGTTCTTCTGCTGTGTTTCTTAGACCAACTGAGGTGAAGTGGCAGCTGTTGGTGGCGAGCTGCTACAGAAAGAGTGGTGAGAATGACTCTTTTACTTTTTTTACCTTTTACCTTTTTTTTTTTTTTTTTTTTTACTTTGATACCGAAAACCAGATCACAGAAAAGTAGATGTACTCCATGTTGGAACTGCTATAAAGGTTTATTCTGATCTAGTTGTTTCCTCACACTGTGAGGAGCAAAGTGTGGGAAAGAGTAGCAGCTGAATGAACCAGCAATGAGCTCAGTTAAAGTTGTAAACATTGTAAACTTTTCTTTTTTTGTCACAGGAAACTGCCAGAAAGCTCTGGAAACCTATAAAGACGTTCACCACAAGTTTCCAGAGAGTGTGCTATGTAATTCATCTTGCTTTTTTTTTTTTTACACAATTTTCAATATTAACTGTTGACCAACAGCAGATGATTTGCTGATTGGAGTGTAAAGTGTAAAATGTGTGTTTTTGTCCAGGCCTGCGTTTCTTGGTGAGGCTGTGTGCAGACATGAGACTGAAGGAAGTCCAAGAATACGCCACCAAGCTGAAGAAAGCAGAGAAGGAGGAGGTCAGAAAACAGGTAGATATCTCTCTCTGTTTACTTTAAAACACGTAAAATAAAAGATTTTACAGTTGTTGGGAAATATGGGACATGTGGATGTGGATACAGTTTATATTTTACATCTGCAGTTTGTTTGGAATAAATAGAAGAAAAGGTAATTTGTTAGCAGGAACCTAGATAGTTAACATCACTGAATAAACTACAGAAAGTGTAGAAAGAAAACTCAAATGTCATCACTAGAATATCTAATAAAGATGTGATTGTCGTTTCATCAGATGGTTTCCTAAATACATATCCTGGCCATGTCCATCTCTGGGCAGATTGGGCTCGTTAGGTGCGGCAGGCAACCCATCTACTGGACGGAAACCATAAATAAATGACCCCGGCCCACCAGGATGGACATTGAGAGAGAGATTAAAATACATTTCTAGCCAAAAGAAAGATGTTATAGTAAAGTAAAACAACTTGCTAACACACAATAAATGTAGCATATTTAGAGTGCATGGGGAAATTAAAACATGAATGCTTTTAGTAGCAGTTAGAACGTAGTAGTGGTGCGCTTCAGCCTGTTGTAGTCAAAAGGAGCATACAACAAACACAAACCAAAAATTCAGCTGCCAAAACCATTTTTTCACCAAGAGAAAGAGCACCAATAATTAAGATCAGACTTAGAAAACAGATCAGCAGACTTTTTTTGTCTCACTTCCCTCTTGGGTCTTCCGTACATATCTTTGCTGTATTATTTTAAAATGTGGTCTCCATTTTTGTTGCTTACTGCTCATTGCTGTGGTGTTTCTGAAATAGACGCCGGCTAGAACTGGAAATATAATGTGTTTACATGTGACATTTAAAGTGGTCAAATTAAGGTCCACTTGAGCTTGTATTTGAATGCTTCTGCTTAGCTTTTTGTTAAATGGTTTGAGTTTCAAAAATAGTTTTCAACTGACTCAATTAATGAGACATGGAGGGAGAAACGAATAAAAAGACTCAGCATTGGAAAAAGAGGTCACCAGAATCCAACAATCAAGCATGAAATGGGTTTTTATTCACCACAGAAACCTAATCTGATTAAAAGCTGCTTATGGTAAATTTAGTTTAAATTTAAATGGAAACTACTATGTATCCTACCCTCTCCTCTTTCTGTCTTCCTGCAGAGGGCGAAGTCGGGGCGGGAGAGCAGCGCCAGAGGTCAAAGAAAAGGCAGAGAGGGCAGCGCTGGGAGTGTTGGTGAGTCCGTAATCACCGTAACACTTCCTGCTGTGTGTCGGTCTGCAAATGTTTGGACAATCCAATATATTAACTAACTCATCTAACAGAACAAACCCAGATCTTCACATTCAAGTTAAACATCTGGGGAAAAGTGTGGACTTGATTGATAGTAGAAGTGCATCTATTGTTAGTGAGGGTCACGCTGGTTTTGTTTGTGTTGTTTGTGCAGGCAGCAGCCACAGCAGCAACAGCAATAAAGGAAAGCAGCTCAGCGCCAAGATGAGGTCACTTCCTGGTTCCGATGAGCCCTACGAGGCCAGCAGCCCAAAGGAAATAGGTGAGGAAGCCCAAGTTTTCTCTCTCTTCCCTTCTACAACTAATTAGATGATATAAACTGTCTCACTGATTCTCTTTCATCTTTGAACCCTTGAATGGACAAACCAAACTCAGCTTGAGTCCATGTCCTCTCTATTAAACTTGGGTAGTCAAACTTAAAAGATGACATAGCTGTATCTTTAATGTGAAAACTGAGATTTTCATTGTATGTAGAAACTCTGTGGAAAGATTGATTGCATCCCAGGACATTTGATGAAGTGTAAATTCACTATTCCTGTATAGATGCATCCTATGTGGACCGTCTGGGGCCTCCGATGGAGAGACCGAAGATAAGAGCCAAGAAGCACATTGACGATGACTACTTTGCAGATGAAGAGCTGGGAGACGACCTGCTGCCCATGTAGCTGCCTCCATCTTCTACCTTCAGGACATTTGCTCTTTTATTACCCAGAAGTCACCACAAAACCAAAACATTTTATACTCCCTGTACTCTGATATTGTGGAATAAAGACTTTATTTTGGACATCTGATGGAGTTTAGGAGTGTGACGTCTTTACCTCAATCAGATTGGTCACAAATGATGATGATGAAACAAATGATTTTTTTTAAGGTGACATATTTATACATATCCATTCGGCCGAATAATGCCTGTAAACATGGAGTGAAGTTATACAGTCTGAATCTATTTCAACAATTTTGTTTTGGCTCAGTACTCCAACACAATGTAAAATGAGTGAAAACACATTGAGGTTAAAGTGTTGACGTTCAACTTTCATTTAAACATGTCTAAATTTGTATCCGATGAAGTGTGTAGAAATTATACACCTTTTTGGACAAACTGTTCCTTCCAAGAGCAAACAAGTTCTTTACTGTTCACCCAATATGGATGTGAACGCCCTCAATCATATTTTAACCTCATTGTCACCTTTTTCATTTCAGTGTTGGGGCACCGAGCCGATGAAAACAAATCATAATATTTTTGTATGTTTCCATGTGTGAGAGGAACCGCTCTTGAAAATCTATCATCTACGATACAACAAACTTGTATAATCCGTCCATTTCAGGTAGTTGATTTTAACATTTTGTATTTACTCAAATCATGTTTATGGTCAGTATAATATTTTTTCTTTCTGTCTTGTTCATTTAAACTCCATTTCTATACCAAAACCAAACAAAAATGCATTTTTTCACAAGAAACACTCAGTGGTGAATTTCTCTGAAAAAGACGGTTTGTCGTCGCAGGAACAAATCTATTGCAGTTTTTCTACATGGGCAGGTGCGAAGCATTATGAGCCCATTCCTGAGGCACATGGACCACTATCATTAACTAGAAAAGCTGCAGACAAGTTGCTGTAGTTCTGATGTCACCCAGTAGAGTGGAGCAGAGGACCAGTGACTCATGTCATGCTCCCATTGGTGCCAGATAAACAGAAAGGATGATTACAGCTACTGTACATTACTTGAATGAGATATATCACAGTATGAGATATGTCAATAAGCAGATCACAACAATGCTCTATGATCTAACTCTCACAATGCACAAATATACATCATCCTGTTTTTAAATGCTTCTGAAAGCCTCAGATCTTGATTAGTTACCTTTTTTAATGATTTTTTTGCGTTGTACGTTTAAACTATGCGGCTTGAAATAAAAGTCTCATTAACTTAATATGGAAATCACTAAAAAAATACAAGGAGGAACATACGTCTTTCATATTGATACTCCAGGCGGTTTGAGTAATCAACGTGAGCTGAGCACCCTGATGACAGTCAAGGCGGGAGAGCCTCAACCCGAGCTGAGCATCTTGATGACGGTGCTGTGCGAGGCGACTGGACTCCTGGCAGGCGAGTCCTCAGACTACATTCAGCAGCACAATGACAGTTCAGGGGTGTGGAGACTGGCCTCGAGGCAGGCGAGCGCTTAAAATCAGCAGCACTGTGACGATGCTGGGGCGTGATGACGGGCATCCACGCAGGCCAGCCCTTAGCCTAAGATCAGCAGCACAATGAAAGTTCAGGGGCATGAAGACTGGCCTCCAGGCAGGCGAGCCCTCAGCCTCAGCTCAGCAGCACGAAGACATTGCCAGTTTGCATGGAAACTTTCTTAAATGCAGGCCAGGTCTCTAACTCAGCTCAGAAGTACAATGACAGTCCAGGTGGGAGAGCCTCAACCCGAGCTGAGCATCTTGATGACGGTGCTGTGCGAGGCGACTGGACTCCAGGCAGGTGAGTCCTCACCCCAAGCAGAGCAGCCTGATGATGGTGTTGTGGCGTGGAGACGGGCTTTCAGACAGGCCAGCCCACAGCTCAGCAGCATGATGAAAGTGCTGGGGCTTGGAGACAAGCCTCCAGGCAGTCCGGCCCTCAGCCTCAGCTCAGCAGCATGATGACGGTGCTGGGACGTGGACATGAGCCTCCAGGCAGGCCAGTCCTCAGACTACGTTCAGCAGCACAATGACAGTTCAGGGGTGTGGAGACTGGCCCCCAGGCAGGCCAGCTCTCATCCTCAGCTAAGCAGCTGGATAACAGTTCTGGGGCGTGGAGACTTTCAATAGGAAGGCCAGCCCTCAGCTCAGCAGCACGATGACCGTGCTGGGGTGTGGAGACTTTCTTCCAGGCAGACCATCCCTCAGCCTCAGCTCAGCAGCAACATGACGGGGAGTTGTTCTTCCAGGTAAGGCAGCACTCAGGCACAGCAGCATGATGACATTGCTGGGGCGTGGAGATTTTTGTCCAGGAAGGCCAGCCCACAGCCTCAGCTCAGCAGCACGATGACATTGGTGGGGCATGGAGACTTTCTTCCAGACAGGACAGCCCTCAGCCTCGGTTCAACAGCACGATAACCATTCCGGAGCATGGAAAAATGCCTCAAGGCAGGCCGGCCCTCAGCCTCAGCTGAACAGCACGATCACAGTTCTAGGGCGTGGAAACTTTCATCCAGGCAGGCCATCCCTCATCCTAAGTTCAGCAGCACATTGAGAGTTCAGGGACGTGGAGACAGGCCTCCAGGCAGGCCAGCCATCAAACTCAGCTCAGCAGCAAGGTGATGGATCTGGGGCAGGAAGACATACCTTAAGGCTGGCCAGCCCTCAGCCTTAGCTCAACAGTACAATGACAGTGATGGGGCATGGAGACATTCGTCCAGGCAGGCCATCCCTCAGCCTCAGCTCAACAGCACGATGACAGTGGTGGGGCATGAAGACATTCGTCCAGTAAAGCCAGCCCCCAGCCTCAGCTCAGCAAGATGACAGTGCTGGGGTGGGGAGACGTTATTCCAGACAGGCCAGCCTTCAACCTCAACTCTGCAGCACCATGACGGTGCTGGGGCCTGAAGACTTTTTTCCAGGCAGGCCGACGCTCAACATCAGACTGAGGAGCATCATGACGGTGCTGGGGCGTGGAGGCTGGCCTCAAGGCAGACCAGCCCTAAGCCTCACGTCAGCAAGGATGACAGTACTGGGGCATGGAGATATTCATTTCATCCCTATTCATCAGAATGACAGAACTAGTAGATTCAGCAAAATCCCACCACATATGAACACTGCTAACATTACAGTAATATTAAAGTCAGGGTTTTGTCGTAAGCCCTGACAGCATTCACATGGATCCTGAAAAGGTTAGTGCTGTCTCCAATTGGCCTACCCCTACCAGCCGTAAGCTGGTTCAAAAGTTTCTAGGCTTTGCCAACTTTTATAGATGATTTATTCGTAACTTCAGCACCATTGCTGCTCCGCTCCACACCTTAACCTCACCAAAGGTCAAGTTCTTTTGGTCTCCCGAGGCGGATAGCGCCTTTAATCGTCTTAAGAATAGTTTCTGCTCTGCTCCCATCCTGTCCCTTCCTGAACTTGACAGACAGTTCATTGTGGAAGTAGATGCGTCTGACTCAGGCATTGGGGCAGTTCTTTCTCAACGCTCGGCGTCAGACAATAAGCTACATCCATGCGCCTTTCTTTCTCGCAAATTGACACCTGCAGAGAGAAATTACGATATTGGCAATCGTGAATTGTTAGGGGTAAAAGCGGCGCTGGAGGAATGGCGACATTGGCTTGAGGGGGCGGAGCATCCTTTTTTGGTGTGGACGGATCACAAAAATCTAGAATATATTAAAACCGCAAAAACACTCAATTCCCGGCAGGCTAGATGGGCCCTGTTCTTCAACCGCTTCCACTTTACCTTGTCCTATCGACCGGGCTCCAAAAACGGTAAACCAGATGCGCTATCCAGATTGTACGACTCTGAGGAGTCGACTAAGACACCCTCCAGTATTCTGCTCGCTTCCTGTGTCATGTAATTAACCCTGTTGCAGTTAAATTGCAACTTCCCAGGTCCATGAAAATCCATCCCACTTTTCATGTGGGAAGACTGAAACCAGCAAGGGAGAGCCCTCTGGTTCCCGCTTCCAAACCCCCTCCTCCTCCCCGGGTCATTGATGGGGGACCCGTCTACACAGTTAAGAGACTCTTGGGTGTGCGACGACGGGGGAGGGGGAAACAATATCGTGTTGATTGGGAGGGATACGGTCCGGAGGAGAAGTCTTGGGTATCAACAAAGAACATTATGGACCATAGTCTTATTAGAGACTTTCACAGAGCCCACCCTGATGCTTTAGGGACTTCTGGGGCCGTCCCTTGGGGTGGGGGTCCTGTTTTGTATTACATGCTTTTGTTCTGACACTTCCTGTTTTATTTTTTATTCTAACATCCCTTTTCATTTCAGAGCACTTCACTTCTGGGTTGTATGTTCCCCGCCGGCACGTTTTTGAGCACCGCCCTCTGACCTAGTTTCTACACCGCTCGCCTGAGTCCGATCGTCTTCCCCCCACCCTGATTGTGTCCACCTGGTCCAGCGTTAATCACTCCCTCACTAGTATTTAATGCGTGCTCCCCATTCCCTCTCTGCCAGTTCATCTTGCCTGTTTACAGTGTCTAGCGTCCCAGCATTATTAGTATTATTGACTCCTCGTGTTTTTGATCTACTGCTCGTGTTTTTTGACTACGCCCTCAGCCTCTGGATTTGGATTTGTTAGCTTGCTATTATTGATCTCTGTGTACCAACTACTGCCTGCATTAAAGACGCCGATTTTTGCCTAGCCCTGTTTTCAGTGTATTGCATTTGAGTCCAGACCTGCCTGTGGTTATATTCCTAACAACACTACTATAAACACTTCCACTATTCTTGAAACTTTTTTTTTCTTTTTTCCTCTCTTTATTATTATTATTATTATTAATATTACTACTACTACTACTACTACTACTACTACTAATAACTAGAAAAGCACTTGGACTGTATTGAGACCTTGAGTGGATAAAAGTGATTTGATTTTAGAAATATTTCTGAGGTGCAGGAAGAAAGATTGCACCACCCTTGTTATTTGAGCTTCAAAACAAAGTCTAGTGTCAAATAAAACACCCAGGTTTCTTGCAACTGATTTAATGATGAATGATTTGAATGTAGGACTTGTAAAAGAGCATTTTCATACTACTACTGAAAATAACAGAAAAACCTGCCGATCACAGTAATGACCTTCATGTCAGAAGGGCTCATTTTAAGATGTTATGAAGGGATCAGAACAATCAGACCTTGTAACAGCTTATTACACTGACTAAAACAGTACAACTGTTGCACTGCCGCTCTACGGTCACGCTGTAATATACCGGTATGGTAACCTAGAAGGACAAAAATGAACATACGAGTGCAATGTCCTGCGTCATGTTCAGAAATCGCGCCAATACTCGAACCACTTCCGGAACCAGCGAGGGTGCGCATGCGTTATCAGTGACGTCACTCGCCCAAGAACGCAGAGGCTTCGATTAGGGCGTGACTCGAAACTTCTAGTTTCTCTACACCCCAAAGCATCAGCAAGGTTCGTCGCACTCACAAACTATTTGCTTTCCGTCGTGTTGATGAGCGTTTCGTTGCGGCTATCTAGCGAGGAGAGAGTGATGGAGAATTTGCATCTGGCCATGGAAGAGGAGGAGGATCTTTATTCTGGTTATAACGACTATAATCAAATATTTGACCCTGAGGTGAGTTAGCAGCTATGCTAGCTACGTTAGACTAAATGCTAGCTACGTTAGACTAAAGACTGACAGCTTCCACAAGGAGCTCAGACTGTTTTAAAAACATCACAATCAGCTTTATTTGCCAACTACATATTAATTGGATATACAAGTGTGCTTATTGTGATCTGAATTCACTTTTATCTGTTAAAATCACCTCTTAAAAGCAGCTACTTTTATCAATTTTATTGATTATTTCACAATTCTGTATTGTTTTATTTGATTGTTTTTCTTACATGTAGCTCATTTTGCTCAGTTTTCCATAACTTTTAGACTGTTTTATCATTGTTTGCCATTTTTATAGTGTTCTCTAGTAACTTTCTTTGGGAAAGTGCTATACAGATAAAGTGTATTACTATTATTATTAGTTTTTAAAATAATATAAATATAATAAATAAATCCAAATACTTATAGAAACAGCTTTTGATTCTCTATATGTCCTGTACATATCGCAGAATTGATAATAAAGTTGACTTTGACTTAATAATAATTTTTGACCAATTTGAAGGACATGGAGAATGATGTGGGCTTCCAGCAAACACTGAGGACCAGTCATGGAAGAAGACCTCTGGTGAGTACTGTACCTAATAGTTACTTTACAGATTCAGATTATGAATACAAAATATATATACATTTATAAATTATGATGTATTCTTATATGTTAAGCTATCAAGTAATATATAAAGTTTATAAGATGAGCTCTACCGTTACCAGCTTGAACATTAAAGTGGTGAAAAATGCATCAATAATATGATACAGTATATTTAAATAATCAATGAAATATATATGATTATGACTTGGCAGAAATAGAATGTGATGTTCATAATGATATTTTAATTTGTATATAATTATTTTGTATATAATTAATTAATGGAGACCCAGACCGTGACGACAGTCCAAGTCGTGACGTTGGGACCGCGTGACCAAGTCATGTGGCCCAATAAGACCCAGAACACCCAAAAGATCTAGATACTTTTCCAGACGGATGTCGAACCGTTTTGAATTCATGCGCCACTGAGCAACTCTCATAAAAATGAGCAGGGCCCCGCCTCCAGCGCTGTGATCCAGTTTTCTTAATACAGCCATGTTTCTGCAGTAGCTCGGAGTAAACAAAACAAATTGTGGCTCTAGAGAGGAACATTTATGTTTGTTACTTGAAGGCCACCGTACTTCTCCAATATGCTTATGATACTGCAGTAAAATGAGCCACAGAGTGTTAAACTGTGATACCGCCAGCTGCCGTCTGACTTCCATTGCTCCTAAAGTCATGTTATGGTAAGGATAGCAGGAAGAAAATCTCCGGCACTCACAGATAAAGTGTCTTCTTTATTATATCGGGCAAACAGCTCCTTTCAGTAATAAGCCTTCGTCAGTGTGATCACTCAAGACGTATAAAGGATGGCCTCTGAGCGAGGTGACCTGCGTTACCACTATTTTGCACTGGGCTCATGTTAGCGCAGTCTTAGAAAGGGAGGAGTGAGTGGAGGGCTAGTGGCAGTCTGCAACCACATCACTGGATGTCACTACATCCTGCACACTGTACCTTTCAAGAAAATTTTAAATGCAGTACTTTACTTGTAACTAAATATTACTCAGTATTTTGAGGTTTTTCTTGAAACAATGAAATGAATCAACAGTTTTGAGGAATACTTATAGAGAGAGGAGAGGATATTTTATGTCTTGATTGAACTACTTTGTTAATCTGATAAGTTGTCATGTCTTCAATTATCCAGATGACTGCCAAATTTCCTTGCACTGCTGCTGGAGCTCG
Source organism: Pterois miles (assembly GCA_947000775.1). Lineage (NCBI taxonomy): Eukaryota > Metazoa > Chordata > Actinopteri > Perciformes > Scorpaenidae > Pterois > Pterois miles. The sequence goes on along the minus strand of CAMQGK010000481.1, from coordinate 66,096 downwards.
ACCTTTAACTACTTCCTCTGGAGTAAGTACAATGACATGAAATCATTTTGAAATTCAATGTGAAATTGGTCCAGTATTGAGGGTGAATGCTGTACCAGACAGCTGTGAGGCCAGTGAGCAGCATCAGTATAAAGTTACAGCCACTAAAAGCTTGTTTTTGCCACTGACGGGCTCTGTTTGTTATAATAAGTATCTGACAACATTATTGAAAGGACCCTACAGAGAAATCAAACCTTTTTGTACCTTTCTCTTGATCCGGTCTGTTTGTTATTGCATCCAAGTCTCGCTCAAGGAGAAGTCTGGTTGTGAACTCTGAATATCTGTATAATCTGGCTCAGATAAATACAAGCAACCATCAAATTCAAAGACCTCATCCACATTATGGAAATCATCTAAATATTTAGCCATGACACTGAACAGCTTTGAGATGACATTAAGCTACTCTAGTTTCTACCATGGATGTATTCCTTCTTCCAGCAACACGTCACCTCGCCAGATTTCACAACCAGACTTTTCCGTGAACGAGACTCTTTCCATTATGTCAAATATTTCAAATATAACCAGAGCCTGTTATGGGAAGAAACAAGCACTTTAAGGACATAAATGATGGTGCTAGCTTGCCCCAATAACACCATATTGCAGCCTTTGAATAGCTCCTGTCTACAGCGCTCTCCCTCCTCCCTCAAAGTTACCCTTTAATAATAGCTCTGTTTTTGTGAAGAAAATTGTGAAAATGAAGCGCATGAAGAAAGCTATTGATATGCAGTATGTTGTGTTTTATTGATTTATTTATTTTGCTGTTTTCAATTGTTATAGAATGGAGCAGCTCGACCGGTGACTGCTATCACAGGAGCAGGTTACACTTCCTCCAGGACCGGTGGTGAGTCACAAACTGACATTGTCTATCACAGCTAAACTCAGGGAAAACAAGTTTGAAAGTTAGTGTTTGGTAGATTATTTCTGTGTTGTTCCAATGCTAATTGTCATTATATTTGACATGGTTGAAAAGCTTGTTTATTTACCTTCACAATGTTCAACTTGTAAAGATCATGCATATGTGGGATGAAGATGTGAGAGAAGAGATGAGGAGTTTTGTATTAAAACTAAATGTTGAACTGAGGGGGGGAGCTGCACCGTGGTGCAGTGGTTAGCACTCTCGCCTCACAGCAAGAGGGTCGCAGGTTGGAATCCGGCCTGGGTGTGTGGAGTTTGCATGTTCTCCCCGTGTAAGCATGTGTTTTCTCTGGGTACTCTGGCTTCCTCCCACAGTCCAAAGACATGCAATTTAGGTTAACTGATGATTCTAAATTGCCCGTAGGTATGGATGTGAGCGTGAACGGTTGTCTGTCTCTATGTGCGATGGACTGGCGACCTGTCCAGGGTGAACCCTGCCTTTGCCAGCTGGGGTCGGCTCCAGCCCCCCCGCGACCCCTAACGAGATAAGCGGTTGACGATGGATGGTTGAGCCACGTTGTTATGAAAAAGCTGACTGCTCAGAATGAACCGGATCACTTTGTGATCCTGTGGTCTTGTGGTCTTGTCTTGTGGTGCCTGATTAGCAGCACCTGGAGCTCAAAACAATAGTCAATACCAACAGGAGAATACACTGTACATTACTCTGGCAGAGAATTTACTCTGGCAAATCTCCCTTGGGCGCTACTCACATAATCAATTGTGCTGCTCATCCCACAAATGCATGATCCTTATAAGTTGGACATTGTTGTGAAGGTAAATAAACAGACTTTCCAATCGTAGAATACAATGACAATTAGCATAGGAACAAGAAAGAATAATCCATCAAACACTAATTTCCAAACTTTTTTTCCCCCGTTTATTTTAGTGATTCATTCTGGCTGCATATGTGCTGATTCATCTTACCATGTGATTGTTGTTGAGCTTGTGATTGTGTAGCTGCTCATTTTTTTACTGTGTCTGCATTGTGGAAGTTTACTATGTCAGGGATAGACACAGCTGTAGAGAGACTGTGTCTGCATGGCACAGCAGCAGGAAGCACGAGTGTTATCATCTTTTTTTTTTTTTTCTAAACTTCCAAAACATAAGCACCGTTTTTTTAATTAGTATGAACCTCTATGTGTTTCTATAAGGATAGATTGTAGTGATGCAAACAACATGGTATTCCCTTTACATAACTTGTATGATTTGTGTTTTCAGGCTCGACCTTTGACCGTCTGGGTCAGTCCAGAGGCCCTGCACCTCCACTTGAAGACGTGTGAGTTGTCTCTCTTTAAACTGTCAGTGTTTGGCTTAAGATTGACCCTGCATCATCCAAAGGTAATGTTCCCCCTTACTTAGGTAGTAAGGGGAAGAAAATACCTGTACAGGGCTCAACAGTAAGGATTGCCCGTGGCAAGCACTATGCCACATCAAGCTAGTAAATCTATCAAGTCACTTGCACAATCGGGCAGAAAAGAATTAAACACATCTTTTTTCCAGAGCTGATAAATGGGAGGGGTTAAGGAGTGAGCCGTCTCATTTCTTTCTCTGTTGAGAGCTGCACATGCAGTCCTTGAAAAAGATTTGTAGTTGGCTGACATTAGAGGAAGTAATTCATTTACTGAGATGAAACATTAACTTTGGTCTTTGTAGTTATTTGATATAACTCTAGTTAATAAAACTATTTGTATAGGGTTGAAGAAAAATTGACTTTGAATTGAATTGAAAAATTGACTTTGGGCAAGTAGATTTCTGCTTCACTTGCCAGGCAGTTGGAAAAAAAAACATTAGTGTTGAACCCTGCTGTATAGAGGCATTTACAGGTGCTATACATCTATTAAAATCAGCATGTATACATGCATAATCTGTTATAATAAGTTATGTAATCCAAAGATGAAATTCATATGCTAAAATAACACTTAATTTAATGATGGGTAGTTAGAAAACACATTATATTTTTGACTACTAACAGACTGTATTATGGGTTCCTGTCGCTCCTCTAACATTTAGTTATCACTAAAAGGTTTCTGATCAGCTGTGTTTTTGAAGCCAGTGGAAGAAGAGCAGCGTTATCACTCGATGTATTTCTGTGTCTGTGTTGCAGGCCTGAGGAGAAGATCAAGATCCTGGAGAAGAAAGTGAATGATCTGATAACAGAGACCTGCATGGCACAGAGTACCGGAGCCTCACAGCTGGTCAGAGTCCTCTTATCTAACATACTGTTGAGTCAGATAATGGATGTTTAGTTTGGGAGAAGAAAGGCCTCCTAGTGAGGCAGTGATATATTTCTCATGGAGTCAGCTCTACACTGTGTATTTTCAGGGCATTTTCATATATGTAAATCTGTAGTGAATTACAGAATGAGTTTGAGAAACCTGTTATAACTGAAGCAGTCACATGCTTTCTCAGGAAGTGACTTGGCTTTGTTGTATATACAGTATTTATCAATGATCAAAATATGTAAGTCATTTGCGATTTATCACGATTAACTATGGACAATTGTGATTAATCTTGATTAAAGTTTAATAACTGACAACCCTAATATACTATACATACACGCACTTACAGTAGTAGCTAGGTAAAAGTCTGATTGAAATCTCTTTTTAAAGAGTGACCTGGCAGCATAAATATTTATTACAATAATAAACACGAACAATACAAGCAGACAAATACAACGGTCACAACACACTACAAGTGAATGAGCACAATATCCTGTTACTATGCTATAAAATATACAACTATAATGCATAAAACAGGCCAGTTTTAAAAAGATTTTCAGTGCAGTCACATTGACAAAGGGTGCCAATTTCTCCATCCTTCAAAAAGGACTTTAATTCATCCACAGTGATCAGTTGTGACAATTTCAGGTCTGAACATTATTCCAGGAAGATGGGCAGCGTATTTAACCTGTACCTGTGTTTGTGTCTTTGTTTTTGTGTCTTTGTCTACTGTTACTGATGTATTTCTACAGGCTCTGGAAACAGCCAAAGAGGCCGTAAGGATGGAGAGGAAGCTGGTGAGACAGAGGGAACAGTCTGGCAATGGCAAAGACATCAATTTAAACCTCACCTACTCTGTAAGTAATAATATCTGCTGTAAAGCAAAGGTTGATCCAGTGTCTTTTGAGCTCTTTCTTCCTGACAAGCACCACCTTTTGAAAACCAACTCTTCAAGCCTGGTTTTATCAACTACTTAACAAAAATGTACATTTTACATTTTTAGTCATTATCTGTGACACGTGGTAAGTGGTGTGTTTGAGGAGATCTTTGGTGATGAAGAGTTATAATCTTGATTCGTACTTATTTGGTCCCTCACTCATCACTCATCACTCATCACTCATCGTCAACCTCTTATCCGGGGTCGGGTTGCAGGAGCAACAGCTCCAGCCGGGGACCCCAAACCTCCCTTTCCCAGGCCACATTAAGCAGCTCTGACTGGGGGATTTTGAGATGTTCCCAGGCCAGTGTGAAGATACAATCTCTCCACCTAGTCCTGGGTCTTGAGTTTCTCACCCTGTCTCTAAGTGAGACACCAGCCACCCTCCAGAGAAAACCCATTTCCCCCACTTGTACCCGTGATCTACTTCTTTGGGTCATGACCCAGCCCTCATGACCATAGGTGAGGTAAAGCGTCTGCAATATTGCCCCCGCTGCTCTGATTCTACAGTCAGTCTCACTCTCAATTGTCCCCTCACTTGCAAACAAGACCCCAAGGTACTTGAACTCCACGTGGGGAACCATGGCCTCAGATCTGGTTTGATTTTGGTGGTCAAAGGTCATGTGACCTCAGGAAACACATTTTTGGTCATAACTCAAATGGTATAAGATAAGATAAGATATTCCTTTATTAGTCCCACAGTGGGGAAATTCACATAAATTCATATGCTAATAATGACAATTTAACACAAATGTCTATCAGGATAAAATGATGAAGTGATGACATTTTGGACAGACGTGGATAAAACTTGACTGGCTGGCGGAGGCCTACAACTGTGATGTTGTAATTGTAGTTTTAATTTATTTATTTAGAAATGATAACTGTGTCTGTCATCTCTAGGTCTTGCTCAGCCTTGCCAAGCAGTATGAGAACAATGAAATGTACCCAGAGGCTCTAAATACCTACCAGGTCATCGTGAAGAACAAGTTGTCCAGTAACGCAGGTGAGCAGATGTGTTTAAAGTATGGCTGTCCAGAATGGAGATAATCCTGTGTTTTAAAAATGCCTGAAAAATCAAAGTGGATGTTTGTTACTGTGATTCTTGTCTGGCACTGCAGCCTCAAAGCACAAATTATCATCCTCAAAACCTAAAATAGTTTAAACTGCTGCATTTTGCTGACAGAAATATTGTCTGTAAAGCTGCAACGATAAGTTGGTGAATCAATTAGTTGTCAACTATGAAATTAATCGCCAGCTATTTTGATAATCGATTAATAGGTTTGAGTTGTTTTTTATTTATTTTCAAAGTCAAAATTCTCTGATTCCAGCTTCAAATGTGAATATTTTCTGTTTTTTTACTCCTCTATGACAGCAAACTGAATATCTTTGAGTTGTGGACAAAACATTTGAGGACAAAATCTTGAAACGCTGATCCACCATTTTCTGACATTTTATAGACCAAACAACTAATGGATTGATCAGAAAATAATCAACAGATTAGCTGACAATGCAAATGACTGTTGGTTGCAGCTCTAGAAAGCTGTAGCACAGGGATGGGAATCAGAAAAACACAGGAAACCAAGGAAGGATGGGTTACAAGCACCTACAGAAGTTTTTAGCATTTTATGAGAAATATAAACATGAACAGAGTCTTTTGGACCTCCAGGCTGTTTCTTTCAAGATCATCAGTAGTTGGCTATTTTCTGTGCTTTCTTTCATGCATTGTACTTAGCAAACAACTTGATTTGTAACATTATTTGTGCTGCTCGTTCAGGCCTCCTGAGAGTCAACATGGCCAACATCTACGTCAAACAGAAGAGCTACCCCAAAGCTATCAAGTTCTACCAAATGGCCCTGGATCAGATCTCCAGCGCTCACAAGGAGACGAGGATCAAGATCATGCAGAGCATCGGCATGGTCTTTGTCCACATGGGCCAGTACTCGGACGCCATATCGTCCTTGGAGTACATTATGAAGGAGAGCCCCAACATCAAGACGGGCTTCAACCTCATCTTGTGCTACTACGCCATCAGAGACAGGGAGAGCCTGAAGAATACCTTTCAGAAGCTCATCTCTGTTCCTCTGGGCATCCATGATGAAGACAATTGCATCCCGTCTATTGTAAGTTACAGTTTATTTAGGTAAAATTATGGCATTTATTGAACAGGTTATTTGCCTTTTCTCTCTTTGTAAGGCTGAACAGAATAGTTTACATGCTGCACAGCTCTTTTTACATGTCTGGTCAATTTATTTAAAGCCATTTTTCATGCACACTGTCAGATAAAGATCAGGCTACACTAATATTAGTATTATGCTATTAGTAGAATTAGATTACAGTGGTTTCTGCCTATGTTTCTGACTTGTGTGATCCAGACATTTACAATAACTCTAGAGTGTTGTAAGGTCCACAAGTAAAATATTATTGAAAAAAGGTAGATGTAATCATTTTCATGTACAGTCCCCTCCAGAACTATTGGAATAGTGAGGCTGATTCCTTTATTTTTGGAGCACTATTTATTGTCTGAATAATCAATGTAATAGGACACACCTGGCAACAGAAAGAAATGAAGCCACAAACTGACGCCTGACTTGTTGCTGCGTGGTGACAAGTGAAGTTGAGCTGGTCTCAACTTCTTTTCAGCGCTCTACTGTTATGTTTGTGTTTCACTCTGTTCCTTTCTATCTTAAAAAAAAAAAAAAAAAAAAAAGCGCTGTTAGCCAGTCCCATAGGAGCCGGCATAGGGGGGCACAACAAGACTTTTTGTCCCCCCACTTTCAGGTGTTTTGGTAATGCAGCCAGGTAGAATGTCAGCGTTAATGTCTACATATGCCGTCTAACATGTTGGATCTTTATCTAATTATAATCAACCGTTGTGTAGCCTAAATCAAATGAAATCAAATCATCTGACATCCAGCCCGCTGGAGTTTCATAATAAAGCAAATATATTTGATGCATCCGTGCAGTGGGCTTGGAAGTTGCCTTGCAGATCCAGCCATGAAGTGCTCGCTGTGCTTGTTGCCCTCTCTTCCTGACCTCAGTGCGTCAGGGATCTACAGCAGTGTCGGCAACCCACCCGACCCCTCTTGAAACACGGACTCTGTCTGATTACATTGTTTACTGGAGCACAACTTAGTCTCCGTAGATCAAGCCTCTTTATTTTGCTCTCAAAGTGCACCAGATTGATGTATTTAGCTTTAAGATGTACAAAATTTTCTTCTGACCCCGGATCCCCCTAGACAGTCCAAGGTCCACCCACAACAGTCTCACGGTGCTATTTAATGACACTACTATTTCAGCGAGCGCTTGAGCAATGCTTCGGTGGCAGTGTGAACATACAGTAGCTTTATGAATGAAGCTTCAAAGCTTTGAACAAGTTGGTACAGCCCTACCAGCCATATACAGAATACTACTATTTACAACAATGTATTGAGGATTTGTGAATGTGGTTCTTATAAGTATCATCACCATGTAAACCTTGTCCTGTCACGTCTTCTCAGGACGACACCCGCTCAGATATGGAGGCCATTAAGAACGACAAGCTTCACCAGATGGAGAGAGATCTGTAAGAAAAATCTCACACTACACAAACATACACTTGTCCTCATCTAAACATGATCATTGTTTTACAAGCCTGATGTTGTTCTTCTGTTTCCTCTCTGTTTACTGTACATAGAAAAGTCCAGGCTGAGAAGTACGTCATGACCGCAGCCAAGCTCATCGCTCCGGCCATCGAGACTTCGTTTGCTGCAGGAATTGACTGGTTTGTTACCGTTGTGTTTGTTTGTTTGGTTTTTAACATCATAACAGCAGAGAGAGCATCCAATGTTCAAGATACAATATACTCCATAAATAAGTGTTTCTGCTGAACAGCTGCTTCAGATGCTGAATCAAAATTCAGTGTTTTGGGACTGAAAATCAAAACTAGAGGAGTGTCATTGGATGTCTTGATTCCCTTAATCCGATTTCACATTTTTCCGGTTTTCCCACCCATTTAGGTCACTCTACAAGCCAATATGGAAACAATAATAATTCTTTCTAGTTTTTAACATTTCCTTTGCAAAATTTTGAGCCACCAAAAGAGGCAGCAGGTAGCAGTTTTTCACATGATGCTACACATGTCAGAGCAAAGTTTGAAAACAACAGATTTGTCCCCAAAAAAGTCTAAAATCCAACAATCCGAATTCAAGGCCTAGAAATGTCTTGAAACATAACAAAATGTCTTAAATCCAATTTTGGCAGGTCTTAAAAATTCATTAAGGTAACTTTCATTTCAAAAGAAATTAGCATTGTCTTGCTTTTAAATGTTTTGTTTTGGAGTCCAGCCAGAAGTCCTCGGGGTGCCCAAACTCAAGGCCTCAAAATGTCATAAATCCAATTTTGGCAGGTTGTAAAAATTCATTCCCATGTCACGTGCATGTAAGCTCAGTTAGCTATGGTTAGAGAACAGTGACTTTAGTGCGTGGTTGAAGCCAGTGCCTGGAAATGTATTTGAAGCCTGCTGCACCCTCTGAAACTTGGAACATTGGGCATCATGTCTTTGGAGTCACATGCCAAGTCAGAAAAACATAGAGGTTGTAAAAAAAAAAAAAAAAAAAGGGCAGCGAATGGCTGTAATCAGCCAGTACTGATCCATGTAGAGATCTAGAGCATCAACTCCAATCGACCTCCAGACAGGTGAATTGGAGCTCCACCTCCACTAAAAGCTGAGGTGGTCTTGACTTTACACTGACTGTACTTTTTTGCCAGCATGGATGTGAAGTATGTCTTAAATAGCATTCATGGTGGTCATTAATGGATGTGAAATGGGTCTTAAATTTCATTCATAATGGGCTACAAAAAAGTCTTAAATTTGACTTGTTGAAACCTGCAGGTACTCTGATTTGGTAGGTAGTGCATAGTATGTAATTTTGGAAGAATCCAAACATTTTAAATGGTCCCCTTTGTATTTCCTGTTCCAGTGTTTCTTAATGCAGTAGCTGACAGGAAGTAAACTTGGAGCAAAGTTGTTGCCCTAGAAACAGAATGACAATGAAAAGGTCTACAACCTTCCCATCCTCTCCTGCTTCCCTTCCTTCTCCACATCTGCTCTCCATACACCCCTCTTATTGTAAATTATAAACTAGTGCAGTATGTTCTGTCACTTGTCTGTGTATCAGTAGTTCAGATAAACTCAGCCACAGATAAACATGTATCTTGACACTCAGACATATTATTAGAAAATCAAAATGCAGCCGGGAGAGCAGCTGTCATATTGGTCAAATCAGATAAAAATAATAATTATGTATGCTTCTTGCAGCTAGCATCAGATGATGTGATGTGATACATAGCGTGTTATACTGTGCGTATACATATACATATATTCTTGTTGTTTTCTTTGTAGGTGTGTTGACATGGTGAAGAGTTCTCAGTATGTTAAGCTTGCCAGCGACTTGGAGCTAAGCAAAGCCATCACCTACATCCGACAGACGGACCACAGCCAGGTGACTGTCTCAATGTTTTTAAAGGAAAATACCACTCAATTTAGGCATAAATATTTCTTGAGTGCTTGAAATGCAGGATGAACAACTGCTCCAACTGTCAAAATCTTAGCTAAGGTGCTGGAAACAGAAGTGAGTCCAAAAGATAATAGAAAATATTACCGCACATTTAGATCCACGCAGTATTTGACTAGTCAAGTACTACGTGAATCTATGTGTTTCACAGTATTTCACTAGTGAAAAGATTAGCGCACACTGAGATCCATGCAGTATTTCACTAGTATAAAGCAGTTATGGTAGAGACTGACTTTGCAGAAACTGTTATATAATCATGTTACAGATTCTGAACCTAGAAAATAAATGTACAGGAAGTGTTGCATTTGTAAATAGTTAAAGTGAGTGGTATTTCCCTTTATAAAGTACAATAATGCACAATGTGAGTGATCTAGTCGTTGTTGTCCTTTTTGTATTATTTTTTTTCCATCTTTTTTATGTTTCTGGGAAAATTATCTTGTACTGAAGTTATGCAGTATTACTGGGTGTACTTTTACTCTGACTGCTTTTTATTATGTGTTATCAGGCCACGGAGCATCTGAAGACACTTGTGAAGAATAACAGCAGAGTGAAGAGCGCTGCAGCTACCAACCTCTCTTTCCTCTCCTTCCTGGTATGAGCCTCTCATTGACTAACTGAAAGTCTCCCAGATTACATATGGGTTTTATTAAAAACCTGAGTAAGTACCTGAGTTAGGTAAAATATTTCTGCCATCAACGTTTTCATGTGCTCAAGGACACAACAGCAACATAAACTGTCCTGTTATAACGATGGCCCTCATTATCTGTAGCAGCCTGCTGCCAGTAGATGCTTCCCCTCTGACCTTTCACCTATTACAGGAGAAGGACTACGAGCAAGCTGACCAATACGTTGACCTCGCTTTGACCACCGATGACAGCAACCCAGCAGCACTGACCAATAAAGGCAACATGCTGTTTGTCAAGCAAGACTATGAAAAGGCTGCCGAGTTCTACAGATGTGCACTGAGTTATGATTCGTCCTGCACCGAGGCCCTCTACAACCTGGGTAAGATCCATTTACATGAGGCAATGCAGTGGTGGATAATGTAGAGCTCAATTTACTAACCTACAGTATGTAGCACATGGTGCACATGGATCATCCTTTTCAGCATAATTGAGACCTGAGCACCTGATCAGTTTAACGGGCAAATTCATAAAGAGTGAACATTTGACCTTTTTTTACATTGCTATTATCCATGTGCTTTTGCACCAAGAACACAATAGGCAGAACAATGATGAGAGAAAAACCCTTTGTAAACCCATGAGGCAACAGCTTAGTGCACCTTTCCAACACCCTATATTGTCCTCTTTGGCTTATGTGTTGTCTCTGTAACATACTGTTTGATACTACATGCTGCAGGTCCTGACCGATGAGGTGCAAGCGTTCTTCAAAACTTTGGGAAAGAATTTAAACGTGACAGCGAGAAGCCATATTTGGGATTTAATATGCAGTCACTATCCTGTCAGTAACTCTGAGGATACTAATAATTCTACTATAACTGCGTTTGGCTAACTGCCTGTTAGCGTTGATCTACGTGAATTCAACTGATTTTGCATTGAGGCTTATTTGTATGTAGCAGGGGCTGAATTTGCGCCAAACGTCTGCATATTACATAATTTAAATACGAGCAATTAGCACAGGAGCACCAAGACACTATTTGCTATGCAGCACAGTTGGGTGCATTGGGTCTCTGAGAATTACACGGCTTCTTTTGGTCATATTTGTACAACTTTAGCAGCTGCAAAAGCCACACAAGTTCAGTATAGGTCACAAATGATTAAAGCGAATAACAATAAAAACATTCATCTAAAAACAAAGATTTCTCTGAAAACAAGTTTCTCACCGTCAGCTTCAGTAGCCTGGAATGTAAAGGTTTATTTGAAGCTCAGTTATGCCTTTGCCTTTTGGCCTTGTGACTAGTTTTTTAAAGCATTTACTGTTAAAAATGTCCACTTGGTGTACATAAAGTACACTGTAAGCGCTTCAGGTGTCTCCTTATTTTCAGGGGAATATCTGTGGGTGTCATGGAAACTTGTTATGGTGTCAGACCAGAGTGAGTCTACTGACAGTTTTTGCTTTCTGTCACTACTAGGTCTAACCGAAAAGAAACTGAATCACCTAGAGGTGGCTCTGGACTGCTTCCTGAAGCTTCATGCCATTCTGAGGAACAGCGCCCAAGTCATGTACCAGCTGGCCAACCTGTATCCTACTGATACTGTGAGAAGATGTGTTTGTTTTTGTAACTGCTTCTAACTGTTGTACCTCAGTAGATGTTTCTGGGAAGGTTTTCATTCAGGGGTTCAAACCCACATCTCTGTCCATTCCTACTGAGCATCTGTTGGTCCTTGACTCACTGGCTACATATATGAGCTTCTGGAAGACCCCCAACAGGCCATCAAGTGGATGACGCAGGTCTTGAGTGTAACTTACACTGACCCCAAGGCACTGGCCAAATTGGGAGAGCTCTACGATGGCGAAGGGGACAAGTCCCAGGCGTTACATTACTACTCCGAGGTATGATATTTTTAAATGTCTTAATTTTTCAGGAACATTTCCTGCTTGGGGATGTGTGAATGGGGGGGTGGGATAGATATTCAAGGAAATCCGTACCACCAATTTCCTACCTTAAAATGCCGGTACGGCTATGTTGTGAATGATAAGATAAGTTGAACCTTTATTAATCCCCGGAGGGAAATTCGGGTATGAAAGCGGTAACATTGCAGGGACAAGCGCATCCTTTTGATGCTTTCACGTGGAGCGAGCCAACCAGTCACAAGACTCCACTAATGACATATTTGAATATTTGATAACCTACATTCATTCATAATAATAATAATACATTTTATTTATAAACGCTTTTCAAGACACCCAAGGACGAGTTTGTGTGTAGACGTTGAGAAGATTGGATGAGCAGGAAGAGGCCGAGCCATGTAGAGATTTATAGACAAGCAGAAGAACCTCAAAACAAATGCGATATTTGACTTCATTTATTCAATCAAGGTGCCAACCTGCCCATCAGGATGTAATCTCCTTCTGTTGACTTTAATGCCTCTTCCCTCATCTGTTGCAGCACTGCCAGGGCATGTGTGAAACGGCACAAGATGAAAATATTCCTGAATGTAGTGCATATGTGAATAATGAAAAACACTATTGGTGCCTGAATGGTTATCCCAGTAATTTACCTGGGATTACAGTATGTGTGAAAGAGTCTTATAAGTGTATTCTGCTTGTGTTTCTATACAGTCCTTCAAGTACTTCCCCTGCGACGTCAATGTGATCGAGTGGCTCGGGGTGTACTACTACGAGACGCATTTCTTTGAGAAGGCCATTCGATACTTTGAAAGAGCCGCACACATACAGTAAGGAGCCATCAGTTATAGTAATTTAAAAAGTAATAGCATGACAAGTAAGAAAGCCAATAGAGCTGTGTGAAACTGAGATGTTCAACAACTGGCAGTTCAGGTCCAATGTAATGCTAAAATCTTCGATTTTGTAAAGTTAAGTTCATTTTGAGAAATATATCCAGTTCAAGTTGTAGTTGACTGTCATATACTGTCATATATTTTATACCTGTCTTATTCTATTTTAGCTTGTGTTAATTTTCTATTCTCTTGGCTCTTTAATGACAGTTTTCAGTTGTATTTAAATGTCCTTTTATTATGTGTTTCTTTTACATTTACCTCTCTTATCTCTAAGTTTTATGTAAAGCAATTTGAACGGGTTGTTGCTGAAATGTCCCTTTATAAATAAGCTTGCCCTGATGTACATCAAAAAGTACAATTGTACTCTCAAATGCAATGAAATTGGCCTCAAAACTATATGAACTACTAAATAAGAATATATAAAAGATAACAATAAGGATTAATCATTGAGTTGTTTAATGTGCTTGCTGTCCAGTAATCAGTCTGGGGCCTTTGAGGCGGCTGTGAAATGATGATATTTCTCCACATTTCTGCCTTGATGAAGTGATTTGTGTCTTCTTTCATCAATCGTGAAGCTTGTTCTCATCTGGAAGTTGTTGGGAGGGGACAGAGGATTTGGTTTTGTTGGCCTTCGAGCTGAATTCAGAATTGATTTTCTTCTTTATATAAAAAAAAGTTTGGTGCATTGTGTGTTCATACTGACTGACTGTTCTTCTGCTGTGTTTCTTAGACCAACTGAGGTGAAGTGGCAGCTGTTGGTGGCGAGCTGCTACAGAAAGAGTGGTGAGAATGACTCTTTTACTTTTTTTACCTTTTACCTTTTTTTTTTTTTTTTTTTTTTTTGATACCGAAAACCAGATCACAGAAAAGTAGATGTACTCCATGTTGGAACTGCTATAAAGGTTTATTCTGATCTAGTTGTTTCCTCACACTGTGAGGAGCAAAGTGTGGGAAAGAGTAGCAGCTGAATGAACCAGCAATGAGCTCAGTTAAAGTTGTAAACATTGTAAACTTTTCTTTTTTTGTCACAGGAAACTGCCAGAAAGCTCTGGAAACCTATAAAGACGTTCACCACAAGTTTCCAGAGAGTGTGCTATGTAATTCATCTTGCTTTTTTTTTTTTTTACACAATTTTCAATATTAACTGTTGACCAACAGCAGATGATTTGCTGATTGGAGTGTAAAGTGTAAAATGTGTGTTTTTGTCCAGGCCTGCGTTTCTTGGTGAGGCTGTGTGCAGACATGAGACTGAAGGAAGTCCAAGAATACGCCACCAAGCTGAAGAAAGCAGAGAAGGAGGAGGTCAGAAAACAGGTAGATATCTCTCTCTGTTTACTTTAAAACACGTAAAATAAAAGATTTTACAGTTGTTGGGAAATATGGGACATGTGGATGTGGATACAGTTTATATTTTACATCTGCAGTTTGTTTGGAATAAATAGAAGAAAAGGTAATTTGTTAGCAGGAACCTAGATAGTTAACATCACTGAATAAACTACAGAAAGTGTAGAAAGAAAACTCAAATGTCATCACTAGAATATCTAATAAAGATGTGATTGTCGTTTCATCAGATGGTTTCCTAAATACATATCCTGGCCATGTCCATCTCTGGGCAGATTGGGCTCGTTAGGTGCGGCAGGCAACCCATCTACTGGACGGAAACCATAAATAAATGACCCCGGCCCACCAGGATGGACATTGAGAGAGAGATTAAAATACATTTCTAGCCAAAAGAAAGATGTTATAGTAAAGTAAAACAACTTGCTAACACACAATAAATGTAGCATATTTAGAGTGCATGGGGAAATTAAAACATGAATGCTTTTAGTAGCAGTTAGAACGTAGTAGTGGTGCGCTTCAGCCTGTTGTAGTCAAAAGGAGCATACAACAAACACAAACCAAAAATTCAGCTGCCAAAACCATTTTTTCACCAAGAGACAAGAGCACCAACAATTAAGATCAGACTTAGAAAACAGATCAGCAGACTTTTTTTGTCTCACTTCCCTCTTGGGTCTTCCGTACATATCTTTGCTGTATTATTTTAAAATGTGGTCTCCATTTTTGTTGCTTACTGCTCATTGCTGTGGTGTTTCTGAAATAGACGCCGGCTAGAACTGGAAATATAATGTGTTTACATGTGACATTTAAAGTGGTCAAATTAAGGTCCACTTGAGCTTGTATTTGAATGCTTCTGCTTAGCTTTTTGTTAAATGGTTTGAGTTTCAAAAATAGTTTTCAACTGACTCAATTAATGAGACATGGAGGGAGAAACGAATAAAAAGACTCAGCATTGGAAAAAGAGGTCACCAGAATCCAACAATCAAGCATGAAATGGGTTTTTATTCACCACAGAAACCTAATCTGATTAAAAGCTGCTTATGGTAAATTTAGTTTAAATTTAAATGGAAACTACTATGTATCCTACCCTCTCCTCTTTCTGTCTTCCTGCAGAGGGCGAAGTCGGGGCGGGAGAGCAGCGCCAGAGGTCAAAGAAAAGGCAGAGAGGGCAGCGCTGGGAGTGTTGGTGAGTCCGTAATCACCGTAATACTTCCTGCTGTGTGTCGGTCTGCAAATGTTTGGACAATCCAATATATTAACTAACTCATCTAACAGAACAAACCCAGATCTTCACATTCAAGTTAAACATCTGGGGAAAAGTGTGGACTTGATTGATAGTAGAAGTGCATCTATTGTTAGTGAGGGTCACGCTGGTTTTGTTTGTGTTGTTTGTGCAGGCAGCAGCCACAGCAGCAACAGCAATAAAGGAAAGCAGCTCAGCGCCAAGATGAGGTCACTTCCTGGTTCCGATGAGCCCTACGAGGCCAGCAGCCCAAAGGAAATAGGTGAGGAAGCCCAAGTTTTCTCTCTCTTCCCTTCTACAACTAATTAGATGATATAAACTGTCTCACTGATTCTCTTTCATCTTTGAACCCTTGAATGGACAAACCAAACTCAGCTTGAGTCCATGTCCTCTCTATTAAACTTGGGTAGTCAAACTTAAAAGATGACATAGCTGTATCTTTAATGTGAAAACTGAGATTTTCATTGTATGTAGAAACTCTGTGGAAAGATTGATTGCATCCCAGGACATTTGATGAAGTGTAAATTCACTATTCCTGTATAGATGCATCCTATGTGGACCGTCTGGGGCCTCCGATGGAGAGACCGAAGATAAGAGCCAAGAAGCACATTGACGATGACTACTTTGCAGATGAAGAGCTGGGAGACGACCTGCTGCCCATGTAGCTGCCTCCATCTTCTACCTTCAGGACATTTGCTCTTTTATTACCCAGAAGTCACCACAAAACCAAAACATTTTATACTCCCTGTACTCTGATATTGTGGAATAAAGACTTTATTTTGGACATCTGATGGAGTTTAGGAGTGTGACGTCTTTACCTCAATCAGATTGGTCACAAATGATGATGATGAAACAAATGATTTTTTTTAAGGTGACATATTTATACATATCCATTCGGCCGAATAATGCCTGTAAACATGGAGTGAAGTTATACAGTCTGAATCTATTTCAACAATTTTGTTTTGGCTCAGTACTCCAACACAATGTAAAATGAGTGAAAACACATTGAGGTTAAAGTGTTGACGTTCAACTTTCATTTAAACATGTCTAAATTTGTATCCGATGAAGTGTGTAGAAATTATACACCTTTTTGGACAAACTGTTCCTTCCAAGAGCAAACAAGTTCTTTACTGTTCACCCAATATGGATGTGAACGCCCTCAATCATATTTTAACCTCATTGTCACCTTTTTCATTTCAGTGTTGGGGCACCGAGCCGATGAAAACAAATCATAATATTTTTGTATGTTTCCATGTGTGAGAGGAACCGCTCTTGAAAATCTATCATCTACGATACAACAAACTTGTATAATCCGTCCATTTCAGGTAGTTGATTTTAACATTTTGTATTTACTCAAATCATGTTTATGGTCAGTATAATATTTTTTCTTTCTGTCTTGTTCATTTAAACTCCATTTCTATACCAAAACCAAACAAAAATGCATTTTTTCACAAGAAACACTCAGTGGTGAATTTCTCTGAAAAAGACGGTTTGTCGTCGCAGGAACAAATCTATTGCAGTTTTTCTACATGGGCAGGTGCGAAGCATTATGAGCCCATTCCTGAGGCACATGGACCACTATCATTAACTAGAAAAGCTGCAGACAAGTTGCTGTAGTTCTGATGTCACCCAGTAGAGTGGAGCAGAGGACCAGTGACTCATGTCATGCTCCCATTGGTGCCAGATAAACAGAAAGGATGATTACAGCTACTGTACATTACTTGAATGAGATATATCACAGTATGAGATATGTCAATAAGCAGATCACAACAATGCTCTATGATCTAACTCTCACAATGCACAAATATACATCATCCTGTTTTTAAATGCTTCTGAAAGCCTCAGATCTTGATTAGTTACCTTTTTTAATGATTTTTTTGCGTTGTACGTTTAAACTATGCGGCTTGAAATAAAAGTCTCATTAACTTAATATGGAAATCACTAAAAAAATACAAGGAGGAACATACGTCTTTCATATTGATACTCCAGGCGGTTTGAGTAATCAACGTGAGCTGAGCACCCTGATGACAGTCAAGGCGGGAGAGCCTCAACCCGAGCTGAGCATCTTGATGACGGTGCTGTGCGAGGCGACTGGACTCCTGGCAGGCGAGTCCTCAGACTACATTCAGCAGCACAATGACAGTTCAGGGGTGTGGAGACTGGCCTCGAGGCAGGCGAGCGCTTAAAATCAGCAGCACTGTGACGATGCTGGGGCGTGATGACGGGCATCCACGCAGGCCAGCCCTTAGCCTAAGATCAGCAGCACAATGAAAGTTCAGGGGCATGAAGACTGGCCTCCAGGCAGGCGAGCCCTCAGCCTCAGCTCAGCAGCACGAAGACATTGCCAGTTTGCATGGAAACTTTCTTAAATGCAGGCCAGGTCTCTAACTCAGCTCAGAAGTACAATGACAGTCCAGGTGGGAGAGCCTCAACCCGAGCTGAGCATCTTGATGACGGTGCTGTGCGAGGCGACTGGACTCCAGGCAGGTGAGTCCTCACCCCAAGCAGAGCAGCCTGATGATGGTGTTGTGGCGTGGAGACGGGCTTTCAGACAGGCCAGCCCACAGCTCAGCAGCATGATGAAAGTGCTGGGGTTTGGAGACAAGCCTCCAGGCAGTCCGGCCCTCAGCCTCAGCTCAGCAGCATGATGACGGTGCTGGGACGTGGACATGAGCCTCCAGGCAGGCCAGTCCTCAGACTACGTTCAGCAGCACAATGACAGTTCAGGGGTGTGGAGACTGGCCCCCAGGCAGGCCAGCTCTCATCCTCAGCTAAGCAGCTGGATAACAGTTCTGGGGCGTGGAGACTTTCAATAGGAAGGCCAGCCCTCAGCTCAGCAGCACGATGACCGTGCTGGGGTGTGGAGACTTTCCTCCAGGCAGACCATCCCTCAGCCTCAGCTCAGCAGCAACATGACGGGGAGTTGTTCTTCCAGGTAAGGCAGCACTCAGGCACAGCAGCATGATGACATTGCTGGGGCGTGGAGATTTTTGTCCAGGAAGGCCAGCCCACAGCCTCAGCTCAGCAGCACGATGACATTGGTGGGGCATGGAGACTTTCTTCCAGACAGGACAGCCCTCAGCCTCGGTTCAACAGCACGATAACCATTCCGGAGCATGGAAAAATGCCTCAAGGCAGGCCGGCCCTCAGCCTCAGCTGAACAGCACGATCACAGTTCTAGGGCGTGGAAACTTTCATCCAGGCAGGCCATCCCTCATCCTAAGTTCAGCAGCACATTGAGAGTTCAGGGACGTGGAGACAGGCCTCCAGGCAGGCCAGCCATCAAACTCAGCTCAGCAGCAAGGTGATGGATCTGGGGCAGGAAGACATACCTTAAGGCTGGCCAGCCCTCAGCCTTAGCTCAACAGTACAATGACAGTGATGGGGCATGGAGACATTCGTCCAGGCAGGCCATCCCTCAGCCTCAGCTCAACAGCACGATGACAGTGGTGGGGCATGAAGACATTCGTCCAGTAAAGCCAGCCCCCAGCCTCAGCTCAGCAAGATGACAGTGCTGGGGTGGGGAGACGTTATTCCAGACAGGCCAGCCTTCAACCTCAACTCTGCAGCACCATGACGGTGCTGGGGCCTGAAGACTTTTTTCCAGGCAGGCCGACGCTCAACATCAGACTGAGGAGCATCATGACGGTGCTGGGGCGTGGAGGCTGGCCTCAAGGCAGACCAGCCCTAAGCCTCACGTCAGCAGGATGACAGTACTGGGGCATGGAGATATTCATTTCATCCCTATTCATCAGAATGACAGAACTAGTAGATTCAGCAAAATCCCACCACATATGAACACTGCTAACATTACAGTAATATTAAAGTCAGGGTTTTGTCGTAAGCCCTGACAGCATTCACATGGATCCTGAAAAGGTTAGTGCTGTCTCCAATTGGCCTACCCCTACCAGCCGTAAGCTGGTTCAAAAGTTTCTAGGCTTTGCCAACTTTTATAGATGATTTATTCGTAACTTCAGCACCATTGCTGCTCCGCTCCACACCTTAACCTCACCAAAGGTCAAGTTCTTTTGGTCTCCCGAGGCGGATAGCGCCTTTAATCGTCTTAAGAATAGTTTCTGCTCTGCTCCCATCCTGTCCCTTCCTGAACTTGACAGACAGTTCATTGTGGAAGTAGATGCGTCTGACTCAGGCATTGGGGCAGTTCTTTCTCAACGCTCGGCGTCAGACAATAAGCTACATCCATGCGCCTTTCTTTCTCGCAAATTGACACCTGCAGAGAGAAATTACGATATTGGCAATCGTGAATTGTTAGGGGTAAAAGCGGCGCTGGAGGAATGGCGACATTGGCTTGAGGGGGCGGAGCATCCTTTTTTGGTGTGGACGGATCACAAAAATCTAGAATATATTAAAACCGCAAAAACACTCAATTCCC
This sequence comes from Pterois miles, assembly GCA_947000775.1. Lineage (NCBI taxonomy): Eukaryota > Metazoa > Chordata > Actinopteri > Perciformes > Scorpaenidae > Pterois > Pterois miles. The sequence goes on along the minus strand of CAMQGK010000481.1, from coordinate 46,037 downwards.
GGCAGGCTAGATGGGCCCTGTTCTTCAACCGCTTCCACTTTACCTTGTCCTATCGACCGGGCTCCAAAAACGGTAAACCAGATGCGCTATCCAGATTGTACGACTCTGAGGAGTCGACTAAGACACCCTCCAGTATTCTGCTCGCTTCCTGTGTCATGTAATTAACCCTGTTGCAGTTAAATTGCAACTTCCCAGGTCCATGAAAATCCATCCCACTTTTCATGTGGGAAGACTGAAACCAGCAAGGGAGAGCCCTCTGGTTCCCGCTTCCAAACCCCCTCCTCCTCCCCGGGTCATTGATGGGGGACCCGTCTACACAGTTAAGAGACTCTTGGGTGTGCGACGACGGGGGAGGGGGAAACAATATCGTGTTGATTGGGAGGGATACGGTCCGGAGGAGAAGTCTTGGGTATCAACAAAGAACATTATGGACCATAGTCTTATTAGAGACTTTCACAGAGCCCACCCTGATGCTTTAGGGACTTCTGGGGCCGTCCCTTGGGGTGGGGGTCCTGTTTTGTATTACATGCTTTTGTTCTGACACTTCCTGTTTTATTTTTTATTCTAACATCCCTTTTCATTTCAGAGCACTTCACTTCTGGGTTGTATGTTCCCCGCCGGCACGTTTTTGAGCACCGCCCTCTGACCTAGTTTCTACACCGCTCGCCTGAGTCCGATCGTCTTCCCCCCACCCTGATTGTGTCCACCTGGTCCAGCGTTAATCACTCCCTCACTAGTATTTAATGCGTGCTCCCCATTCCCTCTCTGCCAGTTCATCTTGCCTGTTTACAGTGTCTAGCGTCCCAGCATTATTAGTATTATTGACTCCTCGTGTTTTTGATCTACTGCTCGTGTTTTTTGACTACGCCCTCAGCCTCTGGATTTGGATTTGTTAGCTTGCTATTATTGATCTCTGTGTACCAACTACTGCCTGCATTAAAGACGCCGATTTTTGCCTAGCCCTGTTTTCAGTGTATTGCATTTGAGTCCAGACCTGCCTGTGGTTATATTCCTAACAACACTACTATAAACACTTCCACTATTCTTGAAACTTTTTTTTTTCTTTTTTCCTCTCTTTATTATTATTATTATTATTATATTACTACTACTACTACTACTACTACTACTACTACTAATAACTAGAAAAGCACTTGGACTGTATTGAGACCTTGAGTGGATAAAAGTGATTTGATTTTAGAAATATTTCTGAGGTGCAGGAAGAAAGATTGCACCACCCTTGTTATTTGAGCTTCAAAACAAAGTCTAGTGTCAAATAAAACACCCAGGTTTCTTGCAACTGATTTAATGATGAATGATTTGAATGTAGGACTTGTAAAAGAGCATTTTCATACTACTACTGAAAATAACAGAAAAACCTGCCGATCACAGTAATGACCTTCATGTCAGAAGGGCTCATTTTAAGATGTTATGAAGGGATCAGAACAATCAGACCTTGTAACAGCTTATTACACTGACTAAAACAGTACAACTGTTGCACTGCCGCTCTACGGTCACGCTGTAATATACCGGTATGGTAACCTAGAAGGACAAAAATGAACATACGAGTGCAATGTCCTGCGTCATGTTCAGAAATCGCGCCAATACTCGAACCACTTCCGGAACCAGCGAGGGTGCGCATGCGTTATCAGTGACGTCACTCGCCCAAGAACGCAGAGGCTTCGATTAGGGCGTGACTCGAAACTTCTAGTTTCTCTACACCCCAAAGCATCAGCAAGGTTCGTCGCACTCACAAACTATTTGCTTTCCGTCGTGTTGATGAGCGTTTCGTTGCGGCTATCTAGCGAGGAGAGAGTGATGGAGAATTTGCATCTGGCCATGGAAGAGGAGGAGGATCTTTATTCTGGTTATAACGACTATAATCAAATATTTGACCCTGAGGTGAGTTAGCAGCTATGCTAGCTACGTTAGACTAAATGCTAGCTACGTTAGACTAAAGACTGACAGCTTCCACAAGGAGCTCAGACTGTTTTAAAAACATCACAATCAGCTTTATTTGCCAACTACATATTAATTGGATATACAAGTGTGCTTATTGTGATCTGAATTCACTTTTATCTGTTAAAATCACCTCTTAAAAGCAGCTACTTTTATCAATTTTATTGATTATTTCACAATTCTGTATTGTTTTATTTGATTGTTTTTCTTACATGTAGCTCATTTTGCTCAGTTTTCCATAACTTTTAGACTGTTTTATCATTGTTTGCCATTTTTATAGTGTTCTCTAGTAACTTTCTTTGGGAAAGTGCTATACAGATAAAGTGTATTACTATTATTATTAGTTTTTAAAATAATATAAATATAATAAATAAATCCAAATACTTATAGAAACAGCTTTTGATTCTCTATATGTCCTGTACATATCGCAGAATTGATAATAAAGTTGACTTTGACTTAATAATAATTTTTGACCAATTTGAAGGACATGGAGAATGATGTGGGCTTCCAGCAAACACTGAGGACCAGTCATGGAAGAAGACCTCTGGTGAGTACTGTACCTAATAGTTACTTTACAGATTCAGATTATGAATACAAAATATATATACATTTATAAATTATGATGTATTCTTATATGTTAAGCTATCAAGTAATATATAAAGTTTATAAGATGAGCTCTACCGTTACCAGCTTGAACATTAAAGTGGTGAAAAATGCATCAATAATATGATACAGTATATTTAAATAATCAATGAAATATATATGATTATGACTTGGCAGAAATAGAATGTGATGTTCATAATGATATTTTAATTTGTATATAATTATTTTGTATATAATTAATTAATGGAGACCCAGACCGTGACGACAGTCCAAGTCGTGACGTTGGGACCGCGTGACCAAGTCATGTGGCCCAATAAGACCCAGAACACCCAAAAGATCTAGATACTTTTCCAGACGGATGTCGAACCGTTTTGAATTCATGCGCCACTGAGCAACTCTCATAAAAATGAGCAGGGCCCCGCCTCCAGCGCTGTGATCCAGTTTTCTTAATACAGCCATGTTTCTGCAGTAGCTCGGAGTAAACAAAACAAATTGTGGCTCTAGAGAGGAACATTTATGTTTGTTACTTGAAGGCCACCGTACTTCTCCAATATGCTTATGATACTGCAGTAAAATGAGCCACAGAGTGTTAAACTGTGATACCGCCAGCTGCCGTCTGACTTCCATTGCTCCTAAAGTCATGTTATGGTAAGGATAGCAGGAAGAAAATCTCCGGCACTCACAGATAAAGTGTCTTCTTTATTATATCGGGCAAACAGCTCCTTTCAGTAATAAGCCTTCGTCAGTGTGATCACTCAAGACGTATAAAGGATGGCCTCTGAGCGAGGTGACCTGCGTTACCACTATTTTGCACTGGGCTCATGTTAGCGCAGTCTTAGAAAGGGAGGAGTGAGTGGAGGGCTAGTGGCAGTCTGCAACCACATCACTGGATGTCACTACATCCTGCACACTGTACCTTTCAAGAAAATTTTAAATGCAGTACTTTACTTGTAACTAAATATTACTCAGTATTTTGAGGTTTTTCTTGAAACAATGAAATGAATCAACAGTTTTGAGGAATACTTATAGAGAGAGGAGAGGATATTTTATGTCTTGATTGAACTACTTTGTTAATCTGATAAGTTGTCATGTCTTCAATTATCCAGATGACTGCCAAATTTCCTTGCACTGCTGCTGGAGCTCGACCTTTAACTACTTCCTCTGGAGTAAGTACAATGACATGAAATCATTTTGAAATTCAATGTGAAATTGGTCCAGTATTGAGGGTGAATGCTGTACCAGACAGCTGTGAGGCCAGTGAGCAGCATCAGTATAAAGTTACAGCCACTAAAAGCTTGTTTTTGCCACTGACGGGCTCTGTTTGTTATAATAAGTATCTGACAACATTATTGAAAGGACCCTACAGAGAAATCAAACCTTTTTGTACCTTTCTCTTGATCCGGTCTGTTTGTTATTGCATCCAAGTCTCGCTCAAGGAGAAGTCTGGTTGTGAACTCTGAATATCTGTATAATCTGGCTCAGATAAATACAAGCAACCATCAAATTCAAAGACCTCATCCACATTATGGAAATCATCTAAATATTTAGCCATGACACTGAACAGCTTTGAGATGACATTAAGCTACTCTAGTTTCTACCATGGATGTATTCCTTCTTCCAGCAACACGTCACCTCGCCAGATTTCACAACCAGACTTTTCCGTGAACGAGACTCTTTCCATTATGTCAAATATTTCAAATATAACCAGAGCCTGTTATGGGAAGAAACAAGCACTTTAAGGACATAAATGATGGTGCTAGCTTGCCCCAATAACACCATATTGCAGCCTTTGAATAGCTCCTGTCTACAGCGCTCTCCCTCCTCCCTCAAAGTTACCCTTTAATAATAGCTCTGTTTTTGTGAAGAAAATTGTGAAAATGAAGCGCATGAAGAAAGCTATTGATATGCAGTATGTTGTGTTTTATTGATTTATTTATTTTGCTGTTTTCAATTGTTATAGAATGGAGCAGCTCGACCGGTGACTGCTATCACAGGAGCAGGTTACACTTCCTCCAGGACCGGTGGTGAGTCACAAACTGACATTGTCTATCACAGCTAAACTCAGGGAAAACAAGTTTGAAAGTTAGTGTTTGGTAGATTATTTCTGTGTTGTTCCAATGCTAATTGTCATTATATTTGACATGGTTGAAAAGCTTGTTTATTTACCTTCACAATGTTCAACTTGTAAAGATCATGCATATGTGGGATGAAGATGTGAGAGAAGAGATGAGGAGTTTTGTATTAAAACTAAATGTTGAACTGAGGGGGGGAGCTGCACCGTGGTGCAGTGGTTAGCACTCTCGCCTCACAGCAAGAGGGTCGCAGGTTGGAATCCGGCCTGGGTGTGTGGAGTTTGCATGTTCTCCCCGTGTAAGCATGTGTTTTCTCTGGGTACTCTGGCTTCCTCCCACAGTCCAAAGACATGCAATTTAGGTTAACTGATGATTCTAAATTGCCCGTAGGTATGGATGTGAGCGTGAACGGTTGTCTGTCTCTATGTGCGATGGACTGGCGACCTGTCCAGGGTGAACCCTGCCTTTGCCAGCTGGGGTCGGCTCCAGCCCCCCCGCGACCCCTAACGAGATAAGCGGTTGACGATGGATGGTTGAGCCACGTTGTTATGAAAAAGCTGACTGCTCAGAATGAACCGGATCACTTTGTGATCCTGTGGTCTTGTCTTGTGGTGCCTGATTAGCAGCACCTGGAGCTCAAAACAATAGTCAATACCAACAGGAGAATACACTGTACATTACTCTGGCAGAGAATTTACTCTGGCAAATCTCCCTTGGGCGCTACTCACATAATCAATTGTGCTGCTCATCCCACAAATGCATGATCCTTATAAGTTGGACATCGTTGTGAAGGTAAATAAACAGACTTTCCAATCGTAGAATACAATGACAATTAGCATAGGAACAAGAAAGAATAATCCATCAAACACTAATTTCCAAACTTTTTTTCCCCCGTTTATTTTAGTGATTCATTCTGGCTGCATATGTGCTGATTCATCTTACCATGTGATTGTTGTTGAGCTTGTGATTGTGTAGCTGCTCATTTTTTTACTGTGTCTGCATTGTGGAAGTTTACTATGTCAGGGATAGACACAGCTGTAGAGAGACTGTGTCTGCATGGCACAGCAGCAGGAAGCACGAGTGTTATCATCTTTTTTTTTTTGTTCTAAACTTCCAAAACATAAGCACCGTTTTTTTAATTAGTATGAACCTCTATGTGTTTCTATAAGGATAGATTGTAGTGATGCAAACAACATGGTATTCCCTTTACATAACTTGTATGATTTGTGTTTTCAGGCTCGACCTTTGACCGTCTGGGTCAGTCCAGAGGCCCTGCACCTCCACTTGAAGACGTGTGAGTTGTCTCTCTTTAAACTGTCAGTGTTTGGCTTAAGATTGACCCTGCATCATCCAAAGGTAATGTTCCCCCTTACTTAGGTAGTATGGGGAAGAAAATACCTGTACAGGGCTCAACAGTAAGGATTGCCCGTGGCAAGCACTATGCCACATCAAGCTAGTAAATCTATCAAGTCACTTGCACAATCGGGCAGAAAAGAATTAAACACATCTTTTTTCCAGAGCTGATAAATGGGAGGGGTTAAGGAGTGAGCCGTCTCATTTCTTTCTCTGTTGAGAGCTGCACATGCAGTCCTTGAAAAAGATTTGTAGTTGGCTGACATTAGAGGAAGTAATTCATTTACTGAGATGAAACATTAACTTTGGTCTTTGTAGTTATTTGATATAACTCTAGTTAATAAAACTATTTGTATAGGGTTGAAGAAAAATTGACTTTGAATTGAATTGAAAAATTGACTTTGGGCAAGTAGATTTCTGCTTCACTTGCCAGGCAGTTGGAAAAAAAACATTAGTGTTGAACCCTGCTGTATAGAGGCATTTACAGGTGCTATACATCTATTAAAATCAGCATGTATACATGCATAATCTGTTATAATAAGTTATGTAATCCAAAGATGAAATTCATATGCTAAAATAACACTTAATTTAATGATGGGTAGTTAGAAAACACATTATATTTTTGACTACTAACAGACTGTATTATGGGTTCCTGTCGCTCCTCTAACATTTAGTTATCACTAAAAGGTTTCTGATCAGCTGTGTTTTTGAAGCCAGTGGAAGAAGAGCAGCGTTATCACTCGATGTATTTCTGTGTCTGTGTTGCAGGCCTGAGGAGAAGATCAAGATCCTGGAGAAGAAAGTGAATGATCTGATAACAGAGACCTGCATGGCACAGAGTACCGGAGCCTCACAGCTGGTCAGAGTCCTCTTATCTAACATACTGTTGAGTCAGATAATGGATGTTTAGTTTGGGAGAAGAAAGGCCTCCTAGTGAGGCAGTGATATATTTCTCATGGAGTCAGCTCTACACTGTGTATTTTCAGGGCATTTTCATATATGTAAATCTGTAGTGAATTACAGAATGAGTTTGAGAAACCTGTTATAACTGAAGCAGTCACATGCTTTCTCAGGAAGTGACTTGGCTTTGTTGTATATACAGTATTTATCAATGATCAAAATATGTAAGTCATTTGCGATTTATCACGATTAACTATGGACAATTGTGATTAATCTTGATTAAAGTTTAATAACTGACAACCCTAATATACTATACATACACGCACTTACAGTAGTAGCTAGGTAAAAGTCTGATTGAAATCTCTTTTTAAAGAGTGACCTGGCAGCATAAATATTTATTACAATAATAAACACGAACAATACAAGCAGACAAATACAACGGTCACAACACACTACAAGTGAATGAGCACAATATCCTGTTACTATGCTATAAAATATACAACTATAATGCATAAAACAGGCCAGTTTTAAAAAGATTTTCAGTGCAGTCACATTGACAAAGGGTGCCAATTTCTCCATCCTTCAAAAAGGACTTTAATTCATCCACAGTGATCAGTTGTGACAATTTCAGGTCTGAACATTATTCCAGGAAGATGGGCAGCGTATTTAACCTGTACCTGTGTTTGTGTCTTTGTTTTTGTGTCTTTGTCTACTGTTACTGATGTATTTCTACAGGCTCTGGAAACAGCCAAAGAGGCCGTAAGGATGGAGAGGAAGCTGGTGAGACAGAGGGAACAGTCTGGCAATGGCAAAGACATCAATTTAAACCTCACCTACTCTGTAAGTAATAATATCTGCTGTAAAGCAAAGGTTGATCCAGTGTCTTTTGAGCTCTTTCTTCCTGACAAGCACCACCTTTTGAAAACCAACTCTTCAAGCCTGGTTTTATCAACTACTTAACAAAAATGTACATTTTACATTTTTAGTCATTATCTGTGACACGTGGTAAGTGGTGTGTTTGAGGAGATCTTTGGTGATGAAGAGTTATAATCTTGATTCGTACTTATTTGGTCCCTCACTCATCACTCATCACTCATCACTCATCGTCAACCTCTTATCCGGGGTCGGGTTGCAGGAGCAACAGCTCCAGCCGGGGACCCCAAACCTCCCTTTCCCAGGCCACATTAAGCAGCTCTGACTGGGGGATTTTGAGATGTTCCCAGGCCAGTGTGAAGATACAATCTCTCCACCTAGTCCTGGGTCTTGAGTTTCTCACCCTGTCTCTAAGTGAGACACCAGCCACCCTCCAGAGAAAACCCATTTCCCCCACTTGTACCCGTGATCTACTTCTTTGGGTCATGACCCAGCCCTCATGACCATAGGTGAGGTAAAGCGTCTGCAATATTGCCCCCGCTGCTCTGATTCTACAGTCAGTCTCACTCTCAATTGTCCCCTCACTTGCAAACAAGACCCCAAGGTACTTGAACTCCACGTGGGGAACCATGGCCTCAGATCTGGTTTGATTTTGGTGGTCAAAGGTCATGTGACCTCAGGAAACACATTTTTGGTCATAACTCAAATGGTATAAGATAAGATAAGATATTCCTTTATTAGTCCCACAGTGGGGAAATTCACATAAATTCATATGCTAATAATGACAATTTAACACAAATGTCTATCAGGATAAAATGATGAAGTGATGACATTTTGGACAGACGTGGATAAAACTTGACTGGCTGGCGGAGGCCTACAACTGTGATGTTGTAATTGTAGTTTTAATTTATTTATTTAGAAATGATAACTGTGTCTGTCATCTCTAGGTCTTGCTCAGCCTTGCCAAGCAGTATGAGAACAATGAAATGTACCCCGAGGCTCTAAATACCTACCAGGTCATCGTGAAGAACAAGTTGTCCAGTAACGCAGGTGAGCAGATGTGTTTAAAGTATGGCTGTCCAGAATGGAGATAATCCTGTGTTTTAAAAATGCCTGAAAAATCAAAGTGGATGTTTGTTACTGTGATTCTTGTCTGGCACTGCAGCCTCAAAGCACAAATTATCATCCTCAAAACCTAAAATAGTTTAAACTGCTGCATTTTGCTGACAGAAATATTGTCTGTAAAGCTGCAACGATAAGTTGGTGAATCAATTAGTTGTCAACTATGAAATTAATCGCCAGCTATTTTGATAATCGATTAATAGGTTTGAGTTGTTTTTTATTTATTTTCAAAGTCAAAATTCTCTGATTCCAGCTTCAAATGTGAATATTTTCTGTTTTTTTACTCCTCTATGACAGCAAACTGAATATCTTTGAGTTGTGGACAAAACATTTGAGGACAAAATCTTGAAACGCTGATCCACCATTTTCTGACATTTTATAGACCAAACAACTAATGGATTGATCAGAAAATAATCAACAGATTAGCTGACAATGCAAATGACTGTTGGTTGCAGCTCTAGAAAGCTGTAGCACAGGGATGGGAATCAGAAAAACACAGGAAACCAAGGAAGGATGGGTTACAAGCACCTACAGAAGTTTTTAGCATTTTATGAGAAATATAAACATGAACAGAGTCTTTTGGACCTCCAGGCTGTTTCTTTCAAGATCATCAGTAGTTGGCTATTTTCTGTGCTTTCTTTCATGCATTGTACTTAGCAAACAACTTGATTTGTAACATTATTTGTGCTGCTCGTTCAGGCCTCCTGAGAGTCAACATGGCCAACATCTACGTCAAACAGAAGAGCTACCCCAAAGCTATCAAGTTCTACCAAATGGCCCTGGATCAGATCTCCAGCGCTCACAAGGAGACGAGGATCAAGATCATGCAGAGCATCGGCATGGTCTTTGTCCACATGGGCCAGTACTCGGACGCCATATCGTCCTTGGAGTACATTATGAAGGAGAGCCCCAACATCAAGACGGGCTTCAACCTCATCTTGTGCTACTACGCCATCAGAGACAGGGAGAGCCTGAAGAATACCTTTCAGAAGCTCATCTCTGTTCCTCTGGGCATCCATGATGAAGACAATTGCATCCCGTCTATTGTAAGTTACAGTTTATTTAGGTAAAATTATGGCATTTATTGAACAGGTTATTTGCCTTTTCTCTCTTTGTAAGGCTGAACAGAATAGTTTACATGCTGCACAGCTCTTTTTACATGTCTGGTCAATTTATTTAAAGCCATTTTTCATGCACACTGTCAGATAAAGATCAGGCTACACTAATATTAGTATTATGCTATTAGTAGAATTAGATTACAGTGGTTTCTGCCTATGTTTCTGACTTGTGTGATCCAGACATTTACAATAACTCTAGAGCGTTGTAAGGTCCACAAGTAAAATATTATTGAAAAAAGGTAGATGTAATCATTTTCATGTACAGTCCCCTCCAGAACTATTGGAATAGTGAGGCTGATTCCTTTATTTTTGGAGCACTATTTATTGTCTGAATAATCAATGTAATAGGACACACCTGGCAACAGAAAGAAATGAAGCCACAAACTGACGCCTGACTTGTTGCTGCGTGGTGACAAGTGAAGTTGAGCTGGTCTCAACTTCTTTTCAGCGCTCTACTGTTATGTTTGTGTTTCACTCTGTTCCTTTCTATCTTAAAAAAAAAAAAAAAAAAAAAAGCGCTGTTAGCCAGTCCCATAGGAGCCGGCATAGGGGGGCACAACAAGACTTTTTGTCCCCCCACTTTCAGGTGTTTTGGTAATGCAGCCAGGTAGAATGTCAGCGTTAATGTCTACATATGCCGTCTAACATGTTGGATCTTTATCTAATTATAATCAACCGTTGTGTAGCCTAAATCAAATGAAATCAAATCATCTGACATCCAGCCCGCTGGAGTTTCATAATAAAGCAAATATATTTGATGCATCCGTGCAGTGGGCTTGGAAGTTGCCTTGCAGATCCAGCCATGAAGTGCTCGCTGTGCTTGTTGCCCTCTCTTCCTGACCTCAGTGCGTCAGGGATCTACAGCAGTGTCGGCAACCCACCCGACCCCTCTTGAAACACGGACTCTGTCTGATTACATTGTTTACTGGAGCACAACTTAGTCTCCGTAGATCAAGCCTCTTTATTTTGCTCTCAAAGTGCACCAGATTGATGTATTTAGCTTTAAGATGTACAAAATTTTCTTCTGACCCCGGATCCCCCTAGACAGTCCAAGGTCCACCCACAACAGTCTCACGGTGCTATTTAATGACACTACTATTTCAGCGAGCGCTTGAGCAATGCTTCGGTGGCAGTGTGAACATACAGTAGCTTTATGAATGAAGCTTCAAAGCTTTGAACAAGTTGGTACAGCCCTACCAGCCATATACAGAATACTACTATTTACAACAATGTATTGAGGATTTGTGAATGTGGTTCTTATAAGTATCATCACCATGTAAACCTTGTCCTGTCACGTCTTCTCAGGACGACACCCGCTCAGATATGGAGGCCATTAAGAACGACAAGCTTCACCAGATGGAGAGAGATCTGTAAGAAAAATCTCACACTACACAAACATACACTTGTCCTCATCTAAACATGATCATTGTTTTACAAGCCTGATGTTGTTCTTCTGTTTCCTCTCTGTTTACTGTACATAGAAAAGTCCAGGCTGAGAAGTACGTCATGACCGCAGCCAAGCTCATCGCTCCGGCCATCGAGACTTCGTTTGCTGCAGGAATTGACTGGTTTGTTACCGTTGTGTTTGTTTGTTTGGTTTTTAACATCATAACAGCAGAGAGAGCATCCAATGTTCAAGATACAATATACTCCATAAATAAGTGTTTCTGCTGAACAGCTGCTTCAGATGCTGAATCAAAATTCAGTGTTTTGGGACTGAAAATCAAAACTAGAGGAGTGTCATTGGATGTCTTGATTCCCTTAATCCGATTTCACATTTTTCCGGTTTTCCCACCCATTTAGGTCACTCTACAAGCCAATATGGAAACAATAATAATTCTTTCTAGTTTTTAACATTTCCTTTGCAAAATTTTGAGCCACCAAAAGAGGCAGCAGGTAGCAGTTTTTCACATGATGCTTCACATGTCAGAGCAAAGTTTGAAAACAACAGATTTGTCCCCAAAAAAGTCTAAAATCCAACAATCCGAATTCAAGGCCTAGAAATGTCTTGAAACATAACAAAATGTCTTAAATCCAATTTTGGCAGGTCTTAAAAATTCATTAAGGTAACTTTCATTTCAAAAGAAATTAGCATTGTCTTGCTTTTAAATGTTTTGTTTTGGAGTCCAGCCAGAAGTCCTCGGGGTGCCCAAACTCAAGGCCTCAAAATGTCATAAATCCAATTTTGGCAGGTTGTAAAAATTCATTCCCATGTCACGTGCATGTAAGCTCAGTTAGCTATGGTTAGAGAACAGTGACTTTAGTGCGTGGTTGAAGCCAGTGCCTGGAAATGTATTTGAAGCCTGCTGCACCCTCTGAAACTTGGAACATTGGGCATCATGTCTTTGGAGTCACATGCCAAGTCAGAAAAACATAGAGGTTGTAAAAAAAAAAAAAAAAAAAAGGCAGCGAATGGCTGTAATCAGCCAGTACTGATCCATGTAGAGATCTAGAGCATCAACTCCAATCGACCTCCAGACAGGTGAATTGGAGCTCCACCTCCACTAAAAGCTGAGGTGGTCTTGACTTTACACTGACTGTACTTTTTTGCCAGCATGGATGTGAAGTATGTCTTAAATAGCATTCATGGTGGTCATTAATGGATGTGAAATGGGTCTTAAATTTCATTCATAATGGGTTACAAAAAAGTCTTAAATTTGACTTGTTGAAACCTGCAGGTACTCTGATTTGGTAGGTAGTGCATAGTATGTAATTTTGGAAGAATCCAAACATTTTAAATGGGCCCCTTTGTATTTCCTGTTCCAGTGTTTCTTAATGCAGTAGCTGACAGGAAGTAAACTTGGAGCAAAGTTGTTGCCCTAGAAACAGAATGACAATGAAAAGGTCTACAACCTTCCCATCCTCTCCTGCTTCCCTTCCTTCTCCACATCTGCTCTCCATACACCCCTCTTATTGTAAATTATAAACTAGTGCAGTATGTTCTGTCACTTGTCTGTGTATCAGTAGTTCAGATAAACTCAGCCACAGATAAACATGTATCTTGACACTCAGACATATTATTAGAAAATCAAAATGCGGCCGGGAGAGCAGCTGTCATATTGGTCAAATCAGATAAAAATAATAATTATGTATGCTTCTTGCAGCTAGCATCAGATGATGTGATGTGATACATAGCGTGTTATACTGTGCGTATACATATACATATATTCTTGTTGTTTTCTTTGTAGGTGTGTTGACATGGTGAAGAGTTCTCAGTATGTTAAGCTTGCCAGCGACTTGGAGCTAAGCAAAGCCATCACCTACATCCGACAGACGGACCACAGCCAGGTGACTGTCTCAATGTTTTTAAAGGAAAATACCACTCAATTTAGGCATAAATATTTCTTGAGTGCTTGAAATGCAGGATGAACAACTGCTCCAACTGTCAAAATCTTAGCTAAGGTGCTGGAAACAGAAGTGAGTCCAAAAGATAATAGAAAATATTACCGCACATTTAGATCCACGCAGTATTTGACTAGTCAAGTACTGCGTGAATCTATGTGTTTCACAGTATTTCACTAGTGAAAAGATTAGCGCACACTGAGATCCATGCAGTATTTCACTAGTATAAAGCAGTTATGGTAGAGACTGACTTTGCAGAAACTGTTATATAATCATGTTACAGATTCTGAACCTAGAAAATAAATGTACAGGAAGTGTTGCATTTGTAAATAGTTAAAGTGAGTGGTATTTCCCTTTATAAAGTACAATAATGCACAATGTGAGTGCAGTCGTTGTTGTCCTTTTTATATTATTTTTTTTCCATCTTTTTTATGTTTCTGGGAAAATTATCTTGTACTGAAGTTATGCAGTATTACTGGGTGTACTTTTACTCTGACTGCTTTTTATTATGTGTTATCAGGCCACGGAGCATCTGAAGACACTTGTGAAGAATAACAGCAGAGTGAAGAGCGCTGCAGCTACCAACCTCTCTTTCCTCTCCTTCCTGGTATGAGCCTCTCATTGACTAACTGAAAGTCTCCCAGATTACATATGGGTTTTATTAAAAACCTGAGTAAGTACCTGAGTTAGGTAAAATATTTCTGCCATCAACGTTTTCATGTGCTCAAGGACACAACAGCAACATAAGCTGTCCTGTTATAACGATGGCCCTCATTATCTGTAGCAGCCTGCTGCCAGTAGATGCTTCCCCTCTGACCTTTCACCTATTACAGGAGAAGGACTACGAGCAAGCTGACCAATACGTTGACCTCGCTTTGACCACCGATGACAGCAACCCAGCAGCACTGACCAATAAAGGCAACATGCTGTTTGTCAAGCAAGACTATGAAAAGGCTGCCGAGTTCTACAGATGTGCACTGAGTTATGATTCGTCCTGCACCGAGGCCCTCTACAACCTGGGTAAGATCCATTTACATGATGCAATGCAGTGGTGGATAATGTAGAGCTCAATTTACTAACCTACAGTATGTAGCACATGGTGCACATGGATCATCCTTTTCAGCATAATTGAGTCCTGAGCACCTGATCAGTTTAACGGGCAAATTCATAAAGAGTGGACATTTGACCTTTTTTTACATTGCTATTATCCATGTGCTTTTGCACCAAGAACACAATAGGCAGAACAATGATGAGAGAAAAACCCTTTGTAAACCCATGAGGCAACAGCTTAGTGCACCTTTCCAACACCCTATATTGTCCTCTTTGGCTTATGTGTTGTCTCTGTAACATACTGTTTGATACTACATGCTGCAGGTCCTGACCGATGAGGTGCAAGCGTTCTTCAAAACTTTGGGAAAGAATTTAAACGTGACAGCGAGAAGCCATATTTGGGATTTAATATGCATTCACTATCCTGTCAGTAACTCTGAGGATACTAATAATTCTACTATAACTGCGTTTGGCTAACTGCCTGTTAGCGTTGATCTACGTGAATTCAACTGATTTTGCATTGAGGCTTATTTGTATGTAGCAGGGGCTGAATTTGCGCCAAACGTCTGCATATTACATAATTTAAATACGAGCAATTAGCACAGGAGCACCAAGACACTATTTGCTATGCAGCACAGTTGGGTGCATTGGGTCTCTGAGAATTACACGGCTTCTTTTGGTCATATTTGTACAACTTTAGCAGCTGCAAAAGCCACACAAGTTCAGTATAGGTCACAAATGATTAAAGCGAATAACAATAAAAACATTCCTCTAAAAACAAAGATTTCTCTGAAAACAAGTTTCTCACCGTCAGCTTCAGTAGCCTGGAATGTAAAGGTTTATTTGAAGCTCAGTTATGCCTTTGCCTTTTGGCCTTGTGACTAGTTTTTTAAAGCATTTACTGTTAAAAATGTCCACTTGGTGTACATAAAGTACACTGTAAGCGCTTCAGGTGTCTCCTTATTTTCAGGGGAATATCTGTGGGTGTCATGGAAACTTGTTATGGTGTCAGACCAGAGTGAGTCTACTGACAGTTTTTGCTTTCTGTCACTACTAGGTCTAACCGAAAAGAAACTGAATCACCTAGAGGTGGCTCTGGACTGCTTCCTGAAGCTTCATGCCATTCTGAGGAGCAGCGCCCAAGTCATGTACCAGCTGGCCAACCTGTATCCTACTGATACTGTGAGAAGATGTGTTTGTTTTTGTAACTGCTTCTAACTGTTGTACCTCAGTAGATGTTTCTGGGAAGGTTTTCATTCAGGGGTTCAAACCCGCATCTCTGTCCATTCCTACTGAGCATCTGTTGGTCCTTGACTCACTGGCTACATATATGAGCTTCTGGAAGACCCCCAACAGGCCATCAAGTGGATGACGCAGGTCTTGAGTGTAACTTACACTGACCCCAAGGCACTGGCCAAATTGGGAGAGCTCTACGATGGCGAAGGGGACAAGTCCCAGGCGTTACATTACTACTCCGAGGTATGATATTTTTAAATGTCTTAATTTTTCAGGAACATTTCCTGCTTGGGGATGTGTGAATGGGAGGTGGGATAGATATTCAAGGAAATCCGTACCACCAATTTCCCACCTTAAAATGCCGGTACGGCTATGTTGTGAATGATAAGATAAGATGAACCTTTATTAATCCCCGGAGGGAAATTCGGGTATGAAAGCGGTAACATTGCAGGGACAAGCGCATCCTTTTGATGCTTTCACGTGGAGCGAGCCAACCAGTCACAAGACTCCACTAATGACATATTTGAATATTTGATAACCTACATTCATTCATAATAATAATAATACATTTTATTTATAAACGCTTTTCAAGACACCCAAGGACGAGTTTGTGTGTAGACGTTGAGAAGATTGGATGAGCAGGAAGAGGCCGAGCCATGTAGAGATTTATAGACAAGCAGAAGAACCTCAAAACAAATGCGATATTTGACTTCATTTATTCAATCAAGGTGCCAACCTGCCCATCAGGATGTAATCTCCTTCTGTTGACTTTAATGCCTCTTCCCTCATCTGTTGCAGCACTGCCAGGGCATGTGTGAAACGGCACAAGATGAAAATATTCCTGAATGTAGTGCATATGTGAATAATGAAAAACACTATTGGTGCCTGAAAGGTTATCCCAGTAATTTACCTGGGATTACAGTATGTGTGAAAGAGTCTTATAAGTGTATTCTGCTTGTGTTTCTATACAGTCCTTCAAGTACTTCCCCTGCGACGTCAATGTGATCGAGTGGCTCGGGGTGTACTACTACGAGACGCATTTCTTTGAGAAGGCCATTCGATACTTTGAAAGAGCCGCACACATACAGTAAGGAGCCATCAGTTATAGTAATTTAAAAAGTAATAGCATGACAAGTAAGAAAGCCAATAGAGCTGTGTGAAACTGAGATGTTCAACAACTGGCAGTTCAGGTCCAATGTAATGCTAAAATCTTCGATTTTGTAAAGTTAAGTTCATTTTGAGAAATATATCCAGTTCAAGTTGTAGTGGACTGTCATATACTGTCATATATTTTATACCTGTCTTATTCTATTTTAGCTTGTGTTAATTTTCTATTCTCTTGGCTCTTTAATGACAGTTTTCAGTTGTATTTAAATGTCCTTTTATTATGTGTTTCTTTTACATTTACCTCTCTTATCTCTAAGTTTTATGTAAAGCAATTTGAACGGGTTGTTGCTGAAATGTCCCTTTATAAATAAGCTTGCCCTGATGTACATCAAAAAGTACAATTGTACTCTCAAATGCAATGAAATTGGCCTCAAAACTATATGAACTACTAAATAAGAATATATAAAAGATAACAATAAGGATTAATCATTGAGTTGTTTAATGTGCTTGCTGTCCAGTAATCAGTCTGGGGCCTTTGAGGCGGCTGTGAAATGATGTTATTTCTCCACATTTCTGCCTTGATGAAGTGATTTGTGTCTTCTTTCATCAATCGTGAAGCTTGTTCTCATCTGGAAGTTGTTGGGAGGGGACAGAGGATTTGGTTTTGTTGGCCTTCGAGCTGAATTCAGAATTGATTTTCTTCTTTATATAAAAAAAAGTTTGGTGCATTGTGTGTTCATACTGACTGACTGTTCTTCTGCTGTGTTTCTTAGACCAACTGAGGTGAAGTGGCAGCTGTTGGTGGCGAGCTGCTACAGAAAGAGTGGTGAGAATGACCCTTTTACTTTTTTTACCTTTTACCTTTTTTTTTTTTTTTTTTTTTTGATACCGAAAACCAGATCACAGAAAAGTAGATGTACTCCATGTTGGAACTGCTATAAAGGTTTATTCTGATCTAGTTGTTTCCTCACACTGTGAGGAGCAAAGTGTGGGAAAGAGTAGCAGCTGAATGAACCAGCAATGAGCTCAGTTAAAGTTGTAAACATTGTAAACTTTTCTTTTTTTGTCACAGGAAACTGCCAGAAAGCTCTGGAAACCTATAAAGACGTTCACCACAAGTTTCCAGAGAGTGTGCTATGTAATTCATCTTGCTTTTTTTTTTTTTTACACAATTTTCAATATTAACTGTTGACCAACAGCAGATGATTTGCTGATTGGAGTGTAAAGTGTAAAATGTGTGTTTTTGTCCAGGCCTGCGTTTCTTGGTGAGGCTGTGTGCAGACATGAGACTGAAGGAAGTCCAAGAATACGCCACCAAGCTGAAGAAAGCAGAGAAGGAGGAGGTCAGAAAACAGGTAGATATCTCTCTCTGTTTACTTTAAAACACGTAAAATAAAAGATTTTACAGTTGTTGGGAAATATGGGACATGTGGATGTGGATACAGTTTATATTTTACATCTGCAGTTTGTTTGGAATAAATAGAAGAAAAGGTAATTTGTTAGCAGGAACCTAGATAGTTAACATCACTGAATAAACTACAGAAAGTGTAGAAAGAAAACTCAAATGTCATCACTAGAATATCTAATAAAGATGTGATTGTCGTTTCATCAGATGGTTTCCTAAATACATATCCTGGCCATGTCCATCTCTGGGCAGATTGGGCTCGTTAGGTGCGGCAGGCAACCCATCTACTGGACGGAAACCATAAATAAATGACCCCGGCCCACCAGGATGGACATTGAGAGAGAGATTAAAATACATTTCTAGCCAAAAGAAAGACGTTATAGTAAAGTAAAACAACTTGCTAACACACAATAAATGTAGCATATTTAGAGTGCATGGGGAAATTAAAACATGAATGCTTTTAGTAGCAGTTAGAACGTAGTAGTGGTGCGCTTCAGCCTGTTGTAGTCAAAAGGAGCATACAACAAACACAAACCAAAAATTCAGCTGCCAAAACCATTTTTTCACCAAGAGACAAGAGCACCAACAATTAAGATCAGACTTAGAAAACAGATCAGCAGACTTTTTTTGTCTCACTTCCCTCTTGGGTCTTCCGTACATATCTTTGCTGTATTATTTTAAAATGTGGTCTCCATTTTTGTTGCTTACTGCTCATTGCTGTGGTGTTTCTGAAATAGACGCCGGCTAGAACTGGAAATATAATGTGTTTACATGTGACATTTAAAGTGGTCAAATTAAGGTCCACTTGAGCTTGTATTTGAATGCTTCTGCTTAGCTTTTTGTTAAATGGTTTGAGTTTCAAAAATAGTTTTCAACTGACTCAATTAATGAGACATGGAGGGAGAAACGAATAAAAAGACTCAGCATTGGAAAAAGAGGTCACCAGAATCCAACAATCAAGCATGAAATGGGTTTTTATTCACCACAGAAACCTAATCTGATTAAAAGCTGCTTATGGTAAATTTAGTTTAAATTTAAATGGAAACTACCATGTATCCTACCCTCTCCTCTTTCTGTCTTCCTGCAGAGGGCGAAGTCGGGGCGGGAGAGCAGCGCCAGAGGTCAAAGAAAAGGCAGAGAGGGCAGCGCTGGGAGTGTTGGTGAGTCCGTAATCACCGTAATACTTCCTGCTGTGTGTCGGTCTGCAAATGTTTGGACAATCCAATATATTAACTAACTCATCTAACAGAACAAACCCAGATCTTCACATTCAAGTTAAACATCTGGGGAAAAGTGTGGACTTGATTGATAGTAGAAGTGCATCTATTGTTAGTGAGGGTCACGCTGGTTTTGTTTGTGTTGTTTGTGCAGGCAGCAGCCACAGCAGCAACAGCAATAAAGGAAAGCAGCTCAGCGCCAAGATGAGGTCACTTCCTGGTTCCGATGAGCCCTACGAGGCCAGCAGCCCAAAGGAAATAGGTGAGGAAGCCCAAGTTTTCTCTCTCTTCCCTTCTACAACTAATTAGATGATATAAACTGTCTCACTGATTCTCTTTCATCTTTGAACCCTTGAATGGACAAACCAAACTCAGCTTGAGTCCATGTCCTCTCTATTAAACTTGGGTAGTCAAACTTAAAAGATGACATAGCTGTATCTTTAATGTGAAAACTGAGATTTTCATTGTATGTAGAAACTCTGTGGAAAGATTGATTGCATCCCAGGACATTTGATGAAGTGTAAATTCACTATTCCTGTATAGATGCATCCTATGTGGACCGTCTGGGGCCTCCGATGGAGAGACCGAAGATAAGAGCCAAGAAGCACATTGACGATGACTACTTTGCAGATGAAGAGCTGGGAGACGACCTGCTGCCCATGTAGCTGCCTCCATCTTCTACCTTCAGGACATTTGCTCTTTTATTACCCAGAAGTCACCACAAAACCAAAACATTTTATACTCCCTGTACTCTGATATTGTGGAATAAAGACTTTATTTTGGACATCTGATGGAGTTTAGGAGTGTGACGTCTTTACCTCAATCAGATTGGTCACAAATGATGATGATGAAACAAATGATTTTTTTTAAGGTGACATATTTATACATATCCATTCGGCCGAATAATGCCTGTAAACATGGAGTGAAGTTATACAGTCTGAATCTATTTGAACAATTTTGTTTTGGCTCAGTACTCCAACACAATGTAAAATGAGTGAAAACACATTGAGGTTAAAGTGTTGACGTTCAACTTTCATTTAAACATGTCTAAATTTGTATCCGATGAAGTGTGTAGAAATTATACACCTTTTTGGACAAACTGTTCCTTCCAAGAGCAAACAAGTTCTTTACTGTTCACCCAATATGGATGTGAACGCCCTCAATCACATTTTAACCTCATTGTCACCTTTTTCATTTCAGTGTTGGGGCACCGAGCCGATGAAAACAAATCATAATATTTTTGTATGTTTCCATGTGTGAGAGGAACCGCTCTTGAAAATCTATCATCTACGATACAACAAACTTGTATAATCCGTCCATTTCAGGTAGTTGATTTTAACATTTTGTATTTACTCAAATCATGTTTATGGTCAGTATAATATTTTTTCTTTCTGTCTTGTTCATTTAAACTCCATTTCTATACCAAAACCAAACAAAAATGCATTTTTTCACAAGAAACACTCAGTGGTGAATTTCTCTGAAAAAGACGGTTTGTCGTCGCAGGAACAAATCTATTGCAGTTTTTCTACATGGGCAGGTGCGAAGCATTATGAGCCCATTCCTGAGGCACATGGACCACTATCATTAACTAGAAAAGCTGCAGACAAGTTGTTGTAGTTCTGATGTCACCCAGTAGAGTGGAGCAGAGGACCAGTGACTCATGTCATGCTCCCATTGGTGCCAGATAAACAGAAAGGATGATTACAGCTACTGTACATTACTTGAATGAGATATATCACAGTATGAGATATGTCAATAAGCAGATCACAACAATGCTCTATGATCTAACTCTCACAATGCACAAATATACATCATCCTGTTTTTAAATGCTTCTGAAAGCCTCAGATCTTGATTAGTTACCTTTTTTAATGATTTTTTTTGCGTTGTACGTTTAAACTATGCGGCTTGAAATAAAAGTCTCATTAACTTAATATGGAAATCACTAAAAAAACACAAGGAGGAACATACGTCTTTCATATTGATACTCCAGGCGGTTTGAGTAATCAACGTGAGCTGAGCACCCTGATGACAGTCAAGGCGGGAGAGCCTCAACCCGAGCTGAGCATCTTGATGACGGTGCTGTGCGAGGCGACTGGACTCCTGGCAGGCGAGTCCTCAGACTACATTCAGCAGCACAATGACAGTTCAGGGGTGTGGAGACTGGCCTCGAGGCAGGCGAGCGCTTAAAATCAGCAGCACTGTGACGATGCTGGGGCGTGATGACGGGCATCCACGCAGGCCAGCCCTTAGCCTAAGATCAGCAGCACAATGAAAGTTCAGGGGCATGAAGACTGGCCTCCAGGCAGGCGAGCCCTCAGCCTCAGCTCAGCAGCACGAAGACATTGCCAGTTTGCATGGAAACTTTCTTAAATGCAGGCCAGGTCTCTAACTCAGCTCAGAAGTACAATGACAGTCCAGGTGGGAGAGCCTCAACCCGAGCTGAGCATCTTGATGACGGTGCTGTGCGAGGCGACTGGACTCCAGGCAGGTGAGTCCTCACCCCAAGCAGAGCAGCCTGATGATGGTGTTGTGGCGTGGAGACGGGCTTTCAGACAGGCCAGCCCACAGCTCAGCAGCATGATGAAAGTGCTGGGGCTTGGAGACAAGCCTCCAGGCAGTCCGGCCCTCAGCCTCAGCTCAGCAGCATGATGACGGTGCTGGGACGTGGACATGAGCCTCCAGGCAGGCCAGTCCTCAGACTACGTTCAGCAGCACAATGACAGTTCAGGGGTGTGGAGACTGGCCCCCAGGCAGGCCAGCTCTCATCCTCAGCTAAGCAGCTGGATAACAGTTCTGGGGCGTGGAGACTTTCAATAGGAAGGCCAGCCCTCAGCTCAGCAGCACGATGACCGTGCTGGGGTGTGGAGACTTTCTTCCAGGCAGACCATCCCTCAGCCTCAGCTCAGCAGCAACATGACGGGGAGTTGTTCTTCCAGGTAAGGCAGCACTCAGGCACAGCAGCATGATGACATTGCTGGGGCGTGGAGATTTTTGTCCAGGAAGGCCAGCCCACAGCCTCAGCTCAGCAGCACGATGACATTGGTGGGGCATGGAGACTTTCTTCCAGACAGGACAGCCCTCAGCCTCGGTTCAACAGCACGATAACCATTCCGGAGCATGGAAAAATGCCTCAAGGCAGGCCGGCCCTCAGCCTCAGCTGAACAGCACGATCACAGTTCTAGGGCGTGGAAACTTTCATCCAGGCAGGCCATCCCTCATCCTAAGTTCAGCAGCACATTGAGAGTTCAGGGACGTGGAGACAGGCCTCCAGGCAGGCCAGCCATCAAACTCAGCTCAGCAGCAAGGTGATGGATCTGGGGCAGGAAGACATACCTTAAGGCTGGCCAGCCCTCAGCCTTAGCTCAACAGTACAATGACAGTGATGGGGCATGGAGACATTCGTCCAGGCAGGCCATCCCTCAGCCTCAGCTCAACAGCACGATGACAGTGGTGGGGCATGAAGACATTCGTCCAGTAAAGCCAGCCCCCAGCCTCAGCTCAGCAAGATGACAGTGCTGGGGTGGGGAGACGTTATTCCAGACAGGCCAGCCTTCAACCTCAACTCTGCAGCACCATGACGGTGCTGGGGCCTGAAGACTTTTTTCCAGGCAGGCCGACGCTCAACATCAGACTGAGGAGCATCATGACGGTGCTGGGGCGTGGAGGCTGGCCTCAAGGCAGACCAGCCCTAAGCCTCACGTCAGCAAGATGACAGTACTGGGGCATGGAGATATTCATTTCATCCCTATTCATCAGAATGACAGAACTAGTAGATTCAGCAAAATCCCACCACATATGAACACTGCTAACATTACAGTAATATTAAAGTCAGGGTTTTGTCGTAAGCCCTGACAGCATTCACATGGATCCTGAAAAGGTTAGTGCTGTCTCCAATTGGCCTACCCCTACCAGCCGTAAGCTGGTTCAAAAGTTTCTAGGCTTTGCCAACTTTTATAGATGATTTATTCGTAACTTCAGCACCATTGCTGCTCCGCTCCACACCTTAACCTCACCAAAGGTCAAGTTCTTTTGGTCTCCCGAGGCGGATAGCGCCTTTAATCGTCTTAAGAATAGTTTCTGCTCTGCTCCCATCCTGTCCCTTCCTGAACTTGACAGACAGTTCATTGTGGAAGTAGATGCGTCTGACTCAGGCATTGGGGCAGTTCTTTCTCAACGCTCGGCGTCAGACAATAAGCTACATCCATGCGCCTTTCTTTCTCGCAAATTGACACCTGCAGAGAGAAATTACGATATTGGCAATCGTGAATTGTTAGGGGTAAAAGCGGCGCTGGAGGAATGGCGACATTGGCTTGAGGGGGCGGAGCATCCTTTTTTGGTGTGGACGGATCACAAAAATCTAGAATATATTAAAACCGCAAAAACACTCAATTCCCGGCAGGCTAGATGGGCCCTGTTCTTCAACCGCTTCCACTTTACCTTGTCCTATCGACCGGGCTCCAAAAACGGTAAACCAGATGCGCTATCCAGATTGTACGACTCTGAGGAGTCGACTAAGACACCCTCCAGTATTCTGCTCGCTTCCTGTGTCATGTAATTAACCCTGTTGCAGTTAAATTGCAACTTCCCAGGTCCATGAAAATCCATCCCACTTTTCATGTGGGAAGACTGAAACCAGCAAGGGAGAGCCCTCTGGTTCCCGCTTCCAAACCCCCTCCTCCTCCCCGGGTCATTGATGGGGGACCCGTCTACACAGTTAAGAGACTCTTGGGTGTGCGACGACGGGGGAGGGGGAAACAATATCGTGTTGATTGGGAGGGATACGGTCCGGAGGAGAAGTCTTGGGTATCAACAAAGAACATTATGGACCATAGTCTTATTAGAGACTTTCACAGAGCCCACCCTGATGCTTTAGGGACTTCTGGGGCCGTCCCTTGGGGTGGGGGTCCTGTTTTGTATTACATGCTTTTGTTCTGACACTTCCTGTTTTATTTTTTATTCTAACATCCCTTTTCATTTCAGAGCACTTCACTTCTGGGTTGTATGTTCCCCGCCGGCACGTTTTTGAGCACCGCCCTCTGACCTAGTTTCTACACCGCTCGCCTGAGTCCGATCGTCTTCCCCCCACCCTGATTGTGTCCACCTGGTCCAGCGTTAATCACTCCCTCACTAGTATTTAATGCGTGCTCCCCATTCCCTCTCTGCCAGTTCATCTTGCCTGTTTACAGTGTCTAGCGTCCCAGCATTATTAGTATTATTGACTCCTCGTGTTTTTGATCTACTGCTCGTGTTTTTTGACTACGCCCTCAGCCTCTGGATTTGGATTTGTTAGCTTGCTATTATTGATCTCTGTGTACCAACTACTGCCTGCATTAAAGACGCCGATTTTTGCCTAGCCCTGTTTTCAGTGTATTGCATTTGAGTCCAGACCTGCCTGTGGTTATATTCCTAACAACACTACTATAAACACTTCCACTATTCTTGAAACTTTTTTTTTTCTTTTTTCCTCTCTTTATTATTATTATTATTATTATTATTATTACTACTACTACTACTACTACTACTACTAATAATAACTAGAAAAGCACTTGGACTGTATTGAGACCTTGAGTGGATAAAAGTGATTTGATTTTAGAAATATTTCTGAGGTGCAGGAAGAAAGATTGCACCACCCTTGTTATTTGAGCTTCAAAACAAAGTCTAGTGTCAAATAAAACACCCAGGTTTCTTGCAACTGATTTAATGATGAATGATTTGAATGTAGGACTTGTAAAAGAGCATTTTCATACTACTACTGAAAATAACAGAAAAACCTGCCGATCACAGTAATGACCTTCATGTCAGAAGGGCTCATTTTAAGATGTTATGAAGGGATCAGAACAATCAGACCTTGTAACAGCTTATTACACTGACTAAAACAGTACAACTGTTGCACTGCCGCTCTACGGTCACGCTGTAATATACCGGTATGGTAACCTAGAAGGACAAAAATGAACATACGAGTGCAATGTCCTGCGTCATGTTCAGAAATCGCGCCAATACTCGAACCACTTCCGGAACCAGCGAGGGTGCGCATGCGTTATCAGTGACGTCACTCGCCCAAGAACGCAGAGGCTTCGATTAGGGCGTGACTCGAAACTTCTAGTTTCTCTACACCCCAAAGCATCAGCAAGGTTCGTCGCACTCACAAACTATTTGCTTTCCGTCGTGTTGATGAGCGTTTCGTTGCGGCTATCTAGCGAGGAGAGAGTGATGGAGAATTTGCATCTGGCCATGGAAGAGGAGGAGGATCTTTATTCTGGTTATAACGACTATAATCAAATATTTGACCCTGAGGTGAGTTAGCAGCTATGCTAGCTACGTTAGACTAAATGCTAGCTACGTTAGACTAAAGACTGACAGCTTCCACAAGGAGCTCAGACTGTTTTAAAAACATCACAATCAGCTTTATTTGCCAACTACATATTAATTGGATATACAAGTGTGCTTATTGTGATCTGAATTCACTTTTATCTGTTAAAATCACCTCTTAAAAGCAGCTACTTTTATCAATTTTATTGATTATTTCACAATTCTGTATTGTTTTATTTGATTGTTTTTCTTACATGTAGCTCATTTTGCTCAGTTTTCCATAACTTTTAGACTGTTTTATCATTGTTTGCCATTTTTATAGTGTTCTCTAGTAACTTTCTTTGGGAAAGTGCTATACAGATAAAGTGTATTACTATTATTATTAGTTTTTAAAATAATATAAATATAATAAATAAATCCAAATACTTATAGAAACAGCTTTTGATTCTCTATATGTCCTGTACATATCGCAGAATTGATAATAAAGTTGACTTTGACTTAATAATAATTTTTGACCAATTTGAAGGACATGGAGAATGATGTGGGCTTCCAGCAAACACTGAGGACCAGTCATGGAAGAAGACCTCTGGTGAGTACTGTACCTAATAGTTACTTTACAGATTCAGATTATGAATACAAAATATATATACATTTATAAATTATGATGTATTCTTATATGTTAAGCTATCAAGTAATATATAAAGTTTATAAGATGAGCTCTACCGTTACCAGCTTGAACATTAAAGTGGTGAAAAATGCATCAATAATATGATACAGTATATTTAAATAATCAATGAAATATATATGATTATGACTTGGCAGAAATAGAATGTGATGTTCATAATGATATTTTAATTTGTATATAATTATTTTGTATATAATTAATTAATGGAGACCCAGACCGTGACGACAGTCCAAGTCGTGACGTTGGGACCGCGTGACCAAGTCATGTGGCCCAATAAGACCCAGAACACCCAAAAGATCTAGATACTTTTCCAGACGGATGTCGAACCGTTTTGAATTCATGCGCCACTGAGCAACTCTCATAAAAATGAGCAGGGCCCCGCCTCCAGCGCTGTGATCCAGTTTTCTTAATACAGCCATGTTTCTGCAGTAGCTCGGAGTAAACAAAACAAATTGTGGCTCTAGAGAGGAACATTTATGTTTGTTACTTGAAGGCCACCGTACTTCTCCAATATGCTTATGATACTGCAGTAAAATGAGCCACAGAGTGTTAAACTGTGATACCGCCAGCTGCCGTCTGACTTCCATTGCTCCTAAAGTCATGTTATGGTAAGGATAGCAGGAAGAAAATCTCCGGCACTCACAGATAAAGTGTCTTCTTTATTATATCGGGCAAACAGCTCCTTTCAGTAATAAGCCTTCGTCAGTGTGATCACTCAAGACGTATAAAGGATGGCCTCTGAGCGAGGTGACCTGCGTTACCACTATTTTGCACTGGGCTCATGTTAGCGCAGTCTTAGAAAGGGAGGAGTGAGTGGAGGGCTAGTGGCAGTCTGCAACCACATCACTGGATGTCACTACATCCTGCACACTGTACCTTTCAAGAAAATTTTAAATGCAGTACTTTACTTGTAACTAAATATTACTCAGTATTTTGAGGTTTTTCTTGAAACAATGAAATGAATCAACAGTTTTGAGGAATACTTATAGAGAGAGGAGAGGATATTTTATGTCTTGATTGAACTACTTTGTTAATCTGATAAGTTGTCATGTCTTCAATTATCCAGATGACTGCCAAATTTCCTTGCACTGCTGCTGGAGCTCGACCTTTAACTACTTCCTCTGGAGTAAGTACAATGACATGAAATCATTTTGAAATTCAATGTGAAATTGGTCCAGTATTGAGGGTGAATGCTGTACCAGACAGCTGTGAGGCCAGTGAGCAGCATCAGTATAAAGTTACAGCCACTAAAAGCTTGTTTTTGCCACTGACGGGCTCTGTTTGTTATAATAAGTATCTGACAACATTATTGAAAGGACCCTACAGAGAAATCAAACCTTTTTGTACCTTTCTCTTGATCCGGTCTGTTTGTTATTGCATCCAAGTCTCGCTCAAGGAGAAGTCTGGTTGTGAACTCTGAATATCTGTATAATCTGGCTCAGATAAATACAAGCAACCATCAAATTCAAAGACCTCATCCACATTATGGAAATCATCTAAATATTTAGCCATGACACTGAACAGCTTTGAGATGACATTAAGCTACTCTAGTTTCTACCATGGATGTATTCCTTCTTCCAGCAACACGTCACCTCGCCAGATTTCACAACCAGACTTTTCCGTGAACGAGACTCTTTCCATTATGTCAAATATTTCAAATATAACCAGAGCCTGTTATGGGAAGAAACAAGCACTTTAAGGACATAAATGATGGTGCTAGCTTGCCCCAATAACACCATATTGCAGCCTTTGAATAGCTCCTGTCTACAGCGCTCTCCCTCCTCCCTCAAAGTTACCCTTTAATAATAGCTCTGTTTTTGTGAAGAAAATTGTGAAAATGAAGCGCATGAAGAAAGCTATTGATATGCAGTATGTTGTGTTTTATTGATTTATTTATTTTGCTGTTTTCAATTGTTATAGAATGGAGCAGCTCGACCGGTGACTGCTATCACAGGAGCAGGTTACACTTCCTCCAGGACCGGTGGTGAGTCACAAACTGACATTGTCTATCACAGCTAAACTCAGGGAAAACAAGTTTGAAAGTTAGTGTTTGGTAGATTATTTCTGTGTTGTTCCAATGCTAATTGTCATTATATTTGACATGGTTGAAAAGCTTGTTTATTTACCTTCACAATGTTCAACTTGTAAAGATCATGCATATGTGGGATGAAGATGTGAGAGAAGAGATGAGGAGTTTTGTATTAAAACTAAATGTTGAACTGAGGGGGGAGCTGCACCGTGGTGCAGTGGTTAGCACTCTCGCCTCACAGCAAGAGGGTCGCAGGTTGGAATCCGGCCTGGGTGTGTGGAGTTTGCATGTTCTCCCCGTGTAAGCATGTGTTTTCTCTGGGTACTCTGGCTTCCTCCCACAGTCCAAAGACATGCAATTTAGGTTAACTGATGATTCTAAATTGCCCGTAGGTATGGATGTGAGCGTGAACGGTTGTCTGTCTCTATGTGCGATGGACTGGCGACCTGTCCAGGGTGAACCCTGCCTTTGCCAGCTGGGGTCGGCTCCAGCCCCCCCGCGACCCCTAACGAGATAAGCGGTTGACGATGGATGGTTGAGCCACGTTGTTATGAAAAAGCTGACTGCTCAGAATGAACCGGATCACTTTGTGATCCTGTGGTCTTGTCTTGTGGGTGCCTGATTAGCAGCACCTGGAGCTCAAAACAATAGTCAATACCAACAGGAGAATACACTGTACATTACTCTGGCAGAGAATTTACTCTGGCAAATCTCCCTTGGGCGCTACTCACATAATCAATTGTGCTGCTC
Source organism: Pterois miles (assembly GCA_947000775.1). NCBI lineage: Eukaryota > Metazoa > Chordata > Actinopteri > Perciformes > Scorpaenidae > Pterois > Pterois miles. Next base: position 16,910 of record CAMQGK010000481.1, on the reverse strand, counting down.
ATCCCACAAATGCATGATCCTTATAAGTTGGACATCGTTGTGAAGGTAAATAAACAGACTTTCCAATCGTAGAATACAATGACAATTAGCATAGGAACAAGAAAGAATAATCCATCAAACACTAATTTCCAAACTTTTTTTCCCCCGTTTATTTTAGTGATTCATTCTGGCTGCATATGTGCTGATTCATCTTACCATGTGATTGTTGTTGAGCTTGTGATTGTGTAGCTGCTCATTTTTTTACTGTGTCTGCATTGTGGAAGTTTACTATGTCAGGGATAGACACAGCTGTAGAGAGACTGTGTCTGCATGGCACAGCAGCAGGAAGCACGAGTGTTATCATCTTTTTTTTTTGTTCTAAACTTCCAAAACATAAGCACCGTTTTTTTAATTAGTATGAACCTCTATGTGTTTCTATAAGGATAGATTGTAGTGATGCAAACAACATGGTATTCCCTTTACATAACTTGTATGATTTGTGTTTTCAGGCTCGACCTTTGACCGTCTGGGTCAGTCCAGAGGCCCTGCACCTCCACTTGAAGACGTGTGAGTTGTCTCTCTTTAAACTGTCAGTGTTTGGCTTAAGATTGACCCTGCATCATCCAAAGGTAATGTTCCCCCTTACTTAGGTAGTATGGGGAAGAAAATACCTGTACAGGGCTCAACAGTAAGGATTGCCCGTGGCAAGCACTATGCCACATCAAGCTAGTAAATCTATCAAGTCACTTGCACAATCGGGCAGAAAAGAATTAAACACATCTTTTTTCCAGAGCTGATAAATGGGAGGGGTTAAGGAGTGAGCCGTCTCATTTCTTTCTCTGTTGAGAGCTGCACATGCAGTCCTTGAAAAAGATTTGTAGTTGGCTGACATTAGAGGAAGTAATTCATTTACTGAGATGAAACATTAACTTTGGTCTTTGTAGTTATTTGATATAACTCTAGTTAATAAAACTATTTGTATAGGGTTGAAGAAAAATTGACTTTGAATTGAATTGAAAAATTGACTTTGGGCAAGTAGATTTCTGCTTCACTTGCCAGGCAGTTGGAAAAAAAACATTAGTGTTGAACCCTGCTGTATAGAGGCATTTACAGGTGCTATACATCTATTAAAATCAGCATGTATACATGCATAATCTGTTATAATAAGTTATGTAATCCAAAGATGAAATTCATATGCTAAAATAACACTTAATTTAATGATGGGTAGTTAGAAAACACATTATATTTTTGACTACTAACAGACTGTATTATGGGTTCCTGTCGCTCCTCTAACATTTAGTTATCACTAAAAGGTTTCTGATCAGCTGTGTTTTTGAAGCCAGTGGAAGAAGAGCAGCGTTATCACTCGATGTATTTCTGTGTCTGTGTTGCAGGCCTGAGGAGAAGATCAAGATCCTGGAGAAGAAAGTGAATGATCTGATAACAGAGACCTGCATGGCACAGAGTACCGGAGCCTCACAGCTGGTCAGAGTCCTCTTATCTAACATACTGTTGAGTCAGATAATGGATGTTTAGTTTGGGAGAAGAAAGGCCTCCTAGTGAGGCAGTGATATATTTCTCATGGAGTCAGCTCTACACTGTGTATTTTCAGGGCATTTTCATATATGTAAATCTGTAGTGAATTACAGAATGAGTTTGAGAAACCTGTTATAACTGAAGCAGTCACATGCTTTCTCAGGAAGTGACTTGGCTTTGTTGTATATACAATATTTATCAATGATCAAAATATGTAAGTCATTTGCGATTTATCACGATTAACTATGGACAATTGTGATTAATCTTGATTAAAGTTTAATAACTGACAACCCTAATATACTATACATACACGCACTTACAGTAGTAGCTAGGTAAAAGTCTGATTGAAATCTCTTTTTAAAGAGTGACCTGGCAGCATAAATATTTATTACAATAATAAACACGAACAATACAAGCAGACAAATACAACGGTCACAACACACTACAAGTGAATGAGCACAATATCCTGTTACTATGCTATAAAATATACAACTATAATGCATAAAACAGGCCAGTTTTAAAAAGATTTTCAGTGCAGTCACATTGACAAAGGGTGCCAATTTCTCCATCCTTCAAAAAGGACTTTAATTCATCCACAGTGATCAGTTGTGACAATTTCAGGTCTGAACATTATTCCAGGAAGATGGGCAGCGTATTTAACCTGTACCTGTGTTTGTGTCTTTGTTTTTGTGTCTTTGTCTACTGTTACTGATGTATTTCTACAGGCTCTGGAAACAGCCAAAGAGGCCGTAAGGATGGAGAGGAAGCTGGTGAGACAGAGGGAACAGTCTGGCAATGGCAAAGACATCAATTTAAACCTCACCTACTCTGTAAGTAATAATATCTGCTGTAAAGCAAAGGTTGATCCAGTGTCTTTTGAGCTCTTTCTTCCTGACAAGCACCACCTTTTGAAAACCAACTCTTCAAGCCTGGTTTTATCAACTACTTAACAAAAATGTACATTTTACATTTTTAGTCATTATCTGTGACACGTGGTAAGTGGTGTGTTTGAGGAGATCTTTGGTGATGAAGAGTTATAATCTTGATTCGTACTTATTTGGTCCCTCACTCATCACTCATCACTCATCGTCAACCTCTTATCCGGGGTCGGGTTGCAGGAGCAACAGCTCCAGCCGGGGACCCCAAACCTCCCTTTCCCAGGCCACATTAAGCAGCTCTGACTGGGGGATTTTGAGATGTTCCCAGGCCAGTGTGAAGATACAATCTCTCCACCTAGTCCTGGGTCTTGAGTTTCTCACCCTGTCTCTAAGTGAGACACCAGCCACCCTCCAGAGAAAACCCATTTCCCCCACTTGTACCCGTGATCTACTTCTTTGGGTCATGACCCAGCCCTCATGACCATAGGTGAGGTAAAGCGTCTGCAATATTGCCCCCGCTGCTCTGATTCTACAGTCAGTCTCACTCTCAATTGTCCCCTCACTTGCAAACAAGACCCCAAGGTACTTGAACTCCACGTGGGGAACCATGGCCTCAGATCTGGTTTGATTTTGGTGGTCAAAGGTCATGTGACCTCAGGAAACACATTTTTGGTCATAACTCAAATGGTATAAGATAAGATAAGATATTCCTTTATTAGTCCCACAGTGGGGAAATTCACATAAATTCATATGCTAATAATGACAATTTAACACAAATGTCTATCAGGATAAAATGATGAAGTGATGACATTTTGGACAGACGTGGATAAAACTTGACTGGCTGGCGGAGGCCTACAACTGTGATGTTGTAATTGTAGTTTTAATTTATTTATTTAGAAATGATAACTGTGTCTGTCATCTCTAGGTCTTGCTCAGCCTTGCCAAGCAGTATGAGAACAATGAAATGTACCCCGAGGCTCTAAATACCTACCAGGTCATCGTGAAGAACAAGTTGTCCAGTAACGCAGGTGAGCAGATGTGTTTAAAGTATGGCTGTCCAGAATGGAGATAATCCTGTGTTTTAAAAATGCCTGAAAAATCAAAGTGGATGTTTGTTACTGTGATTCTTGTCTGGCACTGCAGCCTCAAAGCACAAATTATCATCCTCAAAACCTAAAATAGTTTAAACTGCTGCATTTTGCTGACAGAAATATTGTCTGTAAAGCTGCAACGATAAGTTGGTGAATCAATTAGTTGTCAACTATGAAATTAATCGCCAGCTATTTTGATAATCGATTAATAGGTTTGAGTTGTTTTTTATTTATTTTCAAAGTCAAAATTCTCTGATTCCAGCTTCAAATGTGAATATTTTCTGTTTTTTTACTCCTCTATGACAGCAAACTGAATATCTTTGAGTTGTGGACAAAACATTTGAGGACAAAATCTTGAAACGCTGATCCACCATTTTCTGACATTTTATAGACCAAACAACTAATGGATTGATCAGAAAATAATCAACAGATTAGCTGACAATGCAAATGACTGTTGGTTGCAGCTCTAGAAAGCTGTAGCACAGGGATGGGAATCAGAAAAACACAGGAAACCAAGGAAGGATGGGTTACAAGCACCTACAGAAGTTTTTAGCATTTTATGAGAAATATAAACATGAACAGAGTCTTTTGGACCTCCAGGCTGTTTCTTTCAAGATCATCAGTAGTTGGCTATTTTCTGTGCTTTCTTTCATGCATTGTACTTAGCAAACAACTTGATTTGTAACATTATTTGTGCTGCTCGTTCAGGCCTCCTGAGAGTCAACATGGCCAACATCTACGTCAAACAGAAGAGCTACCCCAAAGCTATCAAGTTCTACCAAATGGCCCTGGATCAGATCTCCAGCGCTCACAAGGAGACGAGGATCAAGATCATGCAGAGCATCGGCATGGTCTTTGTCCACATGGGCCAGTACTCGGACGCCATATCGTCCTTGGAGTACATTATGAAGGAGAGCCCCAACATCAAGACGGGCTTCAACCTCATCTTGTGCTACTACGCCATCAGAGACAGGGAGAGCCTGAAGAATACCTTTCAGAAGCTCATCTCTGTTCCTCTGGGCATCCATGATGAAGACAATTGCATCCCGTCTATTGTAAGTTACAGTTTATTTAGGTAAAATTATGGCATTTATTGAACAGGTTATTTGCCTTTTCTCTCTTTGTAAGGCTGAACAGAATAGTTTACATGCTGCACAGCTCTTTTTACATGTCTGGTCAATTTATTTAAAGCCATTTTTCATGCACACTGTCAGATAAAGATCAGGCTACACTAATATTAGTATTATGCTATTAGTAGAATTAGATTACAGTGGTTTCTGCCTATGTTTCTGACTTGTGTGATCCAGACATTTACAATAACTCTAGAGCGTTGTAAGGTCCACAAGTAAAATATTATTGAAAAAAGGTAGATGTAATCATTTTCATGTACAGTCCCCTCCAGAACTATTGGAATAGTGAGGCTGATTCCTTTATTTTTGGAGCACTATTTATTGTCTGAATAATCAATGTAATAGGACACACCTGGCAACAGAAAGAAATGAAGCCACAAACTGACGCCTGACTTGTTGCTGCGTGGTGACAAGTGAAGTTGAGCTGGTCTCAACTTCTTTTCAGCGCTCTACTGTTATGTTTGTGTTTCACTCTGTTCCTTTCTATCTTAAAAAAAAAAAAAAAAAAAAAGCGCTGTTAGCCAGTCCCATAGGAGCCAGCATAGGGGGGCACAACAAGACTTTTTGTCCCCCCACTTTCAGGTGTTTTGGTAATGCAGCCAGGTAGAATGTCAGCGTTAATGTCTACATATGCCGTCTAACATGTTGGATCTTTATCTAATTATAATCAACCGTTGTGTAGCCTAAATCAAATGAAATCAAATCATCTGACATCCAGCCCGCTGGAGTTTCATAATAAAGCAAATATATTTGATGCATCCGTGCAGTGGGCTTGGAAGTTGCCTTGCAGATCCAGCCATGAAGTGCTCGCTGTGCTTGTTGCCCTCTCTTCCTGACCTCAGTGCGTCAGGGATCTACAGCAGTGTCGGCAACCCACCCGACCCCTCTTGAAACACGGACTCTGTCTGATTACATTGTTTACTGGAGCACAACTTAGTCTCCGTAGATCAAGCCTCTTTATTTTGCTCTCAAAGTGCACCAGATTGATGTATTTAGCTTTAAGATGTACAAAATTTTCTTCTGACCCCGGATCCCCCTAGACAGTCCAAGGTCCACCCACAACAGTCTCACGGTGCTATTTAATGACACTACTATTTCAGCGAGCGCTTGAGCAATGCTTCGGTGGCAGTGTGAACATACAGTAGCTTTATGAATGAAGCTTCAAAGCTTTGAACAAGTTGGTACAGCCCTACCAGCCATATACAGAATACTACTATTTACAACAATGTATTGAGGATTTGTGAATGTGGTTCTTATAAGTATCATCACCATGTAAACCTTGTCCTGTCACGTCTTCTCAGGACGACACCCGCTCAGATATGGAGGCCATTAAGAACGACAAGCTTCACCAGATGGAGAGAGATCTGTAAGAAAAATCTCACACTACACAAACATACACTTGTCCTCATCTAAACATGATCATTGTTTTACAAGCCTGATGTTGTTCTTCTGTTTCCTCTCTGTTTACTGTACATAGAAAAGTCCAGGCTGAGAAGTACGTCATGACCGCAGCCAAGCTCATCGCTCCGGCCATCGAGACTTCGTTTGCTGCAGGAATTGACTGGTTTGTTACCGTTGTGTTTGTTTGTTTGGTTTTTAACATCATAACAGCAGAGAGAGCATCCAATGTTCAAGATACAATATACTCCATAAATAAGTGTTTCTGCTGAACAGCTGCTTCAGATGCTGAATCAAAATTCAGTGTTTTGGGACTGAAAATCAAAACTAGAGGAGTGTCATTGGATGTCTTGATTCCCTTAATCCGATTTCACATTTTTCCGGTTTTCCCACCCATTTAGGTCACTCTACAAGCCAATATGGAAACAATAATAATTCTTTCTAGTTTTTAACATTTCCTTTGCAAAATTTTGAGCCACCAAAAGAGGCAGCAGGTAGCAGTTTTTCACATGATGCTACACATGTCAGAGCAAAGTTTGAAAACAACAGATTTGTCCCCAAAAAAGTCTAAAATCCAACAATCCGAATTCAAGGCCTAGAAATGTCTTGAAACATAACAAAATGTCTTAAATCCAATTTTGGCAGGTCTTAAAAATTCATTAAGGTAACTTTCATTTCAAAAGAAATTGAGCATTGTCTTGCTTTTAAATGTTTTGTTTTGGAGTCCAGCCAGAAGTCCTCGGGGTGCCCAAACTCAAGGCCTCAAAATGTCATAAATCCAATTTTGGCAGGTTGTAAAAATTCATTCCCATGTCACGTGCATGTAAGCTCAGTTAGCTATGGTTAGAGAACAGTGACTTTAGTGCGTGGTTGAAGCCAGTGCCTGGAAATGTATTTGAAGCCTGCTGCACCCTCTGAAACTTGGAACATTGGGCATCATGTCTTTGGAGTCACATGCCAAGTCAGAAAAACATAGAGGTTGTAAAAAAAAAAAAAAAAAAAGGGCAGCGAATGGCTGTAATCAGCCAGTATTGATCCATGTAGAGATCTAGAGCATCAACTCCAATCGACCTCCAGACAGGTGAATTGGAGCTCCACCTCCACTAAAAGCTGAGGTGGTCTTGACTTTACACTGACTGTACTTTTTTGCCAGCATGGATGTGAAGTATGTCTTAAATAGCATTCATGGTGGTCATTAATGGATGTGAAATGGGTCTTAAATTTCATTCATAATGGGCTACAAAAAAGTCTTAAATTTGACTTGTTGAAACCTGCAGGTACTCTGATTTGGTAGGTAGTGCATAGTATGTAATTTTGGAAGAATCCAAACATTTTAAATGGTCCCCTTTGTATTTCCTGTTCCAGTGTTTCTTAATGCAGTAGCTGACAGGAAGTAAACTTGGAGCAAAGTTGTTGCCCTAGAAACAGAATGACAATGAAAAGGTCTACAACCTTCCCATCCTCTCCTGCTTCCCTTCCTTCTCCACATCTGCTCTCCATACACCCCTCTTATTGTAAATTATAAACTAGTGCAGTATGTTCTGTCACTTGTCTGTGTATCAGTAGTTCAGATAAACTCAGCCACAGATAAACATGTATCTTGACACTAAGACATATTATTAGAAAATCAAAATGCAGCCGGGAGAGCAGCTGTCATATTGGTCAAATCAGATAAAAATAATAATTATGTATGCTTCTTGCAGCTAGCATCAGATGATGTGATGTGATACATGCGTGTTATACTGTGCGTATACATATACATATATTCTTGTTGTTTTCTTTGTAGGTGTGTTGACATGGTGAAGAGTTCTCAGTATGTTAAGCTTGCCAGCGACTTGGAGCTAAGCAAAGCCATCACCTACATCCGACAGACGGACCACAGCCAGGTGACTGTCTCAATGTTTTTAAAGGAAAATACCACTCAATTTAGGCATAAATATTTCTTGAGTGCTTGAAATGCAAGATGAACAACTGCTCCAACTGTCAAAATCTTAGCTAAGGTGCTGGAAACATAAGTGAGTCCAAAAGGTAATAGAAAATATTACCGCACATTTAGATCCACGCAGTATTTGACTAGTCAAGTACTACGTGAATCTATGTGTTTCACAGTATTTCACTAGTGAAAAGATTAGCGCACACTGAGATCCATGCAGTATTTCACTAGTATAAAGCAGGTATGGTAGAGACTGACTTTGCAGAAACTGTTATATAATCATGTTACAGATTCTGAACCTAGAAAATAAATGTACAGGAAGTGTTGCATTTGTAAATAGTTAAAGTGAGTGGTATTTCCCTTTATAAAGTACAATAATGCACAATGTGAGTGATCTAGTCGTTGTTGTCCTTTTTGTATTATTTTTTTTCCATCTTTTTTATGTTTCTGGGGAAATTATCTTGTACTGAAGTTATGCAGTATTACTGGGTGTACTTTTACTCTGACTGCTTTTTATTATGTGTTATCAGGCCACGGAGCATCTGAAGACACTTGTGAAGAATAACAGCAGAGTGAAGAGCGCTGCAGCTACCAACCTCTCTTTCCTCTCCTTCCTGGTATGAGCCTCTCATTGACTAACTGAAAGTCTCCCAGATTACATATGGGTTTTATTAAAAACCTGAGTAAGTACCTGAGTTAGGTAAAATATTTCTGCCATCAACGTTTTCATGTGCTCAAGGACACAACAGCAACATAAGCTGTCCTGTTATAACGATGGCCCTCATTATCTGTAGCAGCCTGCTGCCAGTAGATGCTTCCCCTCTGACCTTTCACCTATTACAGGAGAAGGACTACGAGCAAGCTGACCAATACGTTGACCTCGCTTTGACCACCGATGACAGCAACCCAGCAGCACTGACCAATAAAGGCAACATGCTGTTTGTCAAGCAAGACTATGAAAAGGCTGCCGAGTTCTACAGATGTGCACTGAGTTATGATTCGTCCTGCACCGAGGCCCTCTACAACCTGGGTAAGATCCATTTACATGAGGCAATGCAGTGGTGGATAATGTAGAGCTCAATTTACTAACCTACAGTATATAGCACATGGTGCACATGGATCATCCTTTTCAGCATAATTGAGACCTGAGCACCTGATCAGTTTAACGGGCAAATTCATAAAGAGTGAACATTTGACCTTTTTTTACATTGCTATTATCCATGTGCTTTTGCACCAAGAACACAATAGGCAGAACAATGATGAGAGAAAAACCCTTTGTAAACCCATGAGGCAACAGCTTAGTGCACCTTTCCAACACCCTATATTGTCCTCTTTGGCTTATGTATTGTCTCTGTAACATACTGTTTGATACTACATGCTGCAGGTCCTGACCGATGAGGTGCAAGCGTTCTTCAAAACTTTGGGAAAGAATTTAAACGTGACAGCGAGAAGCCATATTTGGGATTTAATATGCAGTCACTATCCTGTCAGTAACTCTGAGGATACTAATAATTCTACTATAACTGCGTTTGGCTAACTGCCTGTTAGCGTTGATCTACGTGAATTCAACTGATTTTGCATTGAGGCTTATTTGTATGTAGCAGGGGCTGAATTTGCGCCAAACGTCTGCATATTGCATAATTTAAATACGAGCAATTAGCACAGGAGCACCAAGACACTATTTGCTATGCAGCACAGTTGGGTGCATTGGGTCTCTGAGAATTACACGGCTTCTTTTGGTCATATTTGTACAACTTTAGCAGCTGCAAAAGCCACACAAGTTCAGTATAGGTCACAAATGATTAAAGCGAATAACAATAAAAACATTCCTCTAAAAACAAAGATTTCTCTGAAAACAAGTTTCTCACCGTCAGCTTCAGTAGCCTGGAATGTAAAGGTTTATTTGAAGCTCAGTTATGCCTTTGCCTTTTGGCCTTGTGACTAGTTTTTTAAAGCATTTACTGTTAAAAATGTCCACTTGGTGTACATAAAGTACACTGTAAGCGCTTCAGGTGTCTCCTTATTTTCAGGGGAATATCTGTGGGTGTCATGGAAACTTGTTATGGTGTCAGACCAGAGTGAGTCTACTGACAGTTTTTGCTTTCTGTCACTACTAGGTCTAACCGAAAAGAAACTGAATCACCTAGAGGTGGCTCTGGACTGCTTCCTGAAGCTTCATGCCATTCTGAGGAACAGCGCCCAAGTCATGTACCAGCTGGCCAACCTGTATCCTACTGATACTGTGAGAAGATGTGTTTGTTTTTGTAACTGCTTCTAACTGTTGTACCTCAGTAGATGTTTCTGGGAAGGTTTTCATTCAGGGGTTCAAACCCACATCTCTGTCCATTCCTACTGAGCATCTGTTGGTCCTTGACTCACTGGCTACATATATGAGCTTCTGGAAGACCCCCAACAGGCCATCAAGTGGATGACGCAGGTCTTGAGTGTAACTTACACTGACCCCAAGGCACTGGCCAAATTGGGAGAGCTCTACGATGGCGAAGGGGACAAGTCCCAGGCGTTACATTACTACTCCGAGGTATGATATTTTTAAATGTCTTAATTTTTCAGGAACATTTCCTGCTTGGGGATGTGTGAATGGGAGGGTGGGATAGATATTCAAGGAAATCCGTACCACCAATTTCCCACCTTAAAATGCCGGTACGGCTATGTTGTGAATGATAAGATAAGATGAACCTTTATTAATCCCCGGAGGGAAATTCGGGTATGAAAGCGGTAACATTGCAGGGACAAGCGCATCCTTTTGATGCTTTCACGTGGAGCGAGCCAACCAGTCACAAGACTCCACTAATGACATATTTGAATATTTGATAACCTACATTCATTCATAATAATAATAATACATTTTATTTATAAACGCTTTTCAAGACACCCAAGGACGAGTTTGTGTGTAGACGTTGAGAAGATTGGATGAGCAGGAAGAGGCCGAGCCATGTAGAGATTTATAGACAAGCAGAAGAACCTCAAAACAAATGCGATATTTGACTTCATTTATTCAATCAAGGTGCCAACCTGCCCATCAGGATGTAATCTCCTTCTGTTGACTTTAATGCCTCTTCCCTCATCTGTTGCAGCACTGCCAGGGCATGTGTGAAACGGCACAAGATGAAAATATTCCTGAATGTAGTGCATATGTGAATAATGAAAAACACTATTGGTGCCTGAAAGGTTATCCCAGTAATTTACCTGGGATTACAGTATGTGTGAAAGAGTCTTATAAGTGTATTCTGCTTGTGTTTCTATACAGTCCTTCAAGTACTTCCCCTGCGACGTCAATGTGATCGAGTGGCTCGGGGTGTACTACTACGAGACGCATTTCTTTGAGAAGGCCATTCGATACTTTGAAAGAGCCGCACACATACAGTAAGGAGCCATCAGTTATAGTAATTTAAAAAGTAATAGCATGACAAGTAAGAAAGCCAATAGAGCTGTGTGAAACTGAGATGTTCAACAACTGGCAGTTCAGGTCCAATGTAATGCTAAAATCTTCGATTTTGTAAAGTTAAGTTCATTTTGAGAAATATATCCAGTTCAAGTTGTAGTTGACTGTCATATACTGTCATATATTTTATACCTGTCTTATTCTATTTTAGCTTGTGTTAATTTTCTATTCTCTTGGCTCTTTAATGACAGTTTTCAGTTGTATTTAAATGTCCTTTTATTATGTGTTTCTTTTACATTTACCTCTCTTATCTCTAAGTTTTATGTAAAGCAATTTGAACGGGTTGTTGCTGAAATGTCCCTTTATAAATAAGCTTGCCCTGATGTACATCAAAAAGTACAATTGTACTCTCTAAATGCAATGAAATTGGCCTCAAAACTATATGAACTACTAAATAAGAATATATAAAAGATAACAATAAGGATTAATCATTGAGTTGTTTAATGTGCTTGCTGTCCAGTAATCAGTCTGGGGCCTTTGAGGCGGCTGTGAAATGATGTTATTTCTCCACATTTCTGCCTTGATGAAGTGATTTGTGTCTTCTTTCATCAATCGTGAAGCTTGTTCTCATCTGGAAGTTGTTGGGAGGGGACAGAGGATTTGGTTTTGTTGGCCTTCGAGCTGAATTCAGAATTGATTTTCTTCTTTATATAAAAAAAAGTTTGGTGCATTGTGTGTTCATACTGACTGACTGTTCTTCTGCTGTGTTTCTTAGACCAACTGAGGTGAAGTGGCAGCTGTTGGTGGCGAGCTGCTACAGAAAGAGTGGTGAGAATGACTCTTTTACTTTTTTTACCTTTTACCTTTTTTTTTTTTTTTTTTACTTTGATACCGAAAACCAGATCACAGAAAAGTAGATGTACTCCATGTTGGAACTGCTATAAAGGTTTATTCTGATCTAGTTGTTTCCTCACACTGTGAGGAGCAAAGTGTGGGAAAGAGTAGCAGCTGAATGAACCAGCAATGAGCTCAGTTAAAGTTGTAAACATTGTAAACTTTTCTTTTTTTGTCACAGGAAACTGCCAGAAAGCTCTGGAAACCTATAAAGACGTTCACCACAAGTTTCCAGAGAGTGTGCTATGTAATTCATCTTGCTTTTTTTTTTTTTACACAATTTTCAATATTAACTGTTGACCAACAGCAGATGATTTGCTGATTGGAGTGTAAAGTGTAAAATGTGTGTTTTTGTCCAGGCCTGCGTTTCTTGGTGAGGCTGTGTGCAGACATGAGACTGAAGGAAGTCCAAGAATACGCCACCAAGCTGAAGAAAGCAGAGAAGGAGGAGGTCAGAAAACAGGTAGATATCTCTCTCTGTTTACTTTAAAACACGTAAAATAAAAGATTTTACAGTTGTTGGGAAATATGGGACATGTGGATGTGGATACAGTTTATATTTTACATCTGCAGTTTGTTTGGAATAAATAGAAGAAAAGGTAATTTGTTAGCAGGAACCTAGATAGTTAACATCACTGAATAAACTACAGAAAGTGTAGAAAGAAAACTCAAATGTCATCACTAGAATATCTAATAAAGATGTGATTGTCGTTTCATCAGATGGTTTCCTAAATACATATCCTGGCCATGTCCATCTCTGGGCAGATTGGGCTCGTTAGGTGCGGCAGGCAACCCATCTACTGGACGGAAACCATAAATAAATGACCCCGGCCCACCAGGATGGACATTGAGAGAGAGATTAAAATACATTTCTAGCCAAAAGAAAGACGTTATAGTAAAGTAAAACAACTTGCTAACACACAATAAATGTAGCATATTTAGAGTGCATGGGGAAATTAAAACATGAATGCTTTTAGTAGCAGTTAGAACGTAGTAGTGGTGCGCTTCAGCCTGTTGTAGTCAAAAGGAGCATACAACAAACACAAACCAAAAATTCAGCTGCCAAAACCATTTTTTCACCAAGAGACAAGAGCACCAACAATTAAGATCAGACTTAGAAAACAGATCAGCAGACTTTTTTTGTCTCACTTCCCTCTTGGGTCTTCCGTACATATCTTTGCTGTATTATTTTAAAATGTGGTCTCCATTTTTGTTGCTTACTGCTCATTGCTGTGGTGTTTCTGAAATAGACGCCGGCTAGATTCTTCCACACAAACTGGAAATATAACATGTGTTTACATGTGACATTTAAAGTGGTCAAATTAAGGTCCACTTGAGCTTGTATTTGAATGCTTCTGCTTAGCTTTTTGTTAAATGGTTTGAGTTTCAAAAATAGTTTTCATCTGACTCAATTAATGAGACATGGAGGGAGAAACGAATAAAAAGACTCAGCATTGGAAAAAGAGGTCACCAGAATCCAACAATCAAGCATGAAATGGGTTTTTATTCACCACAGAAACCTAATCTGATTAAAAGCTGCTTATGGTAAATTTAGTTTAAATTTAAATGGAAACTACCATGTATCCTACCCTCTCCTCTTTCTGTCTTCCTGCAGAGGGCGAAGTCGGGGCGGGAGAGCAGCGCCAGAGGTCAAAGAAAAGGCAGAGAGGGCAGCGCTGGGAGTGTTGGTGAGTCCGTAATCACCGTAATACTTCCTGCTGTGTGTCGGTCTGCAAATGTTTGGACAATCCAATATATTAACTAACTCATCTAACAGAACAAACCCAGATCTTCACATTCAAGTTAAACATCTGGGGAAAAGTGTGGACTTGATTGATAGTAGAAGTGCATCTATTGTTAGTGAGGGTCACGCTGGTTTTGTTTGTGTTGTTTGTGCAGGCAGCAGCCACAGCAGCAACAGCAATAAAGGAAAGCAGCTCAGCGCCAAGATGAGGTCACTTCCTGGTTCCGATGAGCCCTACGAGGCCAGCAGCCCAAAGGAAATAGGTGAGGAAGCCCAAGTTTTCTCTCTCTTCCCTTCTACAACTAATTAGATGATATAAACTGTCTCACTGATTCTCTTTCATCTTTGAACCCTTGAATGGACAAACCAAACTCAGCTTGAGTCCATGTCTTCTCTCTCCTCTCTCTCCCCTTTCTCCCCCCTCCCCCCCCCCCCCCCCCCCCCCCCCCTCCCCTTCCTTCTTCCCCCCCTTCCTCCCTTTTCTCCCCCCCCTTTTTCCCCTGCCCCCTCCCCATGTCCCTTAAATTTTCTTTTTTTTTCCTCCTCCTACTCCTTCCGCCCACCAGAGGGGACCTCCAGTTGTTCCCTCCCCCTCCCCTCCCCCCTACACCCCCCCTCCTCCTCCCCACCCTTCTCTCACTTCTTTTCTTTTCTTTTTTTTGATTTATTTTTGAAGGAAATTTTATGTGCGTTGTTTTTTCAAAGGGGGTTTAAAAAAAATACCCCCCCCCCAACAGGCCCCCCTCCCCCCCCCTGTTGATTTTTTAAATGTTTAAAATTATTGAAAAATTTTAAATTTTTTTTTTTTTAAGCTCTTTTCTAAAATATTTTTCCCCTTTTTTTTTTTTCACTTGTATTTTTTTCCAATTTTATTTTAATTTTTTTTTATTTTTTTTTTTAGAAACCAAAAAAAATAAGCTTTTAAAAAAATTTTTTTTTTATTTTTTATAAAAATTTCAAATAAAAGAATTAAGTTAAACTTTTATTAAACTTGGGTAGTCAAACTTAAAAGATGACATAGCTGTATCTTTAATGTGAAAACTGAGATTTTCATTGTATGTAGAAACTCTGTGGAAAGATTGATTGCATCCCAGGACATTTGATGAAGTGTAAATTCACTATTCCTGTATAGATGCATCCTATGTGGACCGTCTGGGGCCTCCGATGGAGAGACCGAAGATAAGAGCCAAGAAGCACATTGACGATGACTACTTTGCAGATGAAGAGCTGGGAGACGACCTGCTGCCCATGTAGCTGCCTCCATCTTCTACCTTCAGGACATTTGCTCTTTTATTACCCAGAAGTCACCACAAAACCAAAACATTTTATACTCCCTGTACTCTGATATTGTGGAATAAAGACTTTATTTTGGACATCTGATGGAGTTTAGGAGTGTGACGTCTTTACCTCAATCAGATTGGTCACAAATGATGATGATGAAACAAATGATTTTTTTTAAGGTGACATATTTATACATATCCATTCGGCCGAATAATGCCTGTAAACATGGAGTGAAGTTATACAGTCTGAATCTATTTGAACAATTTTGTTTTGGCTCAGTACTCCAACACAATGTAAAATGAGTGAAAACACATTGAGGTTAAAGTGTTGACGTTCAACTTTCATTTAAACATGTCTAAATTTGTATCCGATGAAGTGTGTAGAAATTATACACCTTTTTGGACAAACTGTTCCTTCCAAGAGCAAACAAGTTCTTTACTGTTCACCCAATATGGATGTGAACGCCCTCAATCATATTTTAACCTCATTGTCACCTTTTTCATTTCAGTGTTGGGGCACCGAGCCGATGAAAACAAATCATAATATTTTTGTATGTTTCCATGTGTGAGAGGAACCGCTCTTGAAAATCTATCATCTACGATACAACAAACTTGTATAATCCGTCCATTTCAGGTAGTTGATTTTAACATTTTGTATTTACTCAAATCATGTTTATGGTCAGTATAATATTTTTTCTTTCTGTCTTGTTCATTTAAACTCCATTTCTATACCAAAACCAAACAAAAATGCATTTTTTCACAAGAAACACTCAGTGGTGAATTTCTCTGAAAAAGACGGTTTGTCGTCGCAGGAACAAATCTATTGCAGTTTTTCTACATGGGCAGGTGCGAAAGCATTATGTGCCCATTCCTGAGGCACATGGACCACTATCATTCACTAGAAAAGCTGCAGACAAGTTGTTGTAGTTCTGATGTCACCCAGTAGAGTGGAGCAGAGGACCAGTGACTCATGTCATGCTCCCATTGGTGCCAGATAAACAGAAAGGATGATTACAGCTACTGTACATTACTTGAATGAGATATATCACAGTATGAGATATGTCAATAAGCAGATCACAACAATGCTCTATGATCTAACTCTCACAATGCACAAATATACATCATCCTGTTTTTAAATGCTTCTGAAAGCCTCAGATCTTGATTAGTTACCTTTTTTAATGATTTTTTTGCGTTGTACGTTTAAACTATGCGGCTTGAAATAAAAGTCTCATTAACTTAATATGGAAATCACTAAAAAAACACAAGGAGGAACATACGTCTTTCATATTGATACTCCAGGCGGTTTGAGTAATCAACGTGAGCTGAGCACCCTGATGACAGTCAAGGCGGGAGAGCCTCAACCCGAGCTGAGCATCTTGATGACGGTGCTGTGCGAGGCGACTGGACTCCTGGCAGGCGAGTCCTCAGACTACATTCAGCAGCACAATGACAGTTTAGGGGTGTGGAGACTGGCCTCGAGGCAGGCGAGCGCTTAAAATCAGCAGCACTGTGACGATGCTGGGGCGTGATGACGGGCATCCACGCAGGCCAGCCCTTAGCCTAAGATCAGCAGCACAATGAAAGTTCAGGGGCATGAAGACTGGCCTCCAGGCAGGCGAGCCCTCAGCCTCAGCTCAGCAGCAC